>JAINUG010000175.1:0-600000 GCA_029706075.1 Aldrovandia affinis
CATTGCCTTCACTTGGCTCAGGTGTGACTGTGGCCTGCTGGGAAATGTAATGTTTTGGGCTGCCATGTGTTGGAGGCCAGGCAGCCATTTTCTTGTGCAGCCCATTGGGCTGCCACACACCCTCCTCCTCAGCTCTGACCTCGGGAGGGCTGAGCGGCCTATGTCCAGCAGCCACCAGGAGGGCCCCCCTCTCCAGGTCCACTCAGGCTGTGCTCCGCCGGGATCAAATGTCCAGACTCCATCTCCATTCCCTGCCTGAAAAAGCATACCATAACAGAGCTGCCAGAGCCATTAATTTACTCAAGTGTTTCCTCTATTTTAGCAGTTACCTGTATGTTACAGTACAGAATGTTCACTGCCATAGTACTGTACCTGGCCACACCTCTTAATGAACTTTCAGAAGATGCATCAAATGTTTCAGCTTCAACGTCAGGGAGTCAGAGCGTTCAATGTTAAGAATACGGAGTGGAGTATCTGGTGTGTGTATGGAATCTGTGGTGTGGAGTTCAGAGTGGTGTTCTGCCCTGCAGAACTGAGGTGATTTAGCAAGCAGAGAGTATCACCTTATTACTGCTGGTATCACGGTGAGAGCTTTCAGACCGACAGTGCATTTAAGCCCTGAGGCCCTGACCCTTACCCTTGAGATTAGTCTCATCAATTTGCTTCAATTGTTTTATTGCATTTTTGTTGATCTTTTACATAAACATTAATTACATTTTATGTTATTAAGATAGGGGTTTTGCAATTGCAAAAAATACTTGCCTATCACGTTATTTCTAGTTACTTAATTATTGCTGTATGGTTTCTATGTATATTATCGGAAATATCATTGTCCTGACAACCATAGAATCCAGTTTGGGAGATTACATTTTCTTTTTTATCTGAATTGCAGTATGATTTTGTATTTGCTTTGGAACTGTTTCATAAACTTGGCATTGCTGCCTGTGAACAGTGGCTATTTATGCCAAGGACTAATTGCCTGTATGCGATCAAGCATGTGTACACAGCCAAATAAATGCTGTATACATTTGACTCTAAACACAGTTGTGCGGCACTGCAAGGCCAATAAAAGACCAGGGCTTTCCCCTGTGCATTGACTGCATTCCTGAGGGGCAGGGTCTCAGTTCTCCAAATTGTTTGACAGGTCCGTTGTACTGTTCAGTTTTTAAATGTGTTTTAAGAATATTTCTATGGGGGGATGGCATTGAGTCTTTATTCATATGCTGCTGATTTTGAGCGATCAATTGACTCTTCGCTAAGCCACGCCCCGAAACGCAGACTGGCCAATCACAGCGCAGCATAGGACAGGCTCCGACAGAGGTACATTTTACATTTACATTTGACATTTTAAGCATTTAGCAGACGCTCTTATCCAGAGCGACTTACAAGATGTGCATTAATACAAGGTAAGAACAATCATAGTTAGCCCACAAGATCAGTGCAGTAAACAGCAATAGACATCATTGCAGGCGTCTGCATATCATACCTGTAACACTGGGAAAGAAAAGGTTAGTGTTTAAAAAATTAATTTTTTTTTACAGTGTACACAGTACAGTGTAGAACAAGTAAACAGTGGTGACGACAGATTGACTAGATGGACAGTGATCAGTGGTAGTGGAGTCTGAAGAGATGGGTTTTGAGTCTCTTGCAGAAGATTGGAAGTGATTCCGCAGTCCTGACCGATTGCGGGAGGTCGTTCCACCAACGAGGGACCAGGACAGAGAAGAGGCGAGACCGCGAGGAGCGCTGCCAGGCGCCCGGAGGATGGGGCAGTCAGTTTGCCAGCGGAGGCGGAGGCGGAGGGGTCTGGGCGGGGTGTAGGGAGTGATGAGTGACTGGAGGTATGGGGGAGCAGTACCTCTGGCCGCTTGAAAAGCAAGTACCAGTGACTTGAATCTGATGCGTGCTGCGATGGGGAGCCAGTGCAGAGAGGAGAGTAGAGGGGTGACGTGGGTGAACTTCGGCTGGTTGAACACCAGGCGAGCAGCAGCGTTCTGGACTAGTTGCAGTGGCTTGATGGCACAGGCCGGAAGGCCTGCCAGCAAGGAATTGCAGTAGTCCAGACGTGAGATCACAGACGTGAGGTCCGACAGTTCATGGCGGCACTCCGTTGACTCCGACGGAAAAGTTTCAGATTTTCTTCATTTTCAAGCTGGTTTTGTGGACTTTTAGCTAGTTATGGTTAAACGTTGTGCCTGGGGCACTTGTAACAGTGACACTCGTTACCCGGAGAGGTTGGAAGGAGATATATGTTTTTTTCCCTTTCCAAAACCAAAATCAAACCCTGAAAAGTGTAGGCTGTGGATAAAGCTATGTGAACGTCCTCATACCCAGTTGAACACCTCAAAGATCAACAAGCACAGCTTTGTCTGCTCCAAGGTAAGTAATTACTCTTATCAACCGTAAAATAATGTTATGCTGTTGTTATCAGATGTTAGCTGGTTAACCTAAATTATCGTAAGGTACGCTACTAACGTCGGTTCGTCTTGGCCTTTGCCACCACAACAGCTGTTACGGGCTGTGGCATTATTTTTACACCCCTTGGCTTATGTCACTGTTGTGGCAAGCTTGTGGAGGACTGGGGAGGTCCAGGGTATGGATAAGTCCGATGAGATGGACGCAGAAACCTGTGGAGCTAACCAGAGTAATGTCGTTACAGCACACTATAGGCTACTAATGTTACGTTAGTTAGCTAATGCTAGCTAACTTACTACTGAATGTAACATTATATAGGCCTACTGCTTTTGCTTTTTAATGATTGTAATAGTGAATAGAGACCTACCCAGCTTTACAGGAACAGTGTTGCTCCTTAATGTCGTTGTCCTCTGTCTCAATCGTCAGGTGATGCGGTGGTTCACTTTTACTCTGTGATCTGTAGGCTTTAGCTTCTATCTTTATTTTTTTTACGTGATTTCGTTGCTGAGTCAGTTTGACATCCTGAATATATCCTTCAAATGCATATTGTAGACCCTTCTGTCTGAAATTGCTTTTTAGTTTTTCCAAAAATGTGACAATATTTCTCCAGGGAGTGCAGTTAGTGACAGTGGGAGTGCCATGCTGGCTCCGAAAGCTTGACGAACTTAGCAACAGTAACTAAGGGGGGCGGGCCTTAGCGAAGGGTCAATTGTCCAGACTCTGCCTTACATAGATCACACAGTAATGCATCCCATTCCATCATCATTTTAAAAAGGTGAATTTTGCTCTCTCTCTCTATTTATTTGCTGCTGAGAATATTGCATAATCCTGATGCCCGTCAGGTACACCCATATGAGTTCATCATGTGCTTTTCATGGGGATACCTGTCCGTGCCAGTGATAGCCTTCACGATAGCCAAATATGAGGGCGAGCAGAGCGCCCCCAGCGCCCACAGCCCACAGGGGCTATGCGAAGAGATTACCCTCCACATATGGGCCTCTTTGACTGGCAGGTCACGGGTGGGTCAGGGGGGCTGCATTACAAGGCTGTAACATGTTCTGAAAGACCCTTCTCCGAGCCCCCCGCTAATCCCCACCCGCCGTGTTCCATCACGTGCCTCAGATCGGCGAAGTGCACGGGGGAGTCCAACATCGACGGCCCAAACCAATCCCTGCCAGAGACGGCTCTTACCGATGTACATGCAGGCTTTCTGACTTTCTCTTTCTGAGAGAGCTAGAGCCCGACTCCTCTGTTTACTTTGTGTTACATATTTATTTTTACCGTTATTCAACCAGGTAGGTCAAGTGAGAACTCAGATTGTTATGTTGCCAGTGACAACCTGGGGAATCAGTGTGGGCAGGGAATGCAGGAGATAGCCAATCAGATGTAAAGGGTGATTAGGTGGGCAGATGTAGAGAGAGAGTTTTGTGGAAATTTGACCAGGACTCTGCCCCTGGGGTGTGTGTGTGTGTGTGGGGGGGGCTCTAATTCATTGCTGCTAATTCATTATGTGTGAAAATGCATCACTTGATTGTCCTGTGAATAATCTATTTAGTGTCTCGCCATGTGAAATCAGACCCATTTGGGCATGATCCTCTGGCTCTTACAGCTCAGCAGATATGTTTACAAAACGTTTCTCAACGCTCACCTGTGCTTTTCCTTCATAAATTGTGTCAGAAGTGAATAACTAAAGTAATTGGTTGAAATGTCCTTTGCCTAATGATTATGATTATGTCTTTGGTTATGTCTATAACCTTTGCTCAAACTTGGTGCCACAATAAAGCTCTATTGGTGCTACATTATAATGGTGGCCTTATTTTAAAATGTATGTATGAATATTTTAGAAAATTTCTAAAATGAGGATATGAATATTTGAAGATATCTTCAGATTTGTCTGTACACCAGACATAGATCAAATCATTATTTGAATAGAAACCAATACAATTCCTGTAGATTACTGACAACTGACAAGATCTATAAATCTAGAAAATAAACATCTGTTTTCGCCAATATTCTGAGCAAACGTTTTATTTCAGGCCCCACTGGGGCCACATATACTGAAAAATGTATGCATTCACTACTGTAAGTCGCTTTGGATAAAAGCGTCTGCTAAATGGCATATATATATGATTGTATGTTTTGGTTATTAACATGTTTTTATTGACAATTCTCAGGGATCTGCAGGAGTGTTTTTACATTTGATCAGCACCTAAAGACGATGCTGCGGTTAAATATTCAAAAGACTACAACACCTCGTGAAAATAGACAGACATGTTCTGCATTAAAGCATATGCTCAGCTGTGACTTTTTATTTTATTTTTTATTTGTTACATTTGTATCAGTCCATAGACGACTGTTTCTCTGAAAGGGGCAGGGGTGCTAACACCCGGGGGATTCGGAACAGATGTGGGGGAAGTCGGGAACTCTTCTTAAGAGAAAAACAGCTTTGGTAAAAAAATACGATCACGTGCTTCAGACTGACGAGCACAGTGTGCAGCTTCGCTGCGGCAATCCTGCTAGGAAATGGAAGCAGTGAGCAGGTATCTGCAGATTTAAATCTCAATTCAGAGATTAAAATCTATTTTTTATCTCAGTTATTAACATTACAAAGGTACTGTGCCGAAACGGTGTATTGCCTGAATCCAGTGTGGCTTCAGTTTATTATGGGACATTCATAGTAACAGTCAGCCTCACATATAGTATCTGAAACACACAGTTTTGATTTCCCAGACTTGGTGGAGGTGCACAACTCCATTCCTGGATGGGAAAGTGTATATACTGGTTTTTGTTCCAACCAGTTGCTCCAGCTTAATTTTCTAAACCGCTGTATACACCAATGCTGCCCTGGTTAACTCCTATATCGGACCACAGTAAAAGGTTTTCACCAAGGATCTATGTGCAGTTTGCAGCTTTAGCTCATGACTTTATCAAACGTATAATCTAATAAATAATTGGGGCTCCAGAAATGGATCGGCCCTGGTTGTGCACCCCTGATCTGGTAGGCACTAGTGACCCTGATACAGAATAAATCAGGAGGATTTTATTGATTCGGACATTACATAAGATAAGACACTCTGGGCATCTCTGGACATTATCTCTGGACATAGGAGAGAAAGGCTTTCACTGCAGATGGTGGTTGCAGTCATTTTCAGCAGTGCAGTTTGTCACATCTCACTGGGTCATTTCCGGAAGGGAGACTTGGTGCGTGCGGTGCAGACTCTATGTACTGGTCTATGGGGCATGGACCAAGGCAGTGCTGGGTTCTGAATGGGTTCTCTCATTTTGACAGAAATTACAGCAGTGGGAAAATTCAACACTCAGGCACGCATGGAGGAGAGCACTGCAGATAAACATATCTGAGCCAGTACCCATAATCCCCCTCTCCACTGAAACGCAGTAAAAACCTGGACCTGACATGGAAAAACACCATACCGTGTGTGTCAGAACAGCACAAAAATAACTGAACTTCCATAAAAACACGCACGGGGCCAGGAAGATTTAGGGCTGCGTGTCACGGTAGAAGGATTTCATTTGATAATCTCACATTTTGAAATGTTTTTTATGTCTTTTTATTATCCAGAGCGAATTACAATGAGTTACAAATCAAATCAAATCAAATGTATTTGTATAGCACTTTTCACAAATGAATTGTAATAAAATGCTTAACAGAAGGGGAACCCAGGCCTAGACCCCCACAAAAGCAAGGTGACAGTGTCAAGGAAAACTCCCTATCAAGGGAGGGAGGAGAAACCTTGGGAGGAACCAGACTAAAAAGGAGGGAGCCCATCCTTTTCTGGCCGGCACAGGGTGTGTCCAAAAAAGACCGTATCATGATCAGTCCAAGGTGACTCAGGGCTGAATAACTTTGCGCCTCCTGAGTTAGTCAGTCAGTGGGGGCGCTAAACCACATGAAGGGGGTCCAGATCCAGGGACTGGCATAGGGGTGAGGGTTCATGGGGGCATCTCACACTTCTCGCAGGATCTAGGTCTCGGGGGTGGGTGCCCCCAAGTCAGAGGCCGAGGCAGAGAAGAGAACATGCAGTCAGAAAAAAATCAGTGCTATAGCCAGTAGCATTATGTGAGAGCAGGGGAGCACAAGCATAGGAAATATACAGATAGCCCCGACAGGTGTAAGCTATGGCAGCATACCTATTAGGAGAGGGACAGAGAATACACGCAGCCATGAAAGAGTTCCAAACCAGAGTTACATTACAATTACAATGAATATAAATGGCAAGAATAATCACAGCTAGAGCAAGAGATCAGTACAGCAACAACACTGACATCGCTGTAGACCGCTACACACTGCACCTATAGAACAGGGAGAGAAAGGTTAGCAAATTATTGTTTTATATATAGTGGGTATTACAAATATTCACCCCCTTTGGAATTTTTCAAATTTTATTTTCTTTAGAGTTGTTTTTATTTTATTTGGGCTTATCAAGCGGCTAGAGGAACTACTCCCCTACCTCTAGACACTCATCACACCCTACACCCCAGCCAGACCCCTCCGCAAACCCAGCTTTTCAGACTCCACTACCACTGAATTCTGTACATCTAGCCAATTGTCATCACCGCTGCCTACTTATTGAATACTTTTTGTCTATGTATACTACGATGTCTATCGCTGTATTACTGCGTGAACTATGATTGTTCTTACCATGTATTTATGCACATCTTGTAAGTCACTCTGGATAAGAGCATCTGCTAAATGCTTAAAATGTTAAATGTATTTGACATTATAGAATGTTTTGTGTTGGTCGGTGGAAAGAAATCGCAATTAAATCCATTTTGATTCCATGATGTAAGAAAATAAAATGAAAAATGTCACAATGAAAAATAGGGGTGAATACCTTTTTATACCCACTGTGTATGTATACAGTATATATACATACACACAGTGATAGTGGAGTCTGAAGAGGAGGGTTTTTAAGTCTCTTGTGGAAGATAGCCAGTGATTTTGCAGCCGACTGAGGGCAGAGAAGAGGCGAGACCGCAACAAGCTGCTGCTGGGCACATGAAGGGATAGGACAGTCAGTTTGCCAGAGGAGGCAGAGTGGAGGGGTCTAGCTGGGGTAAAGGGTGGGAGAAGAGTCTGGAGGTAGGAGGGAGCGGTTCCCCTTGTGGCCTGAGAGAGAGAGAGAGAGCACTGCACTGTTTCACTGACTCCATGATTTAGTTTGTGGTCTGTACCACCCCAGTGGTACGTGTTGGTGGGCCTCAGGTGGTGTGTGGCCTTTGACCTGCCAACGCCCCTCTTACAGTAACCCAGTGAAAGCACAGAGGTGGGCTGTCTGTTCCTCTGTATTTCTGGACTTCTGGAGGGTTCACTCACGGGCCTGTCCAAGATAAACTGGACAGCCAAGGGGCGGAGCGTGTGGTGTGGGTTACACTCTGCGGCTTGCTTTGGGACAGCGCCGCCCTAGTTGTCAGTATCAGTATCAGGTCAGTATAATGAGCGGGCCTTTGAGAGGGAGGCTGAGGGAAGTATCAGCCCTAATGTTTAAAACAAAAAGACTTGCTGTTAGCTTAAGGCATTATTGAGAAACACACAGGGGACACTATTGTAGCCTGGAGCTAAATGTTTATGACAGTTCCAAACTGTTATCTCACACACCCCCCCCCCTTTGGCTGTGTATTTTTTCAACCCTCCCCTGTCATGAATTCCTGGCTGTGCCACCAAAATGGAGAGACTCTCATTATCATGCTCACTGACCCAAGTATTATACGGGGTGAATCCCATGAGAAACAACTTTTCACAAATCAAGCAGCCCTGCCATCGACTTCTGTTTTCTCACCTGGAGACCATAGAATCCAAACACTGTGAGACGTGCAAATGCCTTTGTGATGAATATCCTATTTGCTGTTCTATCTCTGAACTTGGCCTCTTCAGCTCTATTATGGCTTTTCTTATCTATATTAGTAGGCAGTGCTACAAGAGGCTGCTTGCACACAGACCAGCAATACATCATAAGTGAAGGATATTAGTTGTCGGCATGCAGCTCTGTGAGTCAAGTGGCAATGTGGGCTAAAAATCTCCCATCTAAAGGAAAACATGGAGTTTCTCTGAACTGGTCACGTGTCTAGTACTGTAGAAGTGTGGAGTACATTCTGTTCAGGAGACTAGAGAGCAGGCAGGCGATAAAATGAACTGTTGCAGTTCCGTTGAACTCTTTCTGTAGTGTGGATCGAAGGTGGAAGAGCCACACGCAGATCTCACGAGTATCTAAAAGCTGAACGCAAGCGATCAGCCACTAAATCTGCAAACAGACTAGGGAGCGGGGAAAACAGATAGAAAAAAGAAAAGAAATAAGGAAACCCTGGGGCAAAACTCCACGGGAATAAAACCAACAGAAACAGCCCTAATAGGGTGAACACTCCTCTAAGGCAAAAGCTAAGGAAAAAGAAAACAAATGTCTACAGAGACTTTAGCTCTGGGGGAATTTAGCCCTGACAAACAAAGAATAATATCTAAAAGGAAACCACCGAAGTGGTGAGCTTAAAACCCTTTGTTTGGAGATGATTAATCTCCCTAAAAGGCTACCACAAAGTGGTAACACTAAACCTTTATTTTGAGATAAATAAGTTAGTTCCTTCTCTTTTTAACTAAGAGAAAACCACAGGGTGGTCAAACTAAACCTTAGTTCAGAATACCGGCTAGAGCGTAATTATTAGTTTACACAGAAGCGTTTGAGTGAGGGAAGAAGAGACCTCAAGTAGGAGATGGGATTAATACTGATTGCTCTCAGCTGAGAGCGATCAGAGAACCCACCGACACAAGACCATATAAGGGCGGCAGAAATGACAACGATTCCTCTCAGAAGAAAGAGGAAAAGACCATCACATGACCACGCGCCCTCCAGAGGACGAACGAGGTAAAACCGTGACACTTTCACCAGTAATGTGTGGCCACTGTTGTGCATTTTTGCTCAGTGAGACCCCAGACTGCTGGTTCAATGCTGGGTTTCTCCCTTTAGAGTCTTTAAACTGAATCTTGACTCCGTGGCCTCTAAAAGCTGTCCTGCTCTTGAAATAAGTGGAGAACAGAGAGGTTTCCCCTTACACTCACCGGTCGTTGGACTCTAATCGATTTTCCTTTTGACTTGGCATTATGCCAAAACCAGTTCATTAACTCTAACCTTGACATATACCCCTTTCAGATATCCATAGATATCCGATTCACACTTTTTTGGATAAAAAACAAACAAACAAATGTTCCAACTCCCAAATGAGTTGACTTGCACGTGAATGTAAATAATTGCAATTAATTTATTTTTATTTTGACCTGTACCGTTGAGAATAGGCTGCTGTGCCTTCTGCTGTAGTTTCTGCGGTGGACAGAAATTATGTGAAGAGAATGCAGCCGGGCTTCAGCAGCATCGTCTGTTCAACAGCATCACCACCCGGCAGGACCTTTCACAGGGGAATGGGCTTCTGTATTATTACACTTACCTGGATACGAGCACAATAATTGTTCATGACCGAAATAGCACACCAGGACTTTCTCACATTTGAAATGACATGGGCTCCTCTTTTGTTTTTATGGGCAGTCCATTCATCTTATGAGCTTACAAGCAGCCATGTCTCAAATTCAATTTCCAGGAAACAGATCTCTGTCCTGCCACCACTGCATTGGAATGAACTCCCCCCTGACGTCAGGACAGCCAAATCGCTGCCCATCTTCCACCACAGGCTGAAAACTCACGTCTTTAGACTGCACCTTGGACCTTAACTCACCCATCCTTATATGAAAAAAAAGAAAAAAGACTTGCACTTATTGTTGATCATTTAATTTTGCACTTGTGTTGTTTATGCTGCTTACTTGAGGGAATGATGTGCTTGAAGATTGTAGCATCAAGTGGCTGTGTGTCTACTCAAGCTGAATGCATTTCTGTAAGTCAGTTTGGATAAAAGCGTCTGCTAAATGATTGTAATGTAATGTAATGTAGATTGTGAATTCATTTTTACTAGAATAAGGCCTTTCAACCAAAATGACACTATTGCCCAGATAACTGATACCCATCATGCACTCCAAATATATAGACTTGGTTTTGGAGTATAATTCGTATTTATTGTGGGAAGTTCTGCATGATTTCAGATGTAAGATCTAAACAATCACAGGAGATCAGTTTGCAACAAGACAACATACCAAAAAAAAAAGTTTTTAATTTGTCATTTCACTCACAGGTGAAAGTAGTCTACTGAGCTATCTTTATAGATTGAAGTCTTATATAGGTAGAGTCTTAGAATAGGCGTTAGATTATATAGAATAGGCGTTAAGTCCTTGATAGGCATTAGATTTCTTTCTGGACTGAGCAGACTGAGGAACAGCATGGAACTGTCTCTCTCCACCGTTTAGAAGTCATCATTTGCTTAGGCACTGATGAACTCAATAGGATGTCATGAAATATAAAATGTTGAACTTAATTATCTAAAGCCTGGGCAGAGAGAGGGTATTGATTGTTCAGTAACATCTTATATATATCCTTATTGCGGTTGCCTCTCAGTTTCAATTGTAGATTCAATTCAACTGTATTGCCCTAGAACATTCTGAGATCTTAGAATTGCATGTAGTACTTTTTAAAAGGATATATTTAGACTGACGTTTTGGATAAAAAAATATTGTTTTTAGATCAAACTGATCTGCTGTGATTGTTTAGATCTTACATCTGAAATTGTGCAGAACTTCCCACAATAAATACAGATTATACTCCAAAACCATTTCTGTTCGGCCATGTGACGTAAAATCTGGTGCAATGTAAAATGTTGAAGCTTTTTTTGTAAACATTTAAAATGGAAATCCCTCAGAAAGATGATTAAATAATGAAGAATTAAATCCAGTTTTCAAAAATGATTATAAGTATATTTTTCACAAGGAGAGTTTTGAGAAAAGTTTAGACAAACCGTTGAATTGTGTGAAAATGCACCCAGGTCCTAATGGTGAACGTGAAGGGTGAAATATACTCGCTCTCTGGAAAGAACGGAGAAATGGCGGAAACCTGTTTGGCTATCAAAAGACAAATAGAAATGCCACACTGAGGAAGCCTCAGTGATGAGTGCGAGGTACATTAAAAATATATAAATACAATACGTATTATGTCACCATTTTCAAATGCTGTGTTATATACGTATATACTGTATATGTCCAGATCATATGCATGGTCCTGCAGTAGACGTTTGGATATGATATTAAAGGAATAATGAGGAAATGGATGTTACATTTTTACATTCATTTAACATGAATCATCTTGTCTGACAGGTAAGACCGCAGATTTACAAACTAGATTTTTTAAATTCTGGAACCACAATTATTCTTGACATAATTATTCAGAAACATGTTTCCTCTCCATATGCTAGCACAGATGAACAATGGCCTCATGAGGGTGCATCAGCTCACTGTACTAATCACTGTCATTCATTCGTGCTTCGTTTCTGGAACATGGCCTTTTGAATTGTGTCAATTCATTTAAAGAGACGTTTATTAGGCCATTACCGCTGCAAGACTTTGAAGTGGGTTTAGGCTTGAATTAGGGATGGTTGCAGGCCGTCGCCCATTACGTCAAGAGCGATGGATGACCTGGGGAGAGAGGGAGGAAGGGAGGGAGAGAGAAGGATGGGTGATGCCACAGATTCTGTACACCCACCAGGAACTCAGGTCTGTGTTCTTCTGTACCACAGAGTCTGCAGACACAGCAGACACTCAGCTCTGTGTTCTTCTGTACCACAGAGTCTACAGACCCACCAGATTTCATGCATCTTCTGAAAATGTACTATGGGGTGTGACCTTGGACAGTAATTTACCAGTTGACACCTCCTGTTCTGTACTGTAATACAGCACCAGTGGTTGTAGAGAGTGTATTGGAGAGTCTATTGAAGAGTGTACTCATGAAAAGTGTTTTGGATTGCTGATTGTGTTTTGGAATTGGATTGTTTTGAGGACCCTGCTTGTGTACTGACTTTTGGACTGGATTGAGGAGTTGGATTGGACTTGGACTATGGATCATGGATAACGACAAAGATAAGGATTGTGGACTTTATGTGTTTGAATTCCCCCGAAGACCCCACCCTTTTATGTGTTTGTCAGAATTTGTGTGATAAATTATAATTTTGTTTGTATTACTGCCTCCTCTGGGGTATTTAACTGCCTACGCCCTCTGCAAAGGTCCGTGAGTGTCGCCCCACCCTAAGGGACACCACAATACATATACAGTCTGGGTATTTGGACAGTGACACAATTTTCATCATTTTGGCTCTGTATTTGAAATGAAACAATCAAGATGTGCTTTAAGTGTAGACTTTCAGCTTTAATTTAAGGGTTTTGTCAAAAATAGTGTATGAACTGTGTATGAATTACAACCACTTTTATACATAGCTCCCCCAATTTTAGGGGCTCAAAAGTAATTGGACAAACTAACATAATCATAAATTAAATTTTGAATACTTAGTTGTAAATCCTTTGCAGTCAATGGCTGCTTGTTCTTGGGGCGTTTTGCCTTCAGTTTTGCTTTCAGCAAGTGAAATGCATGCTCAATTGGATTCAGGTCAGGTGATTGACTTGGCCATTGCAGAACATTTCACTTCTTTGCCATAAAAAAGTATTGGGTTGCTTTCACAGTATGCTTCAGGTCATTGTCCATCTGCACTGTGAAGCGCCATCCAATTAGTTTTTAAGCATTTGGCTGAATCTGAGCAGATAATATAGCCCTTTACATTTCAGAATTCATCCTGCTGCTTTTGTCAGCAGTCACATCATCAATAAATACAAGGGAACCAGTTCCCAAGGGAAGCAGCCATACATGCCCACGCCATAACACTACCTCCACCATGCTTCACAGGAGGTGGTATGCTTCGGATCATGAGCAGTTCCTTCCCTTCTCCATACTCTTTGCTTCCCATCATTCTCATCTGTCCATAGGCTGTTGTTCCAGAACTGTTCTAGTTGTTTTTACATTACATTATAGGCATTTAGCAGATGCTCTTATCCAGAGTGACTTACATTTTACATTTCTTTACATACAATCCATTTATACAGCTGGATATTTTACTGAAGCAATTCAGGTTAGTGTCCCACCTGGGGATTGAACCTGCAACCTTAACATTACAAGCCCAGTTCCCTAACCATTATACCACACTGCCTGCCTATGTTTTTTAGATGTTTTTTTGGCAAAATCTAATCTGGTCTTCCTGTTTTTGAGGCTTACCAATGGTTTACATCTTGTGGTAAACCCTCTGTATTTACTGCCTTTTTCGACTTTGACACAGATACCTTTTGTCACGCCTACCTCCTGGAGGGTGTTCTTGATCTGGCCAACTATTGTGAAGGGGTTTTTCTTCACCAGGGAAAGAATTCTTCTGTCATCCACCACAGTTGTTTTCCGTGGTCTTCCGGGCCTTTTGGTGTTCCTGAGCTCACCAGTGCGCTCTTTCTTTTAAGAATATACCAAATGGTTGATTTGGTCACACCTAATGTTTTTTCTATCTCTCTGATGGGTTTGTTTAGATTTTTCAGCCTAATGATGGCTTGCTTCACTGGCAGTGACGGCTCTGTGGACTTCATACTGAGAGTTAAGAGCAACAGATTCCATATGCAAATACCACACTTGAAATCAACTCTAATCAACTCTAGACCTTTTATCTGCTTGTAAATTGTCAATAAATAATGAGGGAATAACACTCACCTGGCCACGGAACAGCTGAACAGTCAATTGTCCAATTAGTTTTGGTCCCTTAAAAGGGGGACCACATATAAAAAGTGTTGTAATTCCTACACCGTTCACCCGATTTGGATGTAAATACCCTCAAATTAAAGCTAAAGCACTCACTCACTCATTTGATTTAATTTAATTCAACTCCAATATGCTGTGGTAGACAGCTAAAATAACAATAACTTTGTCAATGTCCAAATATTTATGGACCTGACTGTGTATACTGTATATATGTATATGTATATATATATATATATATATATATATATATATATATATATATACAGTTGGGCCCGAAAGTCTGAGTCCATTACCAAGACCTGTTTGTTTTCATCATTCATCAAAAACTGACACAAGTTTTATTCCTGAGAACAATTTGACCTCTAACTACTTCACTAAGCTCTGCTGACATAATTACAAGCAGCTGCAAAAACTTTTGCAAAGGAAGTGTCCTTTTTCAAGATTGAAGCACCTGCAGTAGCAACAAGAACACATATTAAGGACAATATTAATTACGTCAATATCCGGTATTAATTGTTACAAGACCAAAACAACTGTGTATTCGGAGTGTGTATTCACACTGTGTATTCGGAGTGTCCATGTATTAAAACTTAAATTAAATATAAGGTGTCACAACATTTTGAGGAAATGAAAGGCAATGGTGTGCAAACTAAATATTTATAGATATTTCAATTTCATATCATCCTTTCCTACATTTATTTTATTTGTATCACTGTTTTATGACATTTTTGAATGACAAATACCATATGAGTAAAACCTTTGTGTTCGTTTCGATGAATGATGAAAACAAACAGATCTCGGTAGTGGACTCAGACTTTTGGACCCCACTGTATATATATATGTATACAGTATATTAACTTTATTGTTATTTTTTATTAGCAGAAATGCAATAAATTAAATTCATACAGACTCCAGACAACAGCATCTGTTGTGACCAGAATTTGATATCCACTTACATTCAGGGGTAAATCAGGCCCTGTTGACAGTCCGAACATCAAAGGCCCCAGTTCACATAAACCATGATGGGATTGTGGGGGTGGGGTGGGGGTGTTTGGAGCGTTACACCAGCTTCCACAAAGCCCTCTGTTTTTCTATCCTCCATGTCCCCAAATGGACCCAGACTAATGAAATGTCAACAGCGATAGGATGAAACATGTTTCTCAGTATAGGATAAAATACTGATTGTTTTTTTAAAGATGGGCTTTCATGCTGAGAAGTTTGTTCAGGCCGTATCAGGGAAACAGCGTGGAGGAGCACAAAGAAGGCCTCCACCTCACCGAAGTGCTTCTTACGCTCTCTATATAAATATATACTTTCAAATCTTTACACCATCACATGAATGACCCTGGTTCAGTTTATGTTGATTCCTGGAGCCATTTTAGAGATTTTCATTAGCCTCCACCCTGCATAAGTAACAAAGACTGCTTAAGGCTTAAATCCATGTAGTTAATCTGTTTGTTTGTGACACTGGTGTTTTTGGAGCGGTGTAACCAAATGACCAGATTATACGATATAGCTTTATTTATTTAGAGATTTTTCTTGCTCTTTCTTTTCTACAAATTGTGGTGTCCCCAGGGGTTTGGCGACACACACTGACCTTGCAGAAGGCGTAGGCAAGTTAAAGAACCCAGAGGAGGCAGTAATATGAACAAAAATGATAATTTATTCTACTAACACTTGACAACACAAAACAAAGGGTGGGGTCTTCAGGGGAATACAAACACATAAAGTCCACAATCCTTATCTCGTAGTCAAAGTCCAATCCAAGTCCAAAATCCAGTTCAGTTCCGTTATCCAGTCAGTAGTCAATCCAAAGGGGGGTCCTCAAACAATCCAATTTCATACACAAACAATCCACTCCAAAACACTCTTTCCAAATCCTGGCTAGTCAACGACTTCACAGGTTCTTACTCTCCAAACTCACACAGCAACTCCTTCACCAACACGTTCCTACTCCTCTCCCAGTGTAGTGGGAATCAACCCTTTAAATAGGCCTTGAAATGGTCTTCAGCTGGTCGTTAGTCCCGTTTGCTTGACTTCTCTCAGGTGTCACTGTGGTCTGCTGGGTAATGTAGTGTTTTGGGGCTGCCATGTGTTGTAGGCCAGGCAGCCATTTCCTAGTGCAGCCCATCGGGCTGCCACACACCCTCCTCCTCAGCTCTGACCTCGGGAGGGCTGAGCGGCCTATGTCCAGCGGCCACCAGGAGGTCCCCCCTCTCCAGGTCCACTCAGGCAGTGCTCCGCCGGGATCAAATGTCCAGATTTCATTTCCATTCCCTGCCTGAAAAAGCATCTGCACGCCGTTAGGGAATGGCACAAGTTGCTCACCTTGTCTGCCACCAACTGGCCACATGTGGGTACTGGCTCTGGGCTCCATGGACAGAATGGTTACCACTCTTGCTCTGGTCCTCACCAGCCTTCCATGGCTGCTCCAGCGAACCCTGTGCAGCATTTCACTCCGTAGTCCATTCTTTGGCCTTTTCTTCCACGTCCCTTTATCTTTCAGGGGGTCAGGTGGGGTAACTGGGGAAAACATACTCTTCGACAGGTGGTTAGCTGTATCCTTGAAGCTCTTCTCCACATTTACATTTCCTCTCCATAAATGTTTCCCATGTTCCTTTCCTTTATATGGCAGCCTGTGTGACGGGTACGTGAGGGTTGGACCCGAAATGCACGACTCAGACAAAATGACATAAAATAAAGACCCGCAAGGGCTTTATTAGAGGATTGTTCAGGAGACGTAGTCAAAACAAAAGCAAAGTCTGATAACCGAAAAATCAAGCCAATAACCAAAATACAGTACCGAGGGAGAAGGCAGTCTCGAACTCGGTAAACCATGCAAAGAATCAAAATAAACCAGAGTAGCTGTCAGCGGGGCAGAGGTACAGGAGGACGGTAGGCAGGCTCGTAGTCAGGGACGGTGCAAGAGTCAAGACCGAAGTCTGCTCCGCGGGGCAAAGGCACAAAAGAAAAAAACTCGTGGTCTAAACAGGCAGTGGTAACAAAACGGCAGGCAGTAACAATGGTCAGAAAACAGGCTTGGATCGTAACAAAGAAATCAGACTTGGGTTATGCTCAAAGGTGCTATAGAGATATAGGCAACAATTTCGCAAGGACGTGACAAAAACACTGAGCTTATATGGAGGTGTAGACAGGTGCAGACACTTAGCTTGAGAACAGAGCGAAACAGAAAACAGCTGAGGAGAGCATGACAAGGTAACAAGATAATTAGTCGTTGTTAGTAATTATCCTATCCTGACCTAGCGTTAGTAGATTAGTAAATTGACATGAACTAGAAACGAAAGGAAACATGAATACACATGGTTAGTGAGTTAGTAATGAGTACATCTCCAGCACGTTGGCAATTAGAGTTACTAAATTGCCAATCGTGCTAGCAGAAACAATAAACCTATCTAATCATTAGTAAATTAGTCAATTAGTAAATCAGACAAGGAGGGGAAACAATAAGGAAACGTAAGTGACAGCAAGAGAGAGAAAGCATGAACGCAAGATTTGCGGAAACAACATGAAAACGTGTATGCTTTAACTATGAACAGAAACGTAACATGAAAACAGAATCAAGACATGACATGAAATTAAACGTGACATGAATGAAACATAAAACATGGCATGAATACGTGGAACCGTGACAGTACCCCCCCCCTAACGACCGACTCCTGGCGGTCTAGCGAGCTTATCTGGGTAGTCACGGTGAAAGTCCTTGATCAAACTGGGGTCCAAAATGAGACTGGGGGCGACCCAGGAACGCTCCTCTGGGCCATAACCCTCCCAATCAACCAGGTATTGAACACCACGACCCCTCTTGCGAATGTCCAAAAGTTTCCTGACTGTGTATGCAGGGTGGTTATCAATGATACGGGGAGGAGGGGGTGGGGGATCGGGGGGACAAAGGGGGTGAGTGGAAACAGGCTTAATACATGAAACATGGAACGTAGGATGAATCTTAAGGGAAGCAGGTAGTGACAATTTAACAGAAGACGGGTTGATGATGCTGTGAATCTTGAAGGGTCCAATGAATCGGGGTTGTAGTTTGTGGGAAGTGGATTGTAACGGGATGTCCTTAGT
Source organism: Aldrovandia affinis (assembly GCA_029706075.1). Lineage (NCBI taxonomy): Eukaryota > Metazoa > Chordata > Actinopteri > Notacanthiformes > Halosauridae > Aldrovandia > Aldrovandia affinis. Next base: position 18,228 of record JAINUG010000175.1, read on the forward strand.
GGAAAGCCAGACGGAGTCACCTGGCTTATAAACTGGGGCTGGTGTGCGGTGGCGATCTGCGACACGACGATTCCGGTCTGCCGTGCGTAACAGCGCAGCCCTGGCGTCCTTCCAGATCTTGACACATCGTCGCATGTGGGTAGCGAGGGAGGGAACAGCAATCTCTGCTTCTTGGTCAGGAAACAATGGTGGCTGGTAGCCGAGGGAGATCTCAAATGGAGATCTTCCGGTGGCGGCGCAGGGCAGGGCGTTGTGTGCGTATTCAACCCAGGTAAGCATCTTGCTCCATGAAGTGGGGTTCTTGGCAGAAACACAACGAAGCGCCGCTCCTAGATCCTGGTTGGCCCTCTCGGTCTGACCATTAGACTGAGGGTGGTAACCTGACGAGAGGCTAGCAGTGGCCCCGAGGGCCGAGCAAAAGCTTTCCAGACTTGTGAGATGAACTGAGGACCTCGGTCAGAGACGATGTCCGAGGGGATGCCGTGGATGCGGAAAACCTCTTTGACCAGGACGTCTGCGGTCTCTTGGGCGGTGGGTAATCCGGGCAGGGGGATGAAATGTGCCGCCTTGCTGAACCGGTCCACAACAGTGAGGATGGTGGTGTTACCTCAGAAGGGGAAGTCCGGTGACGAAATCCACCCCAATGTGGCTCCAAGGTCGGCTGGGCACAGGCAGAGGCTGGAGCAGTCCAGCTGGGGCCTGGTGGGAGGCCTTGCTCCTGGCGCAGGTGGTGCACGCCTTGATGAAGCATCTGGTGTCAGAAATCATGGAGTTCCACCAGAACTTTCTTTTAAGAACCGCCAGGGTACGGGTGAAACCGGGATGGCAAGACATGAGGGAGGAATGAGCCCATTGGAGAACCTGTGTCCGAGCAGCTGAGGGAACGTAAAGGCGTCTGCCGGGAATGGACCTGGGATCGGGCTCCCCTCGCAGAGCCCTTTGGATCACGGCCTCGATTTTCCACGTCACCGACGCTACAGTGCAGGACAAAGGGAGGATGTTCTCGGGCGCCTCTCGCTCAGAGCTGGTGTCAAACTGCCGGGACAGGGCATCTGGCTTGACATTCTTCGAACCAGGGCGATAGGTGAGCGAAAAATTGAATCTTCCAAAGAACAACGCCCACCTAGCTTGGCGAGAATTCAGTCTCTTAGCAGTCTGAAGGTAAGCTAGGTTCTTATGATCAGTCCAAACGACAAAAGGTTTTTCGGACCCCTCCAGCCAATGCCTCCACTCCTCCAATGCCAACTTGACTGCAAGGAGTTCTCGGTTACCCACGTCGTAATTTCTCTCAGCTGGTGAAAGCTTCCGAGAGAAAAAAGCGCACGGGTGAAGACGATTGTCGAAGGAGGAAACCTGAGAGAGCACGGCTCCCACCCCAGAGTCGGAAGCATCAGTCTCCACAACAAACTGGCGGGTAGGATCGGGGTGCACCAGGATAGGTGCGGAGGAGAACAGCTTCTTGATCCTAGAATGCCCCCTCTGCTTCGGAACTCCATCGAAATGGCATGGCAGTGGACGTGAGCTTGGTGAGAGGAGAGACAACTTGGCTGTAGTTCCTTATGAACCTCCGATAAAAGTTGGCGAATCCCAAGAAGCGTTGAAGATGTTTTCGAGTAGTAGGTGTGGGCCAGTCAGTGACCGCCTGAATCTTCCTGGGATCCGCCCTGATTTGTCCCTTCTCCAAGATGAAGCCCAGAAACTCAACAGTGTCCGTGTGGAAAACACATTTCTCCGCTTTAACAAACAGTTTGTTCTCCAACAGTCTTTGGAGAACCTGCTGTACATGGGACTCGTGTTCCTTGACACTGGTGGAGTAGATCAAAATGTCATCCAGGTAGACGAACACGTGTCGGCCCAGTAAGTCCCGTAGGGACGTCATTGACTAACGCCTGGAAGACAGCAGGTGCGTTAGTGAGGCCGAAAGGCATGACAAGATATTCAAAGTGTCCAAGGGGAGTGTTGAATGCGGTCTTCCATTCGTCCCCTTCTCGAATGCGGACCAGATGATAAGCGTTGCGTAGATCCAATTTGGAAAAGATGGTGGCATCGTGCAGGGGTGAAAAGCGGAGTCAATCAATGGCAGTGGATACTTGTTTTTGACCGTGATGTTGTTTAGTTCTCTGTAATCGATGCAGGGACGCAAAGAGCCGTCTTTCTTCTGGGAAAAAAAAATCCAGCGCCCACGGGTGAAGAAGAGGGACGAATAAGACCATTGGCTAGGCAGTCCCGAATGTATTTCTCCATGGCCTCCTCTCCGGTCTGGAAACATTGTAGAGGCGGCTTGAGGGGAGTGTGGAACCGGGTAGCAGCTCGATCGCGCAGTCATAGGGTCTGTGAGGAGGAAGCATCTGTGCCTGCGTCTTGGAAAATACTATTCCCAGGTCGTGGTAAGGGGTGGGCACATTCTCAAGAGAAGGCTTGGAGACTTGGGGTGGAGTGGATGCGCCCTCAGCTGGTGCAGGTGCGGATCGTAGGCAGGACTGGTGACACTCACGGCTCCAGGCTTGAATACGACTAGAATTCCAATCGATGATGGGATTGTGTTTCTTTAGCCAGGGTAATCCAAGAATGAGTGGATCGTTGGGAGAGCGGATGATGTGAAACTGAATTATTTCATGATGGTTGCCCGAAATGACCACCTGGATAGGTTCCGTGATGTGGGTCATGCGGCAGAACGTCTTGCCATCCAAAGATCGAGCATTCTCGGGGTGAGGCAGTGGAAGGGTGGGAATGTCCAGTTCCTTGACCATGACTTCATCTATGAGATTGGCATCAGCTCCGGAGTCCACTAAGACGTTCACCTGGATCTCTCTTCCTGGAAGAAAGATTAAGGCAGTAAGGGTGGGACGAGGGTCATTCCTGGCAGCCCTCTCCGGATTGGATAAGGACCTCACCTCCACGGATGATTCAGATTTCTTGGACCGGTAGGTACACTGTTTTAGAGAATGTCCCAACCTCCCGCAGTAGAAACATGAACCGGTCTCTCTCCGACGTTTCCGTTCTTCGGGTGAGACTCTTATTCCAGCACGAAAGATCCATGGACTCAACTCCTCCAGCTTGTATCTCCTCTGGTCGTGAACTTGACCCTCGCCTGGGGTATGGCTGACCGGACGAAACCTGCCTCTCGATCCGGCGCTGTCTGGAACGGTTGTCCAAACGAATAGCGGCACGAACGAGTGGGTCGAGCTGAGTGATAGTTTCCTGATGCGCCAGCTCATCCTGGAGTGCCTCGTTTAGACTGGCCAGGAACAGGTCCGCTAGAGCCTCATCATTCCAGTGGGTAGCAGCAGCGATAGTGCGGAAGTCGATCGAATGGTCCGCGGGCGCTTCTACTGCCTTGGCGAAGGACGATCAGACGCTTGGAAGGTTCTTGGTCGCTGGATGCGTGCTGGAACACTTTTCGGATCTCCTCGGCGAAGGCAGGGTAACGAGAAGGAGTGAACCCCGGACCACACAGCAGTAGCCCAGTCCAAGGCTCTCCCCTTGAGCAGCCCCATCACGTAGCCAATCCGGCGCTCGTCATCGTGATAGGTCTGCGGTTGCTGCCGAACACAAAGTCACACTGTAACAGGAACGCCTTGCATCTCTCCGGTTCTCCGCCGAATCTCTCCGGGGGTTGTTGTGGCTCCCGGAATTGCCAGATTCCCATGGGGTTGGAAGGTGGAGGTGCAGGGCGGCTTAGCAGGTTCTTCCAAGAGGCGTGGCTGAACCGCGATGGCGAGTCTCCTCATCTCCGCGCACAGCTCCCTCATCTCCTGGCGAAGGTCGGAGATCCCTGGGCATGCTGCTGAACGATGGCGCCTTGATGCTGAGAGCGTGGAACATGGCGGTTGAGTCAGCAGGGTCCATGTTGGCGAAATTGTTCTGTGACGGGTACGTGAGGGTTGGACCCGAAATGCACGACTCAGACAAAATGACATAAAATAAAGACCCGCAAGGGCTTTATTAGAGGATTGTTCAGGAGACGTAGTCAAAACAAAAGCAAAGTCTGATAACCGAAAAATCAAGCCAATAACCAAAATACAGTACCGAGGAGAAGGCAGTCTCGAACTCGGTAAACCATGCAAAGAATCAAAATAAACCAGAGTAGCTGTCAGCGGGGCAGAGGTACAGGAGGACGGTAGGCAGGCTCGTAGTCAGGGACGGTGCAAGAGTCAAGACCGAAGTCTGCTCCGCGGGGCAAAGGCACAAAAGACAGCAGGCAAAAACTCGTGGTCTAAACAGGCAGTGGTAACAAAACGGCAGGCAGTAACAATGGTCAGAAAACAGGCTTGGATCGTAACAAAGAAATCAGACTTGGGTTATGCTCAAAGGTGCTATAGAGATATAGGCAACAATTTCGCAAGGACGTGACAAAAACACTGAGCTTATATGGAGGTGTAGACAGGTGCAGACACTTAGCTTGAGAACAGAGCGAAACAGAAAACAGCTGAGGAGAGCATGACAAGGTAACAAGATAATTAGTCGTTGTTAGTAATTATCCTATCCTGACCTAGCGTTAGTAGATTAGTAAATTGACATGAACTAGAAACGAAAGGAAACATGAATACACATGGTTAGTGAGTTAGTAATGAGTACATCTCCAGCACGTTGGCAATTAGAGTTACTAAATTGCCAATCGTGCTAGCAGAAACAATAAACCTATCTAATCATTAGTAAATTAGTCAATTAGTAAATCAGACAAGGAGGGGAAACAATAAGGAAACGTAAGTGACAGCAAGAGAGAGAGAAAGCATGAACGCAAGATTTGCGGAAACAACATGAAAACGTGTATGCTTTAACTATGAACAGAAACGTAACATGAAAACAGAATCAAGACATGACATGAAATTAAACGTGACATGAATGAAACATAAAACATGGCATGAATACGTGGAACCGTGACAGCCTGTTTTGTTTCCCTTTTCTCTTCATATGAGAATTTCCAATATCTGCTTTTCTTCTCTCGCTCCTCAACTTCAGGGAAGGAGATGTACTCACCACTTCAGGAGGGGGTTGGGTGGTCCACCAGGCCTCTGCGATTGCTAAGAGGCTTTCCTCCACGCTATGGTCCCACCATAACTCCTCGTCCGCAAACTGCTCCTCCAGTTCCCCTCCAGGGTCCGGCAGGCTGAGGGGGACTGAGGACCATCGCTCCCACTTCGATTCCCCCATCTGGTCATCTCCTGTCAGCTCCACTGGCTGCGAGATCTCCACCTGGGTACTAGAATCTTTCATGACCGGAACACATTTTACATATTGAAGTTCCTCACTCACCTCTTCCAGTCGCCTTTGCAGATCAAGCAGAGTTGTGGTTTGAATTTTTAAAACCTCGCAACAAGATTTCTCTATGGCCCGCTGCTGGGCTTCTTTTTGGTCCAGCCTCTCAGCTAAGACCTGCACTTCCTCTCGCAGTAGAGGGAGCTCTTCAAGCTGCCTTGCTTGTTCTTGTAGTTGGGTCCTCACCTCTTGCAGCTGAGCCTCCAGCTCCTGCCTTCCCTCGCTCTCCTGCTCCGCTTGGCTCCAGAGTTGCTCTGTCTCAAACGCATGGGTCTCTGCTGCTCTCCTTAGCTCTGTCTCCTTCTGCTCGAGCCTGGTCTGCACATCCAACAACGCCCTGGCCCACTCTTCTTTAGCCTTGTCCTGGGATTTCTGGATGTTCAGACACTGCAGATGCTCTTCCTCTAACATCTGGGTTAGGTTCTTCACCTCTTCTTTCAGCTCCTGTCTGTGGGCCTCCACACATCTCACCTCATTGCAAAGAGATGCCTTTTCATTCTCGAGTTCCACAGCCATGTTCCCAATCTTCCTCAGGGAGCCGCTGTGCTCCTCCAGCAGTTGCCCCACAGCCAGCAGGTGGCGCTCCTCTGAGGTCCCCAACTCCACCTTTGCCCTGTCCAGCTCAGTCTGGGCACTCTCCAGCCTTTGGACCTCCTGGAGGGTGACTCGCCATTGGTCCTCAACAATGGTCGCCCGCTTCTGGTTCTTCACCAGGGCTTCCTTCTGGTCATGACAACATCTCTTTAGTTTTCGGATCACTTCATCCTGGTCCTTGATCACAGCTTGCCTCTCTCCCAACTCTGCCTCTAACCCAGCACACTTCTCAGCAATTCTTGCTTCACGCTGCTGTGGTTGTGGCTTACTTGGGATCTTGTGGCCCTTTTCTTTAGGGGGTACCACCAAGCAGGCATAGTCCTGGGCTACCTTCTTTGGGTCTTTTATCTCTTGTCGTCCCTTCAGGGTTCTCAACACCCTCTCCATTTCACCGATGGCCTCAGCAACGTCAGGCGCCATTCCAGCCAAAAAGGAGCATTTGAGGGCTGGACTTGCTTGAAAGTAGACCTTGAGGGAACGTCGGTGCACTTTTGACAGGTGCTTGTGCCCCTCTGCCTCCAGCCAAGACTCCATGTCTGGATCCAGTGTCCAGTCCCCTTCCATCATCGAGTATTGCTTTCAAAAATCACAAACAAAAAAACCAAATCCTGCTCACAGTTGCACTACCTCCTCTTGCCTATATGTGATGCCCTCTGCCCGCATCCTCCACCATATGTGGTGTCCCCAGGGGTTGGGCGACACTCACGGACCTTGCAGAAGGTGTAGGCAAGTTAAAGAACCCAGAGGAGGCAGTAATATGAACAAAAATGATAATTTATTCTACTAACACTTGACAACACAAAACAAAGGGTGGGGTCTTCAGGGGAATACAAACACATAAAGTCCACAATCCTTATCTCGTAGTCAAAGTCCAATCCAAGTCCAAAATCCAGTTCAGTTCCGTTATCCAGTCAGTAGTCAATCCAAAGGGGGGTCCTCAAACAATCCAATTTCATACACAAACAATCCACTCCAAAACACTCTTTCCAAATCCTGGCTAGTCAACGACTTCACAGGTTCTTACTCTCCAAACTCACACAGCAACTCCTTCACCAACACGTTCCTACTCCTCTCCCAGTGTAGTGGGAATCAACCCTTTAAATAGGCCTTGAAATGGTCTTCAGCTGGTCGTTAGTCCCGTTTGCTTGACTTCTCTCAGGTGTCACTGTGGTCTGCTGGGTAATGTAGTGTTTTGGGGCTGCCATGTGTTGTAGGCCAGGCAGCCATTTCCTAGTGCAGCCCAACGGGCTGCCACAAAATTGAAATAACAATAAGAGTACCCACAATAACAAACTGGTGCTTTCACTTGAATGGTTACACACAATTTAACAGTTGAAAAAGCTTTTGAGTGATTTTGATGCATCTTTGCATGCCACTCAGGTCTATACTACCGGTCAAACATTTTAGAACACTCCAATTTTTCCATTTTTTACTGAAATTTAAGCACTTCAAATCCAGTGAATAACCTGAAATGGTACAAAGGTAAGCGGTAAACTGCCAGACGTTAAAAAAAAGTTTAGGTTACCAAAAACTGAAAAATAATGACAATTTTAGAGTTATAAAAATAGGGGTAATGGGTTAACAAATTACAGCTGTTCTGCAGCAATGGAAGTAAATTAAGCCTTGAAAGTTGGTGCAAACAATTCCTACAGGTGTCCCAACTTTTGTTGATTGCTTACAAACCCTCTGTCTGTATAAAAGCAGTGTTGGAACAGACTGTGTTACTACACCCTCTGAAGCATTATTTGGACAATATTGCATTGCAGGAAATAGTATATTGCTATTATAATGGCGAGAAAAAGGCAATTAACAAAGGAAGACAGACAAACCATTATAACCCTTAAAAGTGAGGCTTGCCCAGGCAATGAAGCACTGCCAGTGGACTACTGAAGATTACTTATGAAGGTCTTATGAAGAAGGACCGATGAATCAAAATTTTGAATCTTCGGTTCATTACGCAGGGTTTTTGTATGCCGTCGAGTAAGCGAAAGGATGGTTCCTCAGTGTGTGACACCAACTGTCAAACACGGAGGAGGAAGCGTGATGGTCTGGGGCTCTTTTGCTGGATCCGGCGACTTGCACAGAGTGACTGGCACCCTGAACCAAAAGGGCTACCACAGCATTTTGCAACGCCATGCAATACCCTCTGGTCTACACCTAGTTGGTCAGGGGTTCATCCTACAGCAAGATAATGACCCAAAACATACCTCAGTAAAAAAAAAAATTGTATACATTTTTGTATACATTTTTGAATTAATTTTTGTATTGCTTTTTTTTAGGCCAATTTGGCCAAAGGGTATAATTAGCACTGCAGCACTGCAGGTGCTTTCGAGTGGAGTGCGTGCTCGCCTGCACCCTCCTAAATCGGTAGAGTCCGTCGCGCTGGTGAGACGGGTCCTACGGGTAAGTGACAGGGCGTTCCAGACGTGGAGAATACAGAAAGTCAGGGGACGACAATCGGTTGAAAAAAGTCTGCACTTGTATGCATTGCATAAATCCACAGGAACGCTGGAATGCATCATGAATAGATTGCAATAATGAACAGTGTTTAATGTTGAATCGGATTGCTTTACAGTGTGCACTGACACACTCAGTGTGGTGCATTAGTGCAACCCCTTTCTTAGCATTCATGGAGTGGGTAAAGAAAAAGGACTGCACTTTATTTGCCCAGTTTATAAGTGGATCAGGTAGTCTGAGAGCAGCGGGCTGGCCAGACACCACAGAAGAAGCCAGCTCGGGCAGCTTCCTTTTCTGTGGTGGAAGTGCCAAAGTCGGGACTCCGGGACTATTTACTAAGATATTAAATTGCTCCTTTATGGTTGCATAATGCTTAAAAATCTGTGGCTTGCACACAAGCGGTTCAGGGACTTTTATATGTCTATAATGATGTCTATACTAGATGTGCATACATTTGTCTTTACTGCGGGATGGAGAGCCATGGCATGGTATTACGAGTGTAATTGGACCAGCAGCCTAAAAATGGTTCATCATTCACCCTGACTCACACTGTGTCATCACCCTAATGGAAACATTTCACATGAAAAACATCCAAAACCTTTTGTATATACTGTATGTGATCACAGGTGAATACTTTTGGAGTAAATGTGACAATATGGAAGGCCCCTGAGTGCCGCAACCAGGAAAGGCACTTGTTCTAAGCAAGTTGCCCACTGCAGCCTGGGTTCGAGCCGGGAGTTCACTGCCTGCCAACGGCTCGGTGTGTGTTCGAGTTACGGTCGACAACTTGGCGAGTTCCATCTTGGAGAAGGCGGTTCAATCTGCCTTTGTCACTGCCGGTTGCGGTGGCAAACTCACAGTACAAGGGGGGGATAGTTGAACTAGGAGAAGGTACCAAACTGGGAGAAAGTCTGAAAGGAATCTGAAATAAATATATTTAAAAAATGTGGAAATTTGTGGTATACATGTGAATCACATGATTCATATGTGCAGAATTTTGTTTTGTTTTTGTAAGGGCACCTGGGTTGGAATCATGTAAAGCCCTGAGGGTCATTATTGTGTGGGAAATAGAGAATGTGTCTGGCCCAGTCCAGTCCAGTTTGGCCCATTCCAGTCTAGTCCAGTCCAGTTTGGCCCAGTCCAGTTCAGTCTAGTCTAATCAGATTACAGATTATATCCCCCTGATTTAAAGCTTTACCATCTGTAATGTGTAAGTCCTGACATCTGTGGTGGGGACTTCTGTTAATTTATGCAGTATGCACCCACACACTGGGTGCTGCTCCACTATGTTGTAGATGTTATAAATATATTACTGTGTATTTTGAAAGCTGGAGATAATGGGAGCCAACGATCGGTTGTCCTCCCTCATTCCTTAAAGGCAGCGAGGCTGCAGGGAACAAACAACATTTTTCATGGTACAGTCACTATGGCTCGTCTCGCTTGCGTTTTTTCACTACATATATATATATATATATATATATATATATATACATAACGCAGCTAAATTGCTTATTTTCTGGATGACTGCTGAATGGGGAGGACTCACATAGTGGTCATGGCCCAGGTCTTCACATTTCTGATTCAGACAGCACAAGTGCATTAAGGCCACAGCTAAATAGTAGCATTGATTGATATGTGAAATCACTGTTGGATAGTACTGCTTGAATTGTAATCTGTGCTCTTTGATAAAATATTAGCTTTTCACATTTTAGCCACACTTTCTACAGCATTGCACTTTGAGATTGACTTACAGTAAAAAGTGCCTTATAAATAAAATGTATTATTATTATTATTATTATTATTATTATTACTTTATAATTATTATTTTTATTATTATTCCGAAACAAAACATACTGTAAGTCAGGCCGTGCAGATTGACCTTTCTCAAAAGAACTGTAAACCAGGCGGTGCAGATTGACCTTTCTCTTTTTGATCAACTCCAAAGAGAATGAAAAAATCACAGAAATGGCCAGATTAAATATGAGTTACATTTTTCCATGATCAGTTAGTGGAAATGCTTTTGAAGATCAGTAGATACATGTTAGAACTCAGTGTTTGTTCTTTCACTGTGATGGGAGCTTTGCAGCTGTACTTACCACTGTTGACAGTGCACTGTTGGACTGTTAGCAAATAAGACCATCTGAAAATGGTTGGCTAAGAATGAACTGATTTCATCTCTGGCCACTGAAAGAATTTCACTGAAAACCCTGCTCTCAACAATGTGCTTTATATCCTCCATAGAGCCACCCCAAACCGAGCAAAGGAGCATGCCAAGTTGCTTATTTTCAATGTGATACTTTGAAGAAGGGGGCAAACGGAGAGGCATACACACAAACACACGTGATACTGTTGATGTTGAGGATGACCATGTTGAGGACACTGTTGGGATGACCATGATGGTACCGCATGCCATTTATGGCCAATATAAACATGGCAAACAAAAGCGTATATTAAACGTGTGCTAAATAACGGCCGAACAAAGGCAGAAAATTCTCCTCTTGTCCTTATTGTCACAGTGTGCTCTGAAAACATTTCTCTCTGCTTCATGGTTAGAGGCAGAAAACGGATCTCAAATCAGTCAATAACATATTATTTTTCCACCACAGATTCTCATTTATTCTTTTTGATATTGTTAAAACAACAACCTACCCATTTTCCTTCATTATTTTATATGTAAATAATTCTACTGCAGTTTGGCATTAATATAAAAATATCTGAGAGTTGGATGTTTAACATCATTAGTGTTTCAGCACATTTCTATTTCAGACTCATGGACATCATCATGGTGATAAACACACACGCGACATGTAGCCAATTGATTTCCTCATCTTTTAATGTCACTGTTGTTACTATCAAAGGATTGGAGGAAAAAAGAAAAACTATTAAATGACTGATCTGCTCAAAGGTACCGCAGGAAGTGAACATGGACAAATGTGTCCCTTGAGCCACTTTCAATCAAAGGAGATGAGATGATGTAGGATTCAGGGCATGGGGGCAGGCAAATAGATGGGTCTGAATTCACATTTCCACACTCATCAACCCCACTCTGACTGGGTCAACATTCATTTAGTTCCTGTTTTCGCTTTTCCATTATTGTGAGAAATGCATTTTGCACATGAGCTTTAACATAGAAGGGTATAGTGCAAACAATTTTTTTATAAAGTTGCCTCAGAATTGGTCGTATTTTGACATTTCACTTTGAGTACTGATCATGGCTACAGGGCCGTGCACAGACATTTTGGGGGGCAGGGGCTCAAGCAAAAAAAAGGGCACTCCGACCCCACCGACACGCACTATTCCCACCCCGATGTTGTAATGAGTAATGATAAGATTCTAGATCAGCAGTCCTACTCTGACATGCTTGATACATAAGCCCCCTGAATTTGGGGTTTCAAAATTTCTTCTGTTTTCATGTTCTCTATCATTTTGTTACACTGCATATATTTTATAAATGAGACTACTGAACTACAGTTTGATTTTAGTAACATGTTTTTGAGCATCACACTGAGAGGAAAAGAAACCAGGATTATATTATATTCAAAACACACACACACACGCACCCACGGACGCACACACACACATACACACACACGCTACTTAAACACACTGTTATATATTTGTTACATCTATGCATATGGCTGAAAAATTGATCCAGGGTCAGGGAGGTGAGAAGTATTTTGCCTTTCATTGGGGACAGGTGTATTTGCCTCTTCTAACAGCTGCTTCTTATTTCCCAATCAAAATGGATTGATTGATTGATTTAAACTTTTATTTTAACAGGGAAACACACTGCTACATGCCCAAACAATAATTTTTCGTGGATACTACTATACATTTCCCTCTTTATATTTGATAGAATTTCAATAACAAATAAAAAATTTTTTTATACAATTAACACCAGCCAAAAAAGGGGCACTTTTTGACTCTGAGGGCAAAAGGGCAGGGGCTCAAGCCCCCCTTGGGCCATATCTGTGCATGTGCCTGCATGGCTGCATGGATTAATTTAATTAATTTAATTAATTTAATTAATTTAATTAATTTAATTAATTTAATTAATTTAATTAATTTAATTAATTTAATTAATTTAATTAATTGCTCCTGATGTAAAGTAGAATGTTTTACCTAACACACTATACCAAAGAAAACAAGAAATGTAATATTCAGTAATAGAAACACAGTATGATGCAATTAATAATATAATATAATAATAATAATAATAATAATAATAATATAATAAGTTGTGGTTACCTTACATCATTTTTATCTGTGCGTAGCAATAGCAACCCAGAATGCATTCAACCTTGCGGAAACAACAGTGGGGAAACCCTCATGCCCAAGGTGCATCTCTCAGTCACTGAGACCTGGTCCTATACAGAACGTGTTCAGACGGGCATAATGGTGCATATGCTACTTGCTCAGTGAAAACTTAAATACTAACTGCATAGGAGCAACAGATAATGTGACACTATGTAAACAAAAGAACCATTTGAAAGGCTCCGATTATAAGGACCCGATTGGAAATAACCAAATTATAAAAGTAACACACACTAGCATTTTATATACATTATATGTATATATTTCATATACACGCATATATAGTCTCACAGAATCATATATCGTGCTATGAATTTAACAGGCTGTTTATATATTGAATGTCATTTGTGAAGATCAGCTTAGCTTGGTTACCTTTCCACTGTTGTTCACAGCAGTGGGACATGAGAAGCTCCTGAGAGAGATCTGGGGAGTTCAAAGGTCATGGAGGGTTCATCCAGGGCTTATTGTTAAGACTGAGTACCCCCCTGTCACCCCATTGGTCAGTGAAAGGGAGATTTGGTTACCAATAGAAACTCCAGGGTGTAACCTGATATGATGTATTTACCTGTTCAGTGACATGCAGAATAAGCCAGGCATTTAGATATGGATCCGAGCAAATGCTCCTGCAAATTCCTGGAATGCAAGGGCTTAATCACATGGCAGAAGGGCAAGTGCAGAAAGATTCAGTCTTGATTGGTCAGATATATATTTAAGTTTCAAACAATTTTTAATTTTTTTAAATAATTTGATATAAATGAGGATAGCGGCAAATCCAAATGGGGGGAATAAAAGGGGGGCAGTCATCCCTTCTTATGATGGCATGTGGAGCACTGTGCAGCTGCATTGTTTCCATGCCATTTATGTGGCTTTACAGTTTCCTGGAAAATTCTGAACTCTGCAGCATTGAGTAATAGAAATAGTTTACTATGCACGTGAGGCGGACTTCGACATGTGCGTGTCTGAAGCACACATGACATATGGCCCAGTGTTTACTTTCCCCTCTGATGTTACAACCATGGCCGCAACTTTGTTTATTTTTTATGATTCAAAAATGGGCAAAAAAGGGGGAGGGGGGGTCAAAAAAGATATTTCTGTGAGCAGTTGAAGAGGAAATTGACATCAAACTAACTGCCACCCAGAGGGTGAGGGACAGAATGGTTTACTGTCACATTGCACACACTCTCCTTCCAAGAATCCAAGCTTGGCCAACACTAACACACTGGCGGAGTGTGAAATCTTTTATTTAACAGCAGGGTTTTTTTGGTGGGGGGGATATCACGTAGAGCACCTGTACTATCTGGAAAACATTTGTGTGTTTAGAAAAGACCTGGGGACCCACTGTGTACACTGTTTTTCATTTCAACCATAATTTCCAGCTCTGAATAGTAGCTTTTACTGAAGCTGTCAATAATTTGTTCTTAATTAGACACTTTTAATGTCTATTGAAATTACAAGATTAAAGATACAAGCTGGACTAGACCATCAGACCATTCTGGGGCATATTGTGCATCGATCTTGTGCATGGGCCATAGTGTTTGTTTGAATATTTTGCAACATTTGCCTCTAAAAAGGTCAGATGGCCTGACACTAATATAATGCAATGATGTCTTAGTCCAGAGGTTGTCACGGTTTTACCTCGTTCGGCATCTGGAGGGCGCATGGTCATGTGATGGTCTTTTATCTTGTCTGCTTGAGGAATCATTGTCATTTCCGCCGTCCTTATATGGTCTTGTGTCGGTGAGTTCTCTGATCGCATTCAGCTGAGAGCTATCAGTGTTAATCCCATCTCTTATTTAAGGTCTCTGTTTCCCTCATGCAAACGCTTCTGTGTAAACTAATTGTTACACTCTAGCCGGTATTCTGAACTAAGGTCTAGTTTCACCACTCTGTGGTTCTCTCAGTTAAAGAGAGAAGGTACTACTTATTCATCTCTATTTAAAGGTTTAGCGTCACCACTCTGTGGTAACATTTTAGGGAGATTTATCATCTCCAAACTAAGGATTTTAAGCTCACCACTTCGGTGGTTTTCCTTTTGAGATTTATTCTTTGTTTATTGGGGCTAATTGTTATGTTTTGAGTGTCTGTTCGGTTTGTTTTTGTACTTTGTTTATTTACCATTCATTCATTCTCGCTTCTGTCACGTTCTCTTCCCCGTCTTTCATTGATCCTGTATTTTCTGTTGATTTTATTCCCGTGAAGTTTTGTTCCGGGGTTTCCTTTCTTTTCTTTTTCTTTCTATTTTTCCCCACTCCCTATTCTGTTCGCAGACTTAGTGGCTGAGCGCTTGTGTTCAGCTTTTAGATACTCATGAGATCTGCCTGTGGCTCTTCCACCTTCGATCCACACTACAGAGGTCAATATGAGAAAAAGATATGCAAATACAGATAAAGAAATAGCATATTGTGATTGCGTTATTAATACAATAACTAAAAGATCCATCCTCTCTTTTCACCCAGTTATACCATATTTCTGGTCTTGATTTGCTAGAACATTGTGGCCCTCAAGCAAGTTATCCCATAAACCAATGTGCATTTAAAAATTATTTTTAAATGTAGCAATTATATCTATTAATGGCAGTTGTTTTTGAATACTTTGAACGTTATAGTGATTCAATCAACACTGACATCCTTGCTCAGGAAATTGGCTTTAATTTTAACCCAGTTCCACAGATCTAATGCTATGAGTTCATCCAGTGTGTAACAACAAGACTGACATCTAATTTTCTCTGGTAATAAATGCAGGAAAATATAAAATTCAAGTACTCCTATCTGCCAAAGCCAAAATCATTGAAATATTTCAAAAGGAAATAAACATGTATATCGATCTTTAAACCTTCCTGTGGAAGTCATATTTATGTTTATTAGTTGAATAACTAATGCAAATGTAGTATCAAAATATAATTAGCAGTAATGTTTTAATATGCTTTGAGGGTTTTCCAAAGCAAATCATTGTATATGGTGTTTAAATTTGCTGTTTGGTTTGGTTGTTTGAAATGGTTAGGGTTGATTTTTGGTTACGGTTGGATGTAGAGTTGAGGTTAGATTTATGGTCTGACCAGAGGGACAGGTAGTGTTTAGGTTGGGAGGGCACGGTTTATTCAGGTAGCATATTCTGATTTCACACCTTATTTTATAGCTATTATTTCACAAACCTGCATCCTTTTTTATGTGGTTGCTATGTAACCAAAGTACGCTTCATCCTAAAGTCATTACAATATTTGAATATGCAGCCATTTCAATACTGTTACACTGTTTAACGTCATATAAATAGTTACCTATTTTATAAACATTTTGTCTGTCATTTTTTCATTTAACAAGGAAGTCCCATTGAGATAAAACAAACAGCACAACAGCGTAGCAATGCATACGAGTGCAAAGAGAAAGACCATTCGTGCTCATAAGAACATGTTATCTTAAGATTTAAAAGGGCTGCATTCCTCTGACAGTGTTTTGTACTGTACAGCTTCCATGCCCCTCCCGTGTTTAGCTTCAGCATGTTATCATATGACATTGGTCCCTGCAGCCTGACTTGGGCAGCAATATTCTGGGTGACTCTGAGGCTGGGGGATTTTATACCGATTAACCCTCGGAAATACATCTCCACCTCGGGAGCCACAAAGCCAGTCGAAACACAGGACAGTGACCTTGCATGTGATGTCTGTAACCTTTAAATAGGAAGAACAACAGAGAGGCTGGAAATATGGCTCATCGGAGACATGCACACATTAAAAACTCACATGATTTACGTGATCCTGCGATCCTTTAATGCAGGGAAAAGGGCTAAACTACAACGAGCAATCCATCATGAGACCGCTGTTTTCATTCCCGTAATTATTATATATAATGTGCATGGTAATTGTGTGGAGTTAGGAAAATACAGAATTATTTTTTTAAGTCGGTTAATGACACTATATGGGAATCAAAACAAAGTAGAAAAGTCTGGCAAGGAAAACAGTTGGGATCACAGTTGTGTCTATAGATGGAGCGATGCATGTTTAGGTTGGCAGATCTTTACCACTGCTAATAATGTAAATAAGTCTATGTAGAGCAGCTTGGGTCTGTTGATGTGTCACATCTTGTGTTTGTGTTCCCCGTAATTAGGTGTTTTTAGTTCATTCCATGTTTTCCTGGTTGTCCGGTCCGTGTTTTCACTTTCGCTTACCTGTTTCCAGTCTCGTCATTGTATTATCATTTTCACCTGTTCCTCATGTGTCTGATTGCAGTTGGCTGCATTCGTGTTAATTCCTGATTGTTTCTCGTGATGTCTAATGTATATAAGCTTTGCGTTTTCGCGTTTACATTGTCTTGTGCTTTGCTTATGCTTCCACAACTTTCCAGCGGTTTCTTCATTTACCCGTGTTTTGTTTCCTCGTGTTCGTGTCTTGTTTCCTCGTGTTCGTGTCTTGTTTCCTCGTGTTCGTGTCTTGTTTCCTCGTGTTCGTGTCTCAGTCTCGTTCCCGATCCACCTGTTCGTGGTTCCAGCCCCGCTCCTCTCTGTGTTCCCCGGACTGATTTCCTGATACCGACCTCCGCCTGCCTATTGACCACGTCTTGCCTGCCTGTGACACAGCTGGAGCCTGAAACAAACTTTGCCTGTCCCCGACTACTCTCTGGATTCCTGTATTGCCCTGATTGCTCCCGCTTGACCATTGCCTATTGTTTTCGCAATAAAGAACATTATTGCATTCCTGGGTCCACGCCTGGTTTTCCGACACCGTTCCTGACATGATGTCCAAAAGCAGGGCGGTCGTGACCTCCTGAATTGTGCTTTGAGTAAAATGTCTTTGTTAGGGCAATCCAAAGGTTTCAAACATCTGGAACAATTGCAAACTTGCCAGGAAGAGGACACAAGTGCATGTTGTCCCCACACACAGTGAAGAAGATGGTGAATTAGAGAAAAGTGTTTACCTGTGTTTGTGAACTGACCTGCTGTTTTCCGTCCCGCGTGTTTAGTATTTTTTGGTTTGCTAAAGATTGCCGCGTTAGTTTTTGACTGATCTCTGTTAGTTATCTGTAGTTTCTAAACTTTGCGTAGCTTATTGGTGTTTAATTGCTAGCTATTACTGAATTAGATTAGCCTTGTTATTCGTTAGTTTCGACAGTTATCCGCAATTGTTAGTTTGATTGTAGTGAATTGCAAGCAGTCCTGAGTAAATCCGTGTAATTATCACGCTATTTGACTCAGCTGTTTGATCCCTCTTTTAGCTTTGTCAGAGCAACGCTTGCGTCGCTCCCTCCTAGTATGTGCCTGCACCCATAACAGTCTGCTCTCTCCCATTCAGAAGGCGCTTCCAGCGTCGCACCCTCCCGCGAAAACGGAATCTCTCCAACCTCTCCTACCCCTCCCTGACCCTTTGTGAGAACTTCACAATCTCAGGGGGGCTATGGAACTGTCGGTCTACCGCACAGAAGGCCAACTTCATTTCTGCTTATGCCTCCCTCTTGTCCCTCCAGTTTCTCGCCCTCACCGAGACCTGGATCAGCCCTGACAACTCCGCTACTCCTGCTGCCCTCTCGTCCGCCTACTCCTTCTCCCACACCTCCCGGCCATCCGGCCGTGGTGGTGGTACAGGTTTGCTTATCTCTCCCACATGGAAGTTCTCTGTTGTTCCCCTCTCCAACCTGTCTATATCCTCTTTTGAATACCACCCTGTCTCCATCACCTATCCTACTAAACTCTTTATTGTTGTTGTTTATCGTCCACCAGGGCCCCTGGGATGCTTCCTTGACAAGCTAGATACCCTGCTCAGCTCCTTCCCTGAGGACAGCACCCCGCTGATCCTCCTGGGAGACTTCAACATCCACGTAGAGGCCCCCCAGTCTGCTGCCTTCCTACCACTACTCCACTCCTTCGACCTCTCCCTGCAACACTCCCCCCCCCAACCCACAAGGCAGGCAACCTCCTAGACCTGATCTTCCTGAGGAACTGCCCCTGCTCCAATCTCACGGTTACCCCCTTGCATACATCTGATCACCATTTGATTTCCTTCTCCCTCTCCCTTGCCTCCCCTCCTCCAACACCCACTATCACTGCCGTCGTAACCTTCGCTCCCTCTCACCCTCTTCCCTCACTCCCATTGTCACTGCTTCCCCCCCCCTTAAAGCATTCTCTCTTCTCCCCAGACCTGCACGCTCATCCCCTCCTAGTCCCTGGATGTCTGACACCCTGCGCACCTCCCGGGTCAGCCTCCGTGCTGCTGAGAGGATGTGGGCGAAATCCAGGCACCCATTCAACCTTTTATCCTATCAGTCTCTACTGTGTGTTTTCTTCTGCCGTCACTGCCGCTAAGGCAAACTTCTATCAAACTAAAATTCAAAACTCTATCTCTAAACCTCGGCAACTGTTCTCTATTTTATCCTCTCTCCTCAGCACACCTCCTCCCCCACCTCAGTCCCCCTTCACTGCAGATGACTTTGCTGTTTTCTTCGAGGAGAAAATTGCAGACATCCGCAGCTCCTTTATGCCCTCCACTCCCCCCCCTCAGGTCTCTACCCGCATCTCTGCTTGCCTGAGGGACATTCAGAGCTGGATGGACAGTCACCACCTAAAGCTCAACCCAGGTAAAACAGAACTAATCTTCATTCCTGCCCTAAACTCTCCCCACCTTGATTTCTCCATTTCTGTAGGTGACACCTTGGTGACATCATCACCCTGCGCTAAGAATCTCGGTGTGGTGATGGACAACAGGCTGTCCCTATCAATGAACATTGCAGCGGTAAGCCGGGCGTGCAGATTCTTCCTGTATAACATCAGCAGAATCCGTCCCTTCCTTACCACGTACTCTACCCAGCTCCTGGTTCAAGCAATGGTACTGTCCCGCTTGGACTACTGCAACTCGCTCCTGGCTGGCCTTCCCGCATCTGCCATCAGACCCCTGCAACTCATCCAGAATGCTGCAGCCCGTCTGGTCTACAACCTTCCTAGACACTCCCATGCTCACTACCCTCCACTGGCTGCCTGTTATAGCTCGCATCAAATTCAAGACATTAGTCCTAGCATACCAGGCAGTCAAGGGATCAGCCCCAACATACCTCCTCAAGATCTTCAAACCCTACACACCTGCCAGACCACTCCGTTCTGCTACCTCAGGACGCCTAGCACCTCCCCCCCTCCGCACCTGCGCTTCCCGGTCACGTTTCCTGTCGGTTCTGGCTCCACGATGGTAGAATGACCTTCCTGTGGAAGTCAGAACAGCTGAGACCCTGGCCACCTTCAAGCGACGACTGAAGACTCACCTCTTCAGGGTGCACCTCTCCCTGTAGTCCGGTTTTGTTAACTTAGGGACGTAGCTGTTTAGTATTGCACTCATGTCTACTTGTTTATGTATTGTATTAAGTTTAAGCATTATTTCGCTGATATTTTCCGCTCTGATTGTTTTATTGCTGCCTTTGAATTGTGGCTACAGTTTTACCTACAGGGTCCTAGTTTAACTATGTGGTTGCTCCTAGCACCTGGAACTGTACTTCCCGCTAGGGTGGCTTTCAGCTAAACTGTTCTTGACTACGGTTAACACTTTGTTGTACGTCACTCTGGATAAGAGCGTCTGCCAAATGCCTGTAATGTAATGTAATGTCTCTAAAGCAATAATTTCCATAGCAGTGTCCCTGTTCCCTGCTGTACTCAAATCAGAGATCACTCAAACGCATGTCCACCATTTACCTCAAATCAATGAGGTGTCAGGAGATGAGTCCTATCATCCATTTTCAGGGGGTTATTTCCCCTCTCCTGGACTGTGGACTGTGTGGGCGCACAGTCCACAGTTCCTGGTGCAGTGGTTAGGAAACTGGGCTTGTAACTCAGGGTTTGCAGCGTTCAAATCCCTGGAGGGGCACTGCCATTATACCCCATTATATATATTTTTCAATACTTTGGTTAAAAAAAATACTGCTTTATAATTGGATAGTATGTAAAAAGGCTTGAAAGTCACTCTGGGTTTTGGTGTCTGCTATGCAAATGAAGAATGTCAATAAATCTCTAGTAATTTCTCTCTCTTGCTGATTAATGTCTTGCCTCTTTGTGCTTTATTGAGTTCACAGGCACTGGGGGCCTCTCTGTCAGGGTGGAGAAATACGTGTCACCATGTTTCAGTCCCTCGTTACAAAATTCTGAAAGCTGTCATGAAGCATTTATAAAACTTTAATTACCGCCACATGACATCAGCATTAATGATTCATAAGCAATTTGTGCAGGAAATTTGGCCTGGGGGTTTGACCATAATTCAAAAACATGTGCTTTTTATATAACTTGTAATGTTGCGCTTCACAAAGCCTTGCTTTTCCTTAAGACATTTTTAAAGGGGGTGGCTCATGAAAATCTACAATCTTCAGTGATTATGTTAAGTCAAAATGCATTCCTTATAAATTTAATGAAAGAGGAAATCCTTCAATTATAGGGAATACTTTCAATTATATTTCAATACTTCAAACATTTTCACTTCAAACGCCTCTCAAAGGAAAATGTTTTAAAAAATCCAAGTCTCTTCCTGATTTTAGTTACGTCATTAAAACCAACATTTGAATATTTGCAATCGGGATTTGTCCTGTGCAACTCGCATTTTTCTCTGGCTAGTAGCATTCCTGACTGCCTGTTAAATACTAAGATAGCTTAACTACTTTGATAGAAAAAGCAGCTATGACCAATTCAATTTTTCAGGAGGATTGAATCGCCGCAGAATAATCTATGAGGCAAATATATTTATTAGCAAGTAGGTTATTCTAAAATGACTCATATTGTATTTCTCTAGACATTCAGATTTTATATGATTTTATGTGTAAATAAATTCATGAGCCACCCCCTTTAAAGGTGTTCTCACATGTTAACAAAGCCATTGCATATTATTCTGTCCGAAGGCTTTGGGACAATTTCTTCTGTGACACCTGAAATGTTTTGCACAGAATACAAAAAATGAAGGACATGTCAAGTATCTTTGTGTGCTGAACGTTTTTATGAAGTTCAATTTTTATCCTGTTTCCATCGGAGCTGGGGGTCATTTCAACTCATTCAAATCCAGTTAAATTCCCTCTTAAATGTATTCAGTTCAATTGCCTCTCTAGAGCAATTCCCTTAATTCAACCGCCTTAATTCTGAGATATTGCTAATTTCATGCAATTATTTTAATTATAGGGAAAACATCTTATTATTTGGAAACAATTAAAATTGCAATACTATTTGCTATGATGAAACATTTTTTACAAGTGTTATATTTATAAGAAAGGGACATTTATATTATTTTGATATCACTTTTACACTGTTATGGTGGGGGGGGGAAAAGAAGCAACTTTTTTGTTTTTTACAGCAAACTATAGACAATGTTACTTTTCAAGGTCATTACACCTGATTAACAGGGTTCGGCTCA
Source organism: Aldrovandia affinis (assembly GCA_029706075.1). Taxonomy (NCBI): domain Eukaryota; kingdom Metazoa; phylum Chordata; class Actinopteri; order Notacanthiformes; family Halosauridae; genus Aldrovandia; species Aldrovandia affinis. The sequence goes on from JAINUG010000175.1 coordinate 40,207, forward strand.
ATTACATTTATTCAATTCCAATTCTAAATGTCTGCATAATTAGAATTAAATTCCAGTGACATTCCTGTAAATCTTGTGGAAAGCCTTCCCAGAAGAGTGGCAGCTGTCATAGCCACAAAGGGGGGTCCAACTCCATATTAATGCCCATGGTTTTAGAATGGGATGTCCAATAAGCTCATATAGGTGTGATGGTCAGGTGTCCACTGACTTTTGCCCATATAGTGTATGAATTGGAACTGTCCCATGAATTATTATTTAAATTGGATTTGACCCAAACCCTGGTAACCATGTGATGTTGCTATCACAGACTTGTGCTTTTAGTAGCCACAGCAGATACATCTCTTAGCAGTGACTGTGTGTTCTCCTTTTAATTCATAAATGTATTATTGTTTGGCATTTAGCTGCTGAAGTGCAGTACTTTACTACTCTTCAGATGTCAAATCTATACTTAAGCAAGAGCCAATAAACCATTTCAAAATGAATGAAAGATACACAAAAACATAGCACAGAGAGAGGGAGAGAGAGAAACTACTCAAATTTAGCTTCTTTTAAGATTGCATTAAAAGCACTTAACAGACTTATCCAGAGTGACACAGTTTACATACAACAGGATATTTACTGAAGCAAATCAGGTTAAGTACCTTACTCAAGGATACAACGGCAGCGCCCCACCTCAGAATCTAACCTGCAATCTCTAAGTTACAAGCCCAGCTCCCTAAAGCTTACTTTAACCCCCCCAAACCACAATCCAGTTTCCCTTAAGCAGCAGACACAGAAACAAAAACAAGAGTAAAGCTTTTGTTTATGCCTGCTTCTGTAAATCATCAGGACATAATGGCAGTCCTTTCTCCATGGCCTATTCCTGTGTTTTCATTGTCATCATTATCATTACTATGACACTTATTGTAGAGGAGTAGCAGGTGGGGTACTGCCATTGTACCTGAGTTGCTTCAGTAAATATATGGCTTTATAAATTGATTGTATCTAAAGAAACTGTGTAAGCCGATCTGTCTAAGAGTGTCTGCTAAATGCCTCAAATGTCAAATATACAGTTTGAATATTTTTGGTGTGGTGCTGTGGAAATGTGACAGAATGATGATGTTTAAGGCAAGGTCACCTTCTGGTGTTGCTGATGTTCATGCGCCATCTCCAGACTGAATTTACCTGCCTCCTCTTTGACCAGGCTCAGGTGCTCAGTTCTGGTAACTGGGTGGCAAACAGAACCACTTTGATTTTTTTAAACATTTTTTTTTTTTTCACCTTCTTCAAAGGATCATTGGAACCAAGTTAAAGACGATGATCTAAAGTGATGCAGTTGCATTTTCCCTGTAAGCTCAGAGCCTAAAATTATGTCAGTAAACGCTGTCTTGCTTGGGCTGGAAATTATGCTCCCACCTCACATGGTGTCATGGCGCTTCTGACGTGGTACATCCATACGCACGTGCTTTACCAATCTTCTTCAGTCCTGATCAGTCCTTCACTAACAGTACTGAAGTCAATTTGCAAGGTATAAGCTTATGCTTCATATCAGTAATGATCACGGGCAGAACCAGCTGGCTATCGATCCTTAAGTCACCAGACCCCTGGTCTCAAGTCCTCGGCTCGCCAGCTGATTGGTTGAAAACAGAGTGCTGCAGGACCTCTAAGGTACTTTTTTGTTATGTTCTGTATTTATGTGTTCTGCTTGTTTTTGTATTTTATTGTTTTCTCTGTGTTCGTTTATTTTTCACGTTAGTTCCCCCGTCTGTCTGTGTTCCTTGTTATCCGAGAATCCTCTCCCTGTCTTTGTCGTTGCACTATTTGGGTGATTTTGGCTATATAGGTTTCTGCCTTATTTCGCATCTTGTTTACTTCTTTCTTTCTTTCTTTTTATCTGTACATATTAGTTACGTGTATATAGTACTAACCGACTAATCTACTAACGTTAGGGATTTTGGGTGCGTTACTAACATTTACTAATTACTGATTATCTTGTGTTTCTATCCGCAGCTGTCATTCTCCCTCTCGTCTTCTCGCATTCTCTGCACGTGTTTCCACATATGCGCTCCTCCACTCTGAGCTGTGCACGTGTCTACCTGCTTTTCCCAGGTCGTTTGTTATTATTGTGTCTATGTGCTTTACAGTCCCTGTCTTTCATCTCCCCTTGTTATTGTATTAGTGGTCCTGATTGTTCTCACCCCTTTCCCCTCCCAGTCACACCGGATTCCTCTTGTGTTATCTTCCCCGTTTGTATTTAAGCCCCTAGTTTGCACTAGTTTGCACGTTGATCAAGTTTCCCAGTGCCGATTGTCAGTAAGCCTGTGTTATTTTTAGATTTCAGAGACACCCTTTGTTTGACTTCGAGTTTTGCCCGCCGATTCTGATTTGTTTGCCCTTCTGCCTGTTTGGTTTTTGATCTTTTGACTGCCCCTTGACTACTCTTTTGGATTTTGTTTTTGTACTTTCTCGGATTCTGATTACTGGCTTTTAACTTGGACTGATTAAATAACGTTCTCTTTCTGCAATATCCTGGTCTGCATTTGGGTCCTTGTCCAGATCGTCACAATTTTCATTGGCTGGCTGTTAGAGCACCCAGTAATCACACCCTCCTGATTGGTCATATTAAATCGGGAGGGGACTCCTCCTTGCAGAACTGGTGAGCTTATCATCAAGCACATTGTGACGTTCATGATAAGGACCCAGACGCAGATCAGGATAAGGCAAAAGAGTCGTTTATTAGGAAGCAGGAGTCAAAACCAGGAATCAGATGTAGCGAAGGTACAGAATCAATAGGCAGAGAGTAGTCACAAAAAGGCAGTCCAAAAGGTCAAAAACAGGAAGGCAGAAAGGCAAACAGAACAGAATCGCTAGGCAGGCACGGGGTAGTCAACAGAAGGGTAGTCTCGGAAAATACAATAAACTCTGGCTTCGGAAAAGTAGGCTCAGGGAATAATGATCAACGTACTGACAAAGAGAAAACGAAAACACTGAACATATATACAGGCAGAGACAGGAAACACAATGGGAATCAGGTGTGACTGGGAGGAGAGAGGTAGGAACACAGGTGAAAACAATGGGAATCGATAATCTAATAACGAGGGGATTCGCTAATAGAATAACGAGGGGAAACGAAAGACACGGACTGGGAAACATACAAACACATATACAATAAACAACCTGGGAGATCAGGCAGACACGTGCATAGTAAAAGGGGAGGAACGCAAAGAGAGAAGCTGCGTGCGAATGAAAGGGAAAGTGAAAAGCTAATCAGGGATACGATAATGAGAGAGAATGAGCGAAAGTTAGAAGCGTGAGATAATTAGTGATTAGTAGTGTTAGTAACTTAATCAAAATCCCTAATGTTAGTAGATTAGTAGGTTAGTAATATATACATCTAACTAATATATACAAAGTGCAATCTAGAAAGTAAGAAGGAAGAAAACGAGATAATAAGCGAAGAAGGAAAAAACCCGAAATGTATAAACTCCCGAAGTGCATGACAAGACAAGGAGTGGATCTCGAAAACACAGGAACAAAGACAACAGGGGAACAGAACGTGACAGAATGATGAAACTAGAATACAGAATAAAGATGAATGAATTATGACTGATGAAAAATAAACAAAGTACAAAAACAAACCGAACAGACACTCAGAACGTAACACACATTGCTTTTGTGGCCAGGCATAAGGATATTAAAAGAAGATTGGCTGAACATCTCTGCATAGATCAGTCAGACAGAGCTCTGCAGATCCCATCTGTAGGCCCCTGTCTTGCTGGGCTGGCATTGGCATTGTATTTCATTTAAATGTATTGTATTGGGCTTCTTTTGAAATATTTTTTAAATTAGTTTCCACCGAAGATGCAGCTGAAGCCAAAGTGATTGTGGCTTTTTAAGATTTTTTCCAAGCAATGTTTAAAAAATGTTTCACATTGCAAAAATATTTCAATGAAGGGATGAAAAGAGAGGCAAAAAATTTACAAAAGTGAAAAGGGTTCTGCCTCCTTCAGCCCCCAATGTATGAGGTCACACAGGCTGCTGCTAAAGGTTGGCAATAGCTCCATGCGAAAGGCCATATATTTACTGGGCGCAAAGACAGATACACAGCTGTGTGAAAGAGCAGCTTGCTGTGAACTTGCACCGGAGTGTTACCGAGCAGCGGATGGAGAGTTGCTCTTTCAAAGTTCTGTCACCTGTCACCTGAGCTCTTTATTGTGGTGGGGAAAAGGTTGGCTTTTCACAAGAAGATTGTACATACCATACAGATTTACATTTACATTTGACATTTTAAGCATTTAGCAGACACCTATCCAGAGCAACTTACAAAAAACATAAGAACATAAGAATACATAATTACGAGAACGGGCTGTTCAGCCCATCTAGGCTCGTCATGGCCTAATCTAAAGAGTATTTAGTACTGCATCTAGTCTGGACTTGAATAGCCCAAGTGTATCTGCCTCTATTACTCGACCTGGCAAGCTGTTCCAGGCATTGACAACTTTCTGTGTAAAGAATAACTTCCTAATATCTGTGCGGAATTTGCCTTTAACTAATTTCCACCTGTGGCCTCTTGTTCTGCTGACCCAACTTATTTAAAAAAATCTTTGGTATTTCACTTTAATCCCTTTTAGGAATTTAAAAACCTCAGTCAAATCCCCCCTAAGTCTCCGTTTGCTAAGCTTAAATAGATTGAGTGCCTTAAGTCTATCCTCATAGCTTTTCCTTTCATACCAGTTATCAGTCTAGTTGCCCTTCTTTGAACTTTTTCAAGAGCTTCTATATCTTTCTTGTAGGGCAGTGCCCAGAACTGCACACAGTATTCTAAGTGAGGTCTGACAAACGCATTATATAACATTAATACAGTATAACCTCCTTTGATTTATACTCAATACTTTTTGCTATGTATCCCAGCATCCTGTTGGCTTTTTTCACTGCTGTAGCACACTGCTTTGATGCAGATAGGAATTGTAGTTGATCACGCTTTTGTTGTGGCTTTGGGTCTGCCAGACCTCATATTGTCAGAGTTTCCTCCAGTTTCCAAGTGCCTTTTGATGGTGTAGGAAACTACTCACTGCCAAAAAATGTACATTATTTTTCCGTTTTTGGTAACCTAAACTTTTATTTTTAACTTCTGGCAGTTTACCGCTTACCTTTGTACCATTTCAGGTTATTCACTGGACTTGAACTGCTTAAATTTCAGTAAAAACTGGAAAATGGGGATGTTCTTGTTACGGCCACGGCTGCAACTTTATTCTCCCAACTTTGTGTTTGTGCATTTGTTGTGGGCACGGCTTCTCCCCTCAGTACTTCCCGGCTTCTCTCCTCGGCATTCTCCGGCTCCCTCCTGATTGTCGTGGATCTGCGACACCTGCCTGCACACCTGTCATGAATTATCATCAGCCCTGCAGTGTATATCAACCCCGGTTTCTCATCCACTCACCGTCAGATCGTTGTCTTTTTCAAATTTAACACCTACTAACTTCAACACCTCCCATAAAATACTCCTGTCTAATGTTTTTATTTCCAACATGCATAACTTTACATTTAGCAATATTGACTGTCATCTGCCATGTATCTGCCCATTCTTGGATTTTGAACTCTGGGATATATGCCATCAGGGCCTTCTGCCTTATTTGTCCTAAGTTTTTGTAGTACTTCTACACCCCTTATCTCAAAGTCCTCCAAAACATTCTGTACCTTGGCTATACATTTAGGCATATTTACAACCTCTTTTCTAGTAAAGCTCTCAACAAAGTAACTGTTTAGTGTGTTAGCAATATCCTTATTATTATAAACCAAAGTTCCTTCCTTATTCTAAATGCACTTAACCTCCTCATTAACTTTCCTTTTCCTACTACAATATTGAAAAAACTTCTTAGGATTACTTTTTGCATGTTTTATGTTACCAAAGAGCATACTATTTATGTTACTGTCTGAAGTTGGAGGTCTATAGCATACTCCTATATTAAGGCCCTTCTCATGATCTCCCAGTAATCTAATCCAGATGTCCTCACAAGGAACGATTGAGTTAATACCTGGAATTTCCTGCACATTAAGATCGTCTTTCACATAAAGGGCCACTCCCCCTCCTATTTTATTAGTTCTATTCTTCCTAAACAATTTGTACCCCTCTACATTATATTCATCCCCATCTGCTGCGCCAAGCCATATTTCAATAATCCCAACGATGTCATAAGCCCCATTCAACATGACAGCCTCCAGTTCCCAATGCTTCTCGCATTTAAAGACATGAACTTCAGAGCCTTACTCACACTTAACAGTCACTCTGTGCAAGTTGCCGACTCTGGATCCAGCAAAAGAGCCCCAGACCATCACGCTTTTGTTGTGGCTTTGGGTCTGCCAGACCTCATATTGTCAGAATTTCCTCCAGTTTCCAAGTGCCTTTTGATGGTGTAGGAAACTACTCACTGCCAAAAAATGTACATTATTTTTCCGTTTTTGGTAACCTAAACTTTTATTTTTAACTTCTGGCAGTTTACCGCTTACCTTTGTACCATTTCAGGTTATTCACTGGACTTGAACTGCTTAAATTTCAGTAAAAACTGGAAAATGGGGATGTTCTTGTTACGGCCACGGCTGCAACTTTATTCTCCCAACTTTGTGTTTGTGCATTTGTTGTGGGCACGGCTTCTCCCCTCAGTACTTCCCGGCTTCTCTCCTCGGCATTCTCCGGCTCCCTCCTGATTGTCGTGGATCTGCGACACCTGCCTGCACACCTGTCATGAATTATCATCAGCCCTGCAGTGTATATCAACCCCGGTTTCTCATCCACTCACCGTCAGATCGTTGTCTCCGCTTCAGTGGTAGCTACACGCATCAAGACCCTTCCAACCCATGATTTTGTCCACCATATTATCTCTGCCTGTTTTCTTATGTTTATTTGCCCTCTCTGTGTCCAGGTTCACTCCTCGCCTACCTGCCTGCCTGCCTACCCGCTTCCCAGCCTGCCTGCCTTCCCACCTACCCGCCATTTGCCTGCCTCTCTTGTCTGCCCTCACCATCGCTTCCCTACCCCAGTCTTTATTTATAAATAAATATTTTACTTTACTGAATTCTCAGTGTCTGTGTCTGCATTTGGGTCCGCTCTGTGTCATCCTAACAGTTCTAAAACTTTTGAACGGTAGAGTAGAACACCCTGGGTAGAAGCTGCTTATTGTATTACATCAACAAGTGTTTTTTTTTTTTTTTTACATTTTACACATTACATTTTTTTACATTTTACTAGTTTTAATTGTATATACAACATTATTATAATAATAATGATTATTATTATAAAGACATACTTATCCTTAATTTGCATGTACAGATCAGAGTTCCCTGAAAAGATTTTGTCTTCATTGCCAGAGGGAGGTACATACTATTTTATTTTATTTTAGTGTGTTAATTACCAGGTATATACCCAGTGCATTGTAATTATCTGCACTTAAAGGTAATTCATTTAGAAGAGCTAAAGTAAACGTAAGTAAAGCAATGGCCATTTATGTACACATAGTTTTTTTCCATAAAGTAACTTCAATGTAGTTTTTAAAAGTAGTTTTAGTGTAGCTAACTACTTGTCTCACTATGGTAGCTTTGCTGTAGCTTAACTACTTCCAGTGTAGAGTAATTAGTAACTTAGTTAACTACATTTTCAGAGTAACCTCCCCAACACTGGCGATTACTGTGATTTTCTGAACATTTCTGAAAAAACTTTTTATTTTTGTTGTTTAATAAAAATATTAAATAAATGTATGGCGTTGAGAGAATGCTATAGGCTGGGCAACATAGATAGTTGATAAAAGAACAGAATGAAAGGCTTTTTTAATTTTTGTGTATAAGAAACTACGACTGGAAATTCAAGTTGGTGGGACACCACTGAGTGTTCATCCTGCCAAGAAGTATGGAAACAAAGGAAAGGAAAAGATTACACTTGATTAGATGTCTCTTTTCAACTGTAAATAAATGAAAGGACCAAGTGCTTCACAATGTGGAGTGGAGTGCCTTTAAAAGTCCATTAAGCGAAACACAGCTGAAGCAGACTCGCTGCATATCCAACAATTGTAGTTGTGCGATGAATGCTGCTTGTTGCAATGTAGAGATGTGTGCTTGCCTGGCTTGTGAAAGGAGGTATGCTTCAGAGTGGACAGTATACTACCAAATAGTAAATTGAACAGGATTTAGAGAAAATTGCATACAGTACCAAAACAGACAGGAACAGGATTATGAATTAAGCCATTTTGACATTCACACAATCAGATTCTAGCTTAGGTCCCACTGGGCACGCACATGCGCACATCACCACACAATCATTTTCTCTTCACTGAAATATGTTCCAATTTGTTTTTGGTTTCCTTGCCAAGCGCACCGGTGTTCTCTGTATCAATCTTTCAGACGTGATTTGTTCAAAACCATATTTGAGAAGTGGGTCTGGGTGTTATTACAGTTTTTCTCGATTCCTTTGGCACATTTTTCCATTCACAGTTTGCTTTTTGAAAACAGCTCACACACAGCCCTTAACAGAAGATGAAATGACCAAAACACCATATGATGTTTGCAGAATGACACCACCTTCTCAAAACTTGTCACACACCCATCAAAACCAAACATTTCCATCAAAACCTACAATTTGTGCTCAATTGAAAATGTATGTTTTCTCATTTATTTAACAATGGATAACAAAATTGAAACTACAGCTATCAATATCAACCTCTGCAACCATCACTTCAACTTTTGTGCCGCACCCTCATAGTATTGACTGTTTTACCACTGACAACCATACTACAATATGGGTTTTGTACTGAGCACTCTTACTTAGGGAATATACTGTCAGAAAGTATTTGAAATCTAGAAAATGTGTATACAGTAAAATATTGTAGTTCTGTTTTTGTATTGCTGAATACTGTAAAGGATATTGTAAACAAGGACCTGTCAACACCATTGATTTACATTTGTTCTACTGTGTACAAAATGGCAAAGATTCTCACACAAAAATATTTATTGCAGTCATTTTTCCACATTACATGTACATACTGTAAGAAATCAAAATGACAGGCTTCAATATACAGTAAAAAGGTCAAATCTCAAACTAAAAAGTCCATAAAAGCAAATGAAAAGACCCTGTAAATATTCATTTTTCAAACATTATCGACGCGGACCCGACGATTAGGCCACATGTTCTCATCTACATCACAGTTTATGTCTTCCATTGCGATGCATTGTGGAAAAAATCTTCTGGAATGGCGAATCCATCACTGGCAGTCCTCTGCGCGGATTGCCAAGCATGCAGAATTCATTGCATCCAGCAATGGCATTTGGTCATGTGGCCTGTGATCATATACTTTCCAATGCCAGCAGGAGAAAAACTCCTCGATTGGATTTAACATTGGAGAGTAAGCTGGAAGAAACAGCATCATCATATGTGGGTGGGCATTGAACCAGTCATTCACTACTCCTGAATGGTGGAAGGCCACATTGTCCCAAATGATTACAAAACGGGACATGTCCGCCCTGAACAGACCTCTCTCATGTGGCAGCACCAGCCTATCATGCAAGGCATTGAGGAACGCAATTAGGCAATCGCTGTTGTATGGGCCTATGGTTGGTATATGGCAAAGGACTCCATTTGTGGAAATGGCTGCACAGATTGTAATGTTGGCACTCCTCTGCCCTGGCACGGTTACTGTCGACCTGTGACCAATGATATTACGGCCACGTCTCCTAACTTTGGAGAGATTGAATCCCGCCTCATCCACATAGATGAACACATGATGTGTTGCGTCTGCTTCCAGATCCATTACTCTCTACATTCAAAAAGAAATTCAGAGTAAATTACAACATATACAGAAGGTGCTGTTTTCTACAGTAATTGAATGTTATGCAGCAAGACAAATCCGTACCTGTACATACTGTGCACGCGCTGCCTTCACATTGTCGCTATTCCTTTGGAATGGTACCTTGTATAGCTGTTTTGTTGCCACCAGATTGCGTTTGAGGATGCGGTCTATTGTTGCAACACTGACACTGTTCACATTGACAAATGTCCCCTGGTCAGCTAAGACAGCTGCTTTGATCTCCCGCAACCTGATGGCATTGTTAGCAACCACCATGTCCACAATAGCAGCCTCCTGTTCTGCAGTGAACATTCTCCCCCTGCCACCAGTGTGGGTCAGTGTGTTGTTTCTGTGAAAATAGTGCAATATGCTGTAAATACTGTAAATACACATTAATCAGAATTCTACTGTATATTTTGAAAGTCAGTTACTCTATTGTAAATGGCTTTAGTGAAACTACAGTACTGCATTGTATTGTGGCAACACACTTTACAAAAGTATAGAAATGGTTGTTGCCAAGAGTGCAAATACAGTGAAACACAGTACAGTAAATTGACTGTAAAGGCCGGCAAAGTGACTTACCTATTGGAACAATTTATGCCACAGTATGACGGGTCAGGTTTGGCTGAACCCTTTGGCCTGCCTCTCTCATGGAGAGGTCATGATTGACTACGTGATCAATGATTGTTGCCCTAATTTCATTAGAGCATCTTACACGAACGCCACGTCCCCTGACAGGGGACCCTCTACCTCTACCTCTACCACAACCTCTTCCTCTTCCTCTTCCTCTTCCTCGCTGAGGTTGTTGGTGGCGGCCTCTTCGATCCATGCTTGGTATCAACTAGAATCTATTGATCTCTTTTATAGGTTGAGAACTAATTGATTAATCGTGCACAGAGAGTTCACACAGGTGCTGACGATATTTAGAATTGAGAGAGCAGTTTCAGTAGGCTGCTACTAAGTGTCTGCAATGTGTTGACATGGTTATTCAATTAGGTTTCGTGTCTCTCTCTGAGAAGTGTGTTAACTGTTTTGAAAAGTGTGTTAAAACTCAAAGAAAATTGTGTGAAAGCAATGAGAAATAGTTAACCCATTCGCCAGAGAAGACTCTTGCTGTGCAAAGGTGTGAGCATTACATTAAGTTGACCCATGATTCGCTAAATGTGTGTAAGCAATCAAGAAAAACTGTAAGTATACCTGGTATGAAAAGGTCAAAATTATGATGATAGACTTAAGGCACTCAATCTATTTAAACTTAGCAAACTGAGTCTTAGGGGGATTTGATTTTAAGTTCCACCCTCTATTTATTTAGATTTACCCTCCCCACACGGGTCCGCTGCTCGCCTCTACCAGGCAAGCCGTCACCCCACGACTGCTTGTATTATAACCAGATTAATGCTATTAATCTCCAGAGATCATCTATCAATAGCTACTTTGTGTGTAGTTTTGTGTAGTCGCTAGCCAAACGTGTCTGTCTGGCTGACCACTTTTTAGCCAGACTTTAGTGGTGATAGGCTAATGCTAGCTAACCTAGCATACATTGAAAGTGGTGATAGGCACAAAGCTAGCTACATTTTAGTATACATTTTCAGTGGCAATTCATAAAATCATGACAGTCAACTCCTGTTGTAGTAAATTAGTTACAAGATTAGACTGATTACATAAAATATTTCTTAGTGACATTTCTCGTGACGAACCCCCCTAGAGGGGCTAGGTCTCATAACCTGGGATGGGTAAGAACATGTTTTTCAGGTGGAAAATCACAGTGTACAGTATCAACCTCTGAATGAGCCTCACATAGTATGTGTATTAATGAAAGCTGGGCAAATCCACAGAGAGTCTTTCCGCCCCACTTAACTTGGTTTCCTTAACGTAAGTAATGACCTATTTTTCTTGTCCCGTTACCTTGATTACATAAGTGACTTATGACAGTGATAGCATGAATTACCTGAGTTGTAAAGTTACAGGAAACAACGTACAGTCCCCTGAGGACAATGGAGTCCACTGTGTTTCTCTGGAAAGACACAGAGAGAATTCCAGAAAGTAAAAAGAACAGGCTGTTACTTGAGTGAGACTGTTTTCATCTGCGATGCTATAAATACGCTCTCACCTGAAAAAGGACGCGGCACGTTTCCCGAACGCACGGATCTCTGAGCCTCGGATCGGAAGTCAGAACTCACGCTTCAGCTTCAAAGTCTGCCTGATTAGGCCTGATTAAATGGGTTAATAGTGAAGTAGGTCCATGAAACAGACCTTCAACTGCACATCTTCCTCCTGATTACTAAACAAAAATCAATGGCCTAGTGATTGTGTTTTTTAATGTTAATTCTTTGAAAAACCATTATCATTTTTTTAAAAGCACTAACAGCCTTCCATGCTTATAGTTTTAATAATAAAAACAATTGATATTTTCAAGTGGAATTTGAGGATATTTGGGTTTATTTTCCTTGGCAGGGTTTCCTATCCTCTTTAAGGTAAATTTGGGCTTTGTATCGAGGCACAGTAATGCACTGATACTGCATTCAATGTTCTTCCTTAACCCCCTGAGGTCCGTGCTTAGCTCAGAGAAGGTTTGTGATTTTGGCGTGGTGTGATATTTATCTCAATTTCATCAACTTAACACACACTTACTCCAAAGTGTTTGATATTTTTATTTGAAGGACAATCACAGCTACATTTATATGCCATCAATAGTTTGGTCAGTATCATATGCAGCTTGTAAATAGATCTACAAACACACAAGTTATAAAGAGTATTTTCTGCCGTCACAAAAGTTGTGAAAGCACACACTAAACTATAGTGACGAATTGTTTTGTCAATATGCGTTTGTTCATCAAGGTCTTGGTTATGTAAGGATGTCAAAATAGTTTAGCACATCTGAGATCTAAATAGCTAAAAACCTGTTTTTATCAGAACTGGTCAAATTGCGAGCGGCAGAAAGGAAATGGAGAAAATCCAAATCCCCTGTAGCTTCTTCTCTAACCTCTCCTCTGCTAAGTCTGCATTTTTCCTTTCTAAGATTCAATCTTCTGTTTCCAACCCACGTAACCTCTATTCTACGTTTTCCTCTCTCCTCACCCCTCCTCCTTCCCCACTCCCCTCCTCTCTAACCGCCGAGGACTTCTCATCCTTCTTTCACGAGAAGGTCGATGTCATTCGCAACTCCTTCCCCCCAACCTCTCCCTCACCCATCTCGCTACCTAAACCTCCCACCCCTCTGTCCTCCTTCTCGCCCCTTCCTGACTCAGACATCCTTCAACTTGTTCTCTCCCACCGTCCCACCACCTGCCCTCTTGATCCCATTCCTTCCCCTCTTCCAGTCCATTTCTATGGACATCCTCCCCTTTGTCTCCAATGTCATTAACTCCTCTCTTTCCTCTGGCTCTGTCCCCTCCTCCCTCAAATGTGCTCATATTGTCCCCCTCCTCAAAAAACGCTCTCTGAATCCTGCTGTTATCTCAAACTACCGACCTGTCTCTCTCCTCCCATTCCTTTCCAAAACATTAGAGCGGGCTGTAAGTAAGTAAGTAAGTATTTATTTGTATAGCGCCCTTCATAGCACGAATGCACAGAGTGCTTCACAGCAGTAAAAATACAATTAAAAACACAAAAACAGCAGTACTCAGATAAAAAAAATTAAAAAAAGTGCACACTTAACAATACAGTACAGACAACAAACGTAACAACGTTACAAGCAGCAGCAAACTAGGCTAAATATGGTCAAATGCCTGTCTGAACAGGTGGGTTTTAACAGATTTTTGAACATTGGTTCAGAGGGCGAGGTTCTCAAGTCCTGGGGGAGGGCATTCCAGAGCCTTGGGGCAACCACCCCAAAAGCTCTGTCCCCCTTGGTTTTTAACCTGGTCCGGGGCACCGCCAGGAGCTCCAAGTCGGAGGACCTCAGGGAACGACTGGGCGAGTATTGAAGGAGAAGCTCGGAGATAGCTCCATAGTGTCTCCGTCTCAGTCTGCCAGAAGCCTTGGAGTGACCCAGGACAACCAGCTGTGCTTCTCAAGCCATATTGCAGCGAACACTCAGACCTGCCGTTTCTCCCTCCACAACATCCAGAGGATCCGACCGTTCCTCACCCAAGAGGCCACTCAACTCCTGGTCCAGGCCATTGTTATGAGTCAGTACTAAAGGAAATACATAGGGATGAAGGGATGAAGGGGGATTGTATCATTGGATGAGTAGGAATAAGACTCTATACATTTGATCACTGACCTTGAAATTATAAATCATTCTAATGAGCTGAAAATAAAAAAAATCTGTGTCATGATTGGAATATTGGATTTCTCCTCCACAGCAGCATGACAAATTCATGAGGATAAGTATTTAAACTGACCAATCATGGCTATAAAACTGTATCGGAGTGTAGATTTAGTGACTCATATTAACTGCATATCCAAACTTTATTTCATTGCCTGAAAAATCACTCGTGCTGGCATACCAGGCCGCAAGGGGAACTAGTCCCTCCTACCTCCAGACACTCATCACACCCTTCACCCCAGCTAGACCCCTCCGCTCTGCCTCGTCTGGCCAGCTGACTCTCCCGTCCCTTCAGGCACCCAGCAGCAGCTCGTTGCGGCCTCGCCTTTTCTCTGCCTTGACCCCCCGGTGGTGGAATGATCTTCCACACTTGGTCAGGGCTGCAGAAGGCTGAAAACCCACCTCTTCAGACTCCACTTCTACTTTATATATTAAATTAAAAAACGAAGTGTAGATTTAGTGATTAATATTAATGGCATATCGGAGGTTCATTTCATTATTGTCTTAAAATGTTTATCTTGGCACAGGCAGTCTTCCATCCATTCAGCTGTCTGTTTTGAGTGACGGCACTCTTATGGCACATTGCGTTGGTGGCAGTGCCGGGCTTAAGGAATAGATTAGATTGATTGAGGATGTTGTGGGAGCTGTTGAGGCTGCGCTGGTTAAAAGCTGATTGGGTATAGGCGCGATTGTGTCTACTCCGCTCCGGGTAGTGCTGTCTGTTTTTGGTGAAAGAGCATATGACCACTGGCACATTTCCCTGGCAAAAACTCTTCCCTCAAAGACTTGTGCTGTGAGCAGGAAGGTGCACTCGGATCACCGGTAGCTGCTCCCGGCAACAGCAGTTCTAGAATGTTTGGGCTGTTTGAACTGTCTTGAGTGCACAGTGTGCATTGCAGTGCCTTGTGGGCCAGGGAGGGGAGAGGTCAGCTGTGCTTAATGTGCTTAGTCAGTCATCCAGTTCACAGTCATAGGAAGCCTGAATAACTCAATACTAAATATATATGGATTTTTTGTGTGCCTGGAGCCTTAATGTGCCTGTATTCTCAACATTTCTACATTTGACATCTTAGGCATTCAGCAGACACTCTTATCCAGAGCAACTTACACAGTTAACATTTTTTCTTTACATACATTTATACAGCTGGATATTTTACTGAAGCAATTTAGGTTAAGTACCTTGCTCAAGAGTCCAATGGCAGTGTCCCACCTGGGAATCGAACCTGCAACTGTCACGACTCGACCGGCAAACGGGCATTTCCCCCAAGCCCCAATCAGGAGAAGTGAAAGGCATGCCAGGAATGTACAATCCCAATCGAGACAATGACAGGCAGCTGAAGGGTATTTAACCTGCTAGCTTCCCTTGCACTGCGCTTGAACATTCACTGCCCTGAGTTTTATCTTACCTGTTGTGTTTGTGTTCTCGCCGCCTTGAAAAGCTTGTCCTTGTTTGTTTTGTAGTTCCTAGTGTTTAGTGTATTCCATTCCCCGGAATACGTTTTGAGTTTTACTGTTTCACTTGTTTTGTTTTCTCCTGCTCGTTTGTTGTTTTGGTTTATTTGTTAGTGTTGTTCCGTGTCTGTTCAGACACTGTTTTACCATTTCCTATTATCTACATTTAAGGAAAATAAAGAACCTTAAATATCTCTCTGCATCCTGGGTCTCTCTCTCTCCTGTAATTGGTTCCCAAACCCACAACATTCCTGACAGTTTCCTTGAAAGTATTTATACTTGGTATAACCTTATATCTTCATATACATATAACTTCATAAATCTGTATATATCTGGGGGTTTAATACAGATTCTCAACATATCTGGAGTATTAATGCAGATTCACAACATATCTGGAGTTTTAATACAGCTGGATTCTCGCATAGCTGTGTGTAACACTACCTGCATTCTTAACATAAATGTGTACAGGGCATGTTTAGGTGTGACAGTTGTCTGTTTTATAATATGTGTAGCCCAATAAAACATTAATATCTGAAGAACAACTCCTCCTTGTGTGAACAGCATTCCAAGCAAAAAAAGCAAACGTGTCATTGATGAACATACATTAAAGGCATTTTAAATTGACTGTGTCTTTCTGTTGCATAATGTTTCAAAAGTTGTTATTGCTCACTTGTTGTCTGTGTAACTGTGATGTCCCTAGGAATGGGAAATAGTTTGCTTCCTCAGCAGGTTGGGTAAATAAATTAGGAAATGACTGGGGGACAAATTGTAATGCCAGAGTTCGGCCCAAAACTCATAGCTGGAAATGGGAGCATTTTTGTGAAGTAACGTATGGTTTGAGATTAGTGCGTGGGAAAGTTATCCTGGGGATATTAGCATAATTAATGTACATACAGTACTGTCCCTCCATCCTGTGTGTGCCCAAGGCCTGCCCTGGGAGGGTTTCCATGCTTACGGGCCTCCTTGGGAATTGATGTTTGGGAAAGCACATGCATGTTGCAACGAAAATCACAAGAGGGGAATCATAAAGGACTGCTGGCACCTGTGGGGCATCTGCAACAGTTTCCCCCTTCTGATCGTGTACAGAGTTTCCCACTGGTTTTGACAAGGCCGGAGCAGAGGCCAGGCCAGATGATGTGTGGATGTGATAATGCAATGGTGTAGCCAGGAATTCATTTCTGGTGCGTTTAAGAAAGATTTATATCCCTTTGAGGTAGGGGCTACAGTGCATGCCTGCCAACATTTATACATGAAAATACGGGAGGATTTTTATTGTTGACCCTTCCTTACGGTACAAAATTAAGAAAGAATGATTTGGTACAAATCAAAAATGACAATTACAAACAATTACAAACCCCATAATTGTTATCAGACATGTGTGGAAAGAAGCAGGATGGGGAGTTTTTCTTGGAATGTTCTTGAATGTTGTGAAATGGACCGGGTGCTTAAAACAATGCGATTGGGACCACAGCTCTACAGACACTAGACCTGGGATATGGAAAGCTCAGCACTGATAATTGGGCCCTGGGGAAAGCTGCTTGACCCCAAAACACAAAAGAAAAGCCTGTCTGCAAAGCCCAGAGACCCTTACTGTACCTGCAGTGGGGGCGATTCTCCTCCTCATTCTCATCCAAATGATCTCAGGCCACCTGCCCTGCTGGGCTCTGTGGGGGATCAACGGTCAGGGAACTGGGCTCATGACAGAAAGGCTGCAGTTTTGGTTGGGGGGCACCGCCATTGTACCCTTAAAAGAGGTCCTTAACCTGAATTTCTTCAGTAAATAGCCAGCTGTATAAACGATTGTATGTTAAGAAATGTAAGCTGGGTAAGTTTATCTGGATAAGAGTGTCTGATAAATGCTTGTAATGTAAATGTGGATCAGGGCTGCAGGGTGTGCTGTGTTTTGTTTTTGCCTTAAAATCAACAACCAATTCAGACCCAAGAAACCAGGTGAGGAGAGTTAACTGTGTAACTGGTTTAATTAATCAATTAGGTGCTGAGTAACGATGAAAACCTCTCGACCCGGCAGTTCTGTAGATGAAGAAGGCAGATGGACGGACACCTCCCCCTGAGGATGGCTCCCCCCTCACAGGGCACATTTCATAAGTGTCCTCCTTTAGCCTCTCCACCAGACTTCCTCACACCAGCTCGTTTATTATATGGTGTTATTCCGTGAGGTACTGGACTGCAAGCAAATTAGGGATTTGGAGTAAACCCAAATCCACTGTCTCTTTCCTTTACTGTGGTATCAAGACGGCATCAGAGGTCCACCGTGATGATGTACAGTCATACCCAGGGTCTGGGTTTGAGTAAATATCATAATAATAAGGTGTGGCTGTACTATTGTACATTATCATGCCATAGGTTATTAATAAGTGCATTCTTTTATAGGGTTTTTAGCTCCTGTGTAAAGCTGTGTAGCCAGAGCCTTACCAACAGATATAGTCTTTTCTTTTAATTGGTTTTGGCTTTTGCAGAGTATAGCTGAACAGCAATACCCACCATTATGTATTCGCTTTCAAAGTAATTTCTCTCTGCTATCATGGCACGGTTGAAGCATAATAGCGGGAATGTAGATTGGACGGGGGGAAGAGGTGTATCCAGGCCAGGCAGGAAGTCAGAATGTTTACTTTGCGATCGGGCCTCTTTAGCACGTTCTGTGCAGTGGCGTGTTTTGGGGGGGCAGCAGACCACAAACTTCGCTCAGCTGTGAGAGAATTCGCAGGGAGCCGCATTCAAACAGGCCAGACCATGCCTGAGTCTGAGTGCGCTCCATTTTCCATCAGACGTTTTCCCCCCCCAATAACCCTCCTTTATGTGTCAGCCTTTGAAGAACCAACTCCCAACTAGTATAGAGTGGCCTGGTATGCGGTGTGTTCCCCCCTGCATGCCCACTCATGACCACTCACCCTAAGCCAGCTTAGAGCCGGGTCAGAGGTCCCACTAATTCAGATATGGAGCTTTCATCAGCGGCCGATTACCGCCTAATTCCGTGCAGGCTGGGCTCCACGTCGCTCAGTTTGTTTTCTCCTTATCTCTGTGCGAACCCAGCCACATTGTATGCAATTAACCTGCTTCTGTACGGCCGATACACAGGTGAAGGTGGAACATGAAAGATCAGCCCTGTGAATGTTCCAGGCCAGTTCTGATGGCCAGATATCAGCACCAACCCACAGGCATGCCAAAGACATGCACATACACCTACACAACCCAATATGGACCCTAAAAGGGAGAAGCTGAATAGATGAATCCTTTTCTGCTGCCTTGGTCACTGGCATGTAAACCTTCATGATGTTTTAGAGCATGAATCTACAGAAGCGTGTCACCGCCACCCCACCACCAATTCAATCCATTGGTGAATTGGCTATTTCCGTAGACAGAAAATTCACTATAAACTCTTATTGGATGTGTAGGACATCATATTGAAAGTAAAGACAATTATACTTTAATTGGATGGACTATCACTTTAACCCCCTGAGGTCTGTGCTTAGCTCAGAGAAGCTTTGTGATTTTGGCGTGGTCTGATATTTATCTCAATTTCATCAACTTAACACATACTTACTCCAAAGTGTTTGACATTTTTATTTGAAGGACAAATTTATATGCCATAAATAGTTTGGTCAGTATCATATGCAGCTTGTAAATAGATCTACAAACACACAAGTTATAAAGAGTAAATGTTTCTGCCGTCACAAAAGTTACGCACTAAACTATAGTGACAAATTGTTTTGCCAATATGCGTTTGTTCATCAAGGCCTTGGTTATGTAGGACAAAATAGACAAAATAGTTTAGCACATCTGAGATCTAAATAGCTAAAAACCTGTTTTTATCAGAACTGGTCAAATTTATTTCAGGCTGTGGGAGGGCTATATGCAAATTTCCTGAATATTCATGATCCACACCTGAGGGTTGTTCACACCTGTAAGATCTGTCAAATGGGCCATCTCTCTCTCAAAGGCCATCAGACAAAGACAAAAGCCATCAGAGTAAGCAATAGTCATGCAGAGCCATGAAAATTTTTTCATTTTGGAAGATTTATTGAAAACATCACACAAACTATATACAAAAAAATCTAAATTAAAACATGGTGAGACAATCTGTTCTTTCACAGTCTTTGGTGCCACTTCTCAAAACAGTTTCTGGTCAACTGTAGACAAAAGGGAACATCACAAACCTTGCACTCCCATGGAGTGCACTGTTGCTTCCCCGACATCTTGAGTACGCATTTCTTGCGACCAACAGAAGCCAGTTTGCCAACATCCAGAGTCTGTTTGGCAGTGGGCACAGGCACATGATCAAAAGTAGCCAGTTTTCTGGGTTTAAGATATTTATTTATCTTTAAACGTCTGTATGAAAACGAAAGCAAAATCCGTGTCTGCGGAGACACAACAAAACAAAACTGTTACGTTCTGAGTGTCTGTTCTGTTTGTTTTTGTACTTTGTTTATTTATCTTCGAGTCATGTTTCATTCACGTTCTGTTCCCCGTCTGTTATTGTTCCTGTTCCTGATCCACTCCTTGTCTTTGTCTTTTGCACTTCGGGAGTTTATACATTTCGGGTTTCCTCCGTCTTTGCTTATTATCTCGTTTTCTTCCTTCTTACTTTCTAGATTGCACTTTGTATATATTAGTTAGATGTGTACAGTACTAACCAACTAATCTACTAACATTAGGGATTTAGATTAGGTTACTAACACTACTAATCACTAATTATCTCACGCTTCTGACTATCGCTGTCTTTCTCGCTCATTATCCTATCTCTGTTAGCTTTTCACTTTCCCTTTCATTCGCACGCAGATTCTCTCTATGCATTCCTCCCCTTCTAACTATGCACGTGTCTGCCTGTTCTTCCAGGTCGTTTATTGTCTGTGTCTGTCATTCCCAGTCCGTGTCTTTCGTTTCCCCTCGTTATTCTATTAGCGAATTCCCTCGTTATTAGATTAACGATTCCCATTGTTTTCACCTGTGTTCCTCCCCTCTCTCCTCCCAGTCACACCTGAGTCCTATTGTGTTTTCCTTCCCTGCCTGTATATTAGTTCAGTGTTCATGTTCGTTCCTGGTATATCTGTTCTGTGTTCTTGTTCTTTCCCGGGTCAGTAGTGATTCAATTTTCCCTGAGCCTACCTTTCCGAAGCCAGTGTTATTGTATTTCCCGAGACTACCCTTCTGATTACGACCCCGAGTTTGCCTAGCGATTTTGTTTGTTTGCCTTTCTGCCTTCCTGATTACCGACCTTTTGACTGCCTGATTATCGACTTCTCTCTGCCTCGCGTTTTTGTACCTCCGATCCTCTGATTCCTGGTTGTGATCCCTGCCTTCTAATAAACGACTCTTCTGCCTAATCCCTGATCTGCGTCTGGGTCCTTATCACGGTCGTCACAAAAACAAAATAACCAATGATCAGGAACAAACAAGTAAGACGGTAAATCCAAAACGTATCCAAAAACTCTGAATAAACTAAACACTGGGAATCTAAACAACAATAAGCACACGAACAAACAAGTTCTCGAAAGGCAAGAAACATTAATCACAATAGGTACTATCAAGCTAAGCTAGATAATGTCCAAGCCCCGAAACAGAGAATGCCAGCTGGTTAAATATCCTCTCGTTAATTATTCGCAGCATTTCGCAATGACTCTGATTGTTTCCATATAGTGTCACAAGACGGATTCATATATTTTCACAAGTATTTGAAAACATGGGAAATAAAATAAATATCAGTATACACAGTTTGTTGCTGGCAGATCGCAACCATAAACACAGACAAGATGCTACATAATGTCGGCACATTGTAGCTATGTGTTGTTTACCACTGCGATTTCACACATGGCCCCACACCCCTCCCCGAGACTAGCACCTAGTTACCATGTCAATAGAAGGGGGACGGTACTTCCAGGTAAAACATAGAGTGAAAGGCAAGGTTTACTTTTGGTCTAATTAACCTAATTAAAAAAATCTCATATTATTTGCCAGTGCTCAAATCGGAAAGTCGCAATTCTAAGGTTTCTGTCAATGTTTTTGCCGTGTGTGTATGATAAAATCTTGTGGCGTTAGAAATAGTAATATACTTTTATTGCTGTCGACCTCAGGGGGTTAAAGACACAAAAACACAAAAAAACTCAAATTTGAGACAGATATGGGCAAGGGGGAAACAGTTGTGAAAAAAGCATAAGTGGAAAGAGCAGAGAGAGCCGACATGATTTAATTATTTGTCTGTTGTTATGAATTCTGTCAAAGTGTATTTTATGAGCATGTTTTCATACATCAGGGAACAAGATGCAGTAAACCAGATGACAAGGATTACATTTAACTTCAAATCTTAGAGCACTGGACTTCTTCCATCCGCACTGGATATCCACAGCTGCCCCTGGGTTTATTTACGTGCCCCTGCTGCAAATAGCTTGTTTTATTTTTTGACTTACAGTATTTCTTAACACTGTAGGGCAGGTAATTTTATATCAACATTTTTCGCCTCTTCAAATAAAAACTATTTGAAATGTTCTCTGGATTTTTTATTTATTGCAGCATTGTCTAATACACTGACCCGTTTGACGCAAGTGCCAACGGATATAAACATTGCGCTGTCATTCTTCCCATATGCCAGTTTAAGTGGCAATTAAATTAGATGATTGTTGCAATTCATTGAATGATTGTTTGACACATTGCTTAAAACAGAGGTTCCATCGACCCCTTGGTGCTGCAGGACTGGGGCCAGCAGCCCCGCCATAATTGGCAGTAGCATTGCCTGTGGGCAGAGAGATTGAGTCAGCTGGGCTGTCCGTGTCTTGTAGACTGCGATGTGAAAAGAAGCAGCTGCTGACATCACGTGTTCCAGAAGAGAGCACGTGCTTGTCTATGCTCTCCCGAATTTACAGTGGAGGTTGCAAAAAAAATTAAAACATACTGTATATCATAATTGTTTTTCTGTCAATATTTTGTGGTAACGTCACATAGTAATACAAATTACATTTTGTGTCCCATCAAGGTGCCACAGAGAATATTTTCCTTAAGTGTGATGGAGATCCATTGGCTAGTTTTAAAGTTTTAACTTGCCGGAGGAATTAGGCTAACGTAGTGATTCAAACATTTTTTGACTGAAGTTTGACTGAAAGGTAATAAAATACAATTGTGATAAGTGTGATGTATTTATGGCATTTTCCTTTTAGTGAAACCACAACTGTATAAGGAGGCAGTGTAATAGACTGGCCAGGGAACTGGGCTTGTAACTCAGAGATTGCAGTTTCAATTCCCAGGTGGGGCACTGCTATTGTACCCTCGATCCAAGGTACTTCACTTGAGTTGCTTCAGTAAATATTTATCTGTATAAATGGATTGTGTGTAAAGAAATGTAAAACTGTGTAAGTTGCTCTGGATAAGAGTGTCTGCTAAATGGTTGTAATGTAAATGTAATTGGTTCCGACAGCAGAATGTGGGACTTCTCTGGCCAAGATTATGGGCATAAATTATATTCATGGGTTGATTTAATGTATGGGACCCCCAAGGCGCCAAGGCGGTCTGGGTTTCACTGGCAGTTTGACTGATTGATTGGCTGAGGTGTGAGGCTGCTGTAACGCTGTGTTTTGACCAAGAACATTCCAGTGTCCTGGAATTTCTTTCTTTTTTTCATAATCCCAGCTCCTATCATTGTCACATTTTCTCACTGTTGAAGGACAGTGATTGGGTCTGTGCTGAAGGACAGTGACTGGTCAGTGGTTGGGTCTGTGCTGATTCGATCTGTGCTGAATGACAGTGAGTGAGATCATATCAGTGTCATAGTGTCAATGGCTGGATATCTCCTGCTTTTTGAAGACAAACTGGCCCTGTGGGCTCAATGAGATCCATCTCCATCCAACTGAAACACACTGGCATGTAAAGCAAAGTTGTGCTTTGTAATTGTGACAGTGAGGCGTGTCGGTCAGTCAATTCATGGACGTGGTAGATTCTTCCCTCACTAATATTTCAATCTTTAATTTCCTTGTTTTGTTTAGCTTCATTGTATTCTATTTTTAGCATTAACAGTCCTCCTTTCCTCCACCACTAATATTGTTTTACAGGCATGAAAATAAAGAGAATATTTTAACACACAGGCCAGTTGATCAATATACTGTATGTCCTTAACTTTATCTCAGAAATAGTGTTTGATTTGGTGATCACTGAACTCACCAAATGGTGAAGAAGAGAACAGTCTATTTAACAGTTTATTTATGAAATAAAGTTACAGGACAAATGATGACTGAATCCAGAGAATAGCATTTTCAAGCTGATACTGAATCTATTAGCATACCTATTTAGCAGAGTGTCAATATGCTTTGAGGAAATGATCAAATGCAACCCTGCCGAACATCTGTTCCTGAAATGGTCATTACATTACATTATGTTACCTTGCATTCACTTAGCAGACGCTCTTATACAGAGTGACCAACAATGCAGGAGAACACAAGTGTATCCACATGAAGTATAAGAGCAATACTGACATAGATCTGACTAACACTCCCAGACCAGTGAGTGTACGGACAAAATCACTAAAGCACTACCGAAGGTTAACTATGCCAACCCTATAACTCTACCTCAAACTGTAAACGCATACAGATACATCTGTCACACGCCACCTAACAAACGCTGGATGGGAACAGAGCAGACTGGAGACACGGAGTGGAGTTTGTCGGTCTACAGACCGGATTTTATTTTATTTTTCTTGTCTCTCCCCCCAGACATGGGGAAGAGACTGTGGGAGTAGCAGGTTAACATATAACAAAGACAAACACTAACACAAAAATCTTCACCCTACTCGCCGCGAAGCTTTCGGGTAAAAACAACAAACTCAAATAACTATAACTTATACTTGGTGTCCTGACCACCGTGGGACATTCATTCTACCACTGTGGGGGCAGAAGAGACAGACAAGCCTCTTGGGGTGGATGGCATGGCACCCTTAATGTGGAATAAAAGGGAATGATTCCTTTATCAAACACAATGTTTGCATTCTTGTTTCAGTGTGTGGAAAATTACATGGCTTTCCTGAATGATAGCAGGAGCTTTTATCGTCCCTGAATGGCAGTTGAAAGCAGATTTACTGCCCATATGGCTCAGATTAAGGGATATCTTCTTCGAAATGTGGTGTTCATTTTGATAGATTTTGATAGATAATCATGGTAACTCTCAGAGCCAAAAGAAAGAGAAGAACAAAGGCAGGCATTAGTTTCTTGCATAACTCTGCATTTTGCAGTTTGCCTCAAAAATTAGACATTTTATATTTCTGCACAAAAGAGAATTCTAAGGATATTTCTGTATACCATATAATCATCTTTTTTTTAAATATATATATAAAAGACCATCACTGCATTTATAATGAATATTTTATTATGGGTATTTCAAAAGAAATGAGAAATATGAGCCTCTTCAGCTCCTTTTCAAATGGTGAGATATGTTGTGAGTCTGTATTAAAACTCCAGATATGTTAGGATGGTGGCGAGTAACGGACTGTGGTGGAAATCTGCTCTCTGTAGTCCTCCTTTCCTTAGGGAGGGTAAGATTAACTGGTGTTAAAAAGAGGATATCCTGCAGTAGTATGAGGGGACTGAACTGGGCAGTGTGCACGTGGCACCCTGCTGCTCGTTAAAATCTCTTCTCTGGCTCATGATTCCAAGGCATTTTCCTCTGATTACTGCAGAGAATTCATAAACCCACCTCACTTTATTTTTAGCCGCAACAGTTGGCCACTGATGGGGGTGTGGATGAACTCTCAAACTGGCATTGAACCCCCCCCCACATTCACATACACCCCAGCCTCCTACAGTTCTCTCAGCAGTAGTGCATGTACAATTTCCACACTGCAGACAGCACAGCTACCACTGACAGAGGGCGAGAGGTGTACCTCTCACTGGTGAAGGTTTGGTAGCACACTTCGCAGAGTCGTCATTCAAAACAGGGTGCCGCACCAGACCACTGTGCTTACTCACCGATTGCTTGTTTTCACATGCTCGGTGAAAGTGATTTTGGCTTTACCTGTATCATTTGTGTTTTTGTGCAGGTGCATAATTCTGGATATGATGGCCAATGGAAGTCAACTGAGGTGCATGACTGCTTCACTGGGACTCACCTGCTCCAGGTAAGGACCTGCACAGGTGTGCAAATGGTGCATATTTCATAAACAACTGAGCTTTTTTAGCACTCTTTTTACACACACACTAGTCAAGTGAAGACACAAAGATGTGCCTGCATGGGTAGTGTATATATGTGCAGCTGTTACTGATGAATTAAGAGTAAGATTAAACAGCTGTGAAAACCAGCAGTTGTTTTGACATATATATACAGTCGTGGCCAAAAATATTGGCACCCTTGCATTTTTTTAAAACAAATAATGCACCATTTCTTCCAGAAAATTGTTGAAATTAAAACATCTTTTGGTGTCCACATGTGTATTTCTTTGGTTTGCATGGAACAAAACTAAAAAGCTGAAAAAATACTGAATCTTAGCTTATTCCACACAGAAATCCTAAAATGGCCTGGACAATATTACTGGTACCTTCTAGAAGTTGTAAGACATAATTGGATTTCAAGTAGGTGATTCCACTTTAATTAGTCATTGAACTCACCTGTGGTGAGTCACAGGTGCCTGCAATCTAATAATCACTCATCCAACCAGTTTGAATGGAGAAAAGTACGCATTCTACTGTTTTGTGTCACTGTATGTACCACACTGAGCAGTTTCAACTCATACCTTCCATTGCCAACTCAATGAAAGGGGGTTCTATGGTGGGAGACCCAGGAGGATCCCACTGCTGAGTGAGAGAAACACAAGAAATCCTGGCTGGAGTTTGCCAAAACACAACTGAACAAGCCAAAATCCTTCTGGGAGAATGTCCTGTGGACAAATGAGACCAAATTAGAGCTTTTAGGTAAATCACATCAACTCTGTTTACAGAAAACAAAATGAAGCCTTCAAAGAAAAGAACACTGTCCCAACAGTCAAACATGGAGGAGGTCCATTGATGTTTTGGGGGTTTGGGCCAAACTGCCAGTAGAGAGGTGTACAAACTCATTAATGGCTATAGGAAGCACTTGATTGCTGTTATTTTCTTCAAAGGCTGTGCTACTAAATGTTAAATATAGGGTGTCAATAATTTTGTCTCTGCCATTTCTGTTTATTTTATGATTTAAAAGGGTACCGTATTTTTCGGACTATAAGGCGCACCGGATTATAAGGCGCAATATCAATGAACGGGTCTATTTTCATACATAAGGCGCACCGGATTATAATGCGCATTAAGCGAAACAAAACAGTCAGACAAGTCAAACTTTATTCAACTCATTCACAATAACTCTCAACATTGTTCAGTTGTAACACATAAAATACAAAACAATACACTCACTTTTTCAGTTCATTCCTCTTCCACAAATCCATCAAATTCTTCATCTTCAGTGTCTGAGTTTAACAGTTGGGCGATTTCGGCATCAAGCATGCCCGGATCCCTCTCGTCATTATCCGAGTCAGTCTCGTTGCTGTTACTTAGCTGTTCAGTGATGATTCCGGCCTTCGTGAAAGCTCGGACGACACTTGAGACTGATACCTTAGCCCAGGCATCCACGATCCATTGGCAGATAGTGGCGTAACTCGCCCGGCGTTGCCTCCCTGTCTTGGTGAATGTGTGTTCGCCTTCTGTCATCCAATGCTCCCACGCAGCTCGCAATTTAACTTTAAATTCCCTGTTGACACCAATATCTAGCGGTTGGAGTTCTTTGGTTAATCCACCCGGAATGATGGCAAGCTCCGAATTAGTTTGCTTCACTTGGGTTTTGACAGTATCGGTGAGATGGGCGCGCATCTCAATAGGGACGGAGATTTGTGGAAAAAGCCATCCGGTCTCTTGACGTAAACTTCTCTCAGCCACTCACTCATCTTCTCCTCGTCCATCCAGCCCTTTGGGTTAGCCTTGATGATGACGCCGGCCGGAAACTTTTCTTTTGGCAAAGTCTTCCTCTTGAAAATGACCATGGGTGGTAGTTTCTGGCCATTAGCCTGGCAACTGAGAACTACAGTGAAGGATGACTTCTCGTTCCCTGTGGTGCGTATAGATACCGCACGGGTCCCTGTTTTCTCTCGACAGTACGGTTCACGGGGATGTCAAAGGTGAGGGGACCTCATCCATGTTGGTGATGTGTTCTGGCCGGATCTTCTTTTCAGTGATCTTGTTCTTGCAGTAGGTGCGGAAAATGGCCATCTTTTCTTCGTAATCCTTTGGCAGTTGCTGCGAGATGGTAGTTCTTGTGCGGATGGAGAGATTACGCCTTTTCATAAAACAGAAGCACCAAGAAGGACCTCCTCGAAAGTCGTTGATCTTCATGTCACGTGCTACCGCTGTTGCCTTGAGTCGAATAGAGACTATAGAGACGCTTCTACCTGCTGTTCTCTGTTCAATAACCCACTGTTCAATTTTTGTCCTCTAACTGTGGCCATCTCGCTTTGTTCCTCGGAAACTCTGTTTGGTCTTCTTTACTTGGCGCAGGTCATCTTCTTGCTTCCTCCACTTCCGTACCATTGATTCATTAATGTTGAATTCTCTCGCAGCTGCTCTATTCCCATGTTCTACTGCGTGACTGATAGCCTTGAGTTTGAAATCCGCTTCGTAAGCATGTCTCTTAACAGGTGCCATTTTGGGGTCCTTATACACACACCATAATATTATGTTGAAGCACAGTACGTATTACTCCACAAGGCTCCTGACTACGGTAGCCATAATGCTCCGACAATCCATCAAGCGGTGCGGCTTCGTAGCTTACCAAAGTCGTACTAAAACATTTTGACAGATTTTTGAGCGCCGTGTACCACATAAAATCGGTTCGAGGTCAGTAAGCACAACCAGAATTAATACATAAGGCGCACTGTCGATTTTTGAGAAAATTTTAAGTGCGCCTTATAGTCCGAAAAATACGGTATGTTAAGTTTTGAATCTTACAGGCCCCGACTGTATGTATATATAAATTAGTTCCACATATCTGAATACAGGTTTGACTGCTATGGGGTAGGTCACAGAAGTGGTTCCTGGGCTTCACAGAATTTTTATTATTTTAATTTTTATGCTTTTACCCCCTTTTTTACCCCCTCAGTCTAGATTCAATACCAGGCCATGGTGCTCTTCCACACAAGAATCGCTGAATTAAGTGAGTGGTTCGCTGCGCACTCCCATCTCCGAACACGATGGTGGGGTGGCATGTGATGTGTTGATGCAGCCGGGAGCTCTTTGGGAAGGAGAATTCCCAGCCATTCCGAGCCTTTGTTTTTTTCCCTCTGCTTTCTTTCCCCCCACACTTTCCGACAGATTGATGGGCATTTGCATGCTGGCCTCTGTGAACGGGACCTTTTGCTTTGCAACAGGTTTTTTGGACCATAACTCAGGAGTGACCTTGTGTATGTGACAGAGCAGAGGTTGTCCACGCTGAGCTTGGACAAAGGGCCACGTGACCCATGTGTTACACAACATGTTCCTTTCTGCTTCACTTTAAATTATGATTACTATTAAAACAAGCAAGGTCAAGGTTCTCTTTGTCTCACAATGAGAAATTTGTTGTGCAGCTAGAACACAAAAACAAACAAACAAAAAACGAACAAGCAATATACATGATATAAGCAACAACATCAACGATAGCCATGTTAAATACAGAAATGTTCACTCCTAAGATTAAAAATACCCAACCAGGTTAACAGATTCCAACACCATCATGACAAGAGTTCAAGAGAGTTACTGTAGTAGATGTGAATGAATACTTTAATCTGTTGCTTGTTGTCCTGTGAAGTCTACGGAGAGAGCCTGATGACAGTACCTGAAAAGAGTGGTGTAGAGGGTGTCACTTGCAGAAAATTGATCTCTTTATTGCAGACCTGTCTATGGAACAGTTCAGAGAGAGAGGCCTGCTGTTGACGGATCAGTTTACTGCTCTTTAATGTTACTGGGGCAACTTTTGTTTTTAACACTTGAGTTGCCAAACTGATTAAATGGAATTATGAATGAAAATGTTAAAATAGACACGATAAAAGACTTATGAAAAAGAGACACAATGCTCTTGTCAACCTCGAAGCTCTTCAGCTTACATAGGAAAAACAGATGCTGCTGCCCATTTTTACAGTATTGTCCATATTAATGTCAAAGGTCAGCTTGTCATCAGTAATAGTTCCCAAGTGCTTGTAGCTGTTGACCTGCTCTACAGAGTGGCTCTTGATGACACCACTTAATAAAGTCCTCCTCAACAGGTCCATGACCCTCCTTGCCTGATATATTGGCAATGTTTGCTCGGGAGTGTTTGGCTTTCTAACCACTGAAACACAGCCAGTAGCATATATCTAGTGGCTTAACAATGCTCCACTAAATATTGGAAATATTGGACTTGATTTACTTGTGACTTATATTAACTCAGGCACGAACAACCAAAGTCGAATCAGAAATGTAGAAGCTCTTATGAAATATGTGTTTGTGAAGACAGAATCCTTCTACTGGAAATGATTGATCCAAAGTTATGGATAAATGTTGATTGGACCCAGACCAGTGACTGGGGCCATGAAAGGGTGGTTTCAACTACTGCCTGGAGGAATTGATTCTACCCAGAAGCCTTTGTGCTTCACCTTCCATATTCTGTGCATAAGTCCCTTTCAGAACTTTCCAAACCAACGTAGATTGTCTTCAACCAATCACTTTTAGGTGCCCATCATTCACGTCACATTTCAAAATCCCTCTCATATTCGGATTTGTCTACTTATTTTCTCCATATATTTCCCCACATAGCACCTGTAAAACTCATCATATATATTTTATACAATGCATAATGACCATTGTCTCTAATATTCAGTGTTTTTTATTTTTTATTTTGTTTTAGATTTTTACCCAAATTTAGTAGCCAATTACACCCTTTATTTTTCATGTCAATCCCCCCCTCGTATTGTGAGTTCGCTGCCGTAGCCCTATGACCGGCAGTGACAAAGGCAAAGGAACAGACATAGCCCCCACAGCCATCCCGCTGCCCCAGGGGCATCCGTCCGCCACAGAGGGAGCGATTGACTTGCCCGAACCCCCCCATCACTACCCTCCCCACTCAACTGACCACAGTGCAAACAAACTGAGGCAGAGAAAAACAAAGTTGCTCATTTTATTGTAATGCTTAAAAGCATCTCTAGAAAAGTGCCTGCCATTTTTGTTTCTTTGGTGTGGATCCGCCAGCAGGAAAGCACATTACAATGCAGACACGGTTCAGTAAAGCATCGTAGCATGCAAGCCAGTTTAGAGTTGTGCGTTTTGGCAGTTTGATAATGTTTAGCACTGGCTTTACTGAGAAACAGGCAAAACAGGGTGTGTGTGCGTGTGCGTGTGCGTGTGCGACAAAAAATAAAATCCCCTCCAAGGGCCTGGCGGTTTTTGGCAAATGTGTGAAACCGAAATTGCTTTAGGTATGGTACTTCAAGAGCCTTGTCTGGTAGCTACTGTGCTGAAATCCAATCACCAGGTTGTTGACCTTTATCAGGAGTACTGTGGAGGTGCACATTTTTTAATTATGTAGGCTGAGCTTCTGTAGACCTTTATTAGTGGATGGAATACCTTATTTGGATTAAAGAAATTGAATAAAGACTAGAGAAACTGGCTTTAAAGGAGTGGGTGATATTTGCAAAGTAATAATGGTTCTGTACATTTGATCTCACAGCCAAAGAATGTAATTAAACGTATTGCGTGAGTACACATGTTCCTATTTCAATTTTTATTTCACCGCTGGCCCGAATTGTAAAGTACTACTGATGGGGTCCTTTTCCCCCCCAAGCACAACTCATCCCCCCAAAAGCCATTATTGTTTAATTTACCATGTGTATAATGTGTTTCCAAGCACAGGACTACGCAGGACTGCGTTAACACATCACAAAGCTGCTTCATTATAGCACCGGACATCTGGCTCCCCTCTCTGCATGGAGCTGCAGTGAAAATAGGAACATTTAATTCTCACATCAACTCAACGGCACCAGTGGAGATGATGTGTGAGAACACGATGATGGGCTCCTTTGAAGAAGCTCATCACAAGCTGCCTGAATGTAGTTCTTCATTCCTGATAAACCAACATGAATGGGCTCGAATACATCATTATCGATACATTATATAATATGATCGTGTTACATCTTGATATCCTTGGTATGAGTAGTCTCATGCTGGAAATATGATCATATTGAACAGCTTCCCATTGCCACAAAAAAAGTACAAATCAATAATGGCAACATATGTCCATATGTGGGAAAAATATATTTTTGTTGTGCATGTTTCACAGTCTGGTCGATATCCAGGACCTCTCTGAGGTGAAAGAGAGGTTTTGCTCCAGAATAAACCAGAACCCACACAGAACCCAGGCACCTGCTGCATGTTGGAGCACATCTCACTTACACAGCCACACGCTGATTACCCACAATGCACTGCTGAGGAAAGAGGTGCGAGACTGCGCTCTGAGCTGGGGCGGTGATTTACATGTGATTTACAGGCAGTGTAATATAATGGCCAGGGAACTGGGCTCATAACTCAGAGGTTGATTCCCAGGTGGGGCATTGCCATTGTAGCCTTGAGCAAGGTACTTAACCTGGATGGCTTCAGTAAATATCCAGCTGTATAAATGAATTGTATGTAAAGAAATGTAAACTGTGTAAGTCACTCTGGATAAGAGCGTCTGCTAAATGCCTGTAATGTAAAAATTTGACACACAGTAGAATATTAGAGCGGGCAGCAGGTTAGTGGGTGAATGAATCTTATGGAGGTTTTGGTCTTTTGAACAGCCTGTCCTTCAGTGAGGCCTACTTCTTTCTTGGGTCCAGATTCTTAAAATGGTGCAAACGGGCCAAACATTTCCCACAAACTATTTATAAAACACTGTATGAATAAGAAGATACATTTTATGTGTGTAAACCAAAGCAGATGCCTTCCTAAAATATTGTGGCACGGTGACAGAACGGCAAAGGGGCGGCTCCACAGCTCCCGTCAGTGCCTGCAAATACAGACACAAATATCTGCGCAGCTAATTGTTTTGATGGGAGCTGGCTAAGTGCGGAAACAAGCAACAGCTGGCTCCCCCCCCGCTAAAATCTCTTATCTCCTCCTCTTCCAGCAGAAGCCCCTGACTGGAGAAAACTGAGAAGCCGATTGCCTGAATCGTCCGGGAAAACAAAGTGCCGGCGTAGGCAACTGAGAGAGGTAAGAGATGTGGGGAGCACACAAAGCCAAAAGCCAGACAATTATTTGTTAAGCTTTGTGGGAAATAATTATTGTTTTACAAACTTTTTTCTTTTTGCTTCCCTGTTGATTTGTTTGCGCTGCCCCACCTATGAGTGGAAACCCCCTGGGAGCCTGACAGAGGAAACTCCTTGTCATTGGAAATCTCATTGTCTTTTTGTTAAATAAACCTCCTTTGGCTCCCACCTGTTCTCCCTCCCTCTCTGGTCACGGTCATGGGAACAGGACACACCCTGCACCCGTTCACAATATGCATAGCTGTTATTAATGTACTTATTATTCTGCTACTAGTGAGTGGTATGCTAATACTTTACAGATCTGGGCCCGTATTCACAAAGCATTTTATCTTACCACTAGGAGTATTTCTAAATCGCACTAAAACCTTTTAGTTAGGAGTCCCACCTTAAAACCTATTCACAATGCTGCAAAGACAAACTCATACTAAGGAATTCCTAGAATCTTCAAGCTAAGAGTGAGGGCGGGGTTGACGTCCTTGCTAAGGATGACGTTGTTTCTCATGAACGAG
Organism: Aldrovandia affinis; assembly: GCA_029706075.1. Lineage (NCBI taxonomy): Eukaryota > Metazoa > Chordata > Actinopteri > Notacanthiformes > Halosauridae > Aldrovandia > Aldrovandia affinis. The sequence goes on from JAINUG010000175.1 coordinate 73,510, forward strand.
CTTACTCAGAATGCCCACAGCAATTGGCTAATATAGGGGATGGGTCTCTGCCCGCAATTTCAACCTAGAGAAATACAGTTTTTCTGTAGTATTTCAATTCCCCAAATCTCGATGCAGAGTTACAGCGAAGAGATAGACTACCATGTATGTTTTGGTTTGCTTTGTTCTTCATACTAAATGCCTTTCTGGGAGGCAGGTTTTTAGAAACGCGACCGAATTAAATAGAATTTAAACATTAGCGATCTTTTATTTTTTTATTAAATTAATTCAGGCATAAGAACACCCTAGTTAAATCGCCTAAGGCGTACTGAATCTAAAAATCTATTTTGTGAAATTTTCGAATAAAGATTTAATGAAATAACTTAAATTGAAAAACTGAAATTATCATTCATTCAATTCCTTCAGAATAGTTCCTGGCAATTTTTGGTGGAAACGCACCTTTGGTCCCGTAATTTTTTTGCTGATCCGACAAATGATCCGATGCACCCCTATTATATTCTAATAAAGATTCTAAAATACAAATGTAGGCTACGTGTCACTGATTTAACATGAAACCAAGAATACTGACTAGTCAATTGGTTACATGTCTGCATCTCGTAAACAATCAGCGGGTATCTATATGTAATATTATATATATAATACCCTCGCGATTGAGGCGGTACCTTTTTATGAGCTCTGTATCATTCAATATCTCCAGTGTTGACGCGATTGCGACAACAGCAGATTTTCGGATCGCCGTGAGTAGGTCTTTAGCGACTTAGAAGTCCTCTTGCCTGCTTCTAACTTCTCCTGGACTTAGGAGCTGTTTTTAGCTCTCAAACCCTTTGTGAAATACTCTTATCCCAAAAATTTTGGAGTCCTACATTTATGAGTGACACGCCCATTATTTTTCAGAGTTTCTCCTAAATTGCGGAGTTACGACCAACTTTTACCCTTAAAATGCTTTGTGAATACGGGCCCTGGACACTAGATGAGAATGTGATGTTTAATGTGCAGTTTGATGAGATATGTGTCAGGGAGCAGGTGAAGCGATTAAGAGCTGCCTGGACTTGGTGATGAATTTGTTCGGGGGCAGCTTAAGCTTGATGAGAGGTACGCTGAGATTGTGAGGAAAGTCTAGAGCATGTGATAGATAGCCTACTTAAAAAAACTAACCTTTTCCTTCCCAGCGTTGCAGTTATGGTATGCAGCTGCTAACAATGATGTCTGTTGCTGGAATACTACACTGATCTCTTGCACGAACAATGATTGATCCTACGATGTATTATTGCAGATCTTGTAAGTCGCTCTGGACAAGAGTATCTGCTAAATGCTTAAAATGTAAAATGTAATGTATACTTCATAAAGAAATGCATCATTAAGCTGTGTTATACAACACAGCTACAGTAGTGACTTCTCTAGATGTTTATACAAATAAATATTAATTTCAGTTCATTAAATATATTAATACTTTTCTTTTACTATGTCTGGAGTTAATTCATAAATTCATTCACATAATCAGTATTAGTTTACATTCAAGTTTACATACATATACTTAAATGGATTGTATTCATGACATAAATAAATGAAATGTCCACTGACAAAAATTCAACAATAAATATCGTGTTTCTTTTCATTCCTTTTCCATTACAATTCTTCAGTTTATTTTTAGCTTCACTAAAGTTTACATACTGTAGGACACATCCTTACATCATGAGGTTTATTTTCCACTACAGTTCACTGCCTCCCCCTTGAATCTGCTTGGTTTTAAGCATGTCATGCAATGAACTACTTGTTGATGTCACAAATTAGATCACCCCTCAAATTCACAAGATGGGTGATCTAATTTGCCTGAGCTGTAAACTCGCACCTGGCTGGCCTTCGCCTCTTCTTAACTGGTGGTCGAGGTAAAGGCAGCTTATTCAGGAGAAAAACAGGAAGCCAGTGAAACAAATTGACCAGTGTAAGGAAGTGGTGTACCATAGAGGACCAATCAGTGATATCATTATTATGCAGAGTCACAAAGTTAGTCTGGATAACAAGCATTTAATTATGGGTTATCAGATATGGAAATTATAATGAAATGAAAAAGGAAAGCTCATTTGTTTGAGGTTAATGAGATCATGAATCCTGCTCTCATGGCTTTTCATCAGAATACCAAGCAATCATCCCCTCCCACACACATCCACTTCTCAACACAGAAGCATGTGTCACATCGTCTGGAACATGTCTGTCTGTCTGCTTCTCTACAGTGTCTGCATCCTGTTAAGACACTGTTCTAGTGTGTGGATGAGCCCCATGGTCTGCATCCTGTTAAGACACTGTCCTGGTGTGGGGATGAACCCCGATGCCAGACCATGCCAGTGCCAGCAGCACATGTGGGATGACATCTATTTGGCGGTAGGGTCACCCAGGGAGGGAAGGATTCAGACGGCCGGGTTGTCCATGTTTCGTCACACACAGAACACAGTTGTCAGAAGTTAAAACAGTCATTAGTGACATTTAACATTTAACAGAAAGCAGCAGTCCAAGTCTCGGCTACAGTAAACCAAACCAAGTTTAAACAAGTTTAAAATACCACGTTAGCCAACAAATTAAGCACCGCTGGGTTTACCAGCAGATATGACAGAACAAGGCCATTGATACACAACCCAGCTCGACAAACACACCAGCGCCGAAGCAAGCGATCAGAATCTACTCAACGAGACAGTAGGCCAAATCTCAGAGAGCTTCGTGTTAGGTAGGTTGCCATATGCGTTTTGACTGATAGTTCCTGAGCTACTGCTTTCAATTCAATGCCGAATGGTCAATCAGGCACCCACAGTCCACAGTATAAAGCTGCATGTGAAGTGTCGTCCTCTGTCTCATGTCTGTGCAAACTCAACTTGTAGACTGCAATGTGAAAAGAAGCAGCGTCTGACATTGATTGGACATTTAAAATTGTGAAAAAAGAGGGGAAAAGCATAAATGAAAAAAACATGAAAAAAGAAGAATATGGAGGAGACAGTTTCTGTGTGGATGAGTGGGTTTTCTGTTGCAGGAAGGGGATGCTTACATGAATGCAGAGATCCTCCCTCAGTGTGGATAAAGACAGGAGGCTGTGTAAGGTTAACGGCTAATCCTGTGTATGCATATACAATGGGGGAAATAAGTATTGAACACATCAACATTTTGTCCAGTAAATGTATTTCCAATGAGCCTATTCAAGTGAAATTTGCACCAGACTTTGGTATTAACACATAACTTTATTTACATATGGACTTTAATGTTTTGATTTTTTGTCTGGATTTCTTGAGTTAATACCAAAGTCTGGTGTAAATTTCACTTGAATGGCCTCATTGGAAATAAATTTACTGGGAAAAATGTTGATGTGTTCAATACTTATTTCCCCCATTGTATATATATATGTATGTGTATGATGCTCTGATGAAGACACATTGTTGAAATTGTTGCTCTGCACAATAAATAATAATTGAAATCACACAGGTAGTAGATCCTTTATTTTTGTAATTTGCAGACCACCCCACACCTTCATATGATCTTACCCCAGGATCAGCACTTGATTGAGGAAAGGTACTAGTGGCACCAGCACTATATACAGTACACAGCATAAATGAGTTCACCCCCTCTGAACATAAAGATATATTTCAATTTCTAAATGATCACCATTACAATTCATGGGAAGATGACAAAATTGAAATGTATTAAACATATACTTAATAACAACACAGAAAGATATTTCATCAATATCTGTAAAATAAGTAAATTAGGCAACTTTGCTTAAGTCAAGGGTTGCAAAAATGAGTACACCCTTGATTAAATTCAACAAATATGTAATATTCTAGTACTTAGTAAGTCCTCCATTACTTTTAAGTACTGCACTGACCCTTCTTGGCATCGAGTGTACAAGTTCACAACATATTGTCACGTTTATCCTGTTCCACTCCTGGAGGATGACCTCCTTGAGTGCCTTGATGTTTGATGGGGAGTGCTGCTCAACTTGTCTCTTCAAAATTCCCGACAGGTGCTCAATAGGCTTGAGGTCAGGTGACATACTTGGCACTTTCACCTTGTTCTTCCTTAAGAATGTTTAGGGTCATTGTCATGTTGAAAAAGTGCCCGACAACCCAAATGTGGAGAGAGGGTAGCATCTTCTCTTTCAAGATTTTGCAGTACATCTGCAAATTCATGATGCCATCGAAGAAGTACAATTCCCCCACACCTTTAGCACTCATTCATCCCCATATAAGAACTTTACCACCGCTGTACTTCACTGTGGGGACCATGCACCGCTCACTGTACTCCTCCCCCTTGCGATGCCATACATTTTGGATGCCATCAGATCCAAAAAGATTGACTTTGGTCTCATCAGACCAGAGTATGGATTCCCAAAAGTCTTCACCTTTGTCAATATGGGCCTTGGCAAAGGCTAAACGGGCTTTCTTGTGCTTTGGCTTCAGCAGTGGCTTTCTACGTGTACGATAACCATGCATTCCACTTCTATGCAGGGTGTGTCTTACTGTGTGAGATGAAACAGTCACTCCAGTTTGGCTTTCCACAGCTTTTGCCAGCTCTGAGGCAATTACTTTGCAATTCTCCTGCACTTTTATCAGCAAAAATCGCTCATCACAAGGTGAAAGCTTACGATGACGGCCTGAACGTTTCAGGGAGCTTGTCACGAGTCCATCCTTTTTGAATTTCTGTATTACTTTTGCTACTGTGTTCTGACTTAATAACAGTGATTTGCTAATCCTCTTGTACCCTTGTCCTCTTTTGTGCAATGAAATAATTTTCTTTCTCAAGACTCCAGACAATTCTCGCCCTTATGGTGCCATTGTTGTCAGCATTAAGTCTGAGAGTGATTCAATGTACCACTTTTAATTCTCAACCAATTACACCTGTTTGAGTGTGATGGTTCAACAGACTCATCTGCTGATCAATTGCCCTTAACTAGCACCATAAAACATTTTATTCAGTTTTATTTTGTAACTTTCAAGAGGGTGTACTCATTTTTGCAACATGGCCTTTTATCATTTTGATAAGAAAATCATATTTTTCTGTTTAGTATTGACATGTTTCATTGGTAACTGATAAACCAGAGTTGCTGGAACATTACATCATATAGGAACCCCAAATATGTCTTATTTGCAAAGAGAGATAGCTGAGTTTGTTAGGTTTCAGAGGGGGTGTACTCATTTATGCTGTGTACCGTATACCCATAGCAGGAGGAAAATGTGTCTGGGTGTATGTCTGTGTCTGAATCTGTGTGTGTTTGCGTGTGTGTGTGTCTGTGTCTGCATCTGTGTATGTGTGTGTGCGTTTGAGTGTGGCTCTGCGTGTGTCTGTATGTGTGTGTGCGCACGTGTGTGCGCAGTAAAAAAAGATATAAATATTGTAATTGTATTAGAGGAATGACAGCCAAGCGTGCGGTTTAGTGTGTTTGTGAAAATATCAGGAAATGTATGTACAGCCCTTCTAGCGGGAGATATATTAAGGAACATGCTACACTGACCTTCCCTTCACATGCTGAGTTCTCCTCAGGTCCCATTGTCGTGTGCCTTTGGGAGGTATTCATAGTATATCCTTCCCTGTATTCATGCGCTCAGAATGACCGGAAGGACAGTTGTAGGAAGGGGATGTTTGCATGTCAATCTGGCTGATGCTCAGTCCCATCCTGCCCTATGGGTGGAATTATCTGCACTGTAACTACGGTGACAGCATGGTGGATCATGTGATTGATTGACTTCTGTGCGTGAAAGGCCTTTTTCCAGTGAACTGGCAGAGAGACTACAGAGGGTACTGATTTCCTGTTATGTGCTCAGGAACTTACTGATAGGACCTATTTGGGTTTGTGAAGTCTTCGTTTCGTAAGATTTCATTAATAATCTGTACTAACTGGACTAACTAAACTGGGAGGGACAAACCACGAGAGATAAAAACAAACTAACAAAATAACAAACACAATAAGAGAAACCAGGAGGAGCATAAAACAAAGACAAAACACTAAACTAACTATGAAAACTTTGTGAGAAGGCGAAGGGCTTGGAAATGTGAAAATGTCAGGTAAGAAAACACTGCCCGTTAACTCAAAACTGAGCACAGGAGAATGGGAGAGACTGGGTTATATACTGAGTGTGATAAGGTAAATTAGAGACAGGTGTGAGTGGAAAATCACAGGAGAAGACATGAAACTGTCATAATGGAATGCTGGGGCGACTGGGGGAAAAGAAACAGTGAAACCACAAAAAAAGGAAAAAACAAAAAGGGAGCTATGTCGCCCTCCTGCGGCCAGGACAGGGAGGTACCGCTCGACCCCTGACAAGATGAGCTTATTGCCAAGCTTTCCTTAAAATTAAGAATGAAAGGGCTGTTTAGTGACGTAAATAGACTCACATTCTTTCTGGATCTCTGGGTTTTCTCCAGGGCCCGTAATGCGCCTCTGTATTAGCTAATCCCTTAGTTTGACAGTTGACAGTTTGACAGCTGTTGGTTGTTACAAACTCACACCCTGAGCCGGCCAGAGGAGGAAGGTCTCCCCCTCTTGATTCTGGTTCATCTTAAGGTTCCTTTCTGTTTCTTCATCCAAGGGGGCTCTTCCTTGCCGCTGTTGCCTCAAGCTTGCTTTTGTAGGGGTTCAGACTGGGGTCTGCTGTAAAGTGTATTGTGATGAATGTTTTGTAAGATATGCTATACAAATACATTTTTATTTGATTTGATTTAACAGAGAAAGAGCAAGATGCAGGATCCAATCACCTAAGATCCAATCACCCAAGAATGAACAAAGCAAAGCCTTCAATTAGAACAATTTATTTGTTAATTATGTGCTTCGGTGGTCCAGTTCGGTTTGGCTGTCCACCTCAGAGGGAGGGAGGCCAGCAGGAGCTTGCCAAATGCAAAGTGGCTCTGTGTGTATCTGAGTTACGATTGACAGCTTGGGGAGTTCCATCTCGGAGGAGGCAGTTTGGCGCCTTTGCCTTTGGTCCCAGAGTTGCAGCGGCGAGCTCATAGTATGAGGGAAGGGATAGTTGAATTAGAAATAGGGTACAATTGGCTACCAAATTGGGAGGAAAATGGGAAACAAAATTAGGGGGTACTCAAAGAGGGTATTGTCACTGAAACAGCTTTTTATGTTTCTTTTGTCAGACTATGTTCTCATTTTGGAAAACACGTTTTTTAAGTTGTATTGTATTAGTGAAGAGGTGCAGTCATGGTACAATCTACAATCATGTAATTGTGACAGTAAAATAAGATAAAATAAAGTGATATTTTATATAAAGAGATGTATTTCTCTCTCTCTCTCTCTGTCTCTCTCTATTTCTCTCCCTCTCCCCCCCTCCTCTCCCGACCCTGATTGAAAAGTAGAACAGATTTTAGCAAAAATGTTGGCCATGAGCAACCTTGACACTTAGCACCTGGAATGTGTGACACATGAAATATAGGCCTGCTACACAAGCACTCTATCTGATGTCATTCAACTCATTTTCCCATAATGCCGTTGGGCTATAAACTTTCTGAAGGAATGTGTTTGACATTCAATTTATTATTCTCATTCACTTGTGATATTAAAAATCTGTCTCGGCCTGGTATTAATTAATTTCGGTCGGCCTTGTTTAATGCATCAGTGGTTTCAGAGTCTATGAGGGGTAAAGTAATGTTGTCATGCATAACAATTGATTATTTATTTATTTACTTTTTGATGTGGATATAATTTAAGGTGTGGGGGAGGTAACTGGTCTTTATGCACTTAGAGACTTCTAAGTACATTTTATTAATATTTTATTATGTTATTTTCCGTGGCATATGTTAGAGGCGACTCCCAGAAACCAAACCAAACACATGATGTTATGTAATAAAATCAAGGATCTAATTGGAACCTTATATATGTTTTTCTCTGTACGAAGCAAATGCATTCTGTAAAATTAAACTCACAGCCAGTGTTATTTGGACACACTAGGTCAGGGGTCGGCAACCCGTAACACTCAAAGAGCCATTTGGACCCGGTTTCCACGGAAAAGAAAACACTGGGAGCCGCCCCATTTTCTGTCGACGGGGGAGGGGATGCTACGAAAAAAAGCTGCGACCAGTTCATTTAAGCGGTATTTTATTTGGGGTTCTAAAATAATTCTCCCCCTCGGATTTTCTGTCGACCGGGGCGGGGGTGCTACGCTAAAAAAAGTTTGCGCCAATTTTGCGCCCGATTCAATTGGATACTTATTATTTATTTTCCCAAGCCACGCGGACCCGCAACATAAGGCTGAAAGAGCCGCAACATGAGGCTGAAAGAGCCGCATGCGGCTCCGGAGCCGCAGGTTGCCGACCCCTGCACTAGGTAGATGGCCCTCACAGCACTGAGTGATATATTTGGTGAATCCAATCAAACTGTCTCCGAGGGTTTATTTGTTTCAGAGGTACTAGCTAGCTGTTCTGTAGTAAAACACTTAAAGGACAAAGTCAGCCTGCTGGGTGACTCATGCTGTTAGGGCGCTGTTCTAGAGTGTGGTTGAGCAGGCACGTGCACAGATAGGGCCCAAGGGGGGCTTGAGCCCCTGCCCTTTTTCCCTCAGAGTCAAAAGTGCCCTTTTTTGGCTGGTGTTCATTGTATTAAATTTTTTCTATATATGTTATTGAAATTCTATCAAATATAAAGAGGGAAATGTATAGTAGTATCCATGAAAAAATACACCTTTTCAATTTAAAAAGTACTCCGCTCTCCAACCCCCCCTCCCTTCCAAATGGTTTTGTCTCAAACAATCAATCAACGTCGCATCTTCCGTTTGGTTACGGTGAATGATATCACTCAGGTAGGCACTGTTTTAATTATGAAACCACGATTAAACAACACTTCCGTTAAAAAAATTATGAAGTAGGTCAGTAGGACTTCACGCTGTAATTTCGTCTTTACTAGCCTCGGTACTCGCGAACAAGTAAGCTAGTCTAATTATCATTAAAACAACGTTATCTCCATCATGCAGGACAACTTACAAATATGCAATTAATTTCTGAAGCAGGGAGTTACATTTTGCATAATTTTGCTAGTTTAGTGTAGTCACCCCCTTTTTTTATAGCTAGTTTTTTAAAAAGCGTGACATTTAAACGTGTATTATTATTGTAGCAGTGTGTTTCCCTGTTAAAATAAAACTCAATCAATCAATCCATTTTGATTGGGAAATGAGAAGCAGCATAAACACTGCTAGAAGAGGCAAATACACCTGTCTCCAATGAAAGGCAAAATATTTTCACCTCCCTGACCCTGGGTCAGGTTTTCAGCCATATGCATATATGTAACAAATATATGAATGTGTTTAAGTAGTGTGTGTGTGTGTGTACGTGCGTGCGTTTTTTAATATAATATAATACTGTGGTTTATTTTCCTCTCAGTGTGATGCTCAAAAACATGTTACTAAAATCAAACTGTAGTTCAGTAGTTGTACCATATGTCTCATTTATAAAATATATGTAGTGTAACAAAATGATACAGAACATGAAAACAGAAGGAAGTTTTGAAACTCCAAATTCAGGGGGCTTATGTATCAAGCATGTCAGAGTAGGACTGCTGATCTAGAATCTTATCATTACTTATAATGAAAGGTAAAACAGGTCCCAGGTTCTTTCTCAAAGAAACCACTGATCTAATGTGACTGAATTGGTCTAAACAACTGAACACTGACTGACTGCATTACTTACACTGACTGACTTGCATTACTACATCAAATCTGTGGTTTCTTCATGGAATAATGTGTTTCAGTAGAATTTAAACAGATCCCATGTTATGAACATAGTGTGTGATTATGGATGGCGGTGGTATGGCAACATTGGGGTGGGAATAGTGCATGTCGGTGGGGTGAGTGCCCTTTTTTTTTACTTGAGCCCCTGCCCCCAAAATGTCTGTGCACGGCCCTGTGGTTGAGCCCCATGGACTCCATCCTGTTAAGGCACTGTTCTAGTCTGTGGATGAGCCCCACGGTCTGCATCCTGTTAAGGCACTGTTCTAGCGTGTGGATCCGGGGCAGGATTTAAACCACCTTGTCTTGAATGTTAAAAGACAGAGGAGATGGTGTTTGACCCCAGGGGTGTTGGCGACCACAGGCCTGTGGTCATCCATGATGAAACCATCTCACAGGTCTCCTCTTACAAATACCTTGGTGTTTTTATTGACAACTCATTAACCTGGAACACCCATGTCGACAGTCTCTGTAGCAGATTACAACAACGACTGCACTTCCTGCGTCGACTTAGAGTTCATGGTGTTGATCATAAATGTATGTTAGTCTTTTATCAGGCAGTTTTAGAGAGCCTTATTAGATACGGCATCACAGCTTGGTTTGGTAATCTCTCCGTGCAACTAAAGTCCAAACTAGTCTGATTGATGCAGACTGCATGGAAGATTATAGGGGTACAACAGCACCCATCCTTGCAGTCTACTTATGAACAGGCTACACTAAGGCAAGCCAATAGGATAGTTACTGACCCATCCCATGTTCTACATGCTGAGTATCAGCTACTGCCCTCTGGGAGGAGGTTCAGAGTCCTCGTTGCAGATTAAATAGATTTAAAAATTCATTTATCCCTGTGTCAATAAAACTTTTAAATAGCTTTTAAAACTTTGAAACAGAGGCCAGGATGGACACTGGAGGGGTTTTGCGTTGTTTTATTAAAGGGATTTGTGCAGATCTTTGTATGTTTATTGTATGTGGAATGACCAGCAGGTCATTTTTGTACGTTTTTTGTATGTGGAATGTCTGTCTTTTTATGGCTGCAGCATGGGTGAAAGCCCAAGCCAAATTTTCCACTTTGTGGCACAATAAAGTTAATCTTGAATCTTGAATCTTGAATTATGTCTCATTATTGTCCCCCTCTGGTAAAACGGGCAACCACAGTCAGCCTGGTAGGCCTGCCAGCAAGGAATTGCAGTAGTCCAGGTTTGAGGGCCTGGACCAGGAGTTGTGTGGCCTCTTGGGTGAGGAACGGTCGGATCCTCCGGATGTTATGGAGGGAGAATCGGCAGGTCTGGCTGATTGCTGCAATGTGGCCCGAGAAGACTCCAAGGCTCCTGGCAGACTGGGACAGAGACAGTATGGAGCCTTCCACAGTGATTGAAGCATCAGTCATCGGGGAGCCCTTCACTGGAAGGAAGAGCAGCTCTATCTTCCTTAGGTTCAGCTCCAGGTGGTGATCCAGGCAAAGATGTCTGCCAGGCATGCAGAGATAAATGCCAGGACCTGGGTCTCAGAAGGAGAGAAAGAGTTAGGTGTCATCAGCATAACAGTGATATGAAAAACGATGAACAGAGATAATCGCATGTATTTAGTTAGTTAACTGTGAAAAAGGCATGTTTTTTAGTATTTATTGATGGATTTGATTGTCCAATAAAGATCAATAATAAAACAGGCTTATTGATACAGAAACATTATTTACAAGATAAATTGGCTGAATGAAAGCCATGGGAGTAGGCCTACCTGGTGGACAGAGTGAAATAAGCTGTGGCTGATGTGACATACTTCAGAAGAGAGCATGTGCTTTTCTTCCCGAAGGGGGTTGCAGTGATGAGCACCAACCTCCTTGGGCATTCAAAATTGGGAGAAAATAAGGGTACATTTATTTTTTTAAACAGGTACAAAGGCACTGAAGCCCATTTAGATTTTCTGTGTTGAATTTCTTCAAATCCCCAATTTTCTTTTGACTGCAAGCATTTTTTGTGGATTGAATTTATCAGTATTATTGAGCAGTACTTGTCATTACATCAGACACTGAAATCTGCCAGATTTATTGCTTCTATTTAATGCTGTGAATGGTTTAGATTGTTATGTTTCTGCATGTCTGTTCTGTTGTTTTTGTACTTTGTTTATTTTTCATTATTCATTATTCATTACTCTGTATTCTTCATTCTGTCACGTTCTGTTCCCCATCTGTCATCGTTCCTGTTTACTCGAGTTCCACTCCTTGTCTTGTCATGCACTTCGGGAAGTTCTATGTTTCGGTTTTTCCGTCTTAGCTTATTATCTCGTTTTTCTTCCTTCTTACTTTCTAAATTACACTTTGTATTAGTTAGATGTATATAGTACTAACCAACTTAACTACTAACATTAGGGATTTAGATTAAGTTACTAACACTACTAATCACTAATTATCTCACGCTTCTAACTATCGCTGTCATTCTCTCTCGTTGTCCTATCCCTGTACGCTTCTCACTTTTCACTTCATTCGCACGCAGTTTTCTATATGCGTTCCTCCCCTTCTAACTATGCACGTGTCTGCCTGTTCTTCCAGGTCGTTTATTGTCTATGTGTTTGTGTTATTCCCAGTCCGTGTCTTTCATTTCCCCTCGTTATTGGATTAACGATTCCCATTGTTTACACCTGTGTTCCTACCCCTCTCTCCTCCCAGTCACACCTGATTCCTTTTGTGTTTCCCTGCCCTATTTGTATTTTAAGCTCCGTGTTCATGTTCATTCCCCATCAGAACGTTGATCTTTTTTTGTAAACCAGAGTCTGTAGCATTTCCTTAGACATCCCTTCTGTTTTTCACTTCGAGCCTGCCTTCCAATTTTGTTTGTTTGCCTTATCTGCTTCCCGGTTTTGACTTTTTGGATTGTTTTGTGACTTCTCTTTGCTTCGTGATTTTGTACCTCCGCTACCCTGACTACTGGTTTTTGATCCTTTGCCTAGGAACGTGTTTGGGGAAGGACGGTTCTTTGCCAAAGAGAGAGAGAGAGAGAGAGAGAAAAACCTGTGGAAGTCGTTGACCAGCCAGGATTTGGAGAGCGTATTGGAGTGTGTTTGTTTGTTGGAAATTGGATTGTTTTGGACTTTGACTACGGACTGGATTGCGGTAGCGGGATTTTGGACAACGGAACGGACTTGGACGAGATAAATTTGTGGACTTTGTTTGTATTCCCCTGAAGACCCCACCCTTTGTTTCTGTTGCCCTTGTTCGTGTTAGAATAATACATTATTTTTTGGTTATATTACTGCCTCCTCCATGTTCTTGCACTTGCCTACGCCCCCTGCAAGGTCCGTGAGTGTCGCCCAACCCTTGGGGACGCCACAATATGAATTATGAATGATATGAATTATGGCTTATTATTGTTTGTTTTATTGTTGTTTGAGACAGTTCCATGAAGGAACATAAACAGATTTAATGAAAAGCTAGGAACAAATGAAGTGAGGCTTTAGCTGTTATTCAAGCTGACACATGCAATGCAGTGTCTCTATTGTGCCACAAATGCTTTTTCCCATGCTGAATGAATAATTTAAGAAAGTGCATTTGAGTTATGAAAAGTGGAAGTGTGCTTTTTTACTTGCCTCATGCCCAGAGGGCGGGGAGCTGATTTCTCATGGATGGGGTGAGAACAAACTTCCTGAAAAGCAATAATAAACTGTCCAGCACAATGAGAAATCACCACAGATTTTGCACCCACAGGTGGGGGCTCAGCGGGTGAGGATTGTGGGGCACAGACTCTGGGAGGGGTAAGAGAGTGGACCCGGTGCAGTTTATTAATTTTGGGGGGTGCTCTGTACACCCTTGGCCCCACAAGGATGCACTTTGAAAACACTCCTTCAGTTCCCTGAGGTGACCCGCTTTCTTCTTTTACCAGATGTCAGTGCCGATTACCAGACCTAATGATTTGAAATATTTGAACCCGTTAGACACCCGTAAAACTTCTGCAGATTACATGACATTACTGAGAATTATTGACACATTAACGGCATGTTCTTGTTATTGTGTATTCTTATGCTCTTATCTTCTTCTGAAACATGTTATTAACCAAAACCTACAATCATGTGAAAGCACTATTTTGTTCAGAATATTGAATATTGGGCCCATGTTACCATGGTCACCCAGGATCTGTGTGTTTAACCAGGCTGTAAAAATCATACCAATATCGGCATCTGAAATCTTGGGCATGGAAACAGGCCCTTCGAACCCTGGGTATGGAAGCGAACCCATCGAACCCTGGTCATGGAAACAGACCTGACGAACCCTGGGCATGGAAACAGACCTGTCGAACCCTGGGCATGGAAACAGACCTGTCGAACCCTGGGTTCTGTTGCTCACACCTGACAATGTATTTTACATTGTACTTATTTATTTATTTGGGGGGATTTTATATTCCATGGATTAAATGTTTTTTTGGGAAACATGGTGGATGAAAATATTTCTGTTATACACTATTGGTCCCAAAAGCATCTGTTGGTGTTTCAAATTCTTCACAGACCTGTGGTGATATGTATCTGGGTGCTATGGGAAGGTCTATGATGGCCTCAGCTGAAAGCAGATCTCTCTATCTCTCTACTCTTTGCTTCCGTTACCCTGAGATGTTGCTTGTTTGTCCAATCAGAGAGGTCCCATCCCATTTTTAAGAGAAAGGATGCCATGGTTTAAAAAAAGGGAAGTAGGGAAACAATGGAAAAAGCTAGTACCCTGAATGCCAGCATGGGATTGTGCATGGGTTCAAAGGAGTGTCGGCAGGGCAAAGAGTAAACACACATTGGGATTGGCATTACCTCTGGAGTGTGTGTTGATTTTATAGTCTTTCGGATAGCACAAACAGGCTGGGACTATCCAACCACAGTTCTAGATTGTGGGGGGTTCCAGGCATGTTAAAAACACAGCTCTAATGATGTGTCTGGTGCCAGAGACACCTCTGAGACTATAAATATACGCAATAAATAAATCTATACTCTGAGTTCCTGCTACTCCAAAGGCATTCATAACACGGGAGTAGCAGGGGACAGACAACTTCTGCAACAGTTTTGGGAAGAACTTTACAAACAATATTTGATTTCCATTGTAGAAAGAATGCCACCAGTGTGTTTGGCTGTTATATCTGCAAAAGGTGGCTACTTTGGTGAGTCAAACTTTTTGATTAAATATTGTTAAGCAAAACGATTCCATGATTTATTTTTTATCTCCAATTGTTTATTTGTTCTATGCTTTAATTTCAGAGTACGTTGAAACATTAAACTCCGTAAATAAAAACTGGAAAAATGGAGGTGTTCTAAAACTTTTGACCGGTAGTGTAAACCAAACAGTGTTTCCAGGAATCAGCACCATCTGAGAACAGCATGCCTCTAGCACTGATCATGTTAATGATAACAATGGACCGCACTTTCATCTTACGATCTCAAAGCGCTTTTACACTGAAGCTCCCCTCCAATGTGTAGCACCCGCCTCTTTGATGCGCCTATTTTGTGCCAGAACACTCACCACACAGCAGCTTAGGTTGGGGAGGGAACCTGGGGGGTAATTAGGTGGCAGGTTGAGAGAGCCAGGTTGTGAATTTGACCAAGACACCGGGGAACCCATTACACTTTGTGATAAGTGCCAAGTGATCTTTACTGAGCACAGAGTGAGTCAGGACCTCAGTTTAACGTCTGATCTGAGAGATGGATGCGATTGGGGTTTATTAGCTGGGGCATTGTGGGAGTGTGAGATGAGAAAGATAAATGGTATAGACCAGACCCCTGGGTTTGCCCTGAGTGCAGAGCAGAGATCTTGTGTAATGGGTGAGCAGTGTCAGCCCTGACCTCCCAGACACTGGGAGCAATGCTCCCACAACCCCCCCCCCCCAATCCAAATACTGGAACCTGTTTTTGTGCTGTACACACAACTCCAGTTGCTGGCACTAAAACTGAATATTTCTACTTGCAAAATGCATGTAATCCTTGAACTTTGTAGAGTTGTGGGGCAGCCTGAGATGATGGGAACCCATGTGATGCTCAGTCATCTGATTGCATCATTTCCCTCTCCTCCTCACCTGATGTGTGGGTGAAAGTTCTGGTGGGTGCTACACATTGGTGGTGGCCGAGTTTCCTGCTTTCACTTTAACCCATTAAGACCTGGAGTGACGTTTAGGTCGCTTCGATTTTGCGATTAATGAAATGCGCTGTGATTCGCTGAAATAGACGTGGGGGAAATGAAGTGCACGTTGGTGTCGGCTTTTTTTTTAGAAATTTTTTCCAGAAAACCCTCAGGTTTTAAGAGGTTGTGTAGAATAATTGCTTAGGTTTTAATAGGCGTTTTTAGCAGGCATTTTAGGTCTGAATGGGTTAAAGGCTCTTTGATATCATGAATGCATTCCATTATTAGGAGCATTCAATTCAATTTCACTTTATTTGTACAGACCACACTTCTTGCAGAGCAATAACATTATTGGGGTTGCATTTTGTATTTTTTATTGTATTTTGATGTTTATCATCAAAAGGAGTACGCGGATTTGCTCTTAAGATTAACTTTTGTTGCTATTAGGGGACAGAGAGGGAATTTTCCATTTTTTCCTCGTCTAGCTTCGGCAAGTTTGTTAAAAAGCTAACCAATTGCCAAATTTGGCATTACACCTAGCTGACGTGAGGTTTCTTGTGGCATTTTGCCCTCTCAGGAGCAAATCCAAGAGCAGGGGAATTTTCGATAGCTAACTAGCTTTTGTTTAACTTTAAATCAAATTTCAAATCAAATCAAATCAAATGTATTTGTATAGCGCTTTTCACAATTGAATTGTCACAAAAGGCTTAACAGAGGGGGAACCCAGGCCTAGACCCTCCCAAAAGTAAGCCTAAAGGCAACAGTGACAAGGAAAAACTCCCTTGATAGGGAGAAACCTTGGGAGGAACCAGACTAAAATTTGGTTCGGCACAGGGTGTGTCCAAAAAAGACCATATCATGGTCAGTCCAAGGTGACTCAGGGCTGAATGACTTTGAGGCTCCTGAGTTAGGTAGTCAGTGGGGGGGCTGAAGGCCTATACATGCTCGTTGACACATTGCAGAGGTTACGTTGATGTTGCAGAGGGTGTTGCAGAGGATGTTGCGTACCTACCACAAAAATCTAACTCGCAACATGTAGCGAAGATGTTGCACAGCATTGATTGGTTGGTTAGCGAATGGAGGCAGAGCTGTCATGGTCATAGTTCATCGAGCTAGTACATCATTCTTTTACATTTTACATTTTAAGCATTTAGCAGATGCTTTTATCCAGAGTGACATACAGATTAGGGGTTAAAAAGCAGCTATTTTTAAAATTCTGCAAAAAGACCAATCTTAATTTCCATTAATACATTAACATTATTTTCAAGAGTCATCTGCTTAACGCACAGCTTAATTGATGAGCTTAACTGCCTTAGAAAGAAAATATATTGCACTAATAAAACACAGCACAATATTATATCAAATCTAAATTAGTTCTTGTTTATTTTTCCTGTTCCTTAGATGGAACCTGCAGAAGTCAAGGGGAGATAGATAGAAGGGCACATGCAATAACTCTTGGGTCATGACCATAAAGTTTTGTTCAGGAAGGAGAATGCTAATGAATGTGGGAATTAGGAAATTAGCTACTGTCTGGGGGGGGGCGGACAAGAGCTGGTAGCTGGCTGTTTTTCTTCACACAGAGTTGTCAATGCCTGGAACAGTTTGCCAGGTCGTGCATTCTTATCTTCTTATGTTCAAATGCAAACCGATGCCAAATCCAGAAAGGAGCATTGGCGCCTCACATCTGGGGGTTTTTTTACACTGGAGAGTGGAGAGGGCGCATGGGGTGTAGTCAGGTGCACTGTAGTCAGGTGTGGAAGAGGTGGTGCTGTAAACCTGAAAGCTTGCCATGTCTAGCCCCCCACACTTTAAAAACTATGCTTACATCCACAGATGCTGTGCTTAACTTTGTGGAGATGGAGCTTGGCTGTGCAGAGCCCTATGGAAACGTTAATCACTGAGGGGGTTTGCATGATTCTCTGTAGTAGAGTGATGTATTGGAGAATATGTCATTTATCACATTTCACTGACTTTATTCTCTCACCACCCTCTGAGATGCCTCATCTCTTCAGCTTATGACACAAGGCTTGTAGGCTTGATAGCAAACTTCCAGGGAAAGTAAAGCTTCATAAAACATTCACTTCAGGAACTCTTTCCAGAAATCTCTCGAGAACTTTCCACATCTTTCCAGAAACATCAATATTCAGTGTTTTTTAGCTGGTGCACATAATAATACTACAGATCTTGGTGCCTTTTTAACGCAGAGCTTAATTGATGAGCTTAACTGCCTTACCCCGCATTCTAACAGGGGCCGATACTAGGCGAATAAATCGCCCAGTGGGCGTTCACCACGCTTGACTGGCTTCCTCAAAAATGCTTCCGACGTGCTTACAAAATTTTTGCATGGTAAACCAATAGTTCATCATAGATTTTGAGAATCTTTATTATAAATATTAGTTGGCTAGCAGTACTGTTTCCTTCAATTATGAACCGCAAACTCAAACTCAGAAGGCTTTTTGCAATTACGGCCATTTACTTGCGCTGGAAACAGCTCGCAATTTCTCTCCGGTGCGTTTTCCAAACGTTTTTCCAAACGTACCCATGCGATAAAAAATAGCCTTTTAACCAACACAAACATTAAATAAGATGTATGTAGGCCATATAAGTTTAGCTAGCTATAAATATTTATGCTTTTAGGATTAAATAAAGTATGGGGGTACTGCAGACCGCTGTTAAGTTTCTCCTCATCCATGTTGAAGTGTCGGAACTAGGAACAAAATTTCGGTTTTGTGTTGGTTTCCGCGTGGGAGGTAAAAAGAGCAAGACATGAATTTGATTGGCTCTTACCGGGCAACATTGGCTGGCTGGCCAAACCCTGGCTCAACAGCGCCGTGCGAGCCGCTCTGAGAGAGAGGGACACTGCATTCGCCTCCGGAGACCAGGCAGTAGTGAAAACAGCCCGCTACGAGCTCCGGAGGACGATCAGAGACGCCAAGCGCGACTACAGGGTGAAGTTGGAGGGCCAGCTTAGCAACAACGACCCACGCAGCCTGTGGCAGGGCCTGCACACCATCACAGACTTTAAAAAGAAACCCTGCACAGCTGTCAACGACGCCACCCTCCCGGACAAGCTGAACAACTTCTTCAGCCGCTTCGAGGTGAATGACAGTACGCCGGCGAGAGCACCAACCTCCGCAGACACGAGCTCCACCCTCGTCCTCACTGAGGATGAGGTACGGAAGGAATTTATGCGCGTCAACCCCCGCAAAGCGGCCGGACCTGACGAGATCCCGGGTCGAGTGATCAAGGTGTGTGCGTCGCAGCTGGCAGGCCCATTCACAGACATATTCAACCTATCCTCTCCACTGGGATAGTCCCCGCCTGCTTCAAGTCAGCCACCATTGTCCCGGTGCCAAAAGAAGACCAAGGTAACAGGCTTAAATGACTGGCGCCCTGTCGCACTCACACCCATCGTGAGCAAATGCTTCGAGAGGCTAGTCAAAAAGCACATCTGTAGCCTGTTACCGCCCACCCTGGACCCCTACCATTCGCATACAGACGGAACAGATCCACGGACGACGCCATCTCCACCGCACTCCTCACCGTCCTCACCCACCTGGAGAAGAGAAACACCTATGTGAGAATGCTGTTCGTGGACTACAGCTCAGCATTCAACACCATAATACCCTCCAGGCTCAACACCAAGCTCTGGGACCTGAGGCTGAACCCCAGCCTCTGCGGCTGGATCCTGAACTTCCTGTCGGACCGGCGCCAGGTGGTGAGGATGGGCCCCATCACCTCCGCCCCTCTGACCCTCAACACCGGGGCCCCCCCAGGGTTGCGTCCTGAGCCCTCTCCTCTACTCCCTGTACACTCACGACTGCGTGGCCACGCACAGCTCCACCAGGGTGATCAAGTTCGCCCGATGACACAACGGTGATAGGCCTGATCACAGACAATGATGAGACGGCCTACAGGAGAGAGGTCAGCAACCTGGCACAATGGTGTCAGGAGAACAACCTCTCTCAACATTGATAAGACCAAGGAGCTCATCGTGGACTACAGGAAGGAGAGAGAGAGGCAGGAGCCCCTCACCATCGGCGGGTCCACTGTGGAGCGGGTCAGTGACTTCAGGTTCCTCGGTGTCCACATCACTGAGGACCTGTCCTGGTCCGCCCACACTGGCCACGTAGTCAAGAAGGCACAACAGCGCCTCTTCTACCTCAGGCGGCTGAAAAAGTTCGGAATGGGGCCCAAGATCCTGCGGGCCTTCTACAGAGGCACTACTGAGAGTATCCTGACCGGCAACATCACGCGTGGTACGGAAACTGCTCAGGCCTCAACCGCAAGGCACTGCAGAGGGTGGTGCAGTCCGCTCAACACATCAGCGGAGGCACGCCTCCCCTCCATCCAGGAACTGTACAGCAGCCGATGTGCCAGCAGAGCCCACAGCATCATCAAAGACCCCAGCCACCCCAACCACAGCGTATTCCAGCTGCTACCGTCAGGCAAACGGTACCGCAGTCTCCAGGCCAGGACCAGTAGGCTCAGAGACAGCTTCTTCCACCAAGCTGTCAGGCTACTGAACTCTGGCCACTAGCCTAGCTAGCCAAACTGCCATTTTGCACATCCAGGTGGACTGAGCACAGACACACCTGCACAGACTCAGCACGCGCAGGCGACACTTGCACACGCCCGCGCGCACACACACACTCACTCACACTACTCACTCCCGCACTGTGCCTTGTGACCCTAGTACCACTTGCTGCTACTTAAAATTATTTGTACCTTATATTTTATATTATTTATCTATTCTATTTCTATTTTGTTTACAAGGTGTGCTATTTCTGTGTGTATTCTGTGTGTATTTTGATGCTGCGAAGTTGAGGGGCCTGGCCCAAGATTTTTACTCTGGGGTACGTAGTATCACAGATGTAACAATAAAGAAATCTGAATCTGAATCTCTGAACATTGCCCGAAAGTTCAGAATTTTCAACTTTTCTGGACCACCGCCACGCCCATAAATCAGACAATCGGTCAGGCACCGGAAGTCGCTCACTCTCATAGAGAATCAATGCATTTCCGGCAGCTCGTCGCCGAATCGCCCCCTGTTAGAATGCGGGGTTAGAAAGAAAATATATTGCACTAATAAAACACAGCACAATATTATGTCAAATCTAAATTAGTTCTTGTTTATTTTTCCTGTTCCTTAGATGGAACCTGCAGAAGTCAAGGGGAGATAGATAGAAGGGCACATGCAATAACTCTTGGGTCATGACCATAAAGTTTTGTTCAGGAAGGAGAATGCTAATGAATGTGGGAATCAGGAAATTAGCTACTGTCTGGGGGGGGGGGGGGCAAGAGCTGGTAGCTGGCTGTTTTTCTTCACACAGAGTTGTCAATGCCTGGAACAGTTTGCCAGGTCGTGTATTCTTATCTTCTTATGTTCAAATGCAAACCGATGCCAAATCCAGAAAGGAGCATTGGTGCCTCACATCTGGGGTTTTTTTTACACTGGAGAGTGGAGAGGGCGCATGGGGGGAAAGGGTTTCCTTGAAAATAAAGCTCAAAGCAGGGCAGGGAAAGAATGAGAGGGGGGCTCAGCGTGTGCCCGTGGGGAAATGACACTGGATATCCTGCTTCACTCTTTTTTTTAAAAAGACAGAACCTGATATGTGTGAATGTTTACTAGGATGAGTCTGCTTCCCAGAGGCCTCAAAGCACCGCATACTTGTGAGGCCTCTCTTTAAGGTCACTGAGGGGGGGTCTTATGTGGAAATTATCACAGTTTGTTAAAGCCCCCCTCCATCTTTTTTCCACTATTGTTAGTGGGTCTCATCTTGTCTTTATGTAACGGTCAGAAGTACGAAACTGTAGTCAGGTGTGGAAGAGTGGTGCTGTAAACCTGAAAGCTTGCCATGTCTAGCCCCCACACTTTAAAAACTATGCTTACATCCACAGATGCTGTGCTTAACTTTGTGGAGATGGAGCTTGGCTGTGCAGAGCCCTATGGAAGTGTTAATCACTGAGGGGGTTTGCATGATTCTCTGTAGTAGAGTGATGTATTGGAGAACATGTCATTTATCACATTTCACTGACTTTATTCTCTCACCACCCTCTGAGATGACTCATCTCTTCAGCTTATGACACAAGGCTTGTAGGCTTGATAGCAAACTTCCAGGGAAAGTAAAGCTTCATAAAACATTCACTTCAGGAACTCTTTCCAGAAATCTCTCCAGAACTTTCCACATCTTTCCAGAAACATCAATATTCAGTGTTTTTTAGCTGGTGCACATAATAATACTACAGATCTTGGTGCCTTTTTAACGCACAGCTTAATTGATGAGCTTAACTGCCTTAGAAAGAAAATATATTGCACTAATAAAACACAGCACAATATTATGTAAAATCTAAATTAGTTCTTGTTTATTTTTCCTGTTCCTTAGATGGAGCCTGCAGAAGTCAAGGCACCGCACAAGGGCTTTCATGCAGACAGCTAATCACATTCTATATGGGTTAATAAATGCTACCCTTGTTTATTGGACTCCAGTTCCCAGGAGGGCAATTGTCCTACAAAGCAGTTCTGTTTGAACTCAACACAAACAGGAAAGCTCTGTGCTTTTTTCTTTCTTTCTTTTATTGAGAGATGTAATCACCCAGCTCCGCAGTTCCTGTGATCTTTAGTGGCAGGTCTTCATCGAGCACCTCTACATAGTAATATTATATAACGTTTTCATCTTTTATTTCTCCAAATCTTTATTTTCTCAGCATTCAAGACACTGTATACAAGACGTTAGCTCTCTAGCATTGGACAGCATGTCCTTAAGCAGTGCAGTGGGCAGCCGTTTTAGTGCCCCTGTGTTGCAATGGATAGTGGGGTGGTGGTAATCGCCAAGGTCAAAATTTTAAGACGCCCATTTGGGAATTTATTAACACTATCAATACAAGAAGTTTGACACCAAAGCTCTGTATCTCAAAAATAACCCCCCACCCCTTGAAATTGAAAAAATAACACAAATAATTTCGTTTTCAGGCTATTCCGCCATTTGTATGCCCTCACTAGTCTTGTTGTCTGCTAATACTAGTGTATAAAGGCATTCAATTCATTTGGAATATTTTGTTAACATTTGGGCTGGGTTCACCACTACTTGCCATGCTAGTTGTATGCCGTCAGACTTGTGTGACTTCTCTGAAAAATATAAATATAACTAAATTAGATGAGGGTACTATGCACTATAATAGGAGAGTATTAATTACTTCAGGTCAAATACTTACTTGGAAAATTGTTGAAATTGTTCCAGAAGAGAGAGCTGGGGGCTCAAGGCCTATACATGCTCGTTGACACATTGCAGAGGTTACGTTGATGTTGCAGAGGGTGTTGCAGAGGATGTTGCGTACCTACCACAAAAATCTAACTCGCAACATGTAGCGAAGATGTTGCACAGCATTGATTGGTTGGTTAGCGAATGGAGGCAGAGCTGTCATGGTCATAGTTCATCGAGCTAGTACATCATTCTTTTCCATTTTCCATTTTAAGCATTTAGCAGATGCTTTTATCCAGAGCTACATACAGATTAGGGGTTAAAAAGCAGCTATTTTTAAAATTCTGCGAAAAGACCAATCTTCATTTCCATTAACATTATTTTCAAGAGTCATCTGCTGGTTCCTTTGTTCCACGTGAATTTACTCTATTATTTTAATGCTATAAAGGTGAGTTGCTCGCACACAAGCTGCTTTCATGACAGGCGTGCTTCCTTTTTTTCAAGGTTTTAAAGTCTATTGTACTGACAGTATATTAAACTTTAGATATATTAGATTCTGCAAACAATGAAGGATCGACTGTGGTCTTCACGCCATTCTAAATTATATATTTAAGATTGCAAATATCCAGATGTTTTGTGTTGTGCTTTAGATTACATATAAATGTAATATGTCACTACAACACCTTAATGCGCAGAATATTCAACTAACAAAACAAAAAAAGAGTAGGGTGCATATACATTTTTTTAAGCATATAGCAAACGCTCTTATCCAGAGAGATTTACTAGATGTGCAATTAATACATGGTAAGAACAATCATAGTTTCAGTGAAGTACAAGAGATCAGTGAAGTAATACAGCGATAGACATCATTGTTGGCAGCTGCATACCATACCTGTATACATCTATGTCAACTTTAGCTAAGCAAAACTATCGATATCTAGCTAGCTAGCAACCTGGTATTATGGCCAAATAAAGCTTGCTAACAGTAGCTAACGATATAGATAGCTAGCATAATTTGTTCAACACGGTATAAAATGAACCAGTTTCAGGAAGTTTAAGGACACCATGTTGTGTAGGTTGCGCAGAAGTATGTATTGCCAAGTGCTCTGCAACATGTTGCAGAGGAATGTCGTGTCACAGTCATGTTGCAGGCCCGTTGCTTACGCAGAAGCATGTAGAGGCCTTCAGTGGGAGAGAGCCATCTTGTTTGCACTTGGCATGTAGTATGTCTTACAGTGTTAAGATTTTTCCACCAGAAATGTTGCAATGTTAGAATCTGGGGTGTTGGAATATGTAGTTTTTGTCTAAATTCAGTCAGGAATAGGTACTACTACACAGTTTCAAACAGATGTTGCAATTTCACAACAGTAGGCCTCAGAGGTCCACCACATCATTGCATATAATGCAGATTTAGTTTTTTGGGCGGGGTGGGTGTTCTTTTCATGCTAGGTGCCCACTTCCTATGGAAAATATCTCCAAAATGACCCAATGCATCACCACTGAAATGGGTATAATCATATTCCAAAATTTTGGTTTCCATCCCCATTACCACCACCCACTACACTGGAGCATATGGCTGGAGGGGCTTGGATCTGAGTCTGGAATTATAGCCAGACTCTCTACATCTCTGCCAGCACCAGTCACAATTCCAGGGCCTGTTATATACTGGCAACAAGCAGCTATTGCCCTGATTTCTCTCTGTTTCCCACTCTGAAAAACATTTGCCTTCACTGCCGTGGGAAAGAGTTGTGCTTGTTTTCGGAAGTCACTCGGTTTCTGTAGGTTTCGTCTCCCTGATGTGTGAAACATTTTTCAGTACATTCACCTTATAAAACCCTATTTCCTGTTTCCCAAAAGCTTGATCTTAACATCTCAATCACAAGTTTGTCCATCTGGACTCTGAGGACAGCTCCTTTGTATATGATCTGTTCAAACGCTAGCATTGTGCCAATGGAGATTCAACATTAGGAGGAGGATATTTCAGCTCCGAGTGATAGTACGTCCAGTTGCCTTGACGATGTGGTGCAGTAAATCAGAAAAAATATACAGAGAACTGTATGCAGTGACTTGAGGCATGGCTATTGTCCTTCCAGTAAAACAAACAGAGAACAGAACACAGAGAAGGACAAGCAGGACACAGAATTGTCACTGGGGACAGGAACACAACTGGTATAAAAGCCATTAGCTCTACATTACTTTGCCCTTACCCCGTGGTGCAAAATTGGTGATGGTGCCACCAAGCAAGAGAATGAGTGAGGGAGTGAGGGAGGAAGGGAGGGAGGGATGGGAGAAAGAAAGAAAGAGGGAGAGACAGAGAGATAGTGAGGGAGTAAGAGAGAGAGGGTGTGAGGGAGGGAGGGGGAGAGAAAGAAAGAGAGGGAGGGCATGAGAGAGAAATAGGGAGGGAGGGCTTTATTTTTCCCTCCTGTCTGACTGCCAGTTCAGCTGTGACTGGACAGATGTGCAGTGACTGGTTCTCGCAGTTCAGCTGCTGACTGAGGAGCGGACATACTGAAAATGTATGCATTCACTACTGTAAGTCCCACACTTTAAACAGAACAAGTGTGCTGATCTGCAGGATGGCACATTGAATAGGACAAACTCACAGGCTGGAATAGGACCAGACTGGCTGTTTTAAATTTGGAGAAAAGACTACTGGATTCAGAATCACAGGTTCACCAGGTACAAGCGCATGTGGCACCAGATACAATTTGTGATCATAATGTGTTTGTGTAATTGCTGTGCTCAGGTCACAGATGACAGTTTGCATTAAGCCTGAGTTCGGTCCCTCTCTGTATTCTCAGTGCCTCCACACGGTGGCGCTCATTTTATGGTCCAATCAGGTTCCTCTTGACAAGGCCTTTCCCAGAGCTAAACAGCAATGCTCCTCTGTCCAACTTAAGACCTCTCCATCCTGAGACAGCAACATACTGTACAATATTAATGCTGTGAAACTGTTGTCCATGAAGAGGGTGGATACAGGACTGTCCTTTTGATTGTAGCAGAGTCCATGTATAGAGGCAGCAGCAGAGAATGTTGGATCAGTGGCCTGACAGGCTCTTTAGTGCCCTCTGCTGGTGATCTTCCCCTTCATTTCGAGCTGTTTGTGTTCCACTTCCAGTCAAACTATGCATGGGCACTTGCGTTCATATTACACCGGCAAATTTAAATTAGATTACTGAGGAAGCCTGTGTTATTACACTGAACCCTGTCAATCCTGTTTTATTTTATTGTGCTGAACTGCATGTTTGAACACGCTTTAAATTGTACCCTCTCATTGTTGGTGTGTATTGTGCTGCTGTCGATTTTTTAGTTGCACATATTTGAATGTTTTAACGTGTGTGATTTTTTAAATCTATCATTGTACGAGAAGTTCCCTTGCTGGAAAAATAAATGAGCTCTAGGTCTGAGAATAAGATTCTTAGCATAATGGATTTGTCCTAAGAAAATTATGAAAGTGCATTACATTTGAATGCATATCACTCTGTTGTTAGTGTTATAGCTGATATTTGTTCTGTGAAATTCAAGGTAAAAAATTTGTAAGATCTTCAAGGTAAGATTTTAACATCCCTAAGAATTGCAGTGCAGTCGTTTTGAACTTGTAGGTTTCATGTGAACCGATGAAAGACTAAAGAATAAAGCAAGAAGGAAAACAAATCTTCCTTCTTCACTATTAACCAAGAAACATGATCTTGTATTGCCAGCAAAGTGGCCCCTTCTTGTACTGCCTGGACTGGACACCTTTATCACCTAAAACAGTGAATGAGTAAGGTAGTATTGCCTTTATGAACATTGCAGGGATATTCAGTGTAAATAATCTGCAATTTATCCTGTTTGTGTTGAAATGTGCATGTAAGACAAACTGTAAACTGTGATTTTGATTTCTGCAGGCACTTCCAGCAGTGTCGAAACGTGGGAAAGATAGAAGGGCACATGCAATAACTCTTGGGTCATGACCATAAAGTTTTGTTCAGGAAGGAGAATGCTAATGAATGTGGGAATCAGGAAATTAGCTACTGTCTGGGGGCAAGAGCTGGTAGCTGGCGTTGGTTTTTATAATGTAGGATTTATCCCAAAATATCACATTTCAGTATTTAAGGCAGAGATAGTTTGAAATGATGCAGTTAGGCTGTAGAAGAAATGGGTTGTTAATAATGGGATAAGTCATGCAGGCTGACCAGCCTTGAGTAATATTGTGTGAAAGGATTAAAAAAACTTCTGCCTGTTCTATAATCACATGATCAAAATTTTTAAAAGGTTGTTAATCCAGCAGCCACACAGAGAATTCAGTAAGTGGACAAGGGCTGTTATAGACTGAGTAGTGTTAGGATGACACAGAGTGGACCAAAATGCAGACACAGACACTGAGAATTCGGTAAAGTGAAATATTTATTATAAAACAAAGACTGGGGTAGGGAAGTGATGGTGAGGGCAGACGAGAGAGGCAGGCAGGCAGGCAGGTGGGTAAGTGGGCAGGCAGGCAGGCAGGAAAGTGGGCAGGCAGGCAGGCGGGTACACGGAGACACGGAGGGCGAAAAAAACATAAAAACAGGCAGACATAATACAGCGGAAAAAAACATGGTTTGGGAAGGTCTTGATGCGTGTAGCTACCACTGAAGCAGAGACAACGATCTGACGGTGAGTGGATGAGAAACACTGGGTGGGTTGATATACACTGCAGGGCTGATGATAATTGATGACAGGTGTGCAGGCAGAGCAGGTGTTGCAGACCCACGGCAATCAGGAGGGAGCCGGAGAATGCAGAGGAGAGAAGCCGTACCCACAACACACGCACAAACACAAAACTGACAGGGAGAACAGGAGACAAGGGAAAACACGAGGAAAGACAAAAAATAAACAAAGTTGTGGCCATGGCCATAACAAGTAGGACAGTGCAATCTCTCTCACACACAGAAAGTGTCCTGTGTCTGCCAAGATTCAGTTGGCTGATGTAAACTCTCTCTCTCTCTCTCTCTCTCTCTCTCTCTCTCTCTCTCTCTCTCTCTCTCTCTCTCTCTCTCTCTCTCTCTCTCTCTCTCTCTCTCTCTCTCTCTCTCTCTCTCTCTCTCTCTCTCTCTCTCTCTCTCTCTCTCTCTCTCTCTCTCTCTCTCTCTCTCTCTCTCTCTCTCACACACACACACACACACACACAGATACAGTGTCCCAAGGTTGCCTGGGTGCTGTTAGGATGCCAGGAAACAGAAACATTCATGGTGTTGTGACAAAATCTTATCTGAGCGCACTGACTACCCAGCTATGAAGTGTTTGTTCCAGAATATTCCTGGAAGGTTGTGGCAAACGTTCCCAGCATGTCAAACTGTCCAGTTCCCTGGATATCCCTTGAATGCTTTTTTCAGTCGAATTGCAGGAATGGTCCAAAAATAATGGTATTCTTTTTTTTTAAAATTCCAGTTAAAAACTCATTTGTATTATGAATGATCAAATCATGCTAATTTTCCTGGGAAAGCTAGCAATGTTCCAGGCATTTTGCATTTTAATACTTACATTTGGTGCTTAGCAGTGTAAATATTTGCACACCTAGTTCAGTAAACCACAGGTGCCTGTAGAGGGGATGTTGAATGTATTGAAGAATACTCCCACACACTGTGTCTCTTGCAAAATTCACCAAACTTTAGGTCTGATGACCGAAACATTGCCCTGGTTCTGATCAAAGGGGATGAGTGGAATTGGTTTGGGAAGCAGGCAGAATCTCTGTAGAATTTACCGGGCCCACATGGTCAACAGTGGGCCCAATACACCGCAGGGTTCACCTCAGGGGCAAAGCTTGCCCCACAGAAATCACTGTTACTTAACCCCATCCCCCCCTTTTGTCTGTCTTGTTCCCTTACTGTCTGAGTGTCCCTTTGCTTAATTAACTAAATTATTTGTCTTCAAAACAGTACATTTGCCATGTCTAATATGGTATGTGGCCGGTCATTGAAGTCTATAGCTTCTGTATGCGGTTATGATAAGCTTAAACAGGAAGTCAGAAGGAAAACATTAGTTTAATCTCATCAAGCCCACCATTCAGCCTACAGAGCACATAATGTATTTTCCTGTATAGATTTCCTGATATACACAAGCGGGTAACCACATTTTCTGAAGAAAATAAAATAAACTTCACTCAGAGTGCCATGCACTTTTAATGTTGAATGTCATCATACCCATATACAACATCACAATGAACCAGGAGATTGCTTGGTCCTGATCAATTTTAACCAGGAAATTTCCCAAAATTGAATGATTATGGGACCATTTTGTGAACCTCAAAAATAAGCTCAAACAGCTCTTCACAAATACTGTAAGCAAGCGAGGCTTCTCTCCAGACCACGGGCGAGGCATCTCAACGATCTGAGCTCAGAGCGGAACATCAGCCAATTAGACGCTGCTGTCCGCGGCACCGTTAAAGTTACGCAACAGATTATTTTCCCCTATTGCAGCCTCTCACTGAAGATTATCCCTCAATCATCTTCTCATGGAGATAATTAAGGGCATGCTATTTTAAGCTCTCAGGACATCAGATAGCTGCACATGGTCTTTGTTGGGTCTTCATAATTGCGGAGGGGTATAAATGGGCTGTTTTAGATTGTTTTGAGGAGTGGAGAGAGGTGATGTCTGGGTGACCCCTAGCACTTCCAGCATACACTGCTTCCTCCAGCATTGAATCACCTGAGAGTGTGTTCAGCTGCTAAGTAGGAAGTGACTCTTTTGGAGAATAAACTGTGCTATATGTGCTACGTGTGGGCAGTTTTACTTAATCTACTTAAAAACCACTTGGTGCTAAAGAGTGTTTTTTAGAGTTTTTGGCCAAAGAAACAGCCTTCCATTGTAGTTTCTCATGTTCTGCTCATGTGTGCTAAAATATTGTTCCTTAAGCCACTGGTTGAATTTTTTATTAATTTTTTATTTCAATGTCTCCAACTTTAAGCTCCATTTTATTCCCCTGTGTGTGTAGTCCCCCAAGATACATTTAATTTGGTAAAATTAATGAAATAACAGCAGGACAAGTTGCAGAGCCCCCCGGGGAAATGTCCCTCATCCTCCCAATGCTTCCTGCTGTGTGTCTGTTCTTGTGTGCAGAAGGCTTCTCTTGCATGTGGGAAAGCGTGGATTGTTTCCGAGGCATGGCGTATCCTGACCCTTCTCTATGCGACACCTCCCTCCTTTCTCCTGTCAGCCCCCTGCGATAAACGCAAACCATCTTCACGAGTACCTTGTGTTCCTGCAGGTGCAACGCTGGCAAAGAAAGATGGTTATTATTTACAAATTCAAATGGAGATATTACATCTTTCACTTACGGTTGTCCAATATTTGACTCTGTGGGTAGTCCTTAATTCCAGGATATTGCCTGATATTTAAGCAATTGCTCACGTCAGTGCCCTGCTCCTCGTGACGAGAGGGCAGCAGTTGTAAGCACTCCTCCAGGCCTTCCGGACCTGGCCTACAGTGGGCTTAGATTCAGAAACCCCAGTTTTCTCTAACACAAGACAGTTCACCCATGTGAGGCAGGAAGTGGCAAAAGTATATAAAAAGATATACTTTAGATTATACCGATGTAAAATGTACTTTCAATTCAGCTTGGTTGCTGTCACATGTACATTATGGTATTTTATCTCATTTTTATAAACAAAATAAACCGTTTACTACTACTACTACTACTACTACTACTACAAAAGAAAAATAAAACTGATTAGGCCTGTCTGTTTTCCAGCTGTAATAACGCTACTCAAGAAACGAGGGTGGTAGATGGGGTCTTGATTTATTTTCCTCGACACAAATTCTACCGATGTCTCTGTAGCCTCTAAATCTGTTTGACAGATACTATTTTCACTTTCCACCATGTGACCAACCAGGATGTAGAGAGCTAAGAACGGACACTTCTTCCAGATATCTAACGGTCTAATGAGCCTGTGAAACAGTATCAGCAGGGGACACTTTTTCATGATGGTATTTATTTTTTAAACAAAATCCGCTCGGCGCAGCTGACTGTCCTATTCCTTCGGGTGCCCAGGAGCTGCTCCTTGCGCTCTCACCTCTTCTCTGCCCTGACCCCCCGGTGGTGGAATGAACAATCAGTCAGGGCCGCAGAATCACTGGCCATCTTCCGCAAGAGACTGAAAGCCCACATCTTCAGACTACACTTCCACTGAATATATCTTCAGACTACACTTCCACTGAATATATTATCCATCCATCCATCCATCTTCTACCGCTTCTCCGTTTTCCGTCCTAAGCAGGGAGACCCAGACTTCCCTCTCCCAGGCCACTTCGTCCAGCTCTTCCGGGGGAATCCCGAGGCGTTCCCAGGCCAGCCGAGAGACATAGTCTCTCCAGCGTGTCCTGGGTCTTCCCCGGGCCTCCTCCCGGTGGGGCGTGCCGGAACACCTCACCAGGGAGGCGTCCAGGAGGCATCCTAACCAGATGCCCGAGCCACCTCATCTGGCTCCTCTCGACGCGGAGGAGCAGCGGCTCTACTCTGAGCCCCTCCCGGATGACCGAGCTCCTCACCCTATCTCTAAGGGAGAGCCCAGACACCCTGCGGAGGAAACTCATTTCAGCCGCTTGTATTCGCGATCTCGTTCTTTCGGTCACTACCCACAACTCGTGACCATAGGTGAGGGTAGGAACATAGATCGACCGGTAAATTGAGAGCTTTGCCTTTAGGCTCAGCTCCCTCTTTACCACGACAGACCGATGCAGCGTCTGCATCACTGCCGACGCCGCACCAATCCGCCTGTCGATCTCCCGCTCCATCCTTCCCTCACTCGTGAACAAGACCCCGAGGTATTTAAACTCCTCCACTTGGGGCAGGATCTCCTCCCGACCCGGAGAGTGCACTCCACCCTTTTCCGGCTGAGAACCATGGTCTCGGATTTGGAGGTGCTGATTCTCATCCCAGCTTCACACTCGGCTGCGAACCGCTCCAGCGAGAGCTGGAGGTCACGGCCCGATGAAGCCAACAGGACCACATCATCTGCAAAGAGCAGTGACCCAATCCTCAGGCCACCGAACCGGACCCCCTCAACGCCCGGCTGCGCCTAGATATTTTGTCCATAAAGGTTATGAACAGAACCGGTGACAAAGGGCAGCCCTGGCGGAGTCCAACCCTCACCGGGAACAAGTCTGACTTACTGCCAGCAATGCGGACCAAGCTCTGGCACCGGTCGTACAGGGACCGAATGGCCCGTATCAAGGGGTCCGGTACCCCATACTCCCCGAGCACCCCCACAAGACTCCCTAGGGACACGGTCGAAAGCCTTCTCCAAGTCCACAAAACATGTGTAGACTGGTTGGGCAAACTCCCATGCACCCTCCAGGACCCCGCGGAGGGTATAGAGCTGGTCCACAGTTCCGCGACCAGGACGAAAACCACATTGCTCCTCCTGAATCCGAGGTTCAACCATCCGACGGACCCTCCTCTCCAGAACCCCTGAATATACCTTACCAGGGAGGCTGAGGAGTGTGATCCCCCTGTAGTTGGAACACACCCTCCGGTCCCCTTTCTTGAAGAGGGGACCACCACCCCGGTCTGCCAGTCCAGAGGCACTGCCCCCGATGTCCACGCGATGCTGCAGAGTCTTGTCAACCAAGACAGCCCCACAGAATCCAGAGCCTTGAGGGACTCCGGGCGGATCTCATCCACCCCTGAGGCCCTGCCACCACGGAGCTTTTTAACCACCGTGGCGACCTCAGCCCCAGAGATAGGAGAGCCCACCCCCGAGTCCCCAGACCCTGCTTCCTCGCTGGAAGGCGTGTCGGTGGGATTGAGGAGGTCTTCGAAGTATTCCCTCCACCGACCCACAACGTCCCGAGTCGAGGTCAGCAGCGCCCCATCCCCACTGTACACAGTGTTGACAGTGCACTGCTTCCCCCCCCTGAGACGCCGGATGGTGGTCCAGAACCTCCTCGAAGCCGTTCGGAAGTCGTTCTCCATGGCGTCACCGAGCTCCTCCCATGCCCGAGTTTTTGCCTTAGCGACCGCCGAAGCCGCGCTCCGCTTGGCTCGCCGATACCCATCTGCTGCCTCCGGAGTCCCACAGGCCAAAAAGGTCCGATAGGACTCCTTCTTCAGCTTGACGGCATCCTTCACTGCCGGTGTCCACCAGCGGGTTCGGGGATTACCGCCGCGACAGGCACCCGACGACCTTGCGGCCACAGCTCCGGTCAGCCGCCTCGACAATAGAGGCACGGAACATGGCCCACTCGGACTCAATGTCCCCCGCCTCCCCCGGGACATGGTTGAAGCTCTCCCGGAGGTGGGAGTTGAAACTCCTTCTGACAGGAGACTCTGCCAGACGTTCCCAGCAGACCCTCACAATATGTTTGGGCCTGCCAGGCCTGACCGGCATCCTCCCCACCATCGGAGCCAACTCACCACCAGGTGGTGATCAGTTGACAGCTCCGCCCCCTCTCTTCACCCGAGTGTCCAAGACATACGGCTGCAAGTCCGCGACACGACCACAAAGTCGATCATTGAACTGCGGCCCAGGGTGTCCTGGTGCCAGGTGCATATATGGACACGCTTATGCTTGAACATGGTGTTCGTTATGGACAATCTGTGACAAGCACAGAAGTCCAACAACAAAGCACCATTCTGGTTCAGATCGGGGGGGCCGTTCCTCCCAATCATGCCCCTCCAGGTCTCACTATCGTTGCCCACGTGAGCATTGAAGTCTCCCAGCAAAACAAGGGAGTCCCCGGAAGGAGTGTTCTCCAACACCCCCTCCAAGGACTCCAAAAAGGGTGGGTATTCTGAGCTGCTGTTTGGAGCATAAGCACAAACAACAGTCAGGACCCGTCCCCCCACCCGAAGGCGGAGGGAGGCTACCCTCTCGTCTACCGGGGTGAACCCCAACGTACAGGCAACGAGCCGGGGGCAATAAGTATTCCCACCCCCTGCTCGGCGCCTCCCACCAGGGGCAACTCCAGAGTGGAAGAGAGTCCAACCCCTCTCAAGGAGACTGGTTCCGGAGCCCATGCCATGCGTCGGGCGAGGCCGACTATATCTAGCCGGAACCTCTCGACCTCCCGCACCAGCTCAGGCTCCTTCCCCGCCAGAGAGGTGACATTCCACGTCCCTAGAGCTAGCTTCTGCAGCCGAGGATCGGACCGCCAAGGCCCCCGCCAAGGCCGCCGCCCATCTCACACTGCACCTGACCCCTTGGCCCCTCCCATGGGTGGTGAGCCCATGGGAAGGGGGTCCTCACGTTGCCTCTTCGGGCTGTGCCCGCCGAGCCCCAGGTGTAGGCTCGGCCACCAGGCGCTCGCCCTCGAGCCCTACCCCGGGCCTGGCTCAGGGGGGGCCCGGTGACCAGCGTCCGGGCGAGGGAAACGTATTTCCATTTTTGTTTGTCGTCATGGGGGTCTTGTGAGCCACGCTTTGTCTGGTCCCTCACCCAGGACCTGTTTGCCTTGGGTGACCCTACCAGGGGCATGAAGCCCCGACAACTTAGCTCCTGGGATCATTGGGACACGCAAACCCCTCCACCACGGTAAGGTGGCGGCTCAAGGAGGAGCTGAATATATTAATTTAAAAAAAAAAATATATATATATATATATATATATATATATTAATTTAAAAAAATATACGGACTTTTCTCTGTCTGTTTTATAAGTGTGGTGTGCATTTGTCTGCGATGGCATCTGTTGTATTGTTGCTGTACTGATCTCTTGCTCTAGCTGTGATTATTCTTGCCATTTTAAATGCACTTATTGTAAGTCACTCTGGATAAGAGTGTCAGCTAAATGCCTAAAATGTAATTTAACTGTTTTCTGTGGCCCTGAGGGTTCAGTAAAGCTTTGGGAAAATGGTCTGAACAGACATCAGTTTATAATTAATTATTTTGTTAGCGGTAAGACACACTGTTTACCACCCACTGCATCGCATTTGCTTCTGTAACAGTGATTTCTGTCAATGAATAGCATGACACGGGTACTTCAGAATCCAGTTATCTAATTCAGCATCGTTTTTGCACCATCGGTTTCACAAGACAAACTGATTTCGGAAGTGGTCAAAATAAAACACCCTAGTCAATCAAATGGAAATAAAACGTTTTTATTATTTCTGTGCGGCCCGGTACCAAATGCCTCACGGACCGGTACCGGGCAGTTGGGGACCGCTGATCTAATTCAATAGCTGAAATTGAAAGTAATTGGATAATAGATCGAACCGTGGGCTGAAGAGTTGTTTGGCAACCCATGGGTGGAGGGTGTAAATGCAGACAAGAAATGTGTGCCCTTTTGTTGCACCAAACTGAGAAGAGTTTTAATGCTGACTGGACTGCATATGTTCTGATCTTAATTTGGAGCAAAATTAAACTGACATGGTAATATTTAGAGGTGCACATGTGCTTTCTGTGAGAAGGAAGTGAATAATGAAAATAGCAGAATAAAACCCCAGTATATGAATTATCTTCCAGAAGGACGGTAGGACACAATAAGAGCCCAGCTGTGCTGAATATTTGTTCACTTGCCAGAAGGAAAAAATCCTTGAACTTGGAGATGAACCAGTTTTTTTGAAACCGATTGTTTCATGTGTTTCTGTCAGATGTTAAGTGGTCCATTCCACTGTCCTCAATTTATATTTTAGCTGACAGATTAAATAAAACTTCCACATTCAGGCACTGCTCTTCTACCAGTCTTTAGAGACACAAGCCGTACACAAACACCAATTTGGACTAGCCAATTTGCGAAGACTTATACCTAGTTATTATTTGAATTAGTCTGATAAGGCATAGGTGGAGTTAAAATGAGGGATAAGATGTTGTTTAAAAAGTGTGATTTCTCTGTGGAATATGAAGAGGATGAGAAGCAGTGACAAGCCCCTGACCTCTCACCTGTGAGATTCACCTGTAACACTGTTACCGGGTTAGGACTTACCTCATAGGACTCAAGGGTCCTATTTAGCACCATAGATAGAATTGTAAATCCTTCCCCAAATGTGAACTTTGATTCATCAATTGAATTATGCAAGAAGTTCTTGTCATTTTTTTGTAAGTAAAATTGACACCATTAGAAATCAGATACCCCCTTGCACCGATGACTTACCTATTTGACTTACCTACCAGGCTACACTAAGAAGTGTTTTTAACTGTGAATTGTGTCAATCAGTTATTAATAGTCCTCTTTACTGTGAGTGATCCTGCTTATTTTAAAATTTTCTGTGGTTCAACCACTTCTGAAGAAGCCTAACCTTGTTTGTTCCATCCTAAATAACTATAGACAAATTTCAAAACTTACCCTTCCTTGCTAAAATTCTAGAAAAAAGATCTGCAAGCAGTTAATTTCGTTTTTAAGCATTAATGGTCTGTTTGAATTTTTTATCTGGCTTCCATTCCTACCACAGCATTCTTCTTCTTCGTTTGGGTATATTCTTTTCCTGCTCCCCTAGGTTCGGGGCCGAGGGGCTATCCTTTTACCACCTCAAGCCTAGAGGGGGTTCACCCGGGCTATATTTCGGGGCACACCTCCAGCAGCCATGTCACCGTGTCGTCATCCAAAGCCGACAGACCATGGATCCCATTGGGTGCCCGATAAATCGAGCAATCCAGGATGACATGGTCTGCGGTTTGTTCCTCTGCGCCACACTCGCAGGCCGCGCAGGAGGCCAAGCCCCATCTGTGCATCGATGAGCAGAAACGCCCGACACCAGTCCAGAGGCGGTTAAGCCTCACCCACGCCAGTCGGGCAGATCCACCCGATGGGGGAAAACCGGCGTCTGGGATGAAGTCACGGAGTCTAGAGGTGTTTTCTCCCACTCCGTGCTCAGGTGTGATCCACCCACCGTGCCGCACTGATATTAAGATCGCTGCATTGCTGCAGGAGTACTGTGAAAGCAGGCACAAATGGTGTGCTCTTGTTCTGTTGGACCTCAGCATTTTGCATTTGACACAGTTGACCATGCTGTCTTACTAAATTGCCTACGTAGCTGGGTGGCTCTTGCAGGAATTACTTTGAGTTGATTCATATCATACGTCTCTTGCAGAAAAAGTCTTGATCCTGGGTTCTAATCTTGAGTCAGAGCAACTCTGCATTAATCTGGGGATCTAGATTACTCCAATGTGTTGTGATCAAGTGTAGGTTTTATCTCGGCTCCAGCTGATTCAAAATTCTGCTTCTTACCAAAACAAACAAGAGGTAACATATTACCCTGGTTCAGGGCTCCTTACATTGGCTCCCAGTAGCTTTTAGAATATATTTTAAGATTTTATTGATGACATTTAAAACATGGTTTACCCCCAGACTACTTAATGGAACTGTTGACTCCGTAATTACTTGATCGTGCTCTTAGGTCATCAAACAAGGGTCTCCTTACTGTTCCTTCTACTTGGCGCTAAAAACTAAATGTGACCTGGCCTTCTCAGTGCAGACTCCTAAACTTTGGAATACCTAGCCTGAAAACATCAGAAGTGCTAATTATATCACCAATTTTTTCTTGTTTAAAAACACACTTTTTTAGACTTGCTTTCAGCTGTATAATACTAATAATATGTGTAATTCTTTTTTTTCTTTTTTTTACGGCAGATTTTTTCCTGTTTTTCTCCAAATTTGGTGGCCAAGTGTACCCTCTATTTCAGGGGTCTTCAACTCCAGGCCTCGAGGTCCGCTGTGTCTGCAGGTATTTGCTCCAACCACGCACTACACCACCTGATTTCACTAATTAGCTCGCCTCCTGGACCAAGGAGGTAAACTAATTATTCTAAATCAGGTGGTGTAGTGCGTGGTTGAGCAAAATACCTGCAGACACAGCCTGAGGCCTGAGTTGAAGACCCCTGCTCTATTTCTTCAATTTGCCCTCCCCCAAGAGCCCGCTGCCCTGTCAATGATCTGCCTCCGAGACGGAACTCGCCCACCTGTCTTACAGAGACACCCTTTGCGCTTCTCGACAAGCTTGTGCCAGCTCTCTCTCCCCCTCTCCCTGGGGCAGACAGCCAATCGCTGCCACCGGATGGGGCAGTGGGCAACCTGCATTCTGGGCGAATGCTTTTACCATTACACCACCCAAGGCCCCTCAATAATATGTGTAATTAATTAATTAATTAATTAAACTGTGCAGTAATGTTTAATACTGGCTTTTAGTTTGAGTTTGTCTTTTCTGCCCATAGTTGTTGTTCTCCATGCCCTACTTTGTCTTGTAGTTTTATATTATATTTGCCCTTGTGTTTAATCTTCCATTTTAATCCTGTTGTTTTACTCCTTTGTTTTACCTGGAAAGTACTTTGAGTGCCATGTCTGAAAAGTGCTTTATAAATAAAGTTACCTGTGAGATTCACCTGTAACACTGTTAACTATGAGATTCATCTGTGGGGCTCTGTGCTATAGATGCACAGTGTGCCAGTCTCCCAGCTCTGTGACAGTGCAGATATGACTTTGTTTGTCCCACTGCTCACAGCTGTGATGATCTTTGGTTCCCCTCTCTTCCCCTCTCTTGAATGATTTTAGGTTCCTGTAGCAGGGTGGCAGGGGTGGCCACCATGCCAGGTGGTGAGTGGATGAAGGATCAAACCAGTTAACTCAAAACTATGCCATAGAGGGAAACAGCAACCAAAAACCAGCACTTCTGCCTCCATGCCCCACAAAACTCACTTCAGGCATGGCAGGCTGTGCTTTTATAATGGCCTAACAAAGGCAGGTGAGCCTGCCTGTAAGTGAGGCCGCTGCTGTTGTAGTACTCTCCAGGCTGTGGGAGGGAACAGGATCCCTTGATAGCAGCTAAAAGGGAGGCGTAGCCCTCTCTACTCCTCCCTCCACCTCTCCCAGTGTCACAGTTCCACTCTCTGTTCCAAGTGAATGACCAACCTCTGATGATTCAGCGATGGAAAACAGAGAAATTGCCCCATCTGTAACAATCACCAGAACACAAAAACTCTCCAGTCAAATTGACCATAGCTGGTGGCAGATGCATATTTGGCATTTATAGTTATTGCTATGTAATAATCTGTCTGTTGTGCCGGCGCTAAGCGGCGTTATGCCCTAGCGCAGGCGAATTGCCAGTTTCATCTGTTGCAAACTGAATATTTCCCATCTCTGCCGAGTTTGGCAATTTCGTGGTGCGCAATGAAGGTGTTTGCGCGACTATGGGTTGGACAGCGCAATAGGGCGTGTGACAATGAAAACAGTCGGCACCATGCAAGTTTGGTGTGAAATAATGAGTTTGCGTTAACGTCCAACTAGACCACCTCTTAACGCAAACGCTAGCGCTTTGTGCAATTTGGTGACTTTATTGATGCGCACATATGAACATAAGTTTATCTGAAATCACATGAGAATGTTTTGTGAATATTGTGAATTTCCCTCCACGTTGAGGCAAATTGTCCAATCCATGGGTAACTTGCAAGCATAATCAATTAAGCTAAAAACTATTTCACCACAGCTTGTTGTTATTCAATGCATGGACATGAAAGACTGAAGCCAGCAGGCCATCCTTGCTACCGTTCAGTAAGATACACCTGTTAAATAAATATATGTTTGTATGCACATTGTTTTTCTTATGTGAAAGGGTTTTAATCTTTCCATTTGCACTACAGAAAATTTAGTACATAATTGGACGCCGAAGGCGATACCGTGAGCGGTACCCTGGGTTTGGTAGCCGGTGTTGGCCAGACGGCTATCAGTTCGGCTGTACATGCAGTTTCTTCCAGTCTTGTCCAACATGCTAATTAGTTTATTACTTTTCCTACACCCGACAGCCAGCAGAGAACTAAACTGGATTTTTATACGCAATGTGGATTCCCTGGGGTCTTGGGTGCCATTGACTGCACACATGTGCAGTTGCGCGCACCATCTGATCACGGTATCATTTATGTGAATTGGAAGGGGTCCACTCCATTAATATCCAGGTGGTTTGTGATGCACATTCCAGGGTGATGCATGTAGGCCTACTGCATGACGAACATAAATGAAACAGGCCTAGTTGCAGTTGTGATTTTTTTTTTTTATTGCTTTCCATTTAACAATTACATTAAATTAGAAGAAAAGAAACATTGTTTTTTAAGTTGGAAAGCCTACAAATAAGGAAAAAAGGGATGGTAAAATAAAGCACTTTCTTTTAACAATGTAGGTCTCAAAATATAAACTCAAATCATGAAAATAACAAATTAATGTGCGCCTTGTTTTCCCCCTCTGATTCGCGCGCCAACTTTTCCGCACCTCCCGCACCTTCTTTTGAGAAGCGCTCCTGGCGCAGCCGCACAAAACTGTCATCCATGTCAGGAAATTGCCAATTTGCTATAGCGTTAGCGCACTGGTATTTAAAGGGATAGAAAATAGGTGTTCTGATTGGCCATTATGAAACCAAACCCCCACCACACCCACATGTATTTAAAAAAATGAATCAACCATTTTTTACAACTGCGCTATCGTCCTAAATCACGAAATTACTGGTATTGCGTTAGACACGCCCTAAAGCGCCACCATCTTCACCTAATTCACCAAAATAGGGCCCTCAATGTTAGTGTTTCCTTTATTTTTGCAGTTGCCTGTAAGCCTGTGCATTTCCTGTGTTGCAGAGTAAACTGTCATGACCGACGAAAGTTTGTCCCTCTCTCTCCAGTGTCCACACGAGTCCTGCAGCCACACCCACCAGGGACACAGACACCATGGTGCTCATGGGGAACCTCAGAAGAGAGCAAAGGATCTCTTCCGCCACCTGGTGGTGGCAACTGGTATAGGCGCTGGCACAGGCCCCCTCTGTCTTACATTTACATTTTGGGGATTTAGCACACGCTCTTATCCAGAGGGAGTTTAAACAGTTTATATTTCTTTACAATCCATTTATACAGCTGGATATTTTACTTAATTCAGGTTAAGTACTTTGCTCAAGGGTACAACAGCAGTGCCCCACCTAGGAATTGAACCTGCAACCTCTGAGTTACAAGCCCAGCTCCCTAACCATTACACTACACTGTCTTACACTGTCCTGTCTTAAGGGAGGGAGTAAGTTGTCTCACTCTGATATATAGCAGCAACTTGCAGGTTTGATTCTCAGGTGGGGCACTGACGTTTTTTAAATGTATTTTGTTTTATTGTAGTGTAGTGTAGTAATACAACAATAGACATCATTGTTGGCAGCTGCATACTGTGCCTGTAACACAGGGAAAGAAAAGGTTAGTAGATTACATAAATACAAAATACAGTATTAAAGATGTAAACAGTGTAAACAGTGTTGATGACAATTAGTTAATATACAGAATACCTGTCTGAACTTATGTATTGAGGGCCATCATTTTATTTCTCAATGATTAGACAGAGCACAATGCTGAAGAGTCATTAAGGGGACACGCTGTCCCTGTAGAATCACTGTCCCAATCTAACATGCACACCCCAGGGAATTTTTATGACTATTTTTCTACTACCGTTGTGATGGGGACACTGCTGTAGGTCAGGGGTTCACAAACTTCCATCCATCCATCCATATAAAATGACACCCAACCTCAAAATGGCTGCCTCCATCACAGGCATCTTTATCAAAATGGCTGCCTTGGCATCTTTATCCAGCAGAGGGCATTACCCGCCACAAATCTCACTCAATCAAAACTTTTCAGTGTCTTGTCGTAAAAGATCATGTATTTGTATTGTATGATCTATTATCGCTTTATATAATTTGTCTCAGCCATTTACAACCAATTTCCAGCCATTTCTGTCCTTCAGACAGAAGACGCAGGCACGTACTGTATTATTCCCATATAAAGGGTTTTCTGTGTGTTCGCGGTCCTTTGGAAATGTGTTTCATCCGCCTGAACACATGCACAACTGCTGCTCGATACAAATTAACTTCTTATGAGTCCGTATAGAAGAATTGTAGTTAAATACCCGTCGAACATATTTGTATAGTCATAACCGTACAAATAGACCTAATGCTAGTTATTTAACAGACATTTTCTAACATCAATACGACCCACAAATGACACCTGCAAACTAACGGGTGATGTGGTTTCTCTTTTAGTGTTTAAAATGTATCCAGGTATATGTCACCATTAACCTTCACCACTTCCGAATTGTGCTTTCATATGTTTTGAATTACTGTCATTGTGAGTAAATTATTACGCCACTAGATGGCAGCCCGGCGCCGTCTACTGACATTTCTGTGCTATACGAATAGTCAAGAAACATATCAATATAATTTGATTTTTTTTGTTAAGGTGATTTCTATATGAACATATTAATGAGATACAATCAAAGTTCTAACCCCCTAGTTTCTCATTTCATATAACGATACAGCGGATCCACACCGTCCACGCCCTTCTCCGATTCCATTTTAACGTGATTTCAACTGATGATCCTTGCATTCGAAGCATAATTGCAATACTCGCAAAACAATGGTGAAAATGTAGTGCATCGTTACGAACAATATATGTCAGGATTCACCTTTTTCCCCTCATCCCAATATAACCTTCTCTCCCAGGACACCCAAGCTTGATATCGTTTTGTTTGTAGCAAAACGTGTAGCTAATTCCCTGGATAAACGAGATACGCCAGATCGATACGTTTAAAATGGATCCTGTAAGTGCGTACATGTTGGACTCACAAACTTGTCAATATGTCATTAACTCAAGCACGTAGGCTATATCGCAGTGCCATTACTAAATTACCTGTGTGCGCCATGCACTGAAATGCGCCTGATTTGGCATGCCTGCCAATTCCTAATAGTATTGAAAACATTAATTAATCTCCTTACGTGAGCTTGATGGCTAAATCTATTGGTATTATGCAAAAAAGTAACACAGAAACGAGTAGCATAATGTAGCTAGCGTCTTTGCCTTCCGTGCACACCGGTAATTATTTAGGGAGATCAAAACATTATTATGGGGAAAGAATAACAGATATACAAACGTTTTTGCAACCAGGCTTTAATCATCGTGCAACTGCTGCAAAAGGCGACAACATGTATAACCCCCCAGTCAGAAACTGCTTTCATATGAGCCCATACCAAATTATTATCGTGACTTTCACGGGACACTCTCTGTGACCGAAGAGAAATCGCGCACGAGCACGAACACGAACACGAACACGCCTGGGAAAACTGGCCCTGGAATTGGCCCTGTTCCCCATTGGAAACGAGCCCCGATTGACGGTCTCCCTGAAAATACCATCGGCTCGACTGGTTGGAGTAGTTGTCAATCGTTCCCATGTTTCCGCTCGGAGCGCCTCTCCGATCCCACCCATTCCCGGTGACTCCAGCAGCTGCTGGGCGGGCGGTGTGAGTCTGGGAAACAGCGAGGCTTGCTAAGTGCGGGAGTCACTAGAGCTGCTGCCCGAGGAAGGACGTGTTTCCACGCCGTCATCTTGTTCTCCGTGTCCAGCGTGTGTTTAAGAGACGGACTGGCGCGGGTGCTGGACCCAGAAGGTCAATCCCGTTTCCAGAGCTTTCGTTTGGGGTTTGTCAGCTATGCTTGTGCGTTCTGTTACTCCGGTGCCTTTTTAGTGAGTTGTGATTCCAGAACAATGGGCTGCCAAATCACACTTTACGTTTTATAATCCCCAAAATACGTTAAATATAT
This sequence comes from Aldrovandia affinis, assembly GCA_029706075.1. Lineage (NCBI taxonomy): Eukaryota > Metazoa > Chordata > Actinopteri > Notacanthiformes > Halosauridae > Aldrovandia > Aldrovandia affinis. The sequence continues at coordinate 116,991 of JAINUG010000175.1, forward strand.
TATCTCGAGGGCAAGTTAAGATAATTTAGTTCTTTGATGAAGGGGATACACCGGATGTTCTACAGTTTTCTTTTGTCACTCTTGTGAGCACTTTGCAGCCTACTGTGTCAAACCTGTGGGATGCATCGGGCAGAATAGGTTCTCAAACAGGATCAGAACATCTTTACTGAACCCAAGACACGAACTTCAAACAACCGCGAAAAGGGGATCCAAAATGTCTAATCCAACGAAGTTCAAAAAGGATAAAGAAATAATTGCAGAGTATGAGACTCAAGTGAAAGGTAAGATATTATTATTATTTTAGAAATAAAATTAAGTCGAGTGGGATTTTTCTTCTGCCAATGTGGCTATTTCGTATTTGTCACCCTCGTGCAAACAATGTTTCTCAGCAAAATGAATAGTGAAAGTCGCTTCTCGAAGTGGACTTTGCGAGTATTTTCGCTGGTTCCTGTTGAAGGCGCTGGATTCTGTTACTAAAGCAGGCGTGTGAGCTCGTTAGCGTCCCTTAATTACATGCTTACTCACCTGAGACGCCTTGTAAGGATTCCGCACACTGCTTAATGCAAGGGCATATTTTTGTAGTTCATGCCTTTTGTATGGTGAACTAATATTTAAAATGTAGGCTATGGTTATTTTCCATACATATTCTGTCGAGGCAGTCTGTGGGTACCCAATAACAGTCATTTTAGAATTTGTGTGTATATCCTGCAATGTTTCACTGTTTTATTATGCAAAACTGCACACAATAGGCCTACTTATGGGCCAGTTGCATTAAGGTTTTCTTGTGCTTGTTTGTGTTTGTGTGTAAGTCGGTTTTGTCTGTTGTACTCCCATCTGCCCGGAAAATGACTTTTACCTCCGCTCTTACGTTAGTCATGGTAGCTTGGCAATGCAGTGTTTACTTTTTGTTACGATATGTTGACAATTCCGATCGTGCAGTCTCGTCTCGTCTAAGACTACTTTGATACTTGTAAGGACATTTCACGTGTTTCAGTTGTTTCAAACACAATGGGCTTTAAGATTAGTGCCCGTATGGGGTACATTTAAAGATTACGCAGTGTATGTGAGTTCATACTGTGTCGTACTCTCTACACATGCAGCCCGTTTGGATGGCGCACACTTTGCTCTAAGAGTTAAACTTGTACTGTCCTCCCTTATGGCGTATAACTAATGCATGGACAGTCTTCAGCTGACTTGGTGTCTCCCCCAGTGCTCTTGGTTCGTAAACATCTCCTGGCCCTTTATTTCAGGCTCTAATCCTGTGGAGCGGCTGCTTCGGGCAGCTCTGAAATAGCTCTGCTTGGCCTCCGTGTGTCAGGCAGAGCTGGGCCTGTCTTCAGCGTAGTCGCAGCCCCCAACGCAGGAGCACATCGACCAATATCATTGATGTTTCACTCTATGTACAGACACTAAACATATTTCAGCACAAAGCCTTTGCAGGGATCTTTTTTTGTTGATACGTTTATTTTTATTTTTGGGGCCTGAATTTGTCTGCACCGTTCTGTTATTTCCCTAATTGCACATGGACACAAATACACCACTTAAATTACCTGTGGCAGGAGCTATGCCAGATGGCTGTGATTGAACTATTTTACCCCCAAAAAATGGTAGTTTCTCTGGGAGAAAGTTATTAAACACCAGCCCGGTGTGTGTGGCTCTTTCAGGTGGCCACCAGTCTGTTCGTTGGCCCGTTCGTCTGTGTCAGTTGTCCCCTCTTCCCCTGTTGTCCTCCTTTGACGGACAGGACAGGTCTTGTAATAATGGGGGGGTGGGGGTGGGGGCAGTTGATGTGAGATGGTAACCATGGGGATTTGGCCCTCGGCTAGGAACTCTGCTCTCTGGAGCTGTTAGCCAACAGAAATGTGTTCTTTACATCTCTAAAGCAAACCTGCAGCCATGAGAGAGAGAGAGAGAAAAGGGGATGGAGTGAGAAAAAGAGAGACAGACAGACAGACCAAGAAAGAGAGAGAATATTGTTACTATTTATGATTATTATTGTAGTTATTATTACTGTTTTATTTTAATTGCTCATTGATACTCCCCACACCCCATTATTATTCTTACAATGTTCATTATAATGTCATTATTTGTATGCTTGGGCAATCCAAAGTATTGTCCTTGTTGTGCCAATAAAGCTGATTTGAATTTAATTGAGACAGACAGGCAGAGAGAGACTTACACTGGGATTGTGTACACCAGTGCAGATGCTGTCATGTGTCAGGACAGTGTGGATCTTTCCCCTGTTATGACTAAGGTCTTTCAGCTCCTAATAGCTGGGTGATGCACACACAGTGGCGTGTGATTCAGTGCCACACACACACACGGCTATTCTGGTTGGTCGTGCGAAGCAAGCCAAAAGCAGGCTGGGATTAATGTCAGTCAATGCCTGGCCTACCTCACACACCTCGCCTTCTCCACGGTCATCTTTGAGTTTATGTACACAGGGCGTTGGCTGTTTGCCTTTGTTATACCATCTCTCAAACTCCCATTGGATGATTTTAATTCTTGAGTGTGTTAGCCTGCCATTTGTAAGCGTTGTCTTTTTCCATCCATTGTTTGATGAAACCCTGACTAAGGCTGTATGCAAAAGCGTGTTGGTTTTAACGGTAAAATATTACTGTTACTGTTCATTGAAACAATGGGACTGTAGTAGCTTCCTTTGAAGGAAGGTACCGACCCAGCTCGCAAACTAAGAAAGCATGCTTTGGTTATGTAAGATGATCTCTGCATGATTAATTCAGTATTTAATACAGGTTGGCATCATGTCTAATTTGTTTTAAACGAGCGGCTCATTGGCTGTCGCTCTTCCCATGGCGATTAATGCAGACAGTTAAATGCTCATGTGTTGGAAGCCTTTACCTTTGGAATGCTGTTTTTGCCCTCTTTTTTTACTTGATTACCTCTCACACAATGCATACCAATTACAACTGGGTTTTTTGGGTTGGGCAAAGATATAAAAATAAACATAACATGATAAACCAAACACAAGATAAAGACATCTAAACTTAATTACTTAAAGTGTAATTAAAGTTAAAGTCAATGACAATGTGCACCACACCAAATGGCAAATCTGACCCTGTGCAACCTGGCTGTCGACTTCTCCAAAACAAAAATAATTCTTATTCACATCACACTGTGTTCTTCTGGTTTGGGGTTCAGACTCTTTTTGCATTGCAAATTAAAACAGCACACAGTTATGATCTTAACTGAACAGTTGAAGGAAGCACAACCTGTGTGAATTTTTTTAATGATGTTTGTGATTTCCTCTTTGTTATGTTCCGAATAAGAGAGATTATTGTGATGCTCGTGGAACCATAATCAGTGTGATTTGATTAACGTTAAGATTCAGATTGTGTGTTCCGTATGTACCACGGCTAGCTGATACAGGCTGTGACAGTTAGTGTGAGTGTAGGCCTCTCACCCACAGCTCAAAATCAAATGGCCATTTCACAATGTTTGGCCCCACTCTTATAAGTCCCTTTTCGATAAGGGTGTCTCCCAAATAACAAGATTGTAAAATTATAACATGCTTTTCATTCCCATTAACTCTGACATTAGTGAACCCACTGACCTTTAAAAGGAAACTGCATTCACTTTTAAAAGGAAGCGGAAGTGGAACACATTGGGAGAAACAGGAACTGACCTGAATTCCACTTTGTGTCAGTGCAGATTTTAAATGGCATTGTGCAGGGAGGCTGTTGCCAGGAGAGAAGTGACTGTAGATGGGAATGGTGTTGGCTTAAGATCTGGAATGGGCTTAAACAGGAACATTATCATGTGAGGAGGTGCAGGTGGTGGGTGTGGTTGAGGAGATGCAGGTGGGTTGTTTGAGGAGGTACAGGTGGGTTGTTTGAGGAGGTGCAGGTGGGTTGTTTGAGGAGGTGCAGGGTGGGTGTGTTTGAGGAGGTGCAGGTGGGTTGTTTGAGGAGGTGCAGGTGGTGGGTGTGTTTGAGGAGGTGCAGGTGGTGGGTGTGTTTGAGGAGGTGCAGGTGGTGGGTGTTTGAGGAGATGCAGGTGGTGGGTGTGTTTGAGGAGGTGCAGGTGGGGGTTGTTTGAGGAGGTGCAGGTGGGTTGTTTGAGGAGGTGCAGGTGGTGGGTGTGTTTGAGGAGGTGCAGGTGGGTTGTTTGAGGAGGCGCAGGTGGTGGGTGTGGTTGAGGAGGTGCAGGTGGTGGGTGTGGTTGAGGACGTGCAGGTGGTGGGTGTGTTTGAGGAGGTGCAGGTGGTGGGTGTGGTTGAGGAGGTGCAGGTGGGTTGGTTGAGGAGGTGCAGGTGGTGGGTGTGTTTGAGGAGGTGCAGGTGGGTTGTTTGAGGAGGTACAGGTGGGTTGTTTGAGGAGGTGTAGGTGGTTGTTTGGAGTGTGGGGAGGTGCAGGTGGTGGGTGTGTTTGAGGAGGTGCAGGTGGGTGTGTTTGAGGAGGTACAGGTGGGTTGTTTGAGGAGGCACAGGTGGGTTGTTTGAGGAGGTGTAGGTGGGTTGTTTGAGCAGGTGGTGGGTGTGTTTGAGGAGGTGCAGGTGGTGGGTGTGTTGGTATATATTTATTATCTTTCAACCATTTTAGGTAATCTCTTGTGTAAATTGGAAGAAGAATGTCTGGAAGATTGACCAGCAGATTTTAAGTGGACCCTTTGTAACAAAAATACATTTTATTTGCACAAAACCCAGACTCTTTACACAGCGATGCTGAATATGGACATGGATACAAGCTCAATACAGAAGAGGGACTTTGCAGTGCAGTCAGACAACATCACAAAGCCTCACTAAACAGATTTGGAGGTTTTTAAAACCAAGGTTTTTAAGTGAGTGTCTGGTTGTTGGCATGCAGGGCCAGATGAGCAGATTGGGTTGCCTGAAGCATTCAGGAGTTTTACCCTCATTTAGAAGTGTTAGTAAGAAAGAGAGAAAGAGAAAATAATTGGTGGGTGTGGTTGAGGAAGAGAAAAGGTGGTGGGTTGTTTGAGGATGCAGGTGGTGGGTGTTTGGTTGTTTGAGGAGGTGCAGGTGGTGGCTGTGTTTGAGGAGGTGCAGGTGGTGGCTGTGTTTGAGGAGGTGCAGGTGGTGGGTTGTTTGAGGAGGTGCAGGTGGTGGGGTTCGAGGAGGTGCAGGTGGTTCACACAGAGGCATTGATTGCTTGGTTAAAATGGCAGTAAACAGACTTCAGATGAAAATCCTGTAAGTTCTTTGATCTGCGGGTTTGCACGGTTCCTGCTGGGCGGGGCTAGCCATGCGGTAGGGAAACAGGGACGGCTTCCAGCAGCTGGGCTCAGCAGGGAGAGAGAGATGTAAGAATAGAGAGAAACATCCGGTTTGCTTCGTCAGCATACAGCGCCACGTCATCTGTTGTTCTGTGGCAGCGTAACAATCACAGCTGGACACAGACACAGGACAGACACAACCTCCAGTGAAACAATGGAGGTTTTTCACACACACACACACACACACACACACACACATACACAAACACATTCGCATACACACTTAGTCTCACACGCACACACATATGCACACGCATACACAGACACACATAGACAGACAGACAGACACACACACAAATGCACATGCATAGACAGACAGACAGACACACACACACACACACACACAGTGACTGCACAGTTCAAGCAATGGACTGCAGATTGGAAGGCAGAGGCGGCTGGCTCCATACACTCCAGTCGCCTTGTGTGGTCACCTGCTCTCTCCCAAATTCAACACAGGAATCTTGCGATCAATAACGCGACAGGCCCACGAATACAGCCGGGCATACAAGGATTCCCAATTTAAGGAAAAGGTTTCATTTTGCTGCGGAAAACTTTGCGGCTCTCCCAAATATAAATGAGTGCTTTTCCCCATTTCTTTGTTTAATACAATAGAGCTTCCTTCTGAAGGGGGCACACCAGTACCCTCGCCTTTGTTTTCTGGAGGATGGAGCATGAACTCCCCTGTGTGTCCTTGCATGACCTGCACCTCAGTCTCTGTCGAGCCGCGCTCCTCTGGGAAACACTGGGACAGTCGGGAGCGCCGACCAATTTAGAAGATAAGAACATCAGCCCGTCTAGGCTCGTCATTTCTTACTTTAAAGAATATTCAGCACTGCGTCTAGCCTGGACTTGGAATAGCAAGTGTTTCTGCCTCTTCTACATGACCTGTCAAGCTGTTCCACGCATCGACAACTCTGATATCAGTGTGGAATTTACCTTTTACCAATTCCCACTTGTGCCCTCTTGTTCTGCTAACTGAAGTCATCTTCAAAAATCTTTGGTAGTTCTCTTTATTAACCCCTTTTAGGAATTTAAGAACCTCAATCAAAGGCCCCCTTAGTCTCCTTTTGCTGAGCTTAAATAGATTAAGCATCTTTCCTCCTAACTTACCCTTCATACCAGGTACCAATTTAGTTGCCCTTCTTTGTACTTTTTCAAGACAATCTATTTTTCTTGTAGTGTGGTGACCAGAACTGCACACAGTACTGTAAGTGAGGTCTGACAAAGCATTATATAACATGAATATAGCCTCCTTTGATTTATACTCAATAAATTATATGTCCCAATTTAGTTCACGACCGTGGCAACCCGGCTTCATATTTCTCCTCAGACACATTTATGGCATGGCTGATCTGGTGTGCAGGTGGTGAATTCGAGAGGAGTCTCGTGTTCAGAGATAGTCCACCGTTCGTCCACAGACTTTGTGATGCTCACCGTTTATGGGCCTGATATTTCAGAGCACAGGCATGTGCACAGATAGGGCCCAAGGGGGGCTTGAGCCCCTGCCCTTTTGCCCTCAGAGTCAAAAAGAGCCTTTTTTGGCTGGTGTTCATTGTATTTTATTTTTTCTTTATTTGTTATTGAAATTCTATCAAATATAAAGAGGGAAATGTATAGTAGTATCCACAAAAAAATACACATTATCAATTTAAAAAGTACTCCACTCTCCAACCCACCCCCCACCTTCCAAATGGTTTTGTCTCAATCAATCAATCAACGTTAAATCTTTTGACATTCCGAATACAACTTGTCATGAAAAGCACCGCATCCCCAGCCTCAGTTCGGTTACGGTGAATGATATCACTCAGGTAGACACTGTTTTAATGCTGAAACCACGATTAAACAACACGTAATTACTTTTGATGTTATATATCCGTAAAAAAAACTATGAAGTAGGTCAGTAGGACTTGCCACCTTCATGCTGTAATTTCGTCATTACTAGCATTGGTACTCGCAAGCAAGTAAGCTAGTCTACTTATCATTAAAACGACGTCTTCTCCGTCATGCAGGACAACTTACAAATATGCAATTAATTTCTGAAGCAGGTAGTTACGTTTTGCAAGTTTAGTGTAGTCATCCCCGTTTCTTTATAGCCAGTTTTCTCAAAACATGATGTTTAAAAGTGTATTATTGTTTGGGCTTGTAGCAGTGTGTTTCCCTGTTCAAATAAGTTTCAATCAATTAATCAATCAATCCATTTTGTTTGGGAAATAAAAAGCGGCATAAACACTGCTAGAAGAGGCAAATACACCTGTCTCCAATGAAAGGCAAAATACTTCACCACCTGACCCTGGATCAGTTTTTCAGCCATATGCATAGATGTAACAAATATATGAGTGTGTTTAAGTAGTGTGTGTGTGTGCGCCTGCGTTTTTGAATATAATATAATACTGGTTTATTTTCCTCTGTGTGATGCTCAAAAACATGTTACTAAAATCAAACTGTAGTTAAATAGTTGTGCCATATGTCTCATTTATAAAAATATATGCAGTGTAACAAAATTATATAGAACATGAAAACAGAAGGAAGTTTTGAAACCCCCAATTCAGGGGGCTTATGTATCAAGCATGTCAGAGTAGGACTGCTGATCTAGAATCTCATCATGGGGTGAGTGGCCTTTTTTTTGCTTGAGCCCCTGCCTCCCAAAATGCCTGTGCACGGCCCTGCCAGAGCACTATGGTCAAAATCATGTTCATTGATTTGGATTTGTAAGAAATTAACATTGGTATATATTTATTTTGATCTTTCAACCATTTTAGCTAATTTCTTATGTAAATTGGAAGAAGAATGTCTGGAAGATTGACCAGCAGATTTTAAGTGGACCCTTTGTAACAAAAATACATTTTATTTTCACAAAACCCAGACTCTTTACTCAGCGATGCTGAACATGGACATGGATACAAGCTCAATACAGAAGAGGGACTTTGCAGTGCAGTCAGACAACATCACAAAGCCTCACTACACAGATTTGGAGGTTTTTAAAACCAAGGTTTTTAAGCAAGTGTCTGGTTGTTGGCATGCAGGGGCAGATGAGCAGATTGGGTTGCCTGAAGCATTCGAGAGTTTTATCCTCATTTAGTAAAAGAGAGGGAGAGAGAAAGAGAAAATAATTTTGGGATTATGGAGGTATGGAAAGGCAGAAGTGTGTGTGTGCGTGCGAGCGAGAGAGAGAGAGAGAGAGAGAGAGAGAGAGAGAGAGAGAGAGTGACCCAGGTCTGGTGTGTATGTGTATGTGTATGTGTGTGTGTGTGTGTGTGTGTGTGTGTGTGTGTGTGTGTGTGTGTGTGTATTTGACCCAGGTCTGGTGCGTGCATGTGGCCCAGGTCTGGTACGGGTCTCATCTCACTTCATTGAGTCAGAGGAAGATATGATCAAGCCTGAGTGAATTGAAAATGCACTTTAATGTTGGACTGACAAGAACTGTTTGTTATTATTTTTCTTATTTTTACCAGAAGGAAAAAAATTAGTGATGTTTTGTCAGCGGAAACCATGACAGTCATTTGTGCAGAGTAATTTGATTTGATGTAGTTGCATTGGCGGTGCTCATTTTATTCAATCCCAGGCCTGGAATGTGTCCAAAGCAAATGTAATGCAGCCCTCTTAGCATAATGGTGAATTAAAAAAGCCATTCTTACGCAGTCAATACTTTTACTGACTGGGCACAGAAACAGGGATGCGTTCTGATCCAAAGCTTTGCTAAGCTCTGCCAGGTCTTTATTTAGAAACCCATGTAAGGCACAAACTACCTGCAGCTCTAGTCATTCTGATACTGCTGTTTACAAATAGGACCCGTTCTCTTGCACACGCACACACATGCACGCACGCACACTGACGCGTACGCACACGTGTACGCATGTGTGTGTGTGTGTGTGTGTGTGTGTGTGTGTGTGTGTGAAATCCAACTTGAAAGAGAGGGGATGCAAACAAGGTTGTGTGTGTACAGAGACCGTATGTTGTGTGTGTGTGTACAGTGTGCGTGCAGAGACCGTATGTTGTGTGTGTGTGTGTACAGTGTGCGTGCAGAGACCGTATGTTGTGTGTGTGTGCAGAGACTCGCACGTCATTGAATCTGAAAGGTAAGATCATTCCAGATGACCGCAATATTTAGGGTAGCCCAGATTTGTTATGGCTGGCTTCCGTGTTTGGCATCAGTACTGAAGAGTGGAGGCATTTCTTTGTACTCATCATATTTCCTGTTTAATGTGATCGCCTGTGGGCACGTGTGGATTGTGTCACGCTCTGAGAGTGACACAATGGAGTTCTGGCCCAGTTAGCTGCTTGGTCACACTGGGACTTGCTTGTGTGCCACTCTAGACCCAACCTAATCTCTCTGTCCTCTGGGCCGCATTGGCTGCAGGTCTTTGCTCTAACCAATCAACTGAAGCACCAGATATCATGAGCTCACCTCTCAAACCAAGAGGGTAGACTAATTAGTGACATCAGGTGTCCGTGCTCAGCTGGAGCACACACCCTCAGGACCGAGAGTTGAGTATCTAGGCCCTAAACCTTTAATCTGGGTGTGACTCAACAATTTGTGCTGCCTTGTTAAGTACTTCCTGTGACTCAAGCGCTGCAACGTGTGCTTTTGCAGCCCTGGGCACTGAGTCCCTGCACAACCACAGCCCTGTGTGAGGAGTCTCTGCATAACCACAGCCCTGTGTGAGGAGTCTCTGCATAACCACAGCCCTGTGTGTGGAGTCCCTGCATAACCACAGCCCTGTGTGTGGAGTCTCTGCATAACCACAGCCCTCTGTGTGGAGTCTCTGCATAACCACAGCCCTGTGTGTGGAGTCCCTGCATAACCACAGCCCTGTGTGTGGAGTCCCTGCATAACCACAGCCCTGTGTGAGGAGTCTACATAACCACAGCCCTGTGTGAGAGTCTACATAACCACAGCCCTGTGTGTGGAGTCTCTGCATAACCACAGCCCTGTGTGTGGAGTCTCTGCATAACCACAGCCCTGTGTGTAGAGTCCCTGCACAACCACAGTCTGAGAGCCAGAGAGCAGAAAATGTCCACTCCTTTTGAACAGGCATCTCCACTGGTCCAGGCCTGGAGGGCCTTTCAGACAATTTAGGTCTTGGAGACAAGGTGTCTGGACTCGCATATAAGTGACTTAAATTAAGCAGTTACATTTGAGGCCTTTCGCCTACTCTCTTATACAGAGCAACTTACAATAAATGCATTTAGAATGGCAAGAATAATCACAGCTAGAGCAAGAGATCAGTGCAGCTACAATAAAATGTATGCCATTGTAGTGATGCCCACCACAACACACACAAAGCAGAGAGAGAAAAGTTGTCTTTTAAAAAATTAACATATTCACTGGAAGTGGAGTCTGAAGAGGTGGATTTTCAGTCTCTTGCAGAAGATGTCCAGCGATTCTGCGGTATTGACCGAATGGGGAAGGTCATTCCACCACCGGGTCATTCCACATTTAAGTGCTGAAACTGAAAACAAGCAGACACTGCGGCCCACCAGGACTGGAGTTTGAGATCCCTGCCCTGTATTTGTTAGAACTTTCTCCTCATATTTGTTGGACGTGCCTGGGTCATCAGCAATCCCTCAGCCGAGCTGCACAGACGTTGTGTTTGAGGTTTTTTTTTCTGCAGGTCCCCAAACCAACCAGTGGAGGCGCTCTCGTGCCCACTGGCATGGTCTGGACTTGACCGCCAATCATCTGTTGGCATCTGACAGCCAGACCTCTGGTCTTAACCAGACCTGCAGTCTGAACCCGGCAGCACTCAGTTTCCCATGGCAACAGCCCCCCGGGGTTCTACTGCGCCTGTGTGTCAGCTGACCGTCGGTGAGGATTTTAGGGGACTGCAGCTGTTTCTCAGTGACGTCGTTCAGATTGAGATTTGTGATTGAATGTGGGCTGGGGGCGTCTCTGGGGGGTACTCATGCACTGAAATATTTATAGTGTGCAATAAGTCTGTAATACGCATGTAATAACCGTGAAATAAATCTGTAATATGTGCATGGTAACTTCCCTCCCATCCCCCAGCCAATGGGAGTTGAGTGTTACCCCAGGCAGATTTCCAGTTTCAATCGAGGTTAATGATGGGGAGCACACTCCGAATTCCATTGGGTGCAATGAATGACTTCTTGTGGAACAAGCTGGATGTGTCCGCCAGAGAATGCTAACCTGCAGGCGATGCTAACCTAGCGAATGCTACCTGTAGGCGCTACTTACCCAGTTCCTGTTCCAGATTTATCCTCACCCTCTGCCCGCTGAGATTTCTCCAGTGAACACAATCCAGCCGCCAGCAACTCTTGCCTGAGTGCGTAGCGGGATTTCATACTTGCCTTTACGCTGTCCTGCTTGATTTAAAAATATATATATTTGGTCCAGACACAGAATAATTTCCTCCCTTCCTGTCTGCCGTTCCCAGGGTTTTAAAATGAGTGTGCAATGAGTCCACGTCCTCGGCGCTTCAATGACTGGCACTTGTAGTGGAGAGTAATGGAAGTACATTGAGTTTATTTGAGGTATTTCAGTGCTTTCACTGTAAAATAAAATTCCCTCTTCCTCTCCCTCTCCCTAAAGCCAGACAATAAAACTGCAATTCCAGTGGTATTACCAGCACAGGGATCAGGCCGCTTGATGGCCTTTTGTCTGGAGCTGTGGCTGAGAGGAGCTCATGTCATTTTTCTGGGGGTGGGGGGATGCCCATAAAATTCAATGAGGATTTTTCAATGAATTAATTGAATTTCAGTTAATGAACAGTTGGACTTGGAATGGCTATGACCCCAACCCTGCTGGCGGTGGTGTGTAGGTGGTGCTGAGGTGTGACCCCCATTAATGAAAGAGGAGATCACACTGTGAGGCAGCTGGGGCACACACACACACACACACACACACACACAAACAGGCCCACACAGGCCCTGCTTTGGGGCTGTCCTCACCTGCACTCCGCCCGCTCGTCCCCTGGGCCAGGCCAGAGTCCTCCAGGGGCAGGGTTTGGTTTAGGATTGGGTACGTCTCATCCGTGGAGAGGACCCTTCCGCAGTCCCCAATCTTCTACTCCCACAGCATCAATGAAATCAGATCCTCGCAAGATACTAAATAACTTGACATCCAGCTAATAAGATTCATCTTTCTTAAATTAATCCTGTGTTTGGCCTTAACTGTGGAGCGGGTGGGATTTAACTCCACATTAACACCTCGCCACCCTCCCATCTGTGTAAATCTGGGCGTGTAAAGTCCACCTGTGCGGTGTGTGGAGAGTTCTCGCTGAGTTCTTGAGCCGTAATGGCTTTCACCTGTTCCCATATCCACTTCATGTGATGCCACTCAACCTCACAGGAGCATTCCCGGCTCATGGATTTGAAATTGAACTTGGCGTCTCTGGGTTAGGTCGCGGTATCAGCAGGTGTGACAGTTTGGACAAGACGGATACCTTCTGCCTGAGTTGGGGAAGGACTATGCTAATGCTCTTCTGGCTATTTTGCCACCATCTCTTTCACCCTTATTAAGACACAGAGGCCACCGTCTATCACAGAGGTGCAAGGTTTTTTTTTTTTGTTACCCATCAGAAACATAAACACCACTTATAATGTGTCCAAGTTGTCCTCTGAGGTCACACAGAGGACGGGAGCACTTACTACAGTGTAAATAAAGTCACCGTTTTGCCATGCACTGCAGGACAATCTTTTGATTCGGCTTCCAGCATTTTGAAGTATTCCCATTAATTTTTTTATTACATTCTATTTCACCCACTGAATCGAAGATATCGTAGCTGAAATGTGAGCCCATAACATGTCTCGTACAGTGGGATGTCATCACTGAGTGAATTGGACTTGTGGATACTTAAAATGAGCTTCATCTTGCTTGGTGGAGACCATCTGTCGTGTCTACCTTTAGTCACATTTTGTATATGGTCTGGAACGATTGTGTTCTTACAGTTTACTGTGCTAAGGTGGATCATTAAAATAAAAGTGCTTGGATTAATTTACATTTATTTTTATGTCTTCAATTAATTCTATTCATAAAAAAATAAAAATTGTCCTACAATCAATTTTTTCCTCTAAAGTTGCTCTTCCCTTCATGTTCCGTGTCTGTGTGTCTGAAAAACTATCTTTATACCCCTCTCCCTGGTGCCAGCTTCCTGTTGGGAACAGGAAGTCCCAGGGTGCTTTTCTGAGAAATCTCACATACTGAAGCAGCCTGACCCAGTACCTTCACTTCCTCTGATTTAATTTACTTAAGAGATGAGCGTGTGGTGAAGTGCGCATCACGAGAGCCTCAGCTGCTCCTCTTCCTGAACGGGTGTCACGTGTATTCACTTGAAAGATGGCAGGAAATATTGATGTTATTACTGTAAGTTTGGTGCCCGAGGACATGCATTTGGGTCACTCTTAATGCCCAATTCAGTGTGGAATGCAGTAAATGTGTGGAAGATGGTCTCATATCTCTGATTTAGTCGATTCTGTACCATCCCCTTTTCAGGCTCAGTCATGAGAGCTCTTTCATACCATCAGCCTCAGATGTGACTGAGCACTTCCATGCTATTTGTAGTTTTTTGTAGAGCGGTTTGTAGTTCTCTCTTTTTTTGCATGTAGGTTTGTATGATGATGTTCCTCTACCTCGTCATTCCTTCTTGTTCGTTCCCCATTTGTGGTACTATGGTCGGGTCCCGTGATCAGGTTCTGCATTCTCACGGGCGGTGAGTGAAGATGGGTCCACATGGAGCCCCCATGGCTTCGGCCAGCACCCATATTGGGCCCTGTGTCCCACCGTGGTGCCGGCTCTTTGTGAACGTGACTCAAACATATTAAATCAAATGCTTGACTACGGATTCTTTAGACCCACTAGATACTGTGTTCCTTTCTGTCCTCAGGATGTTCTGGCTGGAACGTCCATCGCCACAGTACTGCACTTGGTCGTGCCCATTAACACATTTTTAGAAGATGCATCATATTGGAATATTTCAGCTTCAACAGTGGAGAGACAGAACTCTCAATGTTAACAACCTAGAGCTGAGTATCTGGTGGGTTGAACGAATCTGTGGTGTTACCATAGCAACCTGGGATAAGTGAATGTGCACTGCTGAGTATCTGGTGGCTCTAAAGGATCTGTGGTTTTGACAAGGATGACAGACAGCTTTGCCCTCGGTGTTGGACAGACAGACACAGGTGCGGGTGGAATGGTTGCTGTGGAGATGAGCAGCTCCAGGAGTATCAGTGGGCAGGGGGGAACGCTGCTGAAGGCTGGGCATCTGGTGTCTCTAAAGGATCTGCGGTTCGATGAGGCGGACCGAGGAGCATGCCTTCACACCTGCTCACCTCACCTGAAAAGGTGACAATGCTTCCAGAAGTTTAGGAATTCATCCGGGTTGAAAGTTGGGCACGCCAGAGAGCTGATCGGGGCATTGTTGCCCAATGTCTCCAGAAGAAGTCTGAGTGGTGACCGCCAGGGCTGAGCACATGGTGGTTATCTCCTTCAGTCGCGGGGATGAGGCTGCGGCTCAGAGTGGCCTTACCCGCTTCACTGCAGGTCTCCACATCTTCCCTTTGACCTTTGACCAGAGCAATCAGCCAATCATGGAATAGCTGCTCACCCCTCCAGCTGTTCCTTCTTAGTCTGGCTGCGGTGTTCAGTGTGACTGGTTAATGGGTCATTGTTTGATGGCCAGCCTCCAAGCGATCTTCGTTGGTAGAAGCGTTCCTAAAGTCTGCCCCCGGCCTGTCCTCCCCCAGATTGAGAGGTGGTGGTGATGGAAAGGGGCTTCAGTGTGCTGGCTGTGTGACCTTTCACCCCCTCTGAGCAGGTCAGAGAGCAGATTGTCAATGCCTTTTTACCATAGCACCCATCAAAAGAGGGGGATGAGGAGGACAGGGGGTAGGGTCAGGGGAGCAGGGAGCAGGGAGAGAGGGGAGGGAGGGAGGTTTTGGAAATACGGTGGTCAGTAGAATGTCAGCCCAGGACTCAGTCGTGTGTTACAGGAGCATGGGACAGGGTAATATTAGAGCCTCCCTCCCCTCCACTGAGGTGCCCTCTGGCTTTGACAGCTGTGACAGCGGATGAACAGATTAATTATTCACCCCTGTTTTCTTTCTTATAAAAAATGGCTGGTTGGGTAATTATCTCACTGTTACATAAATGGCAAAAACGCCCCCCAATTCACAACTGCTGCTGCTTCTTTTCAGTTTTTTTAAGCCATGTGAGTGGGAGGTGGTCCTGGGTCCTGTTATTAGGCAGCAGTGTAGTGTAATGGTTGGGGAACTGGATTGGGTAACACTAAGGTTGCAGGATCAAACCCCATGTGGGGCCATTGTACCCTTGAGCTAAAGGTACTTCACCTGAATTGCTTCAGTAAATATCCAGCTGTATGAATGGATTGTATGTAAAGAACTGTAAACTGTGTTAGTCGCTCTGGATAAGATGCTAAATGGCTGTAATGTAATGTTTTTTTATGGAATCACAGACCAGTCAGAGCGAAGTGGCGAGGATTCTGTGTTGGAGCACAGTGTGTGGAGGGCATGGCTCTGTGTGGGGGGCGTGGCTGTGTGTGGGTGTGGCTCTGTGTGTGGAGGATGTGGCAGAGCATTTTTGGACTTTCCCACCTGGACATTTCTCCAAGTTAGAGACATAAATGAGACTCTGATCCCTCATGGGCCCGGCTCGATGCTAACAAGGGGTTGGAAGAACCCGGAATAATAAGAGTTACTCTGCCTCAAGCCATACGAGACGTCATTGAGAGACCTGAGAACAGAGTGGGACCTGAAACAGACGCTCCCTGAAGCAGGGTTTGCATGTTGAGCAGGAATGGAAGCTCTGGCCTCCACAGGAATAAGAACAAGGTGTTATTTTAGTTGGAGCAGTTTAACAATGCTCCATGACAGGGTGGTGAGGGCAGCAAGCGAACAGAACACAGATCGGATTCGACATTTCCTCTCCTCGCAACGTTAATCATGTCGTGATGTGCGCCATATTAATACTGTCATATTAAGGTATTCTGGAGCAAAACCTGGCATCCTGTTTTCAAAACCTTGAGCCTGATTTCCTGTTAACCCGTGTCCCAGACGAGCGGGGCTTGGAGCTTGTATCCGGAAGGTTGCGGGTTAGAGTCCTAGGTGAAGCACTGCTGTCGCACTTCTATAAATGCAGCTCATATTGCTTCAGCCACCTCAGTTATATGTGTAAACGTAAGCTGTGTGATCTCTGGAAGTCGCCCTCATTGATGGTGCCTAGCTAATGCTCAAACATTTAGGCCACTCTTTGTAAGAGAGATCATTACCGAATTGCGGTTAATAGTCTTTTGACAGCTAAAGATGAATATTCTGGTGTGGCTTGTTCTTCAGTTCCACGAAGCAGGGTCAGTTTTAGGAGTCGAGGAGAGTAGGGAATGCAGATTAGGGGACATGCCCCTGCTGATGGACAGTGCAAACGAAGGCCCAACTCCCCCACCACCACACACACACACACACTTTTATTTAACCCCCTGCGGGTGTGGTCGGGTGTGGTCAGCGCTGGATATGGCCCTGCCTCCCTCCAGGGGAGGCGGGGCTAAGGGGCTGTGTTTTGGGGCTTTGTCCGGGACGGAGAAGTTACCCCTGCCAGCCCCGCCCCTTCCCCTTCCCCTCCCCCTCCCTCCTCCCTCTCCCTCGCACATACTGTATATCGCGTGTCAGAACAGATCCATGGTGCGAATCTGATACGGCCTGCTGGAGACCCTGCGGGGAGGGGTTCGAGGCAGGCCGGTCGTGGGGGGCATGCTTTGTCTGGAATGGCTGAAATGGGAGTGGATCAGCGTCTCGACACTGCTGAAGCGTAATAAATAACCGACCACGGATATCTCCGGATTAGAGCAGAATTGAGCGTCTCACGCTGTTTGACTTTCTGCACACCACGTGAGGGGATCACATATCCCAACTTCACCTCAGACACAACGAGCCACCTTTACCTCAATATGTATTCCAGTGTGGGGTGGCTACAGCACAGATCCTATACACACACCAGATACTCAGCGATCCTGCGATCCTTCCGTCCTCTCTGCTTCTGAACTACAAGAGTTTCTGGTGCTGTATTACAGAATGCCCATTACTTAGTCATGTCCCCCTGAATGAGTTTTCAGAAGATGCATCAACATTGGAATGTTTGGTCATTAGCAGTAACGAGACCGATCAGTCAGTGTTCAGGGTACAGAGTATCTGGCGTGTTTTATAGAGTGTGTGGTCATAGTGCTAAGGGGCGAGTGTGCGGGGGCGTGGAATAAGCACTGTGTGAAATCCCCAGTGGGTTCCCCGTCCACCAGGACTCTCTGTGAGAAATCTGCATTCGCCCACACCGTCGGACAGGAATATCAATCGCATCGGTGAGTCACCTGATGTTTAATGCACGGCTTCTTCTGGGCTCCCTGCTCCATCAATATTGATGAGACGGAGTAAAACTCCAGTTCTTTCTGGCCGGCCTTGTTCATTTGCAAGCAACGTGGAGGAGACCGTGAAATCCAAACAGTCAGTTCCCAGCGTGACGGCTGAATCTTTGAGCAGCCGAGCGTTCGGTGCGCGCAGGATGGTGCTTGGGATGGATACAGAAAGCAGAGGCGCTGCCATTTTGGGAATATTCTGTGTGGCAGGCTGTCCCAGGTGTCCCTCTGTCAGTCCGTCAGTCTGCGGCATCGTCGCGCTTCATCACGCCTGCGTTGTTCTCCGCTGTGGCCTGACACTTGCCGTTTTCTTGTCGCACGTACCTTAAAGCCGATGAAGCCTGTTGGCGAGAGGCTGTAAAATGGCTCGTTTGCGTAATGATTCATTCAAACGGAAGCTGCCATTCAGGAGCAATAAATACATAAACATCCTGCCCTGCTGTTGGGGCTAAATTAAGAAGTTTGATCGACAATGAAAAACAGACATCTGTAGCTATGGATTTACAGTACGACACACACCAACCACATACACACACACACACACATTTACACACACACACACACACACACACACATTTATACCCAAACACACACATGCGCACATACACACACATTCACGCATTCCCAAACACACACACACACACACACACACACACACACACACCAGTAGACAAAAATCAGTGCATGTCTTATTTAAACCGTAAACTTTTACGGTGATCTTGGTGTGCGGATGCAGAGGAGGCTATAAAAGTTTCAATAGAGACGTGACTGAAAGGTATGTGTTTACTCAAAACACAGAGGCAGGAGTGTGCCCCCTCACAACCGCAGTCCTGCTCCATGGGAAACGTAAGCGTCACATAAGAGCTCCCGCTCAATGCCCTTATACAGCTGCTGTGTGGAGCGCAAGCTCCTGAGGCCTGAGGTGTGGGTCGGGGCGGGGCCTGCGCTCTGCATGTGGGCGGGGTCTGCGCTCTGCGTGTGGGCGGGGCCTGCGCTCTGCTTGTGGCGGGGGTGGGGGTCTGTGCTCTGCGTGTGGGCGGGGGCGGAGCCAGCGGGCAGCAGGCAGGCACAGCGGAGGCCTCGTTCTGTCAAGGGGCTGGTTAAAGGAGATTTACGGTCCGTTGGAGAAACTGATATAAACACCGTTCTCAGCCCGAGTTAGCCCAACTCCTACGGTTTAGTCAAGATGTTTCCTTTGTTTGGTTTGGTTGGTTGTCTGTGATTGGCTGTCACAATGCAGATGGTTGAGGATTTGTGGTCGTTTTGCAGTTTTTTTGTGGGTGGCTTGTGTGCTATCTTATCGGACATATTTGGTCATTTGAATGTGCCATTTGTTGAAGAAATGTATGTGGTTTTGCTGTTCTCTTGGCCAGATTTGTCTTGAGAAATGTTTTAGGACCTTTATAAAAATACATCACAAAAAACAGGATTCCTTTCTTGGTGTGGCCTGCCCCAGATTCCCCTTAATGTAGACCGACACATTATTACTCTCACTGACCCACTGCCCTGTGGTGCATCGGTGTGGCATGCCTGTCTCCTGGCTGCAGGTGTGCATGTGCGTAGTCGGGTTCAGACTGTAGCCCCTCAGAACCGTGTCAAACGGTTCGTCAGGTGGTCTGAACTCTCAGGTGAGGCTCTGATTGGGCACACCATTCCTCCTGATTGGCTCATGTTGCTCTGCCATCCCTTATCAGGGTGACACCACTTCCTGCACTGGATTCTGGATCCTGGGAGGATTGCTCAGCGTTTAGGACAGGGAGGGCAGGGAGGGCCATATCTGTGTCTGGATTTCTTAATTAACTCTTAATCCTTCATTAACTGGCTTTCTAACTTCTGCTCTTAATGATTAGATACTTAATTAGCCCAATCATTTTGTAAGCTGACATTTTAGCATCATTTATTGATAAGATCATGAATGACAGCTGAAGACCGTTCTTGTGTCCATATATGAGACGCACATTGAGCCAGGGTAATTGGTGGACACAGAAGCGGAGGGCCAGAGCTGCCCCGCCCTGGTTTGGGGGAAGAGGTGCGAGCGCAGGAGCAGAGCCTCCTGGGACGTGCGTACCGTAGCGTCGCGTCCAGTGAGAACGCACGGAGCGCTGGCATGGCCCTGTGTGGGAGAGGTCAGGGGTCATGGGAGGCGGGAGAAAGCACGACCCCAGGGTGTTCCAGCCCGCTGAGTTTCCTTCAGTGTGTCACCAGATTGGAGCGACTGATGAACGGCGCCCGCGTGTCTGATGTGCACGTCAAGGTGAATCGAGGTGAACTGAGAATTCCCCGAGAGCGCTTCCAGATGCTCGTTCCCTCTGGTGTTTTAATGAAAGGCCCGTAAATCAGGTCAGATTGAAACGCTCTCTGCGCTGGTGAGAACGAGCTTTGGCATGGCCATGGATGCTGCTCTGTGCTCCAAACTGTTCCCACGTATTCATTTATTTATTCACCCGACTTCGCCCCTAAGGCACACCTGGGCAAGGATGACAATCCCTTCCTGTTTGTAAAGAGGGCCTTAATTTGTATTTATGCAAGCTGATGCAAAAAATATATATGAAAAAAAGGGCATAGTTGCGAAGGGGCTTTGGGGCCTGTGGGGTTGGAGGCGGAGCGGAGCTGAGCCTTCGCCATGTCAATCCAGGGGACACACACTGACGCTCGCCAGTCGCTCTGCCCCTCCGCCCTGTCCCGATGTGCGATTGCAATCCGTCAACATTGGCGCTCGCTTGTGTTGCCATGGTGATGTCTGTCCCCTGTCGATGGAGAGGTAGCATCTGAGAGGTGTGTGTGTGTGTGTGTGTGTGTGTGTGTGTGTGGCATCGGCAAATATGTGCCATGTTTCCCTTTAAATTGCAGAGATTGTAAATCGTAGGACTGAGTTGAATATCTATGTGCTTTTTCCTGCTTGCAGAATGGAGGTTTTTCCCCAAGCAGTTGGTTGTTATGGCTACCTGCATGCCATAAGCTTAGATTTGACCTGGACAGAGGAACGCCCTCGAGAGGGGCTCGTGTTTGATGGCCTGGGGTGTGGTGAAGCAGGCGTGTGTGCAGGTTGGGCCATTGTTTGTGGGCTGGTCAGCCCTGGTCTAACTGTAGTGCGGTTTTTTAACCTGGTCTGATTGGTGTGCAGTCTTTAACCTGGTCTGATTGGTGTGCAGTCTAACCTGGTTTCATTGGTGTGCAATCTTTAACCTGGTCTGATTGGTGTACAGTCTCTAACCTGGTCTGATTGGTGTACAGTCTGTAACCTGGTCTGATTGGTGTACAGCAGGGGTCTCCAATCTTATCCGAGAAGGGCCGGTGTGGGTGCAGGCTTTTGTTCTAGCCCTGCACTAAAACGCCTCAATCGAGACCTTCATTAGTCGAATCAGGTGTGTTAGTGCAGGGCTACAACAAAAGCCTGCACCCACACCGGCCCTTCTTGGATAAGATTGGAGACCCCTGGTGTACAGTCTCTAACCTGGTCTGATTGGTGTGCAGTCTTTAACCTGGTCTGATGGGTGTGCCGTCTTTAACCTGGTCTGGTTGGCCAGTGTGAGCAGTATGTATTCTAGTCTCTTCAGTGTGTAGTCTTTGAACTAGTCTTATCAGGTGTGTGGTCTGCACCCTGTATCCAGCCAATCCATTTATACAGCTGGATATTTACTGAAGCAATTTGGGATGAGTATCTTGGCTCAAGGGTCCAACAGCAGTGCCCCACCTGGGAATTGAACCTGCAACCTCTGAGTTACAAGCTCATTTCCCTGACTACTACACCCAGTGAGACGTTTAACATTCCGCTGGAAGTGATGGGGGGAGATTAGGGAGCCTGACCTCTGACCCCAGGTCTGCCGCCCCCCGACCCCACCCAGTGCCCAGAACAGTATTTGTTCCTCTCTCTAACTCAGATCAAAGCCTGCCCTAAATGCTTAATGCGATAGGCTGTGCAGTTCTCTCACTGTTCACACATTGGCTCTGAGGCTGAATGAGAGCACAAGGACCCTGCTCGTTACTTTATTCATTTCATCTGTCACTTCATTACTTTACGTGTGTTTTTTCCTTTGGTGGCCTTCGATTATACAGCTCACAAAATCGCGCACATCTGTCTATTAAAGGCATTAATTGACTGAGCGGCCCAGTGGCAGATATGTACCACAGGGCTGCCCTCCTCTGCCCCGTCTCCTTATTAATTAAGGGCGCAGGGGTTCTGTACATTGGCTGTTCTTCAAACCGGGCCCTGAGTAATGCAGCTGTGCGTTGAGGACTGGCATTTTAGTAATATTACACCAGGGCGGGCTATCTGCGCGCACTTCATTTCTGTAAGTGCTTATTGAGTGCTGGTGTGGAGCCGCTGCCCACCAGATCCATCTGCACTGGCCTTATTCTCTTCTTCTTTTCAAATGTTTTATTTGTTTCATTTGACCCTTGTTTTCTCTCCGTTGGGATGCGGCGGTCGTGACCACGCTCGTCACCCGGCAGTGTTTAAAGCGGACCCACACCCTTTCAGGCGCAGCAAGAGTTTGAATGCATGCAGCACATGGTTCTGCAGGAGTGCGCTTTGATGGCTACTGCCCCCGGCTCTCCGGTGCTTCCAGGCCATTCTGCTCTGGTGCATTCTAGGTGCTCGCATGTCCTCCTTTTGTGTGCGCTCCCGGATTCATTTTTCGGTTTCAGGTGTTTTGTGAGCGATGCTCCAGTCAGCGTTGGCCCAAAGAAGGCACTCCACGTTGTGAGAGGGGGGCATGTTCTGACAGGAGCTCTCTCTGTGTGTGAGAGGAGGCCGGCGAGCGGAGTTTAACCTCCCCGTGAAACCCGAGATGCCGTCCTCCCCCTCCTTGGAATTCCCAAACTTGACTACAAAGCGTTGCCTGGAGATGAAAGGCACCCTGTCTTTTTGTTGCTCGCCTGGAAAAACAGGAGAGAGGGGATTTAAGTCTTTCCTCAAGGCGTCATTCTAGTGGTTAGTTTCTTTAGCGTCGTTTTTAACTGTTAACGGACAAAACAACGGCAGCACGCACACCCCACCCCCTCGCAGCCGAAGCTGAGGTAGTTCCCTCCGGTGAGGCGGATGCTCACGTCCCCCCACACATCCTGTTTGTTTTGGCCAGCAGGTTTGGGGTCATTGAAATTTAATTCATGGATTGAAAAATGTTCTAGTACGGATTTTTCAATAATAAATGAATTGAATTTGAATGAACTGATTGAATTGATATGTAATTTAAGCCAGCCCTGCAGAGCAGATGTGGCTGGTTTTGAGAGCGTGGTGGCAGGCTTGGTCTTACTCTGTGTGCGCGGTAAGCAGGGCTGCTCATGCCCGCTGTGTAAACACACTCTCCGTTACCCCACGTGCCTGCTTCTCCTGCGCCTCAGCTGCTATTAGGACACTCCACTGTTTGGGTTGGACCTGACTGATGTGCCTCTCAGGCCACCATAGTTACACAAGATGGCTGATGCCCCTCGTTACCTGGCTCTGGCTCGCTCCCATCCATCAATGTTTGTGCATTGCCATAACGTCAGTTGATTTGCTAAAGCCAGTTTCCAAGCCCCAAAAAAACTGTTTAGGTTTATCCAACCTTGCTCATTGCTACCCCTTGAAATCATTGCCCACTAAACTAAAAGACAATGAAAGTGTCTCTAACTGTTAGGCACATTTGGCATCTCAAGGTTATAGACTGATATGTGGCAGCTTCCTGAGCTGTGCCTCCTTCCTCAAAAAAGTCAGTTCTGAGTTCATGTCAGTCGTGTTACCACGGACAATGCCAGCATTGTCTTCTGTCCTTTTATCCAGAATTGGCAGTGACCACAGTGACCTTTTTGATTTTACACTGAAATCGTTTTGGTTTTTCCTTCTGAATTGTTGTCCAAAAGTTTGGACAGCAGACAGCATTCTTCTGATGGGTCAGTCAGCTGTGATTCACAGAAGGACAAAAGCACTAAAACCACAGATCCTGTACACACACCAGATACTCAGCTCCACAGATCCTACAGACTCACCAGGTACTCAGCTCCACAGATCCTCTACACACACCAGATACTCAGCTCCACAGATCCTACAGACACACCAGGTACTCAGCTCCACAGATCCTCTACACACACCAGATACTCAGCTCCACATATCCTACAGACTCACCAGATACTCACCTCCACAGATTCTACAGATACACCAGATACTCAGCTCCACAGATTCTATAGACTCACCAGATACTCAGCTTCTGCGTTCCTCCTGTCCTCTGTGCTTCTTAAACACAGGAAGTTCTGGTGCTGTATTACAGTTCAAATCGCCACAGTATGCACTTGACCACGCCCGTTAATGAATTTTCCGAAGACTTCAGTAGTAGGGAGACTGAGCCTTCAGTGTTACGAACATAGAGCTGAGTACCTGCTGGGTTTATAGAATCTGTGTGCTAAAACCCTTAAAGTGCAGGGGCTGCACTTCCTGTCATAGGCAGCAGGGAATGGATGTTCGGTTACCCGGCAACAGAAGACACTGCTGTGAGACTGTAGCTCCAGCAGGCAGCTCTTACCTGTGAGGAGCTGGCTGTGATGCCATCGTTAACCTCCACCCACTGGGTATGGATTCTTGGTCTTAGTGTATTATCTGTTGCATTGTTTCCTCTGCTTCCAGTGAAGCCTGTTTGTTCCAGCATTTGTGCTGCTGTTGTATTGATCAGCGTGATGTTGTGCCTTAGCTTCAGCTCTAAGAAGAGTTGTGGTGGTTCCAAACTTCTTCCATTTCACAATGATGGAGCCCACTGTGCTCCTGGGGGCTTTCAATGCTTTAGTAATGTTTTTGTACCCTTCCCCAGATCTATGCCTCAACACAATTCTATCTCGGAGGCCTATGGATAGTTCCTAGGACTTCATGGCTTGGTTTTTGAAATGCACTGTGAACTGTGGGACCTTATATAGACAGGTGTGTGCCTTTGTAAAGCATGTGCAATCAATTGAATTTGCCACAGGTGGCCTACAATCAAGTTCTAGAGACATCTCAAGGATGATCAAAGGGAACAGGATGCATCTGAGCTCAATTTTGAGTGTCATAGCAAAGGGTCTAAATACTTATGTAAATGTGATATTTAAGTTTTTTATTTTTAATACATTTGCAAAAATTTATAAAAAGCAGTTTTTGCTTTGTCATTATGGGGTATTGCCACGAATAAATAACTCAGTACATGTTGTACATGTCATTGACATTATTGTTGACATTGGATAACATAGTCATGAACAACAAAAGGTAATGTACAGAGTAATCCTTGGAGTGAATAAAGTATTATTGCTATGTAGGCTACTTAAGCTACTTTGCAACTTGTAAACTATATTAGCCCAACTTACAATGAAAAACGTTACTGTAACATCAACAAAGCACTTGAAAACGTAACTTTAGCTATCTAAGTTAATTATAAATAAAACACAGCAATGGCATAAAACTATGAACATGTTACTGACTAGAGATGGCTTATCGTTAGCCACGAAAGCCACATTTAATCGCATCTTAAACTGAAAATGTCTACACTACCGGTCAAAAGTTTTAGAACACATCCATTTTTTATTGAAATTTACGCAGTTTAATGTTTCAATGTACTCTGAAATTACAGCATAGAACAAATAAAAAATTGGAGATAAAAAGTAAATCATGGATTTGTTTTGTTTAACAAAATGTAATCAACATTTTTGACAGATATAACAGTCAAACACACTCGTGGCATTCTTTCTACAATGGAAATCAAATATTGTTCGGAAAGTTCTTCCCCACACTGTTGCAGAAGTTCCCACAAATGTGTTGCACTTGTAGGTTGCTTTGCTTTCACCCTTCTGTCCAGTTCATCCCAAACCAGCTCAATGGGGTTTAGGTCTGGAGCCATTCCATGATTTGAAGCCTACCGTCTTGTTCTTTTCTTCTAAGGTAGTTCTGACATAGCCTGGAGGTATGTTTTGGGTCATTATCTTGCTGTAGGATGAACCCCTGACTAACTAGGCATAGACAGAGGCAGAGGGTATTGTATGGCGCTGCAAAATGCTGTGGTAGCCCTTTTGGTTCAGGGTGCCAGTCACTCTGTGCAAGTCGCCGGCTCTGGATCCAGCAAAGGGGCCCCAGACCATCACGCTTCCTCCTTCATGTTTGACAGTTGGTGTCACACACTGAGGAACCATCCTTTCGCCTACTCGACGGCGTACGGAAACCCTGTGTGATGAACCGAAGATGAATCGGTCCATAAGACCTTCTTCCAGTCTTCAGTAGTCCACTGGCGGTGCTTCATGGCCCAGGCAAGCCTGTTTTTCTTATTTTGCCATCTTAGCAATGGCTTCCTTACTGCCACTCGACCTGTCAAATGTGCAGCTCAAAGTCTTCTCTTCACAGTTGAAACTGAGACTTCCTTACTTCAACCAGTGTTAAGCTGTGCTTGAAGTTGTTGTCCTGTGAGCCACCTATCACGCAAGCAGTTGATTCTCAGAAACTTGATTTCTGATTTTGTTGTGGCTTTTGGTCTGCCAGTTTCCTCCGGTTTCCACAACCCTATAATAAGCTCACAGGCAACTATCACCAACGCCGTTGCTTCAATGTAACCTGTGTCGGATGTATTTCTTGCTAAGGTCAGAAGAGCGGTGACGTCTAAGTACAAGTGCGTTTCAAATGTAACAGATTTGAAGCGTTCTGCGTTCTTGCAGTCTCGGCAGAGCATTCTTTTGAGTGTACTTGGAAGTGCGTTCTTACAAGTATACGAGAACGCGGATGCAAGTATGCAATTTGGGACACAGCCTCTGTGTCTCAGTGACCCCGGGTCCAGAACGGGGACAGATTCACTGTGCGCTGACAGCATGTCTGACTCTGACCACAGCAGCCATGATGTTGGTCTCAGGCAGGCGCGTGTCTGAATTGGGCAGCTAGGGTTTGTGTGTCGTGTGTTGTGTCATGTTGTTGTGACGGGGTTCTGGCGCAGAGGTCATGCATGTGACATACAGCACACACCTTCAGGGACAGAGCCACAGTACTGGGCCTGTGTATTTATTCTGAACCAACAGAAACTCTCCTCTTTGTCTGTAACATGAACCATCAGCTGAAACCCACCCACCCACACACACGCACACACAAACACACACGCACATACAAATACACGTACATACACACACACACTCACGCACATACAAACACACGTACACATATACACACACACACGTGTACACATACACACATACACACACACACTCACACGTGTGCACACACGCATACAAACACACACACCCATACACACCCATACACATACATACACTCACGCACATATCCACACATACAAACAAACAAACACACACACACACACACACACACACTCATGCACCGCGATAAATGTGTTGGGCCGGAGCAGGCACGCTCGGTATCGCCGTGGGGATGTGGAGAAGGATTCCCTCCATAACCACCTCACTCACCATTACACGGGTTTGTACCACTTCTGCTCATTTAACTGGTTTTCGCTCATTAACAGGGCTAATTGGCCGGTTTAAGGCCAATTAGTGTGACTTAGGAGCTGTGACCGAGGGGAGTGCACCAAGAGCCTGGCATGTTGCTTAGAACGTTGTGCTATTTAAAAGAAATAAATAGAGTTGATCAGTTAATGACAAAATTCTGAGCAGTTGAACTATTTCACCTCTGTTTTACTGTGTCTTTAAGAGATCCTTTCAAACCAATGTCCCCTCTGAGCGAAGCGCTCCCTCCCGCTTTCCCTTCCTGCCATGTGTCCCACAATGCTTTTGGGCAGCTGTGCTCTGCCCTCTGCCCCAGGGCTTCCTGTGCACGTAGGGAACTGTGAACCCGCCCCCCCACGTTTAGGTACGTGACCCCTAAAGCCCCAAACTGTGTACAACTGAACCCCCCCACCCCTATCCTCAAAAACACAGGACCCCCCCCCCTCCAGTACAGAGCCCCAGTTAATGGGTCCAAACTTCCGCGGGCCGGTTTAGCTTCAAAGCCCCGTTTGCGGTGGCCCGCCGTAGCACGCAGGTGCTGTGGGCTCCTTGTTCGTTGGTTGGGTATCACCGAGAGCCCCCCTCCCCCCGAGCGCAAGACGGGTGGGTCACCTGACCTGACGGCACACTGTAACTGAGGCTCCCTCCACACAGAGGAAGCTCTGCTGCCATTTCAGGGGAAATATGAATCTTCATCACACTGGAAAGGGTGCTGCAGAAATGAAGTATTCACGTGGCCTGATGGAGGCCCAGTTCAAGATGAATTAAACTTCCGTGCACTTTGTTAAATAGAGGCTGCCCAAAACTGGGACAAACTGGGTGTCGGCCGATTTGAATCAGGACATTCAAACAGTCGGGACTCAAAAATAGTTCTTCTGATCAGAGAGACACCCATCCTGAGCTGCTGAAAATAAATCTTATAAATAACGCTCTTTTGTCGGGTGTGTCTGAGTGCGAGGATCTGACTGTTCTGCAGAACTCCTCTCATTTGTGTCCTGAGTAAATGAAGAGAATGGATGGGAGTTGAGGGAGAGTCCAGCCTTGGCTGTCGGATGCAGGGAGGTGTGAAACGTTCAGCAGAGAAGTGAGGTTTTACCGAAGTCGTGCCTCTTTAATGCTGAGGCTGAGAAAATTATCCTCTCTGACTAGCAGCAGAAAAGCGCTTGGCGCTAATCTTTACCCTCATTGAAAAATGTGGTGAAAAGTCGCAGAGATTTAACCCAAGATTAAGTTCTGATCCGTTCAGGGCAAGACCTGGCATGCGCTTTAATCAGGGGGCAATGTGGACTCAATGCACCCAGACTGTTGCCTGAAGAGTAACGTGAAGGGCCTCTATTTCTGCTTGAACACACAGCCAATGGAGTGCTGCTTCCTTTTGTATTTCACAACATACATTACCGGTCAAAAGTTTTAGAACACCCCCATTTTTCCAGATTTGACAGAAATTTAAACAGTTCAAGTCCAGTGAATAACCTGAAATGGTACAAAGGTAAGTGGTAAACTGCCCGAGGTTTAAAAAAAAAAAAAAAAAAAAAAAAAGTTTAGGTTACCAAAAACTGAAAAGGAATGTGCATTTTTTGGCAGTGAGTAGTTTCCTACACCATTAAAAGGCACTTGGAAACTGGAGGAAACTGACAGGAAGAGGTCTGGCAGAATCAGAAGACAAGTTTCTGGGAGTCAACAGCTTGCCTGATAGGCGGCTCACAGGACAACAGCTTCAAGCACAGCTTAACACTGGTCGAAGTAAGGAAGTCTCAGTTTCAACTGTGAGAAGACTTCGAGCTGCAGGTTTGATAGGTCAAGTGGCAGTAAGAAAGCCATTGCTAAGATGGCAAAATAAGAAAAAGAGGCTTGCCTGGGCCGTGAAGCACCGCCAGTGGACTACTGAAGACTGGAAGAAGGTCTGATGAATCAAAATGTGTAACCTTCGGTTCATCACGCAGGGTTTTTGTATGCCGTCAAGAAGGCGAAAGGATGGTTTCTCAGTGTGTGACACCAACTGGCAAACATGGAGCAGGAAGCGTGATGGTCTGAGGCTCTTTTGCTGGATCCAGAGTCGGCGACTTGGACTTTTTTTTTTATAACTCTGAAATATACATTATTTTTCTGTTTTTGGTAACCTAAACTTTTTTTTTTTTTAAACCTCTGGCAGTTTACCGCTTACCTGTGTACCATTTCAGGTTATTCACTGGACTTGAATTGCTTAAATTTAAGTAAAAACTGAAAAAATGGGGGTGTTCTAAAACTTTTGACCGGTAGTGTACATCTAATGTAGTCACGCTCTAGCCGCTGCCCCAGTGCCTGGGTTAAATCTCACTAGCAGTGGCACAGGTCATTGTTCATTAATCTGCTCTGCATGAATGCACTGTAAATGAGTCACTGAGGTAAAGGGGAGGTTCGAAGACCTCCAGACCCCTTTAACCTAAGCACTTGGATTGTGCCTACCTATATTAAAGTTGGTGCTGATGCCACTCGTTTGGGTAGAACAAGACATTTATATTTTAGGTAGAAACAGGCTTTGCTGTTGTTCTCATTTGATCAGAGCGTACCTGGATGCTGGTGATTTTGGTTTCTCTCTAAGACAACCTTCTGAGACGTCTCCACACAGGTCTTCCCCCGCTCTCCCTCAGGACGAAGGCTTGCTCGACTCCCTTTTAATAACCCCCTGAGGTCGACGGGAGCGGCGCCGCTCCCAGCAGCAATAAAAGTATATTACTATTTCTAACTTCGCGATATTTTATCATACACACGCGACAAAAACATTGACAGAAACCTTAGAATCGCGACTTTCCGATTTGAGCACTGGCAAATCAAATGGGATTTTTAAATTAGGTTAATTAGACCAAAAGTAAACCTTGCCTTTTACTCTCTTTTTTTACCTGTTAGTAACGTCCCCCTTCTATTGACATGGTAACTAGGTGCGATTTTCGGGGAGGTATGTGGGGAGGGGCGTGGGGCCATGTGTGAAAACGCGCGCGTAAACAACACAAACTGTAGACAATTTGAAGCAAGATTTTATACAGACATACAATTTTATTCAAGATGGAAAGATTTTCTGCGCTGCAGTGTTTGACAGCATTGATGGAAAGCGGCGAGGACAACAACTGGCGAAGAGTAAGTAACTATATTTGATTTGCCATGTTATCAAATACTCGTATATATATATTCAATATATGAATTCGCGTCTTGTGACTACATATTCCGCGTGTTGCAACGTAACAAATTTCAATAGGCACACAAGATCTATGGAAGAATACTTTTCAAACAGCCTAAAATATTAGAAAAAATCGTATGTAGCATGATCGGTTTCATGATCTCACGTCCTTGTAAAATCGATTCTTGTTTTTGTTTATTATTGAGTGCTTCTGTTTAGTTAAATCTGTGTTTGGGATTACGTTTTGGATTTGCTGTTTAGCTAGCTTTGTTTGTTCAGCTAGCTTTGTTTGTTCCAGTTCGTTTATCATTTTGGTTTGTTTTGTGAGTTATTTGCGTGTCGCCTCCGACATTGTTTTGCCTACGTTTGTGGATAATAAAATAAGAGCCAAAATGGCTGCTGCCACAAGATGCGCTTGTTGTGAAAGGAGAAATGGTAACTCAAATATTGCTTTGCCATTTAAAATCTAAATTGTGAGTTGTTGTTTTAATTCTAAAGTGAAAAAAATCACAAAAAAAGTTTAATTGGAAGACCCTTTTTTTCCTTGGGTCTCAGGAGGATATTATGTGCATTATTGTTAGGCTGTATGACTTGTAATATGTGGCATTCCCCTGTATATACTGTATAGTAGTTTGTGTGCTGTTTTAAATAAATCTTCCAAAATGAAAAAAAGCATATATTCTTCTGCATGGCTCACTGACTTGCTTACTCTGTATGGCCTTTGAGAGAGAGAGATGGCCCATCTGACAACTCTTAGAGGTGTGGACAATGAATAATGAATATTCAGGTATTTAGCATTTAGCCCTCCCACAGCCTGAAATAAATGTGACCAGTTCTGATAAAAACAGGTTTTTAGCTATTTAGATCTCAGATGTGCTAAACTGTTTTCACACCCTTACATAACCAAGACCTTGATGAACAAACGCACATTGGCAAAACAATTCGTCACTATAGTTTAGTGTGTGCTTTCACAACTTTTGTGACAGCAGAAAAATTTACTATTTTTAACTTGTGTGTTTGTAGATCTATTTACAAGCTGCATATGATACTGACCAAACTATTGATGGCATACAAATGTAGCTGTGATTGTCCTTCAAATAAAAATATCAAACACTTTGGAGTAAGTGTGTGTTAAGTTGATGAAATTGAGATAAATATCAGACCATGCCAAAATTACAAACCATCTCAAAGCTTAGCACGGACCTCAGAGGGTTAAAGACAAGGGCTCTGTTTGTAATTCTGAGTTTTTTTTTGTTTCTTGATCAGAGACTGTCGTTACATGCTGTTTGCTATTTGTATGATGTGTTGTGTGTGAAGAGTTTGGCCGCTCTGTGCTCATGTGATTATGCCACGGGGCCTCTTGTGAATTCCTTGTCAGAATGTGTCTGTCTCCAATCCTGCGCTCAGTGGTTTCAGAATATGAGTTGTGAACTCCTCAGGGATTCTGTGTGCTCACTGACTAGAGATTCAGACTGATTCCTCATTATCTGTCCAAGGGGTAAAGCCATGGGGCCATTACTCCAGACAGTCATGAAAACCTCTTTTGTTAAGTGTGTGTTAAGCTTTAGGATTCTTAAGAACCACAAAACATACATTAACTCATCCTGTTGAGGCACTGTTCTAGTGTGTAGATGAGTCCCAGTGTCTACATCCTGTTAAGGCACTGTTCTAGTGTGTGAATGAGCCCCACAGTCTGCATCCTGTTAAGGCACTGTTCTAGTCTGGATGAGCCCCATGGGCTGGTATCAAATACAGACCATGCCAGTGGCGACTGTGACCAAGAGTGCCCAACAGGGCGACGCATAATTAGCCGTAGTGTTGCCCAGAGAGGGAGGGATTTAGTTGGCTGGGTTATCCATGTCATGTCGTGTACCAGTGATCCCCGCTAGTCAATGGGGCACCCAGAGTCTGCCGGTAAAAAGCTCTGTACAAAGTGTCTTCCTCTGACTCAGGTCTGTGCTGCTTTACTTGTAGATTGGTGTGAAAAGAAGCGGCGTCTGACATCACATGTTTCGGAGGGGAGCGCATGCTTGTCGGACACTCTCCCAGATCAGCAGCAGAGGTTACAGCGAGTGTGGCTGGAGAATACGATTGGTTGTTCCAAATTGGGAAGGGGTAAAAAGCATTACAAAATCGATTGTGCGTGGTCTGGGTCCCATGGAACATGCTTGAGATTGGGTCGCAGTTTGAGGAAGACCAGGCCTTTGGCAGGATGCAGGAGATGAACGTTTCATGAGATGCACGCCAGCAGCCTCACCATCACAACAAGAGGAACACAGAGAAAGACACATGCCCTTTCCACCCCTCCATTTTCACTGCTGCTGAATATGGAATCAGGTTGCAGTAGAGGTATGAAGAGCTTCTCCCTCCCTGCATGGTTACAACTGAGACTTGTGTCCTATTTTTTGTGGGTGTTACTCACTCTGACTTGAAGCATCTCAGAGGAACTTGGGGCAAATGCATTGATGGATGCATTCAATAAAAAAAATTAAAAATAAAACACCATTTCAGAGTACTGTATAAACATCAATTTATCCTTGACCCATGTACATTTCAGGAAAGCTGCACAAAGTCTACATTTTCAATTTTTCATGCAGTTTCCTCTTGTATCTTTTGAGATCATGTAATTTGAGCTCAAAATAAGCCCCTTGTTAGGGGTGTAACGGTACACAAAAATCACCGTACCTCGGTTTTGAAGTCACAGTTTGGTACGTTTTTGGTACAGCGGGGGAAAAAAGAAATGCAAAACATAAAATTGCTTTTAATTTATTATGAACTTTGTAAACTGTGGTTAATTGGCCATAATTTGCTGAACAACGTACTGAAATTCGGGGTTCAATCACTTTCAACATACAGTCAGGTCCATAAGTATTTGGACAGTGACACAATTTTCATCATTTTGGCTTCACGCCAGCACAATGGATTTGAAATGAAACAATCAAGATGTGCTTTAAGTGTACTTTCAGCTTTAATTTAAGGGTTTTGTCAAAAATATTGTATGAACCGTGTAGGAATTACAACTATTTTTATACATAGCCCCCCCAATTTTAGGGACTCAAATGTAATTGGACAAACTAACATAATCATAAATTAAGTTCCATTAATACTTGGTTGTAAATCCTTTGCAGTCAATGACTGCCTGAAGTCTGGAACCCATAGACATCACCAGATGCTGGGTTTCTTCCCTGGTGATGCTCTGCCAGGCCTTTACTGCCGCTGTCTTCAGTTCCTGCTTGCTCTTGGGGCGTTTTGCCATCAGTTTAGCCTTCAGCAAGTGAAATACATGCTCAATTGGATTCAGGTCAGGTGAATGACTTTGCCATTGCAGAACATTCCACTTCTTTGCCTTAAAAAAGTATTGGGTTGCTATTGTCAGCAGTCACATCATCAACAAGGGAACCAGTTCCATTGGCAGCCATATATGCCCACGCCATAACATTACCTCCACCATGCTTCACAGATGAGCTGGTATGCTTTGGATCATGAGCAGTTCCTTCCCTTCTCCATACTCTTCTCTTCCCATCATTCTGGTACAAGTTGATATTTGTCTCATCTGTCCATAGGATGTTGTTCCAGAACTGTACAGGCTGTTTTAGATGTTTTTTGACAAACTCTAATCTGGTCTTCCTATTTTTGAGGCTTACCAATGGTTTACATCTTGTGGTAAATCCTCTGTATTTACTCTGGTGAAGTCTTCTCTTGATTGTTGACTTTGACACAGATATGCCTACCTCCTAGAGAGTGTTCTTGATCTGGCCAACTGTTGTGAAGGGGTTTTTCTTCACCAGGGAAATAATTATTCTGTCATCCATCACAGTTGTTTTCCATGGTCTTCTGGGCCTTTTGGTGTTCCTGAGCTCACCAGTGCCTTCTTTCTTTTTAAGAATGTACCAAATAGTTGATTTGGCCACACCTAATGTTTTTTCTATCTCTCTGATGGGATTTTCCAGCCTAATGATGGCTTGCTTAACTGGCAGTGACGGCTCTTTGGACTTCATAATGCCACACTTGAAATCAACCCTAATCAACTCTAGATCTGCTTACTTGTAAATGAAATAATGAGCGAATAACAATTGTCCATTAACTTTTGGTCCCTTAAAAAGGGGGGGACCACATATAAAAAGTGCTGTAATTCCTACACCATTCACACCATTTGGATGTAAATACCCTCAAATTAAAGCAAGATTGCATTTGTTCAGTTTCGCAGTGCATACCGAACCAAAAGTCCTGTACCGAACGATTCGGTACCAATACGTATACTGTTACACCCCCACTGGATATTTGCAGCTGTCTTAATTTGGTTAGCCTGCTTGGCTGATGAAATTTGTCATTTGAAGCCTAATTGAGTGTTCGCATCACTAAATTTGTGATTCAGTTTGAGATCAGCTCACGTTGTCTACAGTAATAATAATCTAATATTGTTCAATTATTGTTCTAATTGTTTGCAAGCAAGCTGAGCAGCAGATGTGTATGAGACATCTGAACACAAGTGTACTTTGAATGTTGTGATTCTCTGTGATTTCTTCTCTTGCATCATTAGTGAATAAATGCATGCTTTTTCCCCCCCGATCACTGATGGTTTGTGAGTTTCCTCAGTAGGAATGCAACATGAGGCTCCAGTGGCTTATTAGCTGTGTTTTTTCTGTTAAGGCTGTTTGCTTATGTATCCAGTGATGTTTTTTTTTTTAGGCCTGCTAACTCCCAGCAGCACAAACCCAGATTTAACCGTGCGGCACTCACAGCACTTTCTAAATCAATGCCATTGCTGTGATCACGGTTTTTCACACTATGGGTGTGTTTCTGTGAGACTCAAAATAACCAGGATGTTACTGTCACTGTTCCCTGCTCACATCTCACGACGCTCCCAGGGGCGAGGTCACATTCCCCCAGCGCAGTTCACCCACAGTGTGATGTATTTGGCTTACGCCTCCTCTTGCTGTTCAGCCGCTTCCCTGTGTCTCGTAGTGTGTGTTTGTATCGCCACCTTCACCTTGGCTCCGCCTTCACTGGGTTGATGTGATTGGTGGCATCCCAAAAAGTGGGTGGGCTTGACGCTCTGAACTGTGCCAAGTCCTGGAGCGGTACGGGCCTGGAACGCGGGACCAGCTTGTATATAATCCTACATGAATGTGCCATGGAAACGACAGCCTGCTTTTGATAGGAAAGTTGTAATACCAACAGTTAGATTCAGCGTATAACTGACTTTCTTTACTGCTGAACTGGAATGGCACACGTGCTGCTGTATCACAGGGGTTTCAGGGGAGGCAGTGTAGTGTAATGGTCACGGAACTGGGCTTGTAATGCAAATGTTATAGGATAAAACCCCAGGTGGGGCACTGCCATTGTACCCTTGAGCTAAAGGTACTTCACCTGAATTGCTTCAGTAAATATCTTGCTGTATAAATGTATTGTATGTAAAGAAATATAAACTGTAAGTTGCTCTGGATAAGAGTGACTGCTAAATGCCTGTAATGTAATGTCATGGATGTTTAGAGGACTGTCATGGTGGATGTGTGGGGTTTTATAGGGTGCAGACAGACATGCAGATGAATGTTCTGGTTTGGGGGTGAATGCTGTTGTCCAGTGGTGCAGTAGAAGTGGAGTTCTCACCGGCTCTGGTTCTGATTCTGTTCACAGAGATCCGGGCCCAGCTGGTGGAGCAGCAGAAGTGTCTGGAGCAGCAGACAGACATGAGGGTCCAGCTTCTCCAGGACCTGCAGGACTTCTTCCGGAAGAAATCCGAGATCGAGACAGAGTACTCCCGCAACTTGGAGAAACTGGCTGAGCGATTCATGGCCAAGACCCGCAGCACCAAAGACCACCAGCAGTACAAGTGAGTGTGTGTCTGTGTGTCTGGGTGTGTGCGCGTGTGCGTGCGAACAGTTGTGTTTCTACTGCAGGGATTTATGAATACACAATTACAGTTTGTGTGTCAGTCTGACATCATGGAGATTTCAAGCCAGTAACACTTTTTTTATTTATTTTTTTATTTTTTATTTTTTATTTTTTTGGGAGTACATTAAGAAATGTTTCTGTGAATACCGGACTTCACGTTCCCCGAGATAAGACATGTACAACAATATCAAATGTGTCATACATTTAGTCAGGCTTTTCAATAAATGAAATGTTAATAATGTAAATGTAACACTCTTGGAGAGTAGAATGCATGTCCTGGTTCAGGGCTTGTGTAGCGGTGGGTGAGTTAGTGTTTAATAAATATCCAGATCCATCTCCCCCCCACAACTCTTTCTTGATGTAGGTGCAGGAGGAGGAATGTGTGTTTTCAGGCAGGATGGGGGTCATGGGAGCTGTAAGGGGGGGTGGAGAGACTCACAAAGCCTGCCTCAGCACTACTGAACCTAATTTGGCGAACGACGTACACCACAGATCCTGCCGGTTATTGCGTCCCATCGCGGGGGATTATCCTGCCGAGAGAACATCGTGCCGTGGGGTCTCCTGTTGCACCCTGCCCCGCCCGAGCATCACGCCGTCTCAGCCAGCCTATCGTGGCTGCAGCACAACCATACTGGGGTTCCTGTGGTATTCTCAGTGGGGCAGCATTTGTACAATTCTGAAAAGCTCTGAAGAGACATATTTATAAATCAATCTGTCTGTCTGTCTGTCTGTCTGTCTGTCTGTCCTGCGTGGCAACATCAGCATTAAAATGGGCACTGGGATGGCTCCTAATTTAGCAGGTGCTCCTGTGCCCAACGCTGTTGGAGAATGGAGCAGACAGATTTGAGAGTTTAAGATGAGACAGGCTGGGGGGGTTAGGGTTAGGGAGCGGACAGATTTGAGACAGTTTAAGAGGAGACAGGCTGAGGGGGGTCAGAGTTAGGAAGTGGACAGGTATGAGACAATTTAAGATGAGACAGGCTGAGGTGCTTAGTGCCTTTAATGAGCCTCCGTCTGCATCCCATAAATATGCCCAGTAGCCAGCTCTCTCGCTTTATTTCTCTCGCTCTCTCTCCCCCTCTCTCTCGCACCTTCTCTCTCTCTCTCCCCCTCTCAATTCAATTCAGTTCAATGTGCTTTATTGGCATGAAATACAAAGTGTAAATATTGCCAAAGCATATACAGAATACAAATAATAAAAAATAAAAATATATATAAATACAAATAAAACACACATTTGAACATGAGAAAATAAACGTAAAAAATATATTTCTTTACATAACATAAGAACTTACTAATTATGATATAATCATTGAATTATGAATTTATGCTATCACAACTTCAATGTACACTACCGCTCAAAAGTTTTAGAACACCCCCAATTTCCAGTTTTTACTGAAATTTAAGCAGTTCAAGTCCAGTGAATAACCTGAAATGGTACTAAGGTAAGCGGTAAACTGCCAGAGGTAAAAAAAAGTTTAGGTTACCAAAAACTGAAAAGTAATGTACATTTTAGAGTTAGAAAAAAAGGCCCTATTCAGGGAACAAGTAATGGGTTAATGGTTTAACATTCCTGATGAAGTTTATTTTGTGATTTTGTACTTTTGTTCCAATGTTCCAAATAGGTGATTTTGGTTTGTTTAATAATTTGATTATTGGTTGTGAAGCAGTGCTGACCTGAAGCTGGTTTGTGTTAGTATATGTTAATGTAGTGAGTTTCAGGACCAGCTGACTGAGGGGACACTTTTCTAGGCTAAGCTCTTGGGGTTGTAGAGCCTTGTATTGTAAATAATTGTCTGGGCTTATTTTTAGATGTTCTATAAAATGTAGTGTTCTTTTTTGGACTTGAATAAGAATTGGATATCTGCCTAATTCAGACCTTCATGCGTTATTTGTGGTATTCCTATGTACTTGTAATATGCTTTTACAGAATTCTGCATGCAGAATTTCAGCTGGATGTTTTTCGACAGTCTTGCTCACTGAGTGGTCCCCATATTTCACTACCATATAGCACAATAGGCTTGATGACACCATCAGAGATTAATTTTGTCCAAATTCTAATAGGAATATTTATTTTATGGACTCTTTTGATTGCGTAGAAAGCTCTACTGGCTTTTTCTCTTAATGCATTGACTGCCAGACGAAAGTTCCCTGATGCACTGATTTGCAGTCCTAGATAATCATAATTTAGTGTGTATGTTCTAGGGCAGTGTTGCCTAGATTAAAGCAATTTTTGCTTTCCTGAGATCTGGGATTTTATTTTGAAAGACCATAATATTTGTCTTTTTCAAGTTTACTGTCAGGGCCCAGTTCTGACAGTATTTCTCCAGCAGATCCAGGTGCTGCTGTAGCCCTTGTTCAGTCGGTGACAGCAGCACCAGGTCATCTGCATAGAGAAGGAATGTAACTTCTCTATTGTTTAGAGTGAGGCCAGGAGCTGAAGATTGTTCCAGTAACACCACTAACCCTCTCTGTCTCCCTCTCTCTCTCTCTTGCACCCCCTCTCTCTATTTCTCTTGCACTCTCCCTCTCTCTCTCTCTTCTCTCTCTCTCTCTCTCTCTCTCTCTCTCTCTCTCTTCTCTCTCTCTCTCTCTCTCTCTCTCTCTCTCACTCTCTCTCTCGCACCCTCTCTCTCTCTCTCTCTCTCTCTCTCTCTCTCTTGGTGTCTCTGTTCTTTGAGACTGCAGGACTG
Source organism: Aldrovandia affinis (assembly GCA_029706075.1). Taxonomy (NCBI): domain Eukaryota; kingdom Metazoa; phylum Chordata; class Actinopteri; order Notacanthiformes; family Halosauridae; genus Aldrovandia; species Aldrovandia affinis. The sequence goes on from JAINUG010000175.1 coordinate 155,792, forward strand.
GGACGGGGCCCCTGTGACCTCATTAAGGTCCATGGAGAGTGCTGTTTGTGCTCCCCAGTTGGGACTCTGCAGCAGGGCAGCAGGTTGCCTCATTAAAGAGCCCGTGACAAACCATGGAAAACCACCCTGTTTTGAAAACCACCCTGTTTTGTGTTGCGTGTACATTTCTACTTCCATTGCTGCATTTCAGCGCTCGAATGTTCGGGTGCGATTCACAGTACCCCTGTGCCTGTGGGTGCCTGAGTGACCAGCGGAGGTTGCTGGTGCAAAACAAGATACAGACTACCCGGCTGCCTGAATCCCTCCCTCTCTAGGCGATGCTACTGCTAAATATACACTACCGGTAAAATGTTTTAGAACACCTACATTTTTCCAGTTTTTATAGAAATTTACACAGTTTAATGTTTCAATGTACTCTGAAATTAAAGCATAGAACAAATAAACAATTGGACATAAAAAAGAAATCATGGAATTGTTTTGTTTATAAAAATTGTATCTACATTTTTGACTCATCAAAGTAGCCACCTTTTGCAGATATAACAGCTGAACACACTCGTGGCATTCTTTCTACAATGGAAATCAAATATTGTTTGGAATGTTCTTCCCAACACTGCTGCAGCAGTTCCCACAAATGTGTTGCACGTGTAGGTTACTTTGCTTTCACCCTTCTGTCCAGTTTATCCCAAACCAGCTTGATGGGGTTTAAGTCTGGCCATTTCATGATTTTAAGCCTACCATCTTGTTCTTTTCTTCTAAGATAGTTCTGACATAGCTTCAAGGTATGTTTTGGGTTATTATCTTGCTGTAGGATGAATCCCTGACCAACTGACCAACATGGTGCTGCAAAATGCTGTGGTAGCCCTTTTGGTTCAGGGTGCCAGTCACTCTGTACAAGTCGCCGACTCTGGATCCAGCAAAAGAGCCCCAGACCATCATTGTTGATGACACAGTTGGTGTCACACACTGAGGAACCATCCTTTTGCCTACTCGATGGCGGACAAAAACCCTGCGCGATGAACCGAAGATTTCAAATTTTGATTCATCGGTCCATAAGACCTTCTTCCAGTCTTCAGTAGTCCACTGGCAGTGCTTCATGGCAAGCCTCTTTTTCTTAGTTTGCCATCTTAGCAATGGCTTTCTTACTGCCACTTGACCTGTCATATCTGCAGCTTGAAGTATTCTTCACAGTTGAAACTGAGACTTCCTTACTTCGACCAGTGTTAAGCTGTGCTTGAAGCTGTTGTCCTGTGAGCCGCCTATCACGCAAGCTGTTGACTCTCAGAAACTTGTCTTCTTAATTTCTTGTGGCTTTGGGTCTGCCAGACCTCTTCCTGTCAGAGTTTCCTCCAGTTTCCAAGTGTCTTTTGATGGTGTAGGAAACTGTACTCACTGCCAAGAAATGTACATTATTTTTCAGTTTTTGGTAACCTAAATTAAAAAAAAAATCTCTGGCAGTTTACCGCTGACATTTTTACCATTTTAGGTTATTCACTGGACTTGAACTGCTTAAATTTCAGTAAAAACTGGAGAAATGGGGGTGTTCTAAAACTTTTGACCGGTAGTGTACATCGCACAGTTCGGTACCTTAACAGGATTCTGACTGTGGGGCTCATTTGGAGCACAGAACACGTAGCGGTGATGTGAAGTGTAGCATTATGTGAGCAGGCCTGGGGCTGAAGCTAGCGCCAGTCCATACAGGGGCCCTGCGTTTCACACATCTTTACTCTCTCTGTTTCGAGCACCTGTCCATCGCTTGGTGTTCAGCACAGTTGGATTCACTGTTTGATTTACTCTGCCGGAAAGAGATGCATTGCGCAAAAACCCACGCGCTTGGTACAGACGCATTGGAGCGTGCTTCATTTTGGGGCGGAGTCATGTGGGGTTTCCTGTTTTTGTGATGCCTGGGACAGTGTTGTAATCCAGCAGGATGTTTGGATGGTCTGTGTCTGGTTTTGTGTGCGCCCTTAGCGTCAGTGGGGCAGTGGAGTTCAGGGACGAGGGGGCCGTTTCACATTCTCACCAGTCGGGGGCGACCAGATTTGGTTGGTGGGTGGGGTCGCCCAGAGGAGAGTGTGTGTGTGTGTGTGTGTGTGTGTGTGTGTGTGTGTGTGTGTGTGTGTGTGTGTGTGTGTGTGTGTGTGTGTGTGTGTGTGTGTGTGTGTGTGTGTGTGTGTGTGTGTGTGTGTGTGTGTTGTGTGTTCCTGCAGTGTGTGTGTGTGTGTGTGTGTGTGTGTGTGTGTGTGTGTGTGTGTGTGTGTGTGTGTGTGCGAGAAGTGCACTTGTGTCTGTGCTTATGTGTGTGTGTGCGAGAAGTGCACTTGTGTCTGTGCTTACGTGTGTGAATGTATGTGTGTATGTGTATGTGTATGTGTATGTGTGTGTGTGTGTGTGTGTGTGTGTGTGTGCGTGCATTTTTTGTGTATGTGGGCACACTTCTGTCTTTGTGGTTATGTGTGTGTGAGCATATGTATGAGTGTGTGTGTGCATGCACTTTTTGTGTGTGTATGTTGCTTTAAATCTGAAATGAGACTTGTTGAGCAGCACATGGCAGCCCATAGTGTGTACAGATCCAGGCTGTTTGAGCTGCGCTGGGCCAGGACAGGACAGGAGAGGAGAGTGTGAACAGGGAACCTGAATAAACTTGTTTGTGTTGGGTGGAAGTTTGGAAGATGTGACAATGAGAACATGCCTTATTTGTGTGTGGAACATTTTTAATAAGTACTTCAAACAAGGTTCAACAGGAAACTAATTCTAAACATTGCATCCAGCTCTGTAATTACGTATATTATGAGAGCCCCTGAAGGTAGCGTCATTTATTTAGAATCTTTTGTAGAAAGCCCTAGAGGGCTGTTTATCTGTTTTTAAAGATCTGTGCTTCTCATCTTTTATGTCTGCTTTCAAGTTCAGCCGTACCAAGAAACCAAGCGCACAGCATTCTGCCTGTCATCGCGTTGTGAGCCTCCTCTGTCCGTTCAGCACAAACAGGGTTTTATCATTTCACTTGACGCGATGTGCCTCCAGTTTGCACGCATCTCTCTCTCATATTGGTGAGCGTGTGTCCATGCTGCAGTCACTCTAATCCATGAGAGGGTGTAATCTAGTTCCTCTCTCTGTGAACCCAGAGCGCTTAATGAGGACTGATTGGGTCATGTGACGCACACTGGAGATCGCCGTCTCGTTGTTTTGCATCTTGATGCTGCTACAGTTTTACGAAGAGCAAATCTGGGAGGGTGCTTGTGTTTGCCCAAGCTTCCTGCCAAACCTGCTCCCTTCTCTTCAGTGAAATGGCTATAGCGAGCAAATGGTGGTTTGTCTCGTAAACTACGGTAGAAAAGCTTCAGTGCGAGTAGGGCTTTAACTAGACCAGGCACTTTGTTCAGCGCTACCGAAAGGGTTCAGCAGAGGGTTTTTAAAGTTTTTAAAGTTCAGGGACAACTTAGTTTAGAATGCTGCTACATCCCTTCTCCATGCCCCTGATAACCCGGGACAGCCTCAAGGCGGGACCCGTCACAGTGCAGCCTGAACAGAATGGGCCCCTAGTCATCACAGGAGGAAATGGAAATATCCCCCTAATGCCTTTGTGGTGTGAACTCTGTGGTGGTTCTGTGTGGCTCAGTATGTAGAGCATGGCACTGATGATGCTTAGGTTGTGGGTTTGATTCCACATATAGTGAAAAATGTATGCATTCACTACTGTATGTCACTTTTGGGTAAAAGCGTCTGCTAAATGGCTTTTGTTATGTGTTATGTGTGTTGAAGTGACTCAGTTTTCCCCCCTCACACATGGTGCTATGCGCCAAATCTGGAGGGGGAGGGCCCTTTGCTGCTGATGGTGGAGACCACTTGCAGAAAGGGATGCAGGCAGTGGACAGCTTGATTCTCCTGAGCGGTACGATGTTGTGCGATGGTGTGACCGTCTCTCTCTGTCTCTCATGTTGTCCAGGAAGGATCAGAACCTGTTGTCTCCGGTGAACTGCTGGTACCTGCTGCTGAACCAAGTGAGGAGGGAGAGCAAGGACCATGCCACGCTCAGCGATATCTACCTGAATAATGTCATCATGCGCTTCATGCAGATCAGCGACGACTCCACCCGCCTGCTCAAGAAGGTGAGTCCGCTCTGCCCGAAACCACTCCGCCCTCTCACTCTGACACCTAAAACCCCCACCCTCACCCTAATAATCACTTCTCAACACCTCCGTCTGCTCTCACCCTGATAATCCCCACCATCTACCAAAATACCCCCGCCCCTTTCACCCTGGCACCCCCACACTCTTGTCACCCTAGAAACACCACACTCTTCACCCCAATACCCCCACCCTCTCTCACCCTGGGATTATCCTCCTGACCTCCACCCTTTCACCATGATGATCACCTAACCCCTCCACCCTCTCTCACACTGACCATCCCACCCAGCAACTGCACCTTCTTAACCGTGACACCCCACCGGGAGAATGGGGCGACACCCTCCCAGTTTGTCCCGACACAGGTGGGGAGATGAGGCCATGTGAGTATGAGAGGTTACTGAGGATGTTCCTAATCCTACACAATGACCTCATCACAGAACAGGAAGAGCTTGTTCAAGACGATCGTAAATCTACCACCGCTCACACTGAGCACACCGTTAAGTGCTCATCCGCGTTCCCACGTTGGAAGTCCGTGTCATGTTTTCTCTACGCATAATCACGCAGCATAATAAGAATGATTTAGCGTTGGGCCCGCAGCTGTGTTGTGCAGGGCCTCCCTGGTTCAATGGGGCTTTTGTTCGGAGCCGTACGGCCGCAGTGGTGATCATGTGTCTCCACGCCGCCGCCGCTAGCCGCTCCACACTCCTTCCCAGAGGACAACTCCCAAACAGATTACGGCTGTGATCCTCCGCGGCACGCATATGCCCTGACCACAACACGAAATGACAGGCTGGAGATATTCTGGGGGAGCGGCTTGTGGTCTGTTTCAACTCTTTTCTTCCATTTTTTTCAATGCTAAATGAGTCGCTGTGAGGGGTTTCGCCTCAAGGTCCTGCACATGTGGCTGTGCGATCCAAGTCCAGAAGAGTTTAGTCGTATTCATGTTTGGTGGTCTGTCTGCCTCTCTCTCTGTGTCTCTCTGTGTCTCTCTCTCGCTCTGTATCTCTCTCTCTCGTCTGGTCGTAAAGAGGGACGGTGGGGGACAGGGAAACAGGAAGTGTCATCACACAAGGCCCGTTCTGCCCTGATGGGGGCTCTGAAGTTGAAGGGTTTAATAACAGGCCAGATGTGGCTGTGAGCTCTTAGAGATTGAGTGCGGGCTCATTACTCACTCGCTCTCTCAGCCTGTGGTCTCATTCAAACAGTCTGCTGCTACGCTCTGCATTAGGGGACATGACCGTTCAGCTGTCACACATTCGCAGTCAAGTCTCCAATCCTTGTGAGCACAAAGCGCTTGGTGGGGCGTCCTCTGTAGTGGTAAATGTATGGGCTGGTTCAGATTCTATAGACTCACCAGATACTCAGCTCCATATTCTTGAACTTGAACGTTTGGCCTCCCTACCATTGAAGATGAAGAAATCCGATTTGATGTATCTTATGAATATTCATGAAGGGGCGTGACCAAGTTCAAGATTGTGGCGATGAACGTTCTGTACTGTAATACAGCACCAGGACCTCCTGTATTTAAGAAGCAGAGAGGACAGAAGGAACACAGGAGCTGAGTATGTGGAGGGTCTGTGGTGTTACTGCAGGAGTTGGGAGCTGGTAAGGGCCGGGGATTTTTGGTGAAGATCTGGTGAAGCTCACTGGCCCACTCCCACTCCGCTGTGCAGGAGGAATGGGGAGAGAAAAGCAATCAGGTAACCAAAGCAACCAGTGAGGCAAAAATGATTGCCTTTATTCAGGAAGTGTGCCTGGATAGAGCGTGCTTTATTGGGGTTTACTCGGCCAATCAGGAGGCTTCAGGGACATGCATGGGCCCATCCCATCCTGCCTGCCATCGTTAGCATGGGCGCACGATGTGGGGAAGGACCAGGAAACGGCCCGTTCACCCGTGTCTCTGCGTTTATATCCACATGGCGCCAAGGAGAGGCCTCTCACTACAACCTGCAAGGTGTCCTACTGGCTCTGAAGCCTCCAGTCTTCCCAAGAAGCGTGTGTGTGTGTGTGCTCGCGTGCGTGCGTGCTTGCATGTCCGCCCTGTATTTCAGAGTGGCATTTAGCGGGACAGGAACCGCCCCCTAGTGAGGAGGGGTGGGGGACGCAGTCTGAAAGTAGCCTGGCCCTGTAATTGGTGCTCCTCCACCTCTGTGATCCCAGCATCACCCCACTGCATTACCCTCCCTGGGGTTACTGCAGGTCATGGCTGCCTGCTGTGCCCTGAGCATCATTACGCCCATCATTACATCTCTTTCCCTTTCACTGGTGTCTTTCTGAGAATGTACTGGCTTCTCAAATGGAGAATGTTATGGGGAATAAGAGTTATTCTGCCAGGATGTTGGGTTCTGAGCTTTTTCCCCTCATCACGTAGGTGATTGCTTTATGGCAGTAATGCATTTCTTGTTTCTGTCTCAGCTGTAATTCTGAGCCGAGGCCTGTGCATTTATGAGACACAAAATGAGTGGTCGAGCTCAAAGGCTGGGGACTTCCCACACACTGCAGGAGCCCGTATAAAGAGGCTGCCAATGGTCACTGCAAAAACGTCGACCACAGCAAATGCTGAAAATGAGCTGACCTGTAAATGAACATGGGGCTTTGGCATGAGCTCTGGAATGTGGAGCTGCTTCACAGTTGGGAAGGTCTTATCACGTATTTACATTGTATTATTTATACGGCGTGTTGGCTGTTTAATGCGCTGGTGTTTTATGCATGTAAGCTGTGTCTCTTTTGCGATCGTCCAAGCAGCTGAAGGACATTTTTAAATGACACATTTCCTCTGAGAGTATCATTGTCTGCCCCTGCATGCTTAATATTTATGTGACCACAGTTCTATTGTCTCCATGACGATTTTGTCCATTCCAAGATCGAGTGGGCTCGCAGAATTCCTATTGAAGCTCTTGTCATGAATGAACATGAATATTTGTCAGAACATAATTCGCTCATTGGTTGGCAATGTGTTACATAACCACATGGCATTAAATGTTTTATTCATCAAGCTTAAAGTCACTTAAAGTTTACAGTCCGTAGCGTTCCTGCTGTAAATGTGTCGTTGTCAGCGGGCTCTATCTGAAACAGAGAAAAGGCAGCACGTGAATCCTTCTTGCTGTTTGATGGAAGTGGCCGCAGTGTTTGATTATAGCGCTGCTGTAGTTTACTGGCCTGGGCTACTTTAGGTGCGTTACTCAGGTCACCCCGTGTTGCACAGTGAGACCTCACTTGTCAGGTGACTCTTTGAGGCACTCTGTAGCCCTGTGTTTGGGCCTCAATCATATAAACAAGCTCTCCCACTGTGAGCCAAATGATGTCATTCCTCCATTAACCCTTTGAGGAGTGTGTTCTAGTTCTAATTCACAGTGTTCTATTCTGGAATTATAATCCTTTCTTTGAGGATGCCATGAGCAGCCCTTTATGATGTCATCAATTAGAATCAACCAGAATGTTGCGGCGTGTTCCAGAATAATCATAATGCGACAGTACTCCTCAAAAAGTTAAAACCAGTGACTTTATTAAGACCAAGAGGGGCCTGCTCAGCTTTTACAGTGCAGCCAGCTGGTGGGAAATGGCACTAACACCTAATAGGGTGTAAAGATCTGACCAATAAATTATTGTTGTTCACGATCCCCGCTCAGCATTCTGCTAGCCGGGAAAGAGCCTATAAACAAACCCGTAACATTCGGTTGGCCCCACCAATCAGAGGCATCACAGACCCATAAACACTGGCAGCGGGTTCAGCTGCACACCACACAAAACAACAACCATAGCACAGACAATCTTCATTTTTAGGGAACATATCTTTATTTGACAAATCATTAAGAAAGTTTTTCAGTTTTGTTGAAGAGCCAGAGAGTGGATCGTGGATACTGTCTTGAGATCAGGGGTAGCCAGCTAGGGAGGGCCAGTGTGCATGTAGCCTTTTGTTCCAGCTGAGCAGTAACACACCTGGTTGGACTAATCAACTAATCAGGCTTTGATTTGGGAGAATGAGTTGTGTGACTGCTGGGCTGGAACAGAAGCTTGCAGGTCTTTCTGGGCAAGACTGCGTGTTTACAGGCAGATTGAGATGTGTGCCATGAGCTCGTCATAAATGAGCCTTTTCACACTGTGTCTCATGCAAGGCGTGTACTGGTCACTGTTGGTACTGATGAGAGTTTAATTTTGCCATATCTGACGGGGACCACTCAGAAAAGTTAGGATGAACAATTTCACCAGTGATAAGCCTGCAGCCTTGTCACAGAAAGTCCAAAGAGTGGAAACACTTCATAGGTTGATGGAGGGCTTGTGTGATGTATCATATTTTGTGCTGGGTTTTAGTTTTGGGTGTTTCGAAGTAACACAAAGTTGATCCTGTTGGAAGTGATTTGCAACGAGGGCCTGATCATTCCAGAGGGCAGCCCTGTATATCAGTGCACACAGACAACATTGCCACCTCCACACTAGTGACAGCTTCAGTAACCAGCCATTGCATTTTCATTATGCAGCTAATCACCATCCCATAGTCTGCTGTGTGCTCTGATAGGACACAATTCTACAGAGCCAGACAGCAGTGTGCTCTGATAGGTCACGATTCTACAGAGCCAGACAGCAGTGTGCTCTGATTAGATACGATTCTACAGAGCTAGACAGCAGTGTGCTCTGATTGAATATGATTCTACAGAGCCAGACAGCTGTGTGCTCTGATTGGATATGATTATACAGAGCCAGACAGCTGTGTGCTCTGATTGGATATGATTCTACAGAGCCAGACAGCAGTGTGCTCTGATTGGATATGATTCTACAGAGCCAGACAGCTGTTTACTCTGATTGGATACGATTCTACAGAGCCAGACAGCTGTATGCTCTGATTGCATATGATTCTCCTCAAAGATGAGCATCCCGAATTATAGAAGGAAAGAAGGTGTGGTCCCCCCTCGTTGTTCTGTGTGCACAAGCACACGCTAAATTGGCTTATGTGACTTAGCGCTATTTATACAGAGTAAGACTATTTGTCGATTTACTGTAAATAGGCAAGTAAAACAGTAGAGGGCAGGAGTGTGTTTGGTGTTAACCCCAGGGGGGTACAGCCCAAATACTGTCTCTAAATAGAGCCCTGGATCCGATGGCAGTGATCCTCTCTGGTTTGGATCAGACCTCCTGACTGGGCCCTGGGCCCGGCTGTTTCTGAGATGGTGCTCACGTGGCTACACACTGTAGTGGCTGTGCTGTGATCTTTACACCCAGTAGAAACGTCCACACTGTACAGCCTTTCCCACACCCACCAGAACCTTCCATACGCAGTAGGACCTTCCACGTCCACCAGAACCTTCCACGTGCAGCACATTTAAAAAAGTGTTTTTTAATTTAATAAATTTTTCTCTCCACTTTGCTACATAGCCATGTAGTTCTATTCTAAGGTATCTGACTTTACTACACTCCTTTACCACTCATCAAACGCACAAGATTATTTCATTGTGTGACAAAGACAAATGATCTATTTTCTTGATGCAGCACTTACAGTAGGCAGGTGTCAGGTTTGATCTTTATTCATTAATGCTGTTGGATTTAATTTAATCTGCGATGTGAGGAACCAGGTCAGCAGTCACCAGTGGTTCAGAATGCTGAGAAATGCCTCTGGAATGAGATTAGCGCTCAAATAATTGGGTTAGAGAGACACCGTGTAGATGGAAGTGGACCTTCATACGGCCTGTCCAACCGTGAACAGCTGCAGGCCTGAACAGAGACCGCGTCCATTGTGACAGTCACCTCTCGGCTCAGGTGTGTGACAGTCTGCAGCAAATATAGCTTGCTCCCACTATGACCTTTCACCCTGGATGTAGTGCCTGTATCTAGTAAGTGAGATTAAATCAGGAGCCAAATCAGGGCTCACGCGTTAGTGTTACAGCATGGCCTTGTGTCCCGTACGGTCACAGTTGCCCGTAAAACATTGATAGGACTCGTTTAGGGTTATGTGATTTTGTGTCCTGATCCTTGTTCGTGCTGATGAATGGGCATCTGAATCGTGTTGTGCTGAATGCGAAGAAGACAGTGTTTCACTGTTACTGTGCATTTACGTAATCTCTCTCTCTCTCTCTCTCTGTTTACATTTTCAGAGCAAAGAGATAACCTTTCAGCTCCAGGAAGACTTGATGAAGGTCCTGAACGAGCTCTACACTGTAAGTGCTGTATGTGTATGTGTGCAGTGCTGTGCTTCGCCATGTCCCCTTGCTCAATACATTGTGAATGTCCACTTTGTTCTCTCTGTTGCCCGGGGAAAGTGTTTCCAAGCACAGCACATCTTTTCAAACTTTGTATGAAATGCTAAACCTGGAGGGTTTTTTTTTGGGGGGTTGGGGCTTGGTGGTTTTTTGTTGTAGTTTTTTTTAACTTGATGTGCAGTTGTCAGAAGAGCTGACTTCAAAGCCCTCCAGCTTGTGAATATATGAAAGCGTATTGAGTCTGAGGAACGTACAGCCACATAACAGAGGCAGGGAAGCCTGTGGGGGATTGGTCGTGTGCGTTAAAAATGGAATCCTGGATCACACCTGAAACGGGTGCGAGGCCATGTCCTGTACATTTCCCCCCTTCTGTGGAACGCCCAGAGAGATCTATGACCTTGGCACAGCCGGGCACCTAAACAACCAATCGATAGTTAATTCCAAGCCTTGATGAATGCTGTCAGGCTCGGTGCCAGGCTGCAGAGCCATGTGCAGGGTTCTCATTTCTGCCATGTGGCGAGCAGCACTAATCACATGCAAATGTGTGCCCAGGTATTAGATGAGAGATTTCATGCTTGGCGTCTCAAGAACCAAGTCTTTCACTCTCAGAAATCCCTGATTTATGCCACGTAATTTATGCAACGGTTCCATTAATCTCCTGGCCATTAGCTCGGTATGGAAACCAGTCTGATACCTTTTCAAACACCTTTTCCTTTTCTATATATATATAACAGCAAAGACAGCATTTTGCCGGCTTGTCATTTTGCTCGTCTGCCAAACGCATAAAAAATCTAGCGAGAGGACCTTACATAAATTTTCAGTTTGCGAAATCGAAGCAGAGCATCAAAGCTTCGTCCTCAATTTCCAGGTCCTAGTGACCGTATCTGAGGAATGGAAAGAAGGGGCAGAACGTTGAAAATCACTCCCTGAAATCGTGAATCACACAGGCCACAGTGCTGGTGGGATGTGATGAGGACGTCCTCAGGCCACAGATGTGTTTCCATGGAGACGGGGGCATGTGAGGGCATTGTGAGGTTGTTATGAGGTCACCACACGCACACTTCCCACAGTGGCCCTCGCTGCCCGTAGCCTAGCGCTGCTCTACACTGCATCTGAAATGCCATCCACTGGCTACCACTGCCCTCTTCTCCAAATCAAAGCAGTTCACCACTGCCACTGCCAGCTCCCCCCCTCCCCCACTAAAGAAACCCCCTTATTTTGCAACCGTTTCACCAAGTTTTATCCATTTTTTTTAATGATTTTTTAAAGTGAATGAGCTTATTGCCATAGTGCTGTGAGAACAGCTGGATGAAAAGCCACAGAACACCACTGATGTTGCAGGCATTCGATTCAGACGCAAAACCATAGCCAGCGATTTTGCACCTGCTAAGATTCACAGTCTTAAGGTTGATGGCGATTAGTTTTTGGATCAACACATCAGCACAGCTGTCTGTTTTTTGCACATAATTTGCCCAGCGACACTAAACAGGAGCCGGTGATGTTGGCGATCAGAGGGTCCCGTTTAATCAGGCCGTTTAGAACAGTGTCCCTCCGCGTCCCATAGCTGCATATCCATTCCCATTTCCCCCGCAGGCAAACACAACCCAGTGTTGCATCAGAAAGATGGCGTTTTTTCCTTTTTCCGTAGATTCCTTCGCCAGCAAAATAACAGGTCTGGTCCTGTGCTAATTCTGTACCTCTAAAAGAGGAGTACAGTAAACACCGCCCCACCACCGTGCGGCTGCAGACAGGGAGACACAGAGCCGGCTCGGTCTCCCCAGCTCCACTACGCTTCCAATTATGTGGTTCCGGTCAATGGTGCAAAACAAACGCACACACACAGGCACCCAGGCCTCTCCTATACTTTGCGCAAGCCTTGTGTATTTTTGGAAAAACTATGGTTTGAGAAGAGGCACGCTGCGTTGGACTTGGGACAGAGGAAATGCAGTTATTCTTTTGAGCACAAGGCTAATGCACAGTATGGGCAGCGTTTCCTGGATGGAGGCTGCGTCGGGTCAGAGGGGCCACTGGTTGCCTGTATGTACATGGCAGGATGCCACGGTGCCCTGGCCTGAGTGAGGGGGTTATAGAGTCACAGGGGGGGTTATAGTGTCACGTGGGGGGGGGTTATAGACAGTGTTCTATTCCTCGGAGGGTGTCTGTACCACTCTATTTGCGTCATAAACGGCGCTTTATCAGTTCCACTCACGCACGGTCTGGAAAGTGGTCCTGCTGCTGGTACCTGCTCTGCCCCCTGTGTGTGGAATAATGGGCCGTGACTCAGAGAGGAGAAGTGGCTGTGTGTGTGTGGAATAATGGGCAGTATACGCTCACACACACACGGACACAGATGCATGCACACATGCTCACACACACACACACACACACACACACACACACACACACACACACACACAAAGAGAATCCAACGTCAGGAAGCAGGAGTTTGTGGCTGATCGTTCCTCTTCACTTCAAAGACAGAGAGCAGAGTGTGTGAGTGCTTTAGGCTGCCAGGCTGTCAACACCTGCCACCCAGACGGGAGAGGCTGTGGGCCTCCGGTCACTGAAAGATGATTGGATTGTTTTTTTCTGTAGTCCCTCTGCTCCCGATTAAAGATTGTATTTGTGCCATGTATTGTATGGTATTGTCATCCTCTCTGTGTGCTGCTAATCCCCACCAACTGCTATGTGTGCTTTAAAGATGAGTCTTTCAAACTCCAAGCAATATGCTAAATGGCACTGAAGAGCATTGTGTTTTTTTTCTTTTTTTCTTTTTTAAGCCCCTCATTTCATAAAGAGAGAATTGATATTTTTCCCTGTGGCATGCGGTGAGAGTTTGTAGCAAGAAGTGGGTAATTGGTTTGGTCACCGAGGGGAGGAGGATGGGGGGAGCGGGAGATGAAAGCTTTCTTTGGTTCAAAGCAGGGTGAAGGACCGTGTGTGCGCGTGCCTGCGTGCGTGCGTGCGTGCGTCCGTGCGTGCGTAGCCCCAGAAACTGTCTTGATCTCTGACCTCTTGGCGGCTGGCTCACAGGTGATGAAGACCTACCACATGTACCACACGGAGAGCATGAGTGCAGAGTGCAAGCTGAAGGAGGCGGAGAGGCAGGAAGAGAGGCAGATCGGCCGGACGGGTGACCCCGTCTTTCACATCCGCCTGGAGGACAGACACCAGCGCCGCAGCTCCGTCAAGAAGATTGAGAAGATGAAGGAGAAGGTACGGTCCTGGGGTCTCCAACCCTTTACAGCAGGGTTCTCTATCCCTTTACACTAGGGGTCTCCAACCCTTTACAGCAGGGGTCTCAAAATACATACATTTTTCTCACAAACTCATTAGCATGATGTCGCTTGCTGTTGGATCTTGAAATATCTGTGTGCTGGTAATGCCACTGAGAGCTGGTTTGTACATTCATTCCACGACCAAAAGTCATTGGTTACCTGGAGGCTGAAGTGTCTACCTTTTTGTAGTGTTTTCCAAAATATTTGGAAAATATGAGGTTTTGATAACCTCAATCATGTAGTTCCCCCTTGCAAAATTTGCCGTATTATAGCCCAAATCTATACTTTTTCACAAATAATAAACCTTTACTAATTGTATGTTTATGCTTAAAACCTCGTTGTGAAGTCATGGATATAATATACAGTGTGAACATTCTCTTATCAAGGGTCATCTCAATGTAGAGTCTGCCATGTATTGACATGGCTCCACACACACACACACACACCCATACACACACATGCACAGACACACACACGCGCACACACACACACACACAGACCCACACACATACTCTCTCACACGCACACACGCGCACACATACACACACATACTCTCTCACACGTGCAAATACGCACGCACGCACGCACACACACACACACATACACTACTAGCTTAACTGTACTTTGCTTTACCATTCAGCACAGCTCTGATATCATGCTGGATAGAAACAGTACCATGATATTTTAGCTCCAGTGTGGAACAGGCCTGTATACTGTTAAACTCTGTGACCAATGGGTTAACCTCCAAGGCAACATTGCTTTCACAAACACTTTCTGGAATTATTTATTTGGGGGGGTGAGGGTTAGGGTGGGGGTAGGGGGGGTGGAGGTGGTGATACTGTAACATGGAATTCATAGTCTGAGTCATAGTCCATGGGTCACAGTACTGTACCAATAGGTGCAGGGCCAGGGACAGTGAGTCAGGCCACAGATCCTCCAGACACACCAGATACTCAGATGCTGCGATCCTTCTGTCCTCTCTGCTTCTTAAATACAGGAGGTTCCGGTGCTGTATTACAGTACAGAACACTCAGCACCACAGTGTTGTCCTTGGCCACGTGCCTTAATGAATTTTCAGAAGATGCATTAAATTGGAATGTTTCAACTTTAAGGGTCGGGAGACAAAACCTTCACTGTTAAGAATACAGAGCTGAGGCCCCCATGTGGTGCAGCCGGTAAAGGCACTTGGCTGAAGTGCAGGTATCCCACTGCAAACCTCAGTTCGAGCCCAGGCTGCACCATCGCAGCTCTAACCCGGAGTTCCGTTCGGGGGGCAGTGATTGGCTGTCTGCCCCCAGAGGGGCGGGGAGTGCGTATGAGTTTGCCACGTGCAAAAGCGGCTCTGTGTGTGTTGGAGTTATGGTCGATTGCCTGACGAGGTGGTTCGTCGTCTTTGTCACATCCAGTCCCAGACTTGTGGTTGCGAGCTCATACTATGAGTCGGGGATAATTGAATAAGAAAAGGGTACAATTGGCCCCCAAATTGGGAGAAAAATGGGGGAAAATCTGAAATAAATGTGTAAAACATTTTTTTTAAAGAATACGGAGCAGAGTATCTGGTTGGTTTGTAAAACCTGTGGTAGGTGGTTGCTGTATGTCTGCTACAGAGGAAGTGAGTTGTGGCTATTGGGCATCCTGGAAAATTAGTGGGGTTTGACTTTTTTTTTTTTTTTAAGTGTGTGGTGGGAGGTTTTTTTTTTCTTTTTTCTTTTGTTTTGTTTCCATGTTGCACACTGATTTGCACTGTGGCCTGTGTTATTTTTGGAGGCCCTAGTTTGCCAATCGCTGGCCTGTGAGGCCGCAAACGGGCACAGTGTTCTAACAGACAGGAAAGTACACTCGCTTGTCAAACAGAGGGATATATTTTTGCTCATTAAATTTTGAAAAGCTCTTCTCTCTCTCTCTCTCCCCTTGTCAGCGGCAGGCCAAGTACTCGGAGAACAAGCTGAAGTCGATCAAATCGCGCAACGAGTACCTCCTCACTCTGGAAGCTACAAACTCCTCCGTTTTCAAGTACTACATCCACGACTTGTCTGACTTAATTGATGTAAGTACCAGGAAAAATGTGGAGACTCATTTATCTTTGATAAGAGCCATCTTATGCTCAAGGGTAGCTGGATATTTGTTTAACTAAATGAGAGGTTTAAAACTGACAGCTCTGCCCACAAGTCCTCACTGATATTAATGATATCTCACTGAAGTTTCTTTACTGCACTTTCTTATGCAAATACCCCACCATACAAAATCCACATGCTCACTACAGGCCAGATGGGACTGTCTGTCACCAGAGGCAATTTAATCAGTGAAACTATGGTGAAAGGGTTCATGAGCTACATAACGCTTCCATGTGTACTGCGTTGTGCCTTTTGCAAGCAGTGCTTTAGCGTTGATAAATAAGTGCTCATGAAGACGTACGACAACCTACATTGTGGTTGTGCCGTGTCTCCACGGCATAGCAAATAAGGATGTCATTTTGATGTCACTTGTCACTAATTTGGCATGAGTGTTTACGAATGGTTATGCAGTGCTTACGAAGGCTCCAAGAATATCCCTTACGGAAAGTGTGACCATGCAGTCTTTATATTACAGTCTTTGAACTTTGCCTCCTGAACAGCACACACTACCAGGCTGTGCTGAAGAGGTTTTATTCAGAACTCCAGCGCTGTGAGGTGGAATGTGTAATAACTGGGTGGGTTTAATGCGTTCTGGTTTTAACTGAGAAGAGGCTATTAGAGGCTGTGGAGATGAGCTTAGACGAGTGCTTGGGATCAGATAGAGTTGAGATAAGACTCCACACTGAAGAGTTAAAGAACTTAAAGACTTAAATAGCACTGCTGGATGGGTCTCACCCTCAGCCCTGCAGGGTCTCTATTAGAGGTGTGACACTGCGCCCTGCAGTCAATCTCTGATGGAGCGTATAGATCACTTTTGTTAACTTTTCAGACTACACCTCAGCCTTCACCCCAAATCTTGAGTGTTGAAAAGCTTGTTGGTTGGTGACCATAAATTCTAGTCTTAAATGTCATACAGTTATGTGCCATTATTTCATGTTTTGTAAAAAGTATTTTTTTAAATCTGAAATGTAAAAATGTGGCCCTGCCCCAGAAACCCATTTTATGAGCTGTTTGTATCTCATTCACCCCTGGGCCCTGTGTATGTGTATGCGTATGGGCCCTGTGCGTGCGTGCGTGCGTGCATGCATGCATGCGTGCACTCAGCAAAGTGCTTTCTTACTGTAGCTCTTCCACAACCTGGCCTGGATATCATTTATTTATAAAGGGGCCGCCACCTGGAATATTACTCACGTTAAAAAATAAATATCCTACTTCCCAGCGATATCAGGGCATCCAAAGAAATGCGCAGGGTGTCGGGCGTTTGCTGAAATCTGTGCTCCCATACCGCTGAAAGAGAAATTAAATCTGACCTACCTTTAGTGACAAACCCAACCGCTCTCTCCTTCTCCAGAAACCAGCGCGAGGCAGCGTTAGTGGTATTCATATATCCGTTTCCATCAAATACTAATCAATACATCAATGTACAAATCAATACTACAAACATCCAGTTGTATGAGTGGATTGTGTGTAAGGAAATGTCCGCTGTGTAAGTAGCCCTGGATAAGAGTGTTTGATAAGTGCCTGTAATGTGAGGTCACTGAAGACTGAGATAAGTAGCCGGTTTTAGTGGGAGCCCTGTGAACAGCAGGTCTTGTCGCTGGTTGTTTTTGGGGCAGTGCTGCGATTTGGGATACCACGCCAGCCTGAACCGGGCGCTGCGCACCTACCTGTCGGCCGAGTACAACCTGGAGACATCCCGGCACGAGGGCCTGGACATCATGGAGAACGCGGTGGACAGCCTGGACCCTCGCAGCGACCGGCAGCGCTTCATGGAGATGTACCCCGCCGCCTTCTGCCCCCCGGTCAAGTTTGAGTTCCAGCCCCATATGGGAGACGAGGTCAGTCACCCAGATAACATCAAAAAACACATCGACATATTCGATGACCTTTCATTTAACCAGGCAGGCAAACTGGGAACTCAATTCTCTTTCTCAGTGACAACCCGGGGAATCAAAGTGGGTAGGCAGTGCAAGGGATTGTGCAGCAATCAGGGTGAGGGGATGTTTCGGTGGTCAGATGTAGAGAGGCAGATTTGTGGGAATTTGACCGGGACAACACCCCGACTCTTTCAAAACAAGTGGTAACTTTTTTAACTACCCTGCCCACGCTCTCACTGTGTTTATATTGCATTTATATTGCTTGTTATGTCTTTGAATGTGATTATGTCATGGCATAATTTCCCTAAAGGGACAAAAAAAGTCAGTTCTGAACTTGGGAAGACAGCTTTTAATTATTATACACCTTGGTGTTGGAACCTTTTACTTACTGAGAAGAACAAAGTTCAAAGTTCAAATAAATAAGTTCTTCTTTCATATGATTGTACATTTTGGTTAGTCACATGTTTCTCAGGGATCTGCAGGAGTGTTTTCAAATTTCACCAGCATCTAGAGCATAGGTACTCGACTCCTGAGGGCCGCAGTGGCTCTAGGTGTTTTATTCCAGCCGAACACTCACTACACCTGATGTCCCTGATTAGTAAAAGTTTGAGAGGTGAGCGAATTGGTATCAGGTGCTTCAGTTGATTGGTTAGAGAAATTACCTGCAGCCACTGGTCCTCAGGATTGAGAATTGACTGTGTTGGATCTAAAGAGTCAAAGTATTTTAAAGCCGTATCTGTGTGATTGTTCTGTACAAGCGAAGGCTGGGGGTTGTGTCGGCTTCCTGTCAGGTGACTGTGATTTCCTGTCAGGTGACTTGTTCCTCCTCTTCCTCCTATGTCAGGTGTGTCAGATCACGGCTCAGCCCCCAGTGCAGGCGGAGCTCATGCTGAGATTCCAGCAGCTGCAGTCCCGCCTCGCCACACTCAAGATAGAGAACGAAGAGGTGAGCGCTCCCCTCAGAACCATGGCTTTCTCAAAAATCTGGTGTTCCCTCAGATCACATTCTCATAGTGTGTGCCTGGTGCATAATTTCAAAGAAAGTCATTTTTAAATGTTTTTTTCCTCATTATATATATTAAAAAATATTTTCCACAATTTGTAATCGTCAATTGCGCCTCGTCAAAATAGAGCCTGTGGGCCTCCCGTGCGGTCTGATGGTTTCAACGTCGGACGCTGGCCACGGTGACCGGGGTTTGATTCCCCGGGCACGCCAGAGTCGGCTCTAGCGGGGAGTTCCAACGAGGGCGGCAATTGGCTGTCCGCCCCAGGGAGGGGGGAGGGAAGCCGACAGGATATTCGCTGCGCACAGGAGTGGCTCTGGGGAGCCGGAGTTACGGTCGTCAGCTTGGCGAGTGCCGTCTCCGAAGAGACGATGCTTCACCTTCGTCCCTGCCGGTCACAGGGCTACGGCAGCGAACTCATAATGCGAGGAGGGGATTGACATGAAAAATAGCGGGTGTAATTGGCTACCAAATTGGGAGAAAAAACGGGATAAAATCTGAAATAAAATTTTTAAAAATACAAATAAAATGGAGCCAGTGACCATTTACAGGCCACACACAGTACTACAGGAGATCTAGTGACTATTGTACACCCTACAGGCCACACACAGTACTACAGGAGAGCCAGTGATTATTGTACACCCTAGAGGCCACAGACAGTACACAGGAAGCTTGCCTCCGTGGAACATTGGGACCGTATGGACATCTGTGAGATGGAGCGCGTTGGTTGTGTGATGTTACCCATCGTACAGACATGAACTGTCACTGGAACCCGCCAGGAATCCAGATATAGCAGAACCATGTCGACAGCATAGTCCGTCCCACGCGTCGCTAATTATTTATTACTTTCTCCATAATAACGTCTTTTGCATCGGTAAATGTATTCACTGTTAGTTGTCATGACTCCATCAGGGAGAGGTAATTGCCAGGGTGATTAATCATTCAGGGCATGGTGTATATTAGTTGCAGTACGTGCTTTTCGCTCTTACCAAAAGGAAAAGCCTGTTCTCTCTCTCCAGGCAACCAGAGAATTACCGGGACCAGATCTACCTTCGCCCTTGACCGCAAACCGTATCCTGTTGTCCTCTTTGACTTTTTATATTTGCAACCTCATGTCTCGTCGTTTGAGTCTCATGCAGACGTATGCATTTTAATCTCGCTTTCTGTCCAAGGCTCATCTCAGACTGATGTGTTTTAATCTGGCTGCAGCTGGCATGCCTGAGTGCCCGCTGAACAAAGCCAGCCGAAACAAAGAGATGGAGAGGACATGACTCAGACCACCCTCAGCTTTTTGGAAGCGAAATCACGTCCATCAGTCTGGCTCTGCGTCTCATGTCTGACCTTCCAGCCCGTCCGCCTCTTCGATGCGCAGGACAGTCTGTTTAATTTCTTACTGAAGAGTGGGGGCGTGCCTGTACACTTACCAGCCAACCCCAGCTGCTGTTGTAGAGCAGCCACTTTTCCCTGATTGTGGCCTGAGATTGCCAGTGAGAAAGACACTCATCTGTGTAACTACAGAGATAATGCGAACGCTGCCTGCAAGCCTTGAGACCCTTATCTGTGTACACAATATGAGCTCATCTGTGCGTGCTTCCTGTGTGAAGAGATAGGCTGAGCATTTGTCATCGTGGATTAGTGCGAGCAGCAGCTCGGTCTGTATGAACACGCTGCTCGTCCTGGCGTGCCTCTGGACTGCTCATACACAGACACATCGGTGTGTCCCCGTGTTTGAGGCGGGCAGGGGGCTGCGGCCGTGTTAACCGTGTTACCTGAGCGCACTGAGCTGCTGAAAAGGGCGTTTGAGGGTGTGTATTCTCACGAAAACCGGGGTGGGTGGCCCGCAGGCCTTCTGTGGCCAAGTTGTTATTGTGACTCAAAGTGCATCTGCATAATGAAGGGCTGGAGGAATGCCCACCAGTAATTCATCACCTAAATCAAGAGCCTGTGTGTGCCACTCTCTGTGGGACGTCCCCTC
This sequence comes from Aldrovandia affinis, assembly GCA_029706075.1. Classification (NCBI taxonomy): domain Eukaryota; kingdom Metazoa; phylum Chordata; class Actinopteri; order Notacanthiformes; family Halosauridae; genus Aldrovandia; species Aldrovandia affinis. Next base: position 176,355 of record JAINUG010000175.1, read on the forward strand.
CCGAACCGAGGGATTCTCCTCCCAAGGCATGTTTTACGGGACCATCGCTTACCTGCCTGCCCGACTTCCTCGCTTTCTTAAGAGGTGTGCAGGTTCATTAGTTTTCGAGTGTTTTGATCCAGCCCAAGGAGTCCAGATGGGTGAGAAATGGGGCAGTGTGGGGCAGTCATTCGCCCATCTCTCCACACAAGCCTGGCCAGCGCCTCCTTCCCCCCCGAAACAGAGCCGCTGCGGACCCTTCCACACTTCACATCCTGTTGACCCTTTCATTTGTGGGACAGGCGAGCGATAGCTGCCGTTGGAGATCAGTGGGTGTGGTGAGACGCGGTGAAGTGAGCCATGCCGTGCCGTGCCATACCGTGCATGTTCACATGGGGGACCCCAGAACCTCACAGCCGCCAGGCACACGTGCCATCAAGGAAGCCTCCAGAACGCTGCAGCATAATTGAATCCAGCAGTCAACACTGGTAACTGGTTGTTCCCTGAATAATAGATGACATTTTAACAGCTTTTTGCTGGGAGCGGTTTCTCTGGCCCACTCAGAAGGATGGCCTGCTGTCTGTAACGCACCTGTAGGACAGTGTTTTACTGTGCTGGTTGCTTACTGTCCTGAGTAAGAGCAGGCCACGGCCCCACAGATACACTGGGCATCTCTGACCCCTGACACAAGTCCCTGTGACCCCTCCCTTTTATGAGGGGGTGTATCCATGGTAACCAGAAGGTGTGGGGTGGGGTGGGGAGGGGGGGGCACAGATGCAACATGATCTCAAGATGTAATCTCCCTGTGATTATTGTTACGTTTGAGATGATTTGACTGGCTTCATGATGATTTGACTGGCTAAATCTACGATCATGAGTACAGGGAAGTATGGCCTCCGTTGCAGGACTGATTCCAGTTTAATTTATTTATTTGTCAGGGACGTGGTAAAAAAACAAGCATCAGACATGAGATGTTTCACTTAACTCTGCTTGTGGAGATAAGGTGCAATGTGACATTTGTGCTGGTGAAACTGCGGAATTGTTTCACCATGTGCTTGCTGCAGGGCTCTGACATGTCGTTGCAGAGGTCTAAACTGGAGCGTGGTTGTGGCAGGCTGAGTCTAACTGCGCCCAGGATAATTGCCGTTTATGTGGTTTAATTCCGGCTGCTCCATAGAGCCCTTCAGTTTCATCTTTGTTTGTTTAAAAAAATAAAATAAAGGTGGATGATTACCCAGCATTCCTGTATCCTCTCTCACACACATTTCCATTAGTCTTGTCTTGACCTGTACCATATCACCTGACAGATGCTTTTTAATGCGATTTCTGTACTCTGATTGCCTGAATGACGTCCACGCCCTGCAGAAGGCGGCAGTGTTTTATTTATTTTTATTTTTTACTAACCGTTTAAAGAGAGAGAGCAGGACTTGCAATGGGCTTAGTTCAAGCCACAATTTTTCAAGTGGTGACTCTGCTCAACTGAGTCATGGATCAGCTGTTAATCGTGTGCGCTGGCCTTCGCAATGTGCAGTGTGCAGTACAGCAGTGAGCAGCAGTGAGCAATGAGATCCTTTAGGTCATTCCCTGCGGTCCTTAAATGTGCCTGAAGGACCTCCGCTCTAGCTGTGCGCTCTGCCCGGCTCATGAGGTTAGGTTTGTGCTCCTCCTCGCGGTGTTTAGTCAGGGCTTTCAGGTCACTCAGTGTGTAATTACAGTCAGCACGCTGTGATGCTGAATTTAAACTCTCCTTGTAACTGAGGACGGGTCCGTTCTGTCCAGGTGACAGGCTGCAGAACGTTTCCTGTCTAATTCTATCTAAAGGACAGCTCAGTTTTCTGTTTGCTGTTTGCAGCTCAGGCCAGTAAGGGTGCTCTATGTGTATAGTGAGACTCGAGACGTGAGAGTGTTTTGCTTTTGAGAGTCTGACTGCAGGGTTCCTGCGTCAGAGCCCTCACAACGCCGTGGCGATGGCGGGAGTAGTTTTTCTGCATCGCTGCCTCCTCCTCGCACCCGGCTTCAGGAGCTGGCATGCTCCTCACTCCAGCAGGTGTACACACGGTCTTCTGCATTGTGTGACGCAACCCTGTCATCTCCCTCCTCGCCTCTCCCTTCAAAATAATTTGCAGCGAGAAGTCGTCCGTCCGTCCGTCCATGTATGTTGGTGTGCGCCTGTCTGAACTTGTGTGTACGTGCGTGCATGCATGTATGGGGTGTATGTGTCTGGGGTGTGTGTGTGTGTGTGTCTGTCTGTCTGTCTGCGTGTGCTTCTGCGTGTGTACAGTATGTATGCATGCGTGTGTGCGTGCGTGTGTGTGTGTGTGTGTGTGTGTGTGTGTGAGAGAGTGTGTATGTAGGTAGGTAGGTATGTTTGTGTGTGTGTGTGGTATCTGTGCGCTTTCAGCTTCACTTATCACAGAGTTTGTGGGAGTGTAGTGGTTTGATGTTAACGTGAGACGATAAGTAAGCACCATTCACTGGCGCGAATCCAGCCCACCCTCCATTTTACACACCGATGGGAATGGCAAGGAGAAGATGGAACAGTTGTGGCACAGAGTGCATTTCTTCCTGTTGTTGCTCAAGCTAACAGGAGCAGATCTTCTGCACTTTAATTTCCTGGGTCCTGGGAGTCTGAGGGGAACTGCTGCATTTGTTATGGTGGAAATTAAAAGGAGGGCAGCATTCCCAATGTTTACAGGCCTGGGTGGAGCACAGCCACGGGAGAGTTGCTTTACACTGAAGCCAGTTGATTGGCAGATGGTTAGCCTTAATCTAGAGCTGGTAGAATGAGCTTTCATTAACCCCAATAATGGGTGGAGCATGAGCTGTCAATAATTTGCTTATTTGAACCAATCGAAAGATCTTTCTCTCCACAGCAAAACACAATGATTAGTTCAAGCCGTTGACTGGCGTGTGTTGGTTTCATGAAACCTCATTCTCACATCACTACTTCTGTCCATGGTGACATAGTTAAAGGCCCTAGAGCAGGGGTATTCAAATGTGTCTGCATGGATTTGGTCCAACCACGCAATACACCACCAGATTTCGAATAATTCGTTTACCTCCTTTGTCCAGGAAGTGAGCTAATTAGTGAAATCAGGTGGTGTAGTGCGTGGTTGGGGCAAATACCTGCAGACACTGCGGACCTCGAGGCCTGGATTTGAATACCCCTACCCTAGAGACACCAGTGTTTAATGCAAAAAAATGTGAATAAACCTTTTACCCATGTACCCTGCTGTAACCCCCCAGATCAAGAAGACCTCGGAGGCCACGCTGACCACCCTGCAGGACATGGTGACTATTGAGGACTACGATGTGTCCGAGTGCTTCCATCATAGCCGTTCCACGGAGTCGGTCAAGTCCACGGTGTCCGAGACCTACCTCAGCAAGCCCAGCATCGCCAAGAGGAGGGCCAACCAGCAGGAGACGGAGCAGTTCTACTTCATGGTGAGGTGGTGCTCCGTTTGAGCGTTTGTACGCATCAGGGGTTCTCAACCCTGGGCCTGGATGGCCACAAAATGCTTCAAATGTAAATGTGCTTACAGCAGTTGATTGCACTCAAATATCACCTTGGAAACGCCCTGTAAGTCCATTGGCTAAAGGGGTGTGTTGTGGGGACAGAGCAGTGCTACAGGAACAGAAAGACTGCTGTCTGGAAAAGAGTCCCTGCTCCTTCCTGGTTTACTTTGTCCTTCAGCCGTTTATCAGCGATCGTTCACAAAATCGCTGCCATGATCGCCCATCTGTCTAATCAGGGAACCTAATCACTCCCCAATTGTCCACAGAAATTCCGAGAGTACCTGGAGGGCAGTAATCTCATCTCCAAACTGCAGGCCAAGCATGACCTGTTGAAGAGGACGCTGGGAGACGGTAATACTCCTAGTGCCCCTGGCCATATCCATTATGAGCGAAAAGGCAAAAGTGTGAAGGAGCGCTGTGTGTGTTAGAGTGCCCCCTGTAGGCCAGAGTTAGTCACCCTGTCACAGCTCTCATGAAAGGGAATGGTGATTTTTTAAAATAATTTGTCTCTTCTACTAAATATACTTTTTAAATCCCAGTGTCTGTCTTTGATCAGATTTAAAGATATATTTTGTTTTTTAATTAATTATTTTTATTTTCATTACAGGCATTTAGCAGACGCTCTTATCTAGAGCAATTTACACAGTTTACATCTTAACATACAATCCATTTATACAGCTAGATATTTACTGAAGCAATTCAGGATAAGTACCTTGCTCAAGGGTCCAACAGCAGTGCCCCACATGGAAATCTAACCTGCAACCTTTGCTTTACAAGCCCAAACCTTCTAATCCTGAATGTTGTATTGCCCTGTGGCCTCTTTCTGGGTTTTTAATGCCCTTCCCAAATACTGAAAAACAAGCAATGTTTACAGCAGATTAATTGACAGCTTATTTGCCTTAGGGTATTTTTACGTCAACGACCGTTTTAATTAACTTAAACAGAATTCAAGCCATTATTACCAGCACAGTATTAGTGAGCACTGTACACTATAAACAAATAAAAATATAATAAATAACCAGGAAGGAATGAGTTGGCGAGCTAGCACTAATGTATACTGCTTTTGTCTGCTACTTCAGGTAAGACCAGTTTAAGGCCCTCAAGGGATATATTTTATATATTTTGGTGAAATTTGAAATCTTCAAAAATCTGCACATTGTCCTTAATCTAAAAATAGCAATACTTGTGTGTTTTACAGTATACTATGTACAGGTAACTGCCACAATAAAGGAAACACCAACTTTAAGTGTCTTAAAAGGGCGTTGGGCCCCCACGAGCTGCTTCAGTGTGATTCTATGAGTGTCTGGAACTCTATTGGATGCCACACCATTCTTCCACAAGAAATTCCATTATTTTGTGTTTTGTTAATGCTGGTGGAAAACACTGTCTCAGTCGCCTCTCCAGAATCTCCCATAAGTGTTCAATTGGGTTGGGATCTGGTGACTGAGACGGCCATGGCATATGGGTTACATCGTTTTCATGCTCATCAAACCATTCAGTGACCACTCGTACCCTGTGGATGGGGCATTGTCATCCTGGAAGAGACCATTCCCATCAGGGTAGAAATGCTTCACCAGAGGATGAAGGTGATCACTCAGAATGGCTTTGTATTTATTGGCGTTTACCTTGCCCGCTAAGGGGTTCAGTGGACCTAAACCATGCCAGGAAAATGCACCCCACACCATAACAGAGCCACCAGAACCCTTCATTTACTCAAGTGTGTCCTTTATTTTGGCAGTTACCTGTATGTTATAGAAAAATAGCAAGGCCCCAAACACTTGTCTCTGCGTTGGTCCCTTGTGGATGAGTTGTGTCAGGCCGGGCGGCTTAGCTTCCACTATAAACACACCCAAGTTCTGCTGCAGCAGTAACAATGGCAGCAGCCTCCTGGGTGGTCTCTATCTGTCAGCTACTCAGAGTCAGAGAAGAAGCAGTCTGTTAATTACCCAGCCTCTCGCCGGCAACCTTTGTGTTTTCAATCAAGCACGAAACGCAGTAAAAAGAGACAATGTGTGGAACTCTGCCTGACAAGTGGCATCATGTTACCGCTCCCAGCAGGTGGCTGGACAGTTCCCCCCCCCCGTGTGTGTGTGTGTGTGTGTGTGTGTGTGTGTGTGTGTGTGTGTGTGTGTGTGTGTGTGTGTGTGTGTGTGTGTGTGTGTGTGTGTGTGTGTGTGTGTGTGTGTGTGTGTGTGTGTGTGTGTGTGTGTGCTGTAAGAAGGTGATCCACTGTACAACCAGAATGATTGTGTGCATGCATGTGTGAGAAAGAATGTGTGTTTGTTTGTGTGCACAAGAAAGAGCGTGAGCATGTGTGTGTGTGCATGCATTGGAGTGTGTGCATGCGTGTAAGTGTGACTGTGTGTGTGTGTGTGGGAGAGAGCAGGGTTCTGAAAGTGTCTCTCATCCTTCCTTCCCTCTTTCTCCGTAGGTCACCGCCCAGAGTACATGACTACCAGGTATGAGTCTCTCTCTCTCTCTCTCTCTCTCTCATTCAGCCCACAGCCTCAGTATGTCCACTTCAGCTCCCCTGTGTGTAAGACCCGGAGCACACAACAGCCCTGGCTGCTGTAAATGAGTATTAGGGTCACATTCAGAGCTGAGCAGATGTTCCTGACTCCCACACTGCATGCTGTGCTAAAACTCCATTTCCCATGGGCAGTGCAATCTCAAAGTTGGTTTTCTCTGAATGTGAATATTTCTGTTTGTGAATGGGTAGAATGATAAGCGACCTTGCTGTATGTACATGGAAAGGGGGGGTGAAGGTGAAAGATCGAACAGATCTGTTTTCACAGTGTTCTTACTGTATTGGACAGATCCCAGATGGAATTGATCTGTTTTTATCAGATCTGCTGTAAGTGTCATTAATAATTAATCATTGATGCAGGGACAACTGGCTCAAACTTCAGTTTTTCCTTTTTTGATACAAAAGGTTGTGGTTGAAAGCCCCCTTCTGTGACTGTCTGAGGTCCAGCACAATGGAGTATGTGTTGGGAGGGGGCCGGGGGGCTTCTCCATCCTTACCCAGGAAACCTGCTGCCAGCTCCCCCCCCCGCCCCGCCCCCACCCAGCCCAGGGCCTGGCGCGACTCAGGCGGACTCACGCGCTGCTCCCAGCGGCTCTGCCATTTCCACCACCTTTTCATGTGTGCTAGAAACAAACATGCCAAAGTGGCAGGATATCAGACGATGTTGGCTGCCAGAGCCCAGCTGTTCGCCGGGCGGAGTGGGCAGGCGGGATCAGAGTGGTCCTCTCCACCCTTCCCCACTCTGCATCCGGGACCAGTCTGGAATCACCTCCAAAAATAGCACACTCTCTTCAGCGGTGGGATGGTGTCCCGATGTGGAGGCGTGTGTTAGAAGAGCTCTTTACTGAGACTTGACTGGGGGAAGACTATCATAACTGTGTTCACACAGGAGCTGGACTTAACACCCTTTTCCCATTCCGTAGGCCTCCTAGCGTGCCCCCCAAACCCCAGAAATCCCGGAAGCCTAGGCCCCGATCCCTATTTAACACTATGTTGTTTAATGGCGATTTGGAGTCATTTATCCAGGTACTGAACGAGCCCCCCCCTCTCTCTTTAGCTTTTCCTAAGACTGGGTCATTTACACGTCCTGTGTGTCCATGAGCTGCATCTCTGTCTGTAACGCGCTGTCTTCAAACACAGGGAACCCGCAAGCTGTCAGCACGTACACCAGGGGTCTGACAGCATTGTCAGTGATGACAGAGCTTTTAAGATTCAGAGAGGGAACAGACACGTGGAGCTGAGGGAGGTGGTCTGTTCCCCCCGCTCACTTTTCCCCCTGCTTGAAGACAGTGTAAAATGTTCTCCGCGGGTCGGTCCCTCTTTCTCGGGGCGTGGGGGCGGTGGCTTTTCGGAGCGGGGGAGTGTTTGATGTTTGGTTTCACGTCTTTGTCTTCCCTCTTGTGCTTTCTCCGACGCTCGTAGCCGTGGACGACGAAACTCACACATCCGACACCAGGTAGAGTCTGCTGGCTCAGGACTACACTCCTGCACTTCCTGTTTCCTGTGTGTCTGCTCCAGTTCTAACTGCACAGCTGCTCCCTCTTGTCACTTACCTGTGTCCCTGAAGCGGGAAGGTTTACAGCCAAAGACTCAGACTGTCGTCCATCTTAGATCTGCACCTCATACAGTGGCTTTTCATTTTACTCCACACACCCACCTTCTCTTATGTTGGATCGTATGAAAATAGGATAGTTTCTTTATCTTTATTTCTTTACCTCCCGCGTGGTCTAGTGGTTTCAACGTCCGGTGCTGGCCATGGTGACCAGGGTTTGATTCCCCGGCCGCGCCAGAGTCGGCTCTGGCCGGGAGTGCCACCGGGGACGGCAATTGGCTGTCTGCCCCAGGAAGGGGGAGGGAAACCGACAAGACATTCGCTGCACACGTCAGTGTGGGGTGCCGGGGTTACGGTCGACAGCAAGCTGAGTGCCGTCTCGGAGGAGACGATACTTCGCCTTTTGTCACTACCGGTCACAGGGCTACACAGCGAACTATGAGGGAGGGATTGACCTGAAAATAGTGGGTGTAATTGGCTCACAAATTGGGAGAAAAACGGGAGAAAATCAGAAACAAAATGTAGAAAAAATAAAAATAATATTGTCAATTATATTCTGGAGCTGACAAATTTTCGAATTTAGCCACCTGATTCAACTAAAAACAAACATAAAGTTGAAAGTAGATCAGTCATGGGCCTGCAGTGTCGGTCCAAAATGATTTGATCTGATTCACAGTTAGCCTGTGCTGCATTGCTGTGGGTGATTCACAGTTAGCCTGTGCTGCATTGTTGTGTTTGATTCACAGTTCTGCATTTCTAATGTCTACTGTCCCTGGGCAGTATGCGGTTCCTCAGCAGTGTTCAATGAAAGGTGTGGATAATGCCCCATCAGGCTGAAAGGGTTTAACTTTAATAGAGGGCTCCCCTCTTCTGCCTGGAGTTCCCACACAGCACTGCACACAGAACTGAGGCCTGCTTCTTCAGCTGCAGTCCCCTGGGCTCTTACAGTTGATCAGAAGTGAGACAGTAACATTCATGCATCTGTTAAAACAGTTTGGTATTCTGGTACGGCAGCACGAGAGAGCACTGCCATGACTGTGACAGTGAAACGTAAAGACTCAGTGCCCACGATGGAAAAGTCTGCGTTGGTCTGCTGTAAACCTTCACCTCAGTGGATCATTGACTCACCTACAGACTGCGCTACAAAATGCAGGCGTCCATACATGTACGCCAAAACGATGTCACATTAAAGCTGTTCTCAATCCTTTCGTCTCATCTCCTTTGAAGGACTCTGGGCAGGCTATTCCTCGGGTGGTTGAAAGCTGCATACGATTCATCAATCTGTACGGTGAGTCAGCCCCACTGCCTGCACTCTCTGTTCTGTTCTGGCCTGTGACCGTCTGTCTCCTGCGTGTTAACGTAGATCCAGGCAGCTCCTGGGATCCTGGAAGTTATAAACACACTGCTTTGAGGAGCTGCGGCCCCTCCTTATGAGAAATCAGGGCCCCCGCTTTTATGGAAAATTGCAGACACCTATCCCCCAGGGTCCTCTCGGGCCCCTTTCAGGCTCCTCTGGGGCCCCCCTCCTCGCACCAGCTTGGCTGCAGGCTACAGCCGTTCAACAGCTGTAGCGTTAGATTGTGGGCAGGGCCATCGATGGTGGTTTTGAAGTGGTTTCATTTTCGTCACAGTCAAGGTGTGAGGGCTATTCCAATGAACCCAGTCCATAAGAGCCTTACAAAAGATCTCATCTTCAGCTTCACTGCTGTAGATCTGACATTTGGGCTCTGGATAAGAGCGTCTGTTAAATGCTTAAAATGTAAATGTAAAATGAATAACCATCCCACAGAGGGCACAGAGGGGCTAATTTAGCCTAATTCAGACTAATTTAGCTGGGAGTTGAACGGTGGCCATTCTCATTATAAAATGCTAATCCAGTCTGGAGGGCGCTTGAGCTGACTTGAGTCATCTCCTCTCTCCTGGTGCCCCCAAACCTTTCAGGCTTTTCCATCTTCTCAAGAGCAAGTTGTTATTGTAATACCTTAGTATATGTAACTAATGTGTTAGTACACAATTCCTTTTGGATATAGCCACTATATCTCTCTACCATGAGATAAGAGAACCTTTTACTATCTAAACATTGGTTATGTCGTTCCTGGAATGCTGTATAATAATAAGAGGCAGTGGTTGAAGGCAGGGGGGGTAGGGAACCTTAGTCCTGGAGGGCCGCAGGGTACCCTGGTTTTTGTGCCCTAAATCGGCAACCAACGAAGTCCCAAGAAACCAGGTGAGGTGAGTTAACTGTAATCAACTGCTTTAATTGATCAATTAAGTGCTGAGAAACAATGAAGACCAGCACACCCTGCGGCCCTCCTGCACCAGGGTTCCCTACCACTGCTTTAAGGGAAACACAATGTTTTAATTATGATAAGCAGATTATGATAATGATAATTACTGAATTGTTTGTATAAAATGTGATCTGTTGAGCAGTGTGTGAGAATACTATGTTTTTATTTCATTTTTAAATTAATACAATTTAAATTAAAGTGGGTTGCATGAATAATTGGTTGATTGAATTGATGAATTGAACTCTAGGCCTCCAGCACCAGGGCATATTCCGAGTGTCAGGGTCCCAGCTGGAGGTGAATGACATCAAGAACTCATTCGAGAGAGGTGAGATACTATAGTCCTGCTTCAGCAGTATTTCTGTAAAATAAATTAAAATGTTTTAACTGTTTAATTGAACATTGAAAAATTGTGCAACACATTGTATTGCATTTTTAGTGAAGGCTAGTTTCGGTCATCGTTCCCTAGCGGGCTTTTAAAAATACAGGAGGACATATGAGCAATTGTCAATATTTAGCCTATATATTATAAATATGTGCATAGTACAAAATTTCACAGATGATTCACATACTTTCAGTATTGTTTTTGCCAGTAATTTGGAAGAGTTTGTTTCAGAAACAAGGCTTGGTTTCTGTCCAGAGGATTTTATAGTCCAGTGAAAGCACACAGTCTAACCTGACCATGTTATAATTCTGTCTGTTCGTTCCCCCAGGGAACGACCCACTGACCGACGAGGAGAACAACCACGACATCAACTCGGTTGCTGGGGTCCTCAAACTGTACTTCCGAGGCCTGGAGAACTCCCTCTTTCCCAAGGAAAGATTTAATGACCTTATCTCCTGTATCAGTAAGTCTTAAAAAGGACATCATATCCTGTTTCAGTAAGTCTTTAGATGACCTAATTTCCTATATCGGTAAGTCTTTAGACGACCTAATTTCCTGTATCAGTAAGTCGTTCTGAATTGTTGTCTACGTGCGTGTCAGGCTGGGGGAATAGAGCGCATTCATAAGTGCAGAGAAGCTGGTGACTTGCTCAGACGACGAATAGTGAAACGTTAGTGGGCCGTCTCCTTACTTTAACCGTGCGTCTTCCGAGTTACCATCCTGCCCTCATCACGCTTTCAGCAGGTCGATTCGTGCACTCTTCCCAAAGTGGCCCGAGGTCTCAATGCCGCCACAAGCCCTTTCCCATCCTAATCTGATTGCTGCTACATTGGTGCCGTTATGTGATGCTTTTCTCACAGGGCTCCAGCAGTAGTTGCGAAGGAAACAAAGGTCTCACTGCACTGTGTCGATGAGGTGCATAATTGCAGACCGCAGTGAATAATTCCGCAGCGGATGATAAAAGGGACCCTCGGCCAGTGTGCAGGACACATTGTCCATTCAGTTCAGCCATGAATGTGGCGTTTCTTTCCTGCGCCATGCTGCTTAACCCCTCTGGGGCTTAACTCCTGTGCCGGGAAAGAGGCGGTTTTGATATGAATTCATGCCAGTGTGAATGGTGGTTCACATCAATGCTAGCATTTTACCCTCTTGCATACCAGCACAGTGAGTGTGGATGCCTAGCCCAAATGGCAGTGACCTCTCGTCCTGCCCACACAATGGCAGGACATCTGTGGATTTTGGACATCTAAAGAGCAGAAGTCGTGGCAGTGTAGCGCAGTTGTCCTCACTTGATGATAACCGTTCTGGACCTTTTCTTAGGATTCTCTGCAGTTCTGGGGATTATTTACTTATTATTATGTACTTTAACTATTAGTATTAGTAATGTTGCATCTACTCTAAACATGTTAACTTGACTGTGCTTACGTAGCCCATTGTAACTAGTCAGCTAGCTAGTCCAGTCTATACTAGATTTGGATCTACAAATAGGAGCTGCTTGCAATGACCTCAGCACACAGCATTTGATTGGTTTGCAACCATATACTAATTAGGAAAAAAACGCTTCACTGCCCCCTGTTGGGGAGTTTCATACTTGTAGAATGCAAAATAATTGATTAAGGTGTGAAGTGTTCACAATTTCTCATCTCATACCACCATTAAAAATCAGGGACGTTTGAACCAGACCGGGTCCACCGTGAAGCACATAAGGAGTCTCCAGAACGTGGGTGGGTGAAGTCCGTTTTGCTGCCCTCTGAGAATTAGCTTGCCTTGTAGAGATTAGCAGCGGATCTGTGTGTGGAGGTTAAATCTAAATAGAGGGTCTAATTGGCTACTAAATTGGGAGAAAAACAATTTGAAACAAATGTACTGTTGTTGGAGGGTGACATGGGGGCGCTTTTGTGTAGGGCAGGGGTGTCCAATCTTATCCAAAAGGCTGGTGTGGGTGTGCAGGCTTTTGTTCTAGCCCAGCACTAAACCACCTAATTCCATTAATCAAGGTCTTGATTGAGGACCTTGATTAGTTGAATGAGGTGTTTTAGTGCTGGGCTAGAATAAAAGCCTGCCCACTTCTTGGATATGATTGGACACCCACTGGGGCAGCGACTCCAGAATCTTCTGGAACTGCAAAATATCTCCTTTCGCTTCAACGTCCCGCTATAAATAGGTAGCCTTTGATTTCTGGTTGTTTGTCGGACCAGCAGTTTTGAGCATTTCTGTAGAGCTGTCTGTCATTTCTGGAAGCTGCTGCCTTGCTTTATGAATATGAGACAGGGGGGTTGACACGCACAGAATTGTCTCTGTTGAATCCTAGTTAGCCACTCATGTAAGACAAATACGGGCTAAAGTGGTCCAGATAGGCTATTTCCCAGATGGCACCTGGAGTCAGCGACTCATTTCAGGGTGTCATGGCTATTTTCAGCATCTGTCAGCCGGTGAAAATGGCTGTTTGGGTCTCTGCTGTGAGGATGAGAAAGGCATGAATGCCCAGCAGAGCATCGTACCCATTTATGTTGGGATTGTAAAAATAGGAAAGAAATGAAAAGGTTTTAAAACTTGGTTTTAGCACACATTTGGCAAATTTGTCATTATTTTTAGAAGATTTATTTTACTAGGGTGTGTGTGTGTGTGTGTGTGTGTGTTTGCGTGTGCATGCGCCGACCTGTGTGCCAGTGTTATGTGCCGACACATGCTAGAGTTCCGAGATGTGGGTTTGTGCATGCATGTGTGCGCATGAATGGGGGCCATTAGTTTGAATGTCGGCTTCAATGTGGCCTCATTTTGATTGCTCTGTTGAGGTGTTAACTGTGATATATTGATATAATTGCTGTTGATATCGGTGAATTGGCAAATGTATTCATCATGAATCAAAGTAGCTTTGGTTTATACTTCGTTTAATCACTAATATTAATAAATTGGTTGAATCATTAGCAGACATCTTTCAGCCTGTCTCACCATCTGCTGGTGTTGCGTGAATGGACCATAGAATGGGGTGGGCTTTGGGTGTGTGGTCTGGCCCAGGTTAAACAGGTTAATACTCAATAAAGGCCCACAGGCCAGGCTGGGACATATTCGCTGCCCTGTACATTTATGAAATATAAAATCTCAGTGCGGTTGGCCGATATCCCCGCTCTATTTCTGGACGCTGGCTGTGCCTCTCCGGGTTTCAGTGAACGGGCAGATTCAGACGGAAAGCTGTCATTAAATATTCAGCCCGGCAAAGCGGCGTTTCAGCGCATGGTGCGCGGTTGGTGGATCATTCCTGATGGTCACGTTGTTTTCCATGACACCATCGTTACTGTTATTACAGACGTCTTTATCCATGGTGACTCACAGGGCATACAAAATTGCAGTGCAGTATATAAATGACAAATAAGTATAAGCTATCCTTCTGTTGCATACAAATGTCCTAAAAAATTAACACATCCATCAGCACAATAAAGCAGGCATATATGCTGTCTCTCTCACTCAGTCAGTCACTTACACACACATACATACACACATATGCACATGCACATACACACAAACATCCTGCTGTTGAAAAACTGAATAAACATCCATACCTTCACAAACCTAAAACATCTCAAATAGGGAACTTGGCCTGTAGCTCAGAGGTTGCCAGTTTGATTCCCAGGTGGGGCACTGCTGTGGTACCACTGACCAAGGTACTTAACTTGAATAGCTTCAGTGAATATCCAGCTGTATAAATGAATTGTATGTTAAAAAAAGAAAAGCCAACTGTGTAAGTTGCTCTGCAGAAGGCTTAAATGTAATAAATGTAAATGTGATGTTTATGCTTCAGGATGTGTGTGTAGCTGTGGTAAATGCTGTGTGTGCCCTGGAAAAGTAACCACAAATTCTGTCCTTCCCTCTCCTGACAGGAATAGAGAACCTCTATGACCGAGCCTTGTACATCCGCAAGATCCTGCTTACCGCCGTGCCACGATCCGTCCTCGTCGTGATGCGCTATCTCTTCGCCTTCCTCAACCAGTAAGCCCCGCCCACACTGGGCACGCTGAGTGACACGTACAGGAGTGGGGGGGGGGGTCACGGTGAATGCTAATCATCTCTGATGAGCTGGAACAGCTGTGTCACAGAAGAGGCCTTGCGGTACGCCAGTGTTGTATTTCGTTCAGGAAATTAATATTCCTTTGTCTGCCTTAAACAGAGAGAGAGAGAGAGAGAGAGAGAGAAAGGGTGAGGGAGAGAGAAAATAACATTAAATGAGACGAGATTGTAGACAGCTGTACACCCATTTAATTTACCTCTACAGAACGCCTGTCAGTGCTTATTTACTGCTTTGATATAATGAAGTGGGAAGCATAACTGTATTGTTGCGGGAGAGCTGTCAGGTCATTAAAAGGTTTGAGAATGTATAATCAGCAGCACGTGAAGGGATCGTGGAGTGTTGTGTTAGTCCAGCAAAATACAGCTGCTGGGTTGCATAATTCAATTATATAACCATACAAATAAAGAGACGCTTTGGATGGGCGAGGCTTTGGCCTCCACTCCCACTCTTGACATTGACTACAGAAAAACCTCAGAGATACGAACACATCACCAAATGTTCATAACTTTGAAAATGAAGTCAAAAATGCACCAATGTTAAGAATTTGAATAATTTGATTGTAATCAGTACTTACATTATTGTAGACTCTCATTTCGTAGCAATAAACTTTAATATGAATTAATCTAACCAGCGGTTATTAGGATCTCATTAGAACAGTCACCTTTGGAACAGTCTCTTGATCTCCTGGTTTCTTTTGAGAACTGCTGGAACGTCTTCTGACCCTTTTTTTATATCGGACACCTGTTCTATCTAAATCAGTTGTCTTTCCAACCTTGAATCCTTTATCAATAGTGCTAAGACATGCCCACTTTGTCTAATTTGATAGCATTTAGAGTTTTATCAATGGAAAGTGTGACTCTGTGAACACTATGCATCAGTGATAATAAAGAACTCGAAGCATAGTTACATAGACTTCCAGTTTCATACCCCATTCGGTTGACAGTATTTATTTGGCTGTCAGTGTTTGACATTTGATGCGTTTCCCCTGTGCTGCAGCCTGTCCCAGTACAGCGATGAGAACATGATGGACCCCTACAACCTGGCCATCTGCTTCGGCCCCACGCTGATGCCCACCCCCGACATCCAGGACCAGGTGTCCTGCCAGGCACACGTTAACGAGGTCATCAAAACCATCATCATCCACCACGAGACCATCTTCCCCGATGCCAAGGAGCTGGACGGACCCGTGTACGAGAAGTGCATGGCCAGCGGCGACTACTGGTGAGAACCAGTCAGGCTTGCCTGCTCAGTGTGAACGCAGCACTGACACCTCCTGTCAGGTTACCTCCAGGTAACGCAGGTCATACCATTCATTAAATTGCTTCTGGTGGTTAGAAGATATGACAGGGCAGAACATTCCTTTGGTCGAGCGGTTGAGACTGTCTCCTTAAACAAGGTGAGAGAGCCAGAACAAAGCCATCACGATAACCACCTTCGCAGAGATAAAGAGGTCACCTGGCAAGCCAACCCACAGCGCGAAGGAGTAAAACGAAGCCGCCTGTATAAGCTATGTGGGAAGCCAGAGTGGCGGTGCTGAAATGCTGCTGTTTTTAAACAGAAGAAAGTTTCTAGGTGTGAAAATCAAAGAAAGATCACCAGGGCTGCACTCACCACAGGACTGTAGCTGCTTCCCTTAATGACACAGGCAGGGGAGGGTCGGGTCATCTACCAGGGGAGGACAATCCACCATCAGCCCATAATTATATCAGCAGACATGCAGGAGGGACCATGTGTCAGCAGCATTAAACCCAATGCCCTCCTCTTCCAGGACCAAGGACAGGGTGAAACACTGAGACACTGAAACACAGTCCCATCTGTTTGATGGTGACATTGCGACGGAAGTAGTTTATCC
Organism: Aldrovandia affinis; assembly: GCA_029706075.1. Classification (NCBI taxonomy): domain Eukaryota; kingdom Metazoa; phylum Chordata; class Actinopteri; order Notacanthiformes; family Halosauridae; genus Aldrovandia; species Aldrovandia affinis. The sequence goes on from JAINUG010000175.1 coordinate 192,517, forward strand.
AACTCTCCTCTCACAAATAAGACACTTGAGAACTTATTAAGCATTGTTGAAGTGATCACAGTGCAGTTATTTTTGATATTTTTTGGCAAGTTGAGACAGCCTCCTCTAACTAGAATTTTTAATTTCAGACGAGCTGACTTTAATAAAATGAGAGAGAATTTAAGTAATATAGATAGGGTAAAGCTTCTAGATTGCAGAACTGTGACCGAAAAATGGACTACATTTAAAAGGGTTATTGTAGATGTACAGTGTAAATTCATCTCAAAAGTAAGGAAAAATAGGATGAAAAAACTCAGCAGTGGATTTATATTTACGGGAGATTTTGAGGCAAAAGAAGCGACTAGAGTATATAAAAAGCATAACTCAGAGAGAAACAAGTTAGATTATTGTAATATGTGGGCTAAAGCTAAAAAGGAAATAAGATCAGCTAAAAGGCGGTTTGAAATAAAAATTCCCAAGATGCAAAAAGTAATCCTAAGAAGTTTTTTCAATATTGTAGTAGAAAAAGGAAAGTTAATGATGAGGTTAAGTGCATTAACAATAAGGAAGGAACTTTGGTTTATAATAATAAGGATATTGCTAATACACTAAACAGTTACTTTGTTGAGAGCTTTACTAGAGAAGAGGTTTTAAATATGCCTAAATGTATAGCCAAGGTACAGAATGTTTTGGAGGACTTTGAGATAAGGGACGTAGAAGTACTAGAAAGACGACAAATAAGGCAGCAGGCCCTGATGGCATATATCCCAGAGTACTCAAAGAACTTGGGGAAATTATATATAAACCATTGACGGATATTTTTATGCAATCCATAATCACTGGGGAAATACCAGATGACTGGAAGCAGGGTAGTATAATTCCAATATATAAGAAGGGGGACCATACTGACCTAGGGAACTATAGGCCTGTCAGTTTAATTTGCATCACATGTAAAATGCTGGAATGTATTATTAGGGATAAGTTGGAATTATTCTTGAAAAATAATAGTATTTTAAGGGAGAGCCAACGTGGTTTTCTCAAAGGGAGGTCATGCCTAACAAACCTCCTGGACTTTTTTGAAGAGGCTACAAAGTGTGACGACCTGAACCAGGCTTATGATATTATATATTTGGACTTTCAGAAAGCATTTGACAAGGTACCACATGGGAGGCTCATTGCTAAAATGAATTCAGTAGGAATTGCAGGAGTTGTTTCAGAGTGGGTTCATAATTGGCTGTAAGGGCGAATACAAAGAGCAACAGTAGGTGTGTCAGCAGCTCTGTCCCTCTCTGTCCCTCACAGTGATAGCCCATACAGCGAGCATGGAGCTTTGGAGGAGCTGGACCAGGACGGTGGAGCGGAGACCCACACCAGCGAGGACGGTACGCACCTCCTACACGACCTCTGACCTGCCTGTGGCTGTACATGATTTTCACAGATCCTCCAGACTCACAGACTCGGCTCCCGAGTTCCTTCCATCCCCTCTGCTTATAAACTACTGGAGGTTTAAGGTTGGTAACGGGAGGTTCAATTCAATTCAATTCAATTTTATTGTCATTAAAACAATGTGCAAGCACATAGTAAAATGAAAAGAGGGCTGCAGCTTCACCAACAGTGCAAAATACACATAATACATAATACACATGACAAACATAATAAACATAGTGCGAAAGGGCATACAAAGTGCAAAAAGGTATGTAACATTGATATGACCGGTGCTGTATTACAGTACACAGCGGCGATTACCACAGTATTGTCCTTGGTCATGCCCCCTTAATGAATTTTCTGAAGATTAATAAAATTGGACTGTTTCTGCTTCAACTAAAGGGAGGCAAAACAATGTTGGGAACACAGAGCTCAGTATCTGGTGAGTCTGAAGACTGTGGCATTTTACCCTGGACATGGCTATAGGGTGCCCCCTTGCTGTTGTGCTGTGTAAGATCAGCCATCGGGAGTGTTCTCCAGAGAGGCCTTTTCCAGTGCACACTGCCACATGTTCTCCAGCTGCTGCTGCTGCTGTTGCTTTGAAGGTCTACCATGTCCCTTACATGGCAACCCTCACTAACCAGCGTTCTCCAGCTAAAAATTGCCCCATCAAAAACCCCCAGAGAGACCAACGCCCAGGGAGAAGGAGAGGGAGTGGTGAAGTGTGTACTCTTTTTCTACCCACCACTTAATTCCTTCTGCAAACATGGATACACTCCTGTTCTGTGTCAAACACAGGGCCATTATCTTCTCAGAGAGTGTGTGTGTGTGGGGTTGGAGGGGTGATGGTTGAACCCTGGCCAGTGTGCCTCCCTCTGTCCCAGGATTAATTCCGCTTTTCAGGCCTGGTGAGCGATCTTGTCCATTCATATTCTAATTCACCTCACGATCACCCCAGTGAGGGAGACCACTAAAAGAGACCGTTTGGACTCAACCCGAGCCCCTGTGGTGAAAGGGGCCTTGTGGGTACTAGGTCATGCATTCAAGGATGTGATTCGGCCTCCAGTGAATCACAACACCAGCGTTTAGACCAGCTGTGTGGGGGAACTGCAGGTCGATTCAGTGTCTCGTTAGTGCTGTGGTTGTCGTTTTGAAGCTGGTCCTGGTACATAACTGGCTTGAGCGTTTGTGTGCTCTGGACTACATGGCTCAGGGAAACAGGGAGAACGGTCTGTCAGTTTTACTGTCCAAGACATCCGTATACATGTCAGGAATAGGACAGTCAGTTCTGTCCTCCATTTTCCTGCCTTTCTATATAACTGGGGGAAGCACACATGGAAGACTGCTTTGTCTAGGACCAAAGCAGGAGATCCATTTTATATTTCCTCCTCTGACAAGTTGAAATGTCTGTACTACCGCAGTTGAAATGCCTGTGCTTTTCTCTGGCTTTGTTTACCCTCTCTGAGACGGAGGGGGGGTGTGTCTGTGATTGAGGTCCAAATGAAACAGTGACTCACCCCATGAGCGGTCTGCACAGGGCTGCGATCAGGCACCCTGTGGAGAAGTTGTCATCTTCAGCGATGATGGGTGGAGTCGAAAGAATAATAAGAGTTCAGAAACCGCAAACAAGGAGCGCTGCTTTTGTGCTGCCACCTCCCCCACCTGAGTCGACAAGTGAGCTCTTCCAGACAAAAAGGTTTCCATAGCAATAACTGGCGAAGAAATCCCACTTCTCCAGATTTCAAGGTCTTTTTAAAAACCCAAACAAATGTAGGCGTGGGCTCTATCTGTTACATTGCCCACTACACCCTATGAATCCGGGATATCTATTTATATACTCAATCTACCCTACAGGGACAACTGGTACCCTCCTGTTTGAGTTATGCTCATAGCTCATTACGTCTGTGAATGGCATAAATGGCAGATATGAATTCAGATGCTGAAAAATTAATCACAAGCAAGCCAAAAACGAATGAACTTGTCTAAATGCCACCGTGGTCTTGTACCAATATGTGTCCCTTGCTGGGTGATAATCTTGCCAGACTTGCCTGGGTACTGTCAGAAAGCCAATTAGAAGAAGGTACATTTTCTTTTGTTGCTCCCGTCTGAAACTCCTGCTGACAGAATCTGCCAACACCAAATCTCTCACCAGAAAAAAGGGAGGATTCTGAGTGCTACTTCAGTGCTTCAAAGAATGTGACAAGAATTTGAGTTTTTTTATCAATTCCAAATGGCAAAATGGTGCTCATTGGAATCACAGGCAATAATAATGTAATCAGTAATAAATGAATGATGTAATTTTCAGAACAGAAAAACAATGCATCTAAGTGAATATTTAGTGGTTAATTTCCAGAGCAGAATGCCATATTGATAAAGGCTTTAATCTTAAACAAAAGCAGTGCCTTGAATTATTTTTATTTTTATAACATCAATCAATCATGTTGCTGACGTTCATGCCATAAAACCTGTCATACAAAAGGAAGAGAAAGGTTATACATTATTGCTTATTTATTTTTTAATGAATTAAGGTGAAGTTTGAAAAGGTGAGTGTTCAGTCTTTGCGGATCCTGCTGTCCTGACTGTGTGGGGAAGGTCATTCGCCAGTATGAATGTGTGGAATGAGTAAGTCTACGCGCTGTGCCGATTGCTCCAGAAGGCCCTGCTAACCTGTGTCTGGGCTGCTCAGCGCCCCACAGGGACTGAAGGACCTTGGTGTACTGGAGAGAACTGAGATCCAGGGACAGAACTCTCCACTTCTCAATGCTTTTGAGGGCAGTAGTGAGAGCCAGAATGGGAGCAGTCTAAAGCAACTTTCTCCAGAAGTCCAACGCTGGTTATGTGCTGCGTTATCTCATTAGCTGTTGGATGTGTGCCTACAATAGCATTGTGCATGACAGGCCCATATAATACAAGGAGAGGAGCCGGCGTGTTCTTTTTAACCCCCTCCTGTTTCTGAGTGTTGCTAATGCTCTGACATTCAAAGGGGCCAAAGTTGAAGTGGCTGGTGTATTGATTGGACAGTATAGTGGAGCAGCCATTTTGTCTAAAGCCTTGGTACTGTAGCTGTGCAATGGGAATGACCCATGTTTGGGGTAGATTCTTTGTCCTTGGCTACCCGGAGTAGGACACTCATTTCCATAAGGGTATACCATCTGTCCTAGAGTGCAGTCAATCGGTGTGACAGATCAGCGTCTGACCTGGTGAGAGCTCACAGACTCATGCCATCTCTGCGTGCTCGCAGCGTTGAATGAAGTCATACTGCATGCATCGGCTGCTGTTCTGCTGAAAACATGACTGCATGCACGCCCAACAGTACACACAGGTACGGGTAATAAAGTGATGCAGGTGGAGGGAGAAGGACACACCTGCACCCTGTTTCAGTGCGCCGATGAAACCGCTGTGAGTGCTGAAATGGTGTCCCGTTTCACAAGAAAAGAAAACCTTTTTTTTTTTTTTGTTTTGTTGGTGTGGTGTTGCGCTCCTGTACACTCCAGGGGCTCCTGTTCCTCTCGTCTTGAGGAGGAGCGGAGAACACCAGCGTCCAGGGATCCCCTGTCTGCATTAATGGACTGTGGGGGAAGGAGAAGACCGCTGAATCTGTGCTATTCTTAGCTCTGTGTCTGGCACCATCTCCCAATTGGTCGAAAATGGTGATGTCATGAATGCAAGATCCTTGGCACAGGGACTGTCATCCTGTCACACAGGGGGTTTTGTTTTAAGATCCCAGAGACAGACGGCCCATTCTGCTTGTCTATCTGCAAGAGCAATAAAGCTGCATGTGGCAGGTTTTGATACCAGATGGAATATACGGAACGATAACACATCCATACCACCACATAACTAGAAAGGATATATGATATGATATGATATGTGTGCCATATGCCACAATGGCCTTCCTTTCTTTTTTTTTTTTTTTTTTTTTTTTTGTTCTGTGTGTTCTTGTTGGTGTCCACCACTGGTGTGACTGACTTCTAATGCCGTAGTATTTCAGTTCACTTCCTGTTTCCCTTGTTTGTGTTTCTTACCATCCTCTTCCTCTCTCTCCCCTCCTCTTCTGTCCATCTTTGTTTCTGTGAGCATTTATGAATAAAGAAAAAAATGTCCCCTGAAGAAGGGGGTGGGGGAGGGGGTGCATTCGGCATTTAAAACCCTTTTAATTGTATCATTTTTAGTCCAGTTCTGATTTTAACTATTTTTTTCTTAATTTTCTCTCATTGTTGACTCCTTCAGTCTTCGAAATAGGATATTTTGCCTGCGTGCGATAGCGAGTTGTTTCTCTCTCTCTCTCTCTCTCGTGTCCGAGTCCGTTCTGACTGTTCTGCTCCTCGTCTCGATTGCAGAGGGAGAGCCCATCGAGGCGATCGCCAAATTCGACTACGTGGGCCGCTCCGCCCGCGAGCTGTCCTTCAAGAAGGGCGCGTCGCTGCTGCTGTACCAGCGCGCCTCGGATGACTGGTGGGAGGGCCGGCACAACGGCATCGACGGCCTGGTGCCACACCAGTACATCGTGGTGCAGGACATGTGAGTTTGCCCCCACTTTGTGCTCCATCCGGCAAAACGACAGGGCCGATCGATTTCTGTGCCCCTCAATGCATATGGAGGCCATGTTCGATACACAGACAATGATTGGTTGATGGTAGTTTACTTCGCTTCCTTCATAAATCATCTATACCGCCATCTATTGTCCAGGAGTGGAACGAACCCTGACGTTCAGAGACCGGGCTCGACACTTGTGACCGTGAACGCCGTAGATGCCGGATCGAGCATGAATCGGGCTTTCCTCTCCACTCCAGACACTCAATCTCTGACACAGCGTCCGGATAACATCGTTAACTTTTCCAGCCTAGGCCTTCCTGCAATCTGATTTGTGCCTGCAGATTTCTGATGGTGGATTTGGTTGGCTGGGGGAGGGTTATCATTTCACACCCTGACTCCTTTGTGGTAAAGAGTAGAAACTGATCATTGGTTTATTAGAAAACCACATACCCAAAAAAACTAAGGAAACGTACCTGGAAGTTGAGCAGAGTTACACCACATTGTCATAAGCCAGACAAATGAGGCTAGTGCCACCTACAGACCTAAAGAAGGGACAGCCCTGTCCTGGTCTCAATCTCATATGGCCGGCTCTCAGATTACTGTCTGATTCAATTAGTTGGAGAAAGGGTGATTATCTTTCGATGTCCACTTCAGCATTTCTAAACTACTTTTCATTGGCTGGCTGTTAGAGCACCCAGTAAGCATCCCCTCGTGATTTGTCATATTAAATATTGGGGGGGTGAACAACAGGGCTCCTCCCTGCAATGTGGGTGGGCTTGTCACCAAACACAGAGCTTTTAAGGCCAGGTGTTATATCCACAAGAGTATTAAAAATGCCTGGCTCATAAGGCTAGGCCTGTACGGACATTAGCTCTGATGGCAAAATGAATTAAATAGTTTGTGCTTTTACCAGAGTAAAGCAATGCAAAAAGGGACCAACGGATAAAACATGCTTATTGGGGCCGAGCTACCTCATTTGAGCCTCTTTTATTTTCCAACACAAAAAACTATGACAAATTCTGTTCTGGGATTTGTGGATGAGCAAGGCGGTGATGTCACCAGGACTTAATTGGGTAGATTAATCTTTTGTCCCGCTCTGTGCTGCTCTCTGAGGGAGGCCTTGGCGGCAGGCTCTTGGCAGGGCTCTCCGGACTGTTCTCCCAGGTCTCTAACAAGACGCCCCCTTCATCTGAGGGCCACACAGGCTCACCGGGGCAACCATCGCTGCCAAATTGATTCGATCTGGACATTCATTAATTAGGAATTGAAATTTCAGTTGCTGGTTTAAGCAAATCAAGCAGGTCAGCAGTGTAGTTCATGTACAATGAACACAGGGGCTAACTGACTATGCTTCATTTGACCCTGTGTGTGTGTGTGTGTGTGTGTGTGTGTGTGTGTGTGTGTGTGTGTGTGTGTGTGTGTGTGTGTGTGTGTGTGTGTGTGTGTGTGTGTGTGTGTGTGTGTGTGTGTGTGTGTGTGTGTGTGTGTGTGTGTGTGTGTGTGTGTGTGTGTGTGTGTCTCTCACAGGGACGACACATTCTCAGACTCTCTGAGTCAGAAGGCAGACAGTGAGGCCAGCAGTGGACCAACTGCAGCGGATAAGGGTTCAGTGAAAGACATGTGCTCCCCCACGGACCGCCACACAGAAGCCTACATCAGCAGGTGAGTGAGCAGGACACCCTCCTAAATAAAGTTTGTGTGTGTGCATGTGCGTCAGGAGGCTGGCCCCGGTGGGTAGGGATCCCATCACAGACCATAAAGAACAGCGACGTTACAGAGCTGCAAAGCTCCATCTTGCCAGAGCTGGAATGGCTGTTTGGTCTGAAATGAAAAGGGCCCCCCCCATGGTGGCACTTTCGGTGGGGGGCATGGGCCAGCATGCCGCCGGGTAAACAAGTCTCCCACGGCGACCACATCCCGCCACTGACGAGCTGTCATTCTCTCTCTCTCTCTCTCGCGCGCGCACACACAGACACACACACCTATTTGCAGGCATTAGCTAATGAGAAAAGTCCCCAGAGCTCAGCCCGCTGTCTGGCCCAGGCCCCACACCCCATGCCTCCCCTCGCGCTCGTCCCGTCTCATCTGATCGTGTCCCGATTTCACCCTTCCCCATCGTGCCCGACCGCCCTTCTCATCTCACACTCCAAACACGTTGCAAACGATGGAAAGCGAAGGGCGATCGTCTGAGTCGAACCCGCAGCGTGCCGCTGTAGCAGCGCTCATTTTGAGTCCTCTATTGCACTGGACACGCACATTACAGCAGCATTTAAGTGCAGCTGTCTGAAGGACTTTGGTGGACTTCTGTGTTTTTCTTATCAGCATTCCCACTGAAATCAGATTTGAATTTATGACATTTCAATGCCATTTTAAGGTTAAATATAATTTAAGATGTATTTTTTTGTGCAATAGGCCTGTAGTGCTAGTTTTTGGGTTGGACAGATGTTTTGAGGAACATTTTGTCTGTAGTAACCAGGTGACTTAATAGTGGAATTAATGTACAAACCAGTGAGCCATCCAATTTGCTAGCAATATTGGCACGCTGATTTTGCCAGGCTTAATAGTAAACGCCATCAAGCTCTCTGCACAGTAGGCTGGTTCGTGAGTGTATTACCTAGCAGTGTTTGAACGCTGAACCGTATGTGAAAATGCTTCTGCAACGTTCAAGAAATGTGCCTCTCTTCCTTCGGTATGTAATGATCTTTGACTGGAGCTTGTGGTAAACCCCAAATTCTGAAAAAGTGACATCCTGGATGGTGTGAATTTGTTCACATTTTTGTCAGAGTACCCTTGATTTTGGGAAGAGGGCCAACTCTGTCCTGTGGTACAGCTATCAGAGCCCGCCCCCAGGTCACAGTGCCCCCATGTCTCCACTTTGTCCCTGTCCCCTGCAGGACTGTCCTGGTGAGAGCCTTGGCACAGCCTACTCAAAGTACCCGTACCCCTTGGTGGTCTCCTCCCCTCCCTGTGTCTCGAGGTTAACATTTTTTAACCTTTAAATAATAATAATTTAAATTCCCTATTTATGATTTTATTTGAATCATTTATTAGTCTCCAAAAAAAGTATCTGGCGCCCCAAATTGTGACCTCATAATAATAATTCATGAATACGAATGGAGCAGTCACATGAGTCACACACAACCACAGCCTTATACACTAGTCCTATGTCCATGCAATGTTGTCACTCATTATTTTCCATTTCAAGTCCTGTGAGCCTTTATTATTCTCATTAATGAATTTAGAATTTCGATAAGTCACTGGTTGACAAACCCTGTTAGTTAGGAAAATTAAAATAAAAACCTTGGGGCCTCCCATGTGGTCCAGTGGTTACAACGTTTGACACTGGCCACGGAGACCGGGGTTCGATTCCCCGTCTCGCCAGAGTCTGCTCTGTCCGGGAGTGCCACCAGGGGCGGCGATTGTCTGTCCGCCCCAGGGAGGGGAGGAGGAGGAAGCCGACATGACGTTCGCTGCGCATAAGAGTGGCCCTGTAGTACCGGGTTACGGTCGATGGCCTGGCGAGTCCCGTCTCGGAGGAGACGTTACTTCGCCTTCGTCACTACCGGTCGCAGGACTATGGCAGCGAACTCACATTATTAGGGGGGGGATTGACATAAAAATAGCGGGTGTAATTGGCTACTAAATTGGGAGAAAATGGGAGAAAAATCTGAAACAAAATCTTTATAAAAATAAAAAAATTAAAATAAAAACCTTGCTCAGAAGACAATCTGATCTTTCTCAGTTTCTGTCACTTCAAGGACAGTTTTTTTGTGACCGGTCTCCCCCTGCTGGCCACGCGGTGAACTGTAGCTTGTTTACCTCCTCGATCGTCCTTGGTTGTGTCCAGATTGCCAGTCGCCACTCCTCAGACACAACAGGGGAGAGGGGGGGCTGATCTCACATGACACTCTTCACCTCATCAGATAATTCATACCTTCAGGTAGGCATAAATTACATGGAAACTTGAAACACTTCTGCCTTAAAGCAGTGATTGGGGAAATTGCAATTCCTAGACTTTCTCGCAAAAGATGATCAATCTATGTATTCAGTGGGAGATAAGAATACAAGCGGGGGTCCCAAAATCGAACTTGTATCATATTAGAATCTGAAATGGCCCAGGGCCCTATTCCATAATGGTAATGATTGTATGATGCTGCCTGAAACGATCAGACTGGGAGGTGAGCGGCAGAGCGCGCACAGACTGGGAGGTGGTTCGCAGTGGTTTAATAGACGTGGGAGTTGGGCAGACTGACTGGGAGGTGATGCGCGGCGCAGACTGAGGGGACTGCGCAGAGGTGATACGTGCGCAGACTGAGAGGTGGGAATGCGCAGACTGGGAGGTGAGGCAGACTGAGGTGGGTGCGCAGACTGGGAGGTGCGTGCGCAGACTGAGAGGTGATGCGTGCGCAGACTGAGAGGTGATACGTGCGCAGACTGGGAGGTGATGCGTGCGCAGACTGGGAGGTGAGGCAGACTGAGGGGTAATGCGTGCGCAGACTGGGAGGTGATGCATGCGCAGACTGGGAGAGGTGATACGTGCGCAGACTGAGAGGTGATGCGACAGGCAGACTGATGCGTGGGTGAATGCGTGCGCAGACTGGGAGGTGATACATGCGCAGACGCAGACTGAGGTGATGTGCAGGCAGACTGAGGGGTAATGCGTGCGCAGACTGGGAGGGAGGTGATGCAGGCGCAGACTGAGAGGTGATACGTGCGCAGACTGGGAGGTGATGCGCAGGCAGACTGAGGGGTAATGCGTGCGCAGACTGGGAGGTGATGCGCGCGCAGACAGAGGCCCCTAACCCTGAGAGGAGAGGAGAGGGAGACAGACACAGACAAAGGAGATGGCCCAGGTCTTACGTCTGCCTGTCTGCCTCCAGGCACAGGAAGAGGTCGGAGCCCCCCTCCCGCCGCCCCCCTGGTCGCCCCAGCGACGGTCGCCCCAGCGACGGTCACAGTGTGACCCACCCCTTCCCCCTGGAGGGTTCCCTGGGGGCAGGGCCCTTCAGCCCACGGGACCTGCTGCGGGGGCGTAACCCCCCCCTGCTGGACAGTCCCGAGCGTCGCCACGGCAGCCTCACCAACATCAGCCGCCACCAGTCGCTGAAGAAGAGCGAGAGCCCGCCCATCCGCCGCTCCACCTCCTCCGGGCAGTATCCCGGCTTCGCCCACGCGTCCCCCCATGCCCCCCACCCCCACGCCAAGAGCCTGGACCCCGAGAGCATCGCACAGGTCAGCCACAGAGGGGGGGGTCCATTCAGGACATGTGACTGTCAGTTTGGACTGTCAGCGCTGTGTGTGTACAAGTTTATATTGTGTGGCTTGGTAAAGTATTGTAATTTAGTTGCGTGGTGCTGATATGGGCAGGAAGTTACATCACAGTGTAGGCACAGTGCACCATCTCTGTATTACTGCACCTTACAAACCTTTCTGATGATTGTTTTGTGTGAGTAATGCTGTATCCGTGCCTGCTGTTTACCTCTCAATAGTTCAAGATGAACAAACAGGGATTCAATCTGACACCCCTCCAAGTCCCTCTCGTTTTCAGATCCTAACATTCCCTCTCTCTCTCCCTCTCTCTCTCTCCCACTCTCTCTCTCGTCCTCCCCCCCCCACTCCCCCATCTCCCCCTCTCTCTCCCTCCTCCCCACTCCCCCTCTTCCTCCCTCTCTCCCCCCCTCTCTCTCTCTCCCCCTCCCTCTCCCTCCCTCCCTCTCCCTCTTTCTCTCCCTCTCTCCCTCTCTCCCTCCCCCTCTCTCTCTCTCCCTCTCTCTCTCTCTCCCTCTCTCTCCAGGACATCGAGGAGACAATGAATAGTGCACTGAATGAGCTACGTGAGCTGGAGAGGCAGAGCTCAGCCAATCACGCGCCGGATGTGGTGCTGGACACGCTGGAGCAGATTAAGAACACGCCCACCCCGGTCAGCTCCACCGAGGCGCTCAGTGCCCCCACGGCTATCTGCTCCGCCCCTCTGACCAGCCCCCCCACCGCCGCAGCAACGCCCCCCTGGCCGACGCCCTGAGCACCTTCAGGCCCGTGCTCGCCCCCCGCATGGGTGTCCAGCTCAGACCCCCCGCCCTGCGGCCCAAACCCCTGGTGCTGCCCAAAACCGGCCCCGCCCAGCCCCCCGCAGCCCCGCCCCCAGGGCCCCTGGACAAATCCTGCACAATGTGAACCAGGAAGTACAGAGCAGTACGAGGAGAGGGGACTGAGGGTTCACAGAGCAACTTGTTATCAACGTTTATCAAACAATAAAGCAAGTCCACGGCTCGCAATTTGGGGAGAAGAAAAAAATGAACATTGAAGTTAGTAACCATAGCGATGTGTTTGTGAGATGGGTGCATATCCATTTGGTGTCTAGAAGCTTAATTGTCTCCAGATATAGACATATATTAGCAAAGACCTCTTCTTACATTTCTGTTATAAACCAGACTACCGTCAAGAAAGTGATTCTTATAGCTTTAAAAAAAACACGCATGGAGAGGTACTGAAGATGAACTGGATGATTAAATTCAGTAAGTTAGATTCAGGCATCACTAGATTATAAGCACCATTTATTTTTGTTTATATATATATATATAACAACAAATCACAAATGCTTCCTTTAAAGGTTAATAGTAACTTTAGTAGAATGCAGGACCTAGAGAATAGTATTAAGTAAATAATGCCAAGACAAGGCAGTACCAGTTGCTTTTCAGTGTTAGTTTATACTTTACAGAGGAATTTGGGGAAATGTAGTCTTTTAGTTTCTGTATTATGTTGGCTGAACTGGAACTGGAATCCTTCCTTCTGCAAAATAACTATAATCCAAGTCCTTGAGCCTTGTTGCCACAAAGATATAAGCTTGTCTTTGTTGAAAGACTGGCTTATCCACTTTGAAAAGCTGCTATTACTTTGTAGGTAAAGAGGTGCCTGATCAAGGGAGAGACTCCTAATAGATGAGTGATGAGGTTTGTGGATAATGGTATTATTGTGGTAATAATTATTAACTTTGTTCAGTACACTTGGCCTCACAGAGGGCACTTAGCAGAAGTGATTCTCACAGCCCTATATAGCCAGCGTGGACAATGATACATTTGCATTTAGTCTGATTGTCTCCTGTTTGCCATCAAAATTGGTATTTTTGGTCAAAAATTGAGGCTACAGTTGCCTCGAAATGCTGAAATAGCATGTACGGTGAGATCAGCAGAATTGGTCTAACTGTCTCCGTGAATCAGCTCGTGGACGCATAACCACTAGAGGGGCAAAACAATGCAGAGAGCAATTCCTTGAAAAGTCTGTTTGCACCGACTAACTCTGAAGAGGGACTGAACGTCTCGGGTTCCCTGTGTTTGGGCCATCTGAGCGGAGGCACACTAACATTGGCGTACCACAGTAATGTACCCCTGTACACCTGCCCGAGTGAGTCACCATGGCAACACACTTCCTCAAAGTCTGACCGGTTTCAGCCACATTACTGCGCAGCACCCAATGCTTAGCCCCGCCCCCCAAATAAGACCCTATTAAGAGCTTGAAAGAACCTTTTTACTGGTGTGAACGTTGTAGAAAATGTCTTTATGAAAGACTGAAGCCTCTTGTCAGCCGCCTGTGTTCGCTGCTCCAACGAAGGCATAATGCCAGTAGCCATGGTCTCTGACTGTTATTGGAGCTTAATAACCTTACTTTGTCTGTACATCCCCCGCCCTCACTGTGTCTTGTCATTGTTAACGGCTGAAGTCTTGAAGCCTTTTCCCACCTTGAAAATGTATATATTGTATTTTTTTCACATGTAAATTTTTTTGCCGGGATGGGGCGCTGTGAGGTTTCATCCAATTGTTTCCACCCAAACGAACTACGGTTACAGATTCTCCAGGAAGATCCAAAATGAACCTGATTGAATGATTCATGCGTCCCAGCTTCCAGCCGCACAGGAGAGAGTGGGGGTGCGTGTGGGAGGTGGCTCACGTTGTCAGTAAAGATGATGTAATGTGTGTTTGTGAGCGTGTCATAGTTAAAAGCTTAGCTCAGAGATACTGAAGCGTGGCGAAATTGCCACAGAACGTGCTCCTGTAATTCACGCATGTAAAAGCGTGACGGCGCTCCCAGGTTTGGACAGGAGGACAGACACAGGTCTGGAGGGAGGACTACGGCAACCGATAAAGGACGCCAGGACTCGCAGGAAAAGGACCCGCACAAGTTTGCAATATGTTAGTTTTCTTTTCTTCATTTCCATGCAAACAACATTACTAGAGGCGGGCGTTCCTTCATTGTCCAAATCTTATCTTCTACATTTTAAAAAATTATTACAATTTCCATTCTGGCTTTACTTAACCTTTTCTAGATTTTTATATATCGATCTTTTTTTTTTTTTTTTTTATCATTTCATTTTGTTAAAGGCTATTTTCTACAGATTGGAGAGGAAAAGTCAGGCGGACGGAGGTCCTGAAGCTGTACGTCTGTCCATGTGGCCTGCGGTCCGGCCCTCGTCTGAAGTAGCAATAGTCCCCTATCTGTTAACTGTTACCTTCTCGTTTCCCTGTACATCTGTAGCATGTACATGTGAAAAGTGCCTTTGAAAATATTTTAGAGGAACTTGAAACTTGTTCTGTACTGTTGCGTTCTCATTCCAAAAACCCTGTCTTGTGAGAAAGTAAGTTCCATTGGAATGTGAATGATATGGTGACGATACAGCTCTGCAAACCTTAACCTAAACGAATAGTAAAATAATAAAAGATTGCTAACCTGTTGTGACATTGCACTTTTATGTATAGGACTGTATATTTGGCATGTTGCATTATAGCTGGTTTCAGTACATTTCAAGGGGTGCTCCTTGCAGTGTTTATTTCTAATAAAGGAAATGGTTTCTGTCAGTCACGGCTGGGCTTGTGTTTGTGGCATGCTGGGTTTGCACCAGGTGGACCAGGTCCTTAACATAGGACATGGAAAGGTGGGTTTTTGGTGTGCTGGTTTACCCGTTTGAAGCCGTTTCTTGAGATGATGTCATCCTGCAATGAAGAGAGACAGAAACGTTATACAGCAGGGGTGCTCAGGCTCGGTCCTGGAGATCTACTTGGTGTGCAGGCTTTTGTTCCAGCCCCAGCGCTAACACACCTGATTCAAATATCCATTGTGATGATGAGCAGTTGATTAATAAAATCAGGTGTGCTAGTGAGTCTAACGGTTACGGAACTGGGCTTGTAACCTGTAGGTTGCAGGTTCGATTCCCAGGTTGGACACTGCTGTTGTACACTTGAGCAAGTAACTTGACCTGAATTGGTTCAGTACATATCCAGCTAAATAAATGGACTATATGTCAAAATAAAAATTGTAAAGATATGTAAGTTGATGACTCTCGATAAGGGTGTGATAAATGGCTAAATGTAAAATGTGAAGGCCTGGAACAAAAGCCTGCACACCTAGTAGATCTGGAGGACCGAACTGGGCACCCTGCAGTCGAGCTTTGCACAGCAGCACCAAACAAATAGGGAAAATAACAGAACACTGAATTGTTTTGTTTACATTTGCCTTGTAAACAATCTGAACAAAGATGCAATCCAGATTTCTTTTGTAAAATGCAGGCAAGTTGAGCAACTGAAGCCTTTGATGTCTGACACCTGCAAACGCCCTTGAAAGTTCAGAAATGTTGAGGAAAGGATGTGGCAACACGCGACAGTTTGGACAGTTTGCTACTCTCCCACACCCATACACCGGCCCCCCTTATGTGCACACAGCAGCCATTTGTTGCCAGGCTAATTCCATTCAGTGTAAATTACCCTTATTGGCCCTATAGTCCCCTTCCCATCCCTGACATTTTTCGTATTTCCCTGAATGTTGGGAACATTTCTAAGCTCTGCTCGTTGTGCTCCAGTGCTCCTGCCTCTGACACGTGCGGCAGAGAGAATGCTTTCACACGCTCACAAATAATAAATACGGCCCGAAATAGCACCCGCTGCTCCACGCCGCATCTTCTGTCTGAAAAATGCAGGAGATGAGAGCATATCTTCAGCAGCAGGGCACATTTAACCGACAGCGCGATGAGGCAGGGCTAGCTGGGGAGGGGGGGGGGAAGGGGGTGACAGAGCAACACTGCACTCCCCCTCTAACCACACTCAACTAAATGCACAGGGGCTTCAGGGCTTTTCGCACAGACTCCAATATATATATATATATATTTTATTTTTTTTTTATATAAACGGCCATTTATGCTTGGTATATGCAACCAAACACTTTCCCTGAGGTTTGAACCCCAACTGATCTTTTACACAGAAAACTTAATTTAAAGTTGAAGCTTCAAAATGAAGTGTTAAATCATAGTCATGTGAACAGCAACCTCTTTTAAAGTGCATACTAATTTTCTGCCCTTTAGAAACTTGGATAGCCCGGACCCAAACAATAGTTTACTTTGCTCAGCGTTTCCTCCCAATCAGAAATAATGGTGGAACGAGCAATTAAAATACAGGCTGCCAACAACAGTCTTGACACTCACTAAACAGCACACACAGTGGCCAAACTCAATATTTACTCAACACTCAGTGTTTGTCGCATTTGTTAACTTACTTTGTATTAATTTCACAGAAAGGAACTTTGATTTTTGAGTGTTACTGAGTTTTATGTCCGTCGTTCAGATGGGATGGTAAAAACTAAAGTCCTGACTCTGGTCAGAAGATGGCGCTTTTTGAAAAAGAGTATGGTGTTAACCCGGTGTTCTGGCCAAATTCCCAACCAAGACAATATATCAATGGCCACTTTTTACATCTGTACACCTGCTCGTTAATGCAATTATCTAATCAGCCAATCATATGGCAGCAACTCAATGCATAAAAGCATGCAGCCATGGTCAAGAGGTTCAGTTGTTCAGACCAAAAATCTGAATGGGGAAGAAATGTGATCTAAGTGACTGACTGTGGAATGATTGTTGGTGCCAGATGGGGTGGTGTGAGTATCTCAGAAACTGCTGATCTCATGGGATTTTCATGCACAACAGTCTCTAGAATTTACAGAGAATGGTGCAAAAAACAAAAACATCCAGTGAGCGGCAGTTCTGTGGGTGAAAGCACCTTGTTAATGAGAGAGGTCAGAGGAGAATGGCCAGACTGGTTCAAGCTGACAGGAAGGTGACAGTAACTCAAATAACCACTTGTTATAACAGTGGTATGCAGAAGGGCATCTCTGAACACACAACACGTTGAACTTTGAAGTGGATGGGCTACAGCAGCAGAAGACCACACCGAGTTCCACTCCTGTCAGCTAAGAACAGGAAAGTGAGGCTACAGTGGGCACAGGCTCACCAAAACTGGACAGTCGAAGATTGGAAAAACTTTGTCTGGTCTGATGAATCTCGATTTCTGCTATGACATGCAGATGGTAGGGTCAGAATTTGGCGTAAACAACAGGAATCTATGCATCCATCCTGCCTTGTGTCAATGGTTCAGGCTGCTGGTGGTGGTGTAATGGTGTGGGGAATGTTTTCTTGGCACACATTAGGTCCCTTAATACCAATTGAGCATTGTTTAAATGCCACAGCCTACCTGAGTCTTGTTCCTGACCATATGCATCCCTTTATGGCCACAGTCTACCCATCTTCTAATGGCTACTTCCAGCAGGATAATGTGCCATGTCATAAAGCACACGTCATCTCAAGCTGGTTTCACGAACATGACAATGAGTTCAGTGTACTCCAATGGCCTCCACAGTCACCAGATCTCAGTCCAATAGAGCACCTTTGGGATTTGGTGGAACGGGAGATTCGCAACATGAATCTGCAGCAACTGCGTGATGCTATCATGTCAACATGGACCAGAATCTCTAAGGAATATTTCCAGCACCTTGTTAAATCCATGCCACAAATAATTCAGGCTGTTCTGGGGGCAAAAGCGGGTAGTACCCAGTACTAGAAAGGTGCACCTTTCTACATAAAGTGGCCTCTGAGTGTATATGCATTCAATCTCACCTCTCCACTGTGTATCTGATATGTAGTGAGTTTGTACTGGCGCACCATGGCTGCCGTCACGTTCACCCAGGTGGGTGCTGCACATTGGTGCTGGCTGAGACGAGTTGTCCCCATCATTGTTTGATTTCCTTGGAAAAGAAAGCGCTATATAAATCCAATGTTCATTCATTCATGAAATATTCTATGATAAATCCATTGTGACTTTCTTTTGTGTGTTAAAGGTGGTTCATGATCCACAACCTGAAAACAAAATATTGACGTTTTGTACCTGGGGCACATAAGGTACTAATATGGCTCATTAACAGTAAAATACAACCTTCCCACAAACCTCTCTCCCCTCTCCTCACTGAATGTCATCACATCTTACACCTCTCTTGTGATCACATGATCATTATTTTTAAAAAGACCATGTCGGTGATCATTTAAGTCGCTGTTATGTACAGATCTAGAGCTAACTGCCAAAATAAAGGAAACACTTGAAGGATGAAGGGGTCTAGCGGCTCTGTCATGGTGTAGGTGTATTTTCCTGTTATGGTTTAGATCCACTTAACCCCTTTCGAGGGGGTAAACCCTAATAAATGCACTCTGCCCTCCATGAAATAAGTTTGATACTTTCGATCCCACCACAGTTGAGGAAGAGGCGGTCTCAGAGCTCCTCAGAATGGTAGAAGAGCCCGCCTCTTCCTCAGACACCACCGACTCAAAACCCACTCCAGACTGGACCCAAGTGAAAGAGATGAAGCGGAGAACAAAACAGACACAAACAGATAAATAAACCCATTAGGCCCACCCCCACCATAACAATAGCAATAGCCCTCAACCCCTCCCATTAATAAAATCCCACCCAGACAGTAGCAGACCCCCTCCAAACTCCCACAAAAAGTAGTAGGCCACAGGTCCCTACACGCTTAAAGAAAATTTCATCCCCAATCAAAAACCCCAAACAGGTACCCAACCCCCTCACACCCACCTCCACCCTGTCCTATTGGGTACCAGCCACTTCTGGCCCACAGGCCTCCCCTGTCCAGACATAAACAAAACCCCACCCAGGGACCCCCTGCATCTAGACATAAAAGGGACTCAGGGGCACAGCCAATCTGCCCCGCCTCTCCAGGACGGGCCTTGCCAGGCGGTTTTGGGGGATACCATGTGAGCGAACAGAGTCAGGGGGTGGGGAGGCGCCCATTTTTTTCTTCCCATCTCCCCTACTATGGCCCAAACAATAACAATTACAACCCTCAACACTCGCACCATTAAAGACAAAAGAAGCAATAATAAACAACATACAGTCTTCTCCATCCTGCAACAACTACCCTCAGACGTCATCCTCCTACAGGAGTGTTGGATTCCCTTCTGCTCCATGGTTGCCCTCATGGACATATCATATCATGTCCTTTTTGAGATCGGAAGAGACCATGATGCTCCCGAGGGGCAACCCGACCCTGAACCCTGAAATTGTATGGAGAAACGTAAATCATAAAACTTTAAACAACAGACACCCACGTCACCCCTCTACTATCTGCACTGGCTCCCCATCTCAGCATGCATCAGATTCAAATCACTGGTGCTTGCTTTTCAAGTGGCCAGAGGTACTGCTCCCCCTTACCTCCAGTCACTCATCACTCCCTACACCCCTCTCAGACCCCTCCGCTCCGCCTCCTCTGGTAAACTGACTGTCCCTTCCCTCCGGGCGCCTGGCAGCCGCTCCTCGCGGTCTCGCCTCTTCTCTGTCCTGATCCCTCGCTGGTGGAACGACCTTCCGCAATCGGTCAGGACCGCGGAATCACTTGCGATCTGACGCAAGAGACTCAAAACCCACCTCTTCAGACTACACTACCACTGAACTCTGTCCATCTAGCTGTCCACCACTGTTTACTTGCTCAACACTATACCCCCCCCAAAAAATATATAATATATATATTTTTACACTAACCTTTTCCTTCCCGATGTTACAAAGGTATGCTACGCAGATGCCTGCAATGATGTCTATTGCTGTATTACTGCACTGATCTCGTGCGCTAACTATGATTGTTCCTACCATGTATTAATGCACATCTTGTAAGTCGCTCTGGATAAGAGCGTCTGCTAAATGCTTAAAATGTAAAAATGTAAAATGCAGACAAAAAGACATCATGGATGTCTGCTCATGACTGTCTCCCCACCAGATCATTCATGTTTAGACGGCGCTTAGCCCTGACCAAGAACTGCCCCCACGGATGCACTGACTCAGAATATGTACACCACTTGTTCTGGGAGTGCTCCGTGGCCAGATGGGTCTGGGGCCTTGTTGTGTCCTCTGTCTCCCAGAACAGGCTCCTGTTGAGATCCTCCCTGACAGCTGAGTGGGTCCTGTTTGGTCCCCGAGACAGATGTAGGACCCCGGAGCTGGAGTGCCATTGGAGGATCATCAACACCATCAAGCAAGTCCTGTGGGAGACAAGGAACATCAAGGTCTACCAACAACAAACAGTGGACTAGGAGGAAATGGGGGGTGAGCCACTGGAAAGAATTGATCATACAGCTCATCCTCCAGAGGAGACACGCTCTGGGCAGCTAACCCCCAAGCACAAACTCCTTTTTTCTTTCACGTTTTTTAAACTTTTGTGTTTCCTTTTCTTGATTTAAGCTTTAAGCTTTTTTTAGTTTTTCTTTGGTTGGAAATGTTAACTTTTAAATGAAACGAAGTGTAAAATCTGCAAGAATAAAAAAAAACTATAAAAGAACAAGGAGCACTATAATGGAAAAGCAAAGTCTCTAGACTCTTGATTCCGTGGCGTTCACCGCAACAGTATTATGGGGGCCACAAGATGATTTTAATACAATCGCTGACTGGTCAACAAATTTACTGTTACGCATACGAATATAATATATGGATCGCCTGCTTAGATGGTTAGTGAAATACTTGCTAGGCAGCTAACTTAGCTGTACATCTGAACAGACAATGCATATTATTATCTTCGTAGCTAGCTGGCTATATAATTCATATATTATGTTCGTAGCTAGCCAGCTAGCTAGTTTTACAGCTGAGCAAGCAATGGTTATTCGTAGCTAGCCACCTAGCTGTAATGTAACGACTTCCATATATTATATTCGTAGCTAGCCAGCTAACTTAACTGTACAGCTGAACAGACAATGCATATTATTATGTTCGTAGCTAGCCAGCTAGCTAGTTTTACAGCTGAGCAAGCAATGGTTATTCATAGCTAGCCACCTAGCTGTAATGTATTGACTTCCATATATTATATTCGTAGTTAGCCAGCTAACTTAACTGTATAGCTGAACAGACAATGCATATTATTATCTTCGTAGCTAGTTGGCTATATAATTATAATATAATTATATATTATAATTCATATATTATGTTCGTAGGAAGGCAGCTAACTTAGCTGTACAGCTTATTCGTAGCTAAATGACATCACCCGGACACCCCGGACACATTCTTCCAGGTTTTCTCACTCAGGAATGCGAGCTCGTCATGTTGGCATAGCAAGTACAGTCCAAAATTTCAATGACATCACCCGGACACATTTTGGCACCCGGACACATTCTGGCATGACAGCGTGTCCGTTCTTAGACAATCCCGTAGATGAGGGGGCACACATAATTAGACAAGCTTTAGAGCGGAGAGGGTGTTCCGAGATAGAGTTGATCCACTCAGTTTCTCAGAAGAGCACCTGTACGAACCCTATGGATTTTCCCGGCAGGTAATAATCTATATTTGCGATTTGCTCGGGGCCGAAGTTGCAAACAACACGCATCGCAGCCAGTCGATTAGTGTAGTGCAAATGGTGTGGATTGGGTTGCGTTTTTTGGCAAGTGGCACCTTTCTGTACACTGTAGGGGATGCCGAGAACCTCAGCAAAGCCACTGTGCCGCGCTGTGCGTAAAGTGTGTCTTGCCCTGAAAATACTTCTAAATGTCTTTATTACATTTCCTGGCCACCAAGGGGTATTGCACATCAAGCAAGGTTTTTACAGAATTGCAGGTAATCTATTTAATAGTTTGTATTTATTTATAGCGCTTTCATGTCTGGGAAGTAGAAATGACTAATTTTTCATATAAATGTTTTTCATATTAGGGTTCCCAAACGTTATTGGTGCTGTGGACTGCACCCATGTCCGCATAAATTCACCCCCAGGACCTCTCGAGGGAGATTATATCAATTGGAAATATTTCCACAGCATCAATGTACAGGTAACCAAATAGGTTCAGGCTACGATACACGCACTATCAGCATAACCAAATAGCCTATGCACTAACCTATAGCCTATGCATGCACAAGACCAATAGCTGTGGTACAATTAACAGTGCAAAATGTTATCTGGCTACATGGTAATTATTTCAAAATTTCTATAGATGATCTGCAACTCTGATTGCATCCTGACCAATATTGTGGCCAAATGGCCTGGCTTGGCCCATGACTCGCGCATCTTTAGAACATCCACAGTTGCCCAGAGGCTTGCGCAAGGTAGGCTTCAGGTTTAACTAAAATCCACCTTTTGTAGGCTACAGAAGCCACTTTCATAATGAATATGATATTTAAAATATATATATAAAAGAAGTATCTGGGGTAGGTGAAGTGGTCTGAACTTTCATAAAGAATGAACACGGGATGCCTATAGCCCATTTGAATGATCTAACATTCCCTCTTCTATACCCTATAGGGGAAATATCTGGGATGCTGCTTGGGGACAGGGGATATGCCTGCCAACCATATCTCATGACACCCTACCCAGACCCAACTACTGTGCCACAGATGAATTACAACAGGGCACACTCCTCTACCAGAGGCCACATTAAGATGGCATTTGGGCAGATAAAATCCCGCTTTAACTGTCTGCGTCATCTCAGGGTGGCTCCAGACAGAGCATGCAACATTATTGTTGCCTGTGCGGTGCTGCACAATGTGGCCAAACTGAGGAGGGAGAGGGACCCTCCACTGGAACCCATGGAAGAGATGCCGCCGCTCAATCCCATGCATTTAGACCACAGAAATGGCAGAGTTTAGCGTGATCTAATTGCGATTAATCACTTCCAATAAGTTATTTCTTATCTTCCACTTTTTGTTTTGTCTTGTTAAGGGGAGGTACCACAGGTGAATAGGAAAAAAAATATCCTTTCCTCCTATCAGAATTAAATTTGACCAGTTGAATACACACACAAATACAAGATATCTTTGTATTATGACTGAATTTCTTTTTATTAAAATATGCAAATGAGGTACTCATTAAATATGCGCTAATTTGCATGTTACTGCAAAAATATTTTAGACTCAGTGGATGAAGTCAGAATTAATTAATTTGTTTTAATGTGATAAATACATTAATGGTTGGTAATTGTCAGAGCCATTTGTCAGAATATTGTTTTTTAAATTAGTTATTAAAAAACCCCACTCTTTTATTAAATTGAGGAGATGCAAAGCACATACTGTAGCACTGATTGCGCAATAGTACTAACTTACGCATTTATGCACTCGGCAATCGATTCCCAGGCTACGTCACTCGTTTTGTTAATGATGGTGGTGTTGCCTTTTTTAGCGATGATTGTCTTGTAGTTTTCATAATATTCCATGATTAGTTGCTGCTCCCCCGCGGTAAACGACACTGCACGTTCTTTTGCCATTTCTGTCTAATCGAATGTTTAAATCGACATTCACTTACTCGGGCTGTTTAAATAGTTCATGAACGCGCACGTAAGCGATTGCCCAAACCTGGCTTGATTAGTTTGACCTCTTGAGCCGCAATCTAGTTTCGTGAAACGGAATTGATGTACAGTTCGTTAGCCCCCTAACTCAAATCTGATTTATTTGAGTAAACCCGTATTTTCTTAGCCAGCTTCGTGAAACACCCCACTGGAGAGTTTTTTTTTAATTACGTACTTGATGCTTAAAATGTAAAATGATGGACTCATGCGCGTAAACAACAGACCCGTTTCCTGGGCCCTGTGCGAGCCCGTTAGCCCGTGCATTAATCTGGCTATGATCCAGGTTACTTATTTATTTATTCAAAAGAGGAAAATTAACTTAATTTAAACTCCCAGGATTAACTCAATGCAAAGTATTGTTCTTTGTCAGAACAATAGGCTAATATTTTTCCAGTCAGTGAGCACTACAAGTAGACAAAACAAATATCTTATCTGCGTTTGCTTGCGCCAGTTTCCCTGCAAGCGATTCCTGAGACAGTACTCCGCTATACTTTCTTAAAGCATTGTACGTGGGTACCTTGTGTACGACGCAAAAGTAAAAAGACGGGCGAATCTGTAGTAGATGAACAACAATGTGGCGTACCTTTATTTTGGCTTGTATTTCTTAAAGAGGTGAAACAGCGACATCAAGCGAAAACCTAACGAAATAATACCAGTATCGCGGTTAAGTTTCGGTTTCATTTCTTCAGTCTTCGGGAAAACCAAGTGAAGCGAAGCGAAGCCGAGTGAAGTGCAGAGTCGGAAGTGTAGCCTAGGGGTCAGAACATTTTATAAAAATGTCTACTGCTGTCTCCAACTTTATCACCAGGGTCATCTGTGAAAATCAAGGATGCATGGACTACAAACAACTTAACAAGACGATACGCCAAAGTCTGACCGTTCCCGAATCAATGCTCGTGGGTGTATTGAGTGACACCGGCAAATTCGTCATTATTGAAGGAAAAGAAAAAGCGAGCAGTGGACTGAGCGCAGACAGCTTAGTTATCGCAAAGACTTCACTAAGAGTTTGCCAAGAACTCCCTGACACCTGTGACAACTGTGGCAATATACACCTGTGCAGATATTTTGTGTGCGGCAAGTGCAAGTACGGGTAGGTGGAGGGATTCTAGCTTGCGTTTTTGAAAATTGACTATTTACCTTTTTGTGGAGTGATTCGCTCAAATATCACAATGCCCGTATCATATACTCGTCATTTTATAAATGTAGATTTAAAGCTTACATTGTAATTTCCTTTAAGATGTGCTATGCTTGTGTCGTCGATAACCCTGTTTACTTCTGGCTCGTAACGACACGGTCACAAACAGTTCGGAAGCCTAGGCTACTCAATTAAACCGAGTAGACTAATCACGTACTATGCATGTATTTCATTGGGCGAAAGATAACTCAGAAGATTATCGTCAACAAGATAGCCGGAAAACAAAATGCTGTGCTGCTGTAGGCTAAAAAGCAATACAAATATTTTAACGTAGTTTCTTTCCAGCTGCAGAATTCCGTCCATGTCTGGTATTGCCAGCTGGTCAAAATCTTTAACTTGGATAGTTCCAAACCAATTTCTCTTTTCCAATGTCTAAGTGGATAGTTTTTTGTATGAAAATAAACACACATTGTTTAGCATTCATACCCATCTGCATTAAACATAACCATAGCACGTTAGGTTTAAACATCTTAAGCTTTCAGCGGTGGAGGTTTCTATATGAAAGCACTGTTTCACCTAAAAACAAACAGACACAAAACATATTTATTTAAAATGTAACAATTATATTGTCATGACAGACATGAAATAAAATAACAATAAGAATGTGCATCTCAGATCGTGTGCTGTCACTAGGCCAAATAGATTATCCAACTTGGAAATGCTGTCAACATGGGGGAAAAAAGACTGAAGATTGTAGGCTTAATTCTACATCGCCATTCTTTTGTAATGTCTGTGTCTAACACATTTAGGGGCTTAGTAGGCCTAATGAGTTTCCACTAGAGATGGTAATTTTAAGAAATGTCCTTGATCGATCGTCGCATACATTAACAATTAATCGATTAATCTTTTTTTCTTAAAACGGCAAAATATAGCGTATGGCAGAGAATACAAAATACGCGTTTTTTCCGCAATCAAAGCTTTGTTCAAACTTTTGAGACATGGGCCTATTTTAATAGCACACACAATGAAAGCAATATTCCTTTTGAAATAAAAAGGGCTGGGGTTTTTTGGGGGCTACCTACCTTTGCGTCCCAATTCGTCCCCTTACTGGTTTGTATTTAAGAATATAAGCATATCCACGTATTCAGGGGTGAGCCCTGTGCGTAGCCTGTTCACATACCAGCCGCTGAGAACACCCGTTTCGACGGAACCGATGTCCCGGGGATGCGTAAGTTGGTACTGTCGTGCCAAAGAAGATTTCACCAAAAACTCAGTAACTTACTTTTCCTAATATCCAAGTGTATAAGTGGATTGTATGTAAAGAAATACAAACTGTCTAGGTCGCTCTGGATAAGAGCGTCTGCTAAAACAAGTAAAGTTATGTGTGCTTAGCGAATTCAAGAGACCACGCTATTGTTAGCTGAGGTATTAGTCTATACAAAATATAACAAAAATGTGTTGTGGTTGTAAATTGTTTCTTTTGTGAAATATTGCTAGGTGTATTTGATAAAATCGAAAAGGTTTTAACTGTTGTTTCAAAGCAATATTATTACACTCACTAGAGTTCGTGCTATTGGATAACTCCGCTGTGCTGTGATACATAATCGTTCATTTGATATGCCTGATCGATCAAATTCCTAACGATGATTGTCGATTAATCATTAACATTCCTAGTTTCCACATAGTGAATCCGACCACACACAGGACTTTTATTATGAAGGGGACACTTCAATAGGAACCAACAAGTGTTGGTTTCACTTATTTCACCATCTACGAAATATGAAGAGGGAGGAGGGAAAAAATTACATTGGAGTTTATAATTATGCCCATTTTGGCATAAATAAAGCATAAAAGTTATACAGAATACTACTGTTGTAAGTTTTGACCGTACTGTTGCTATGTTGCTGTTGCTATGCAGTAAGGAGCTAACAGGCTAATTGCTTCAAAAAAAACAGTATTTCAGAAATATTTATCACAAATGTATAAAGCTTTTACAGCTTTTCTGTACCTATTATGGATTATGGATATCCAGATGTACAATTGGATTGAATGTAAAGAAATGTAAGCTAAGTTCCTCTGGATAAGGGTGTCTGCTAAATGCATTGTTGCATTGCAAATGATTGTTTTCTTTTTTTTTTAAACAATCAGTCAATAATAATAATAATCTACGGCATTGATTAATAGATTTTTTTCCCCACAACCAAACAATTAATAATGAAATGTATGGCATTGATGATGCGTATGGTTCATAGGATCTCCTTTTTGTTATTTGTAGAAACAAGTGCAAAAATTCCCATGACTTGGACTCCGCCTACAATAGACAGGTGCTGAGAAGCAAGAGCCTCCAAGATGTGCAGGCGTCAGCGCTGTTCCAGCTACTGCTGCAGAATGACTCCTACCTGCTGCCAGAGGTGAGCAAATACCACACCTGCCACAGAAACAACTGTGTGGGCCTCACTGCTTTTCTCTTCTGTTTGTTTTTGTTGTTGGAAAAAAGCCCCTGAAACAACCTTTAGGTTCCCCCCCCCAAAAAAAAAAGTAACTATCTCTCAGCTGGAGCCAACCCATTTTCAAGGCAAAGTGAATGCTCTGTCGATTGTGCACAAAGTGTTGTGGAAGTCTTTGACCTTTGTCCTTCTTGTTAATGCGCTCAGATCTGCTCACACTACAAC
Source organism: Aldrovandia affinis (assembly GCA_029706075.1). Lineage (NCBI taxonomy): Eukaryota > Metazoa > Chordata > Actinopteri > Notacanthiformes > Halosauridae > Aldrovandia > Aldrovandia affinis. The sequence goes on from JAINUG010000175.1 coordinate 219,896, forward strand.
AAGGGCAACGGGGAGCACGGATCCTGCAGGTACAAGAGTGGCTGCAACAGCCTCCATGTCTGCCAGCACTTCCTGCAGGACGACTGCAAGTTCGGCGCCGCGTGCAAGCGGGCACACACCTTCGACTCCAATGCCATGAAGATCCTCAACGGCCGAGGCGTGAGCCCAGAGAACACGCGCATCCTGCACAAGATCTACAGGAGCAAGTTCACCATCGCCGGCCACACAGACGGACCAGCAGGTAAAGCACACTTAAACTGGAGCAGCAGTGTAGTGTAATGGTTAGGGAACTGGGCTTGTAATTCAGAGGTTGCAGGTTCAGTTTGCCGGTGGGGCACTGCTATTGTACCCCTGAGCAAGGTGCTTAATCTGAATTGCTTTAGTTACAATCCATTTATATTGCTTTTCCTAATATCCAACTGTATAAGTGGATTGTATGTAAAGAAATGCAAACTGTCTAGGTCGCTCTGGATAAGGGAGCGTCTGCTAAATGCCTAAAATATAAAATGCAAATGGGACCTCTGGCTGACTCACAGCCATGACAGTGGTCCATATGGGTTATCACAGGTGCTCTTACCAGAACATGACAGGAACAGCTTTCATGACAGAAATGTAGTTGCTTCAGTAAATATCCTGCTGTATGAATGTATTGTATATAAAGAAATGTAAACTGTAAGTTGCTCTGGTTAAGAGTGTCTGCTAAATGGATGGCCACAGTGCAGCAGATGCGTGGAAATTGAGAAAAGACGCTAGCCCACTTTCTAAAAGCAAAAGGTAACAATTAAATTCCTACCAAATTCTAATAGCAGCAACAGTTTTTTGTTCTTAATTTACCAAAAAAAAAAAAAAAAATGTGATTCCAATCTGGCGTACTACAAACAAGCACAAAGTCTGGACAAACTTGAGTCCTTCATCGACTCTTATCAAAAAATGTCTGAGGATAAGACCGTTCCGAAAGCAATACGGAGGCCTGAACTACCACTGACATCTGAGGCTGAAACATATTCAACGGCGATTCCTACCAAAATACTAGGCCTACCGGAATCGGGAAAGCTGACCCCAAAGCGGTATTGGGGATCATCCACCGAAACAGATGGTCAGCCCACGGTTGAAATAGAGTTGGGGGTTTTGGAAATCAATCAATGAAAGATTGATTCCAAACTGGATATGCTTGATACTGTTGGCTGAAGTTGAGAGTTTAAAAACAAGTTTGGAATTTAACCACCAACGCATGGAGGATCTGATTATCAAAAACAAGGTAATGAATGGCAAAATAGATAATCTGCAAACTAAGGTAGATATGATGTGAAAATAAATACCTGAAAGAATCCTTGTTGGACATTCAGATGTGATCCATGCGAGAACCTAATCTTCAAAGGCATTCCAGAGAAAAAAGATGAAAATCCAGAAGCAGTTATCTGCAATTTAATACAAAAAGAGAGAGATGACATCCGAACAAGTGAATAAAATCTCCGTTGCCAGAGTACATCGGATGGGCAGGAAAAATTAACAGAACAACTACCCTCGTGTCATAGTGGCAAAGTTCGATTTATTTAAACAAAAGGAGGAGATAAAACGGAAGAGTAGGGTCCAAGTTCTACGTGTCTGATCAGTTCCCCAAGGAAATACTGGATAGGTGCAAGAAGCTGTACCCCATCCTCAACAAGAACTGGAAACTGGACAGACGAGTGACCCTGGTGGTAGACCGGCTGTACATTGAGGGACAGCTATACAGAAATCAAGAGGTAACACCATGGCTTTATTGATGGACATAAACTATAACATGTTGCCCCCACGTAAGGCTGAAGTTTTCACCAAAAAAAAGGCACTGAATTGGACTACGGTATGGATTTATTTTTCATTATTATTATTTTTTGGACCATCCACTCTGGGAGCGGAGGTAAGAATGTTCTCCCTTCAAGAGGCCTTTTTAAAATGTTTTCCTCTCCTCCTCCCTTTCCTCTTCCCTGTGACCGAACCCTTTTGAACAATATAAGTTAATTTGCTAGGCCATTATGCCTATTTCTGTCCTTTTCCCCCTCATCCACCTTTGAGTAATTATACGGGACTGGATAGAGACTGATGACGGACAAAGTTCAGACCGTCTGATGGGTATAATAGGTCGCTTTTTGTTAACGAGTCTTGCGTGCTCCCAATCCCCTTCTGAACGATACGTTTTACTATTAGTTTATTGGTCATAAATTATCTATCAATGTACATGTACAGTGTCAACGAATAATATTTGTAAACATTATGCTGTACAGGGAATAGGATGTATAAAAATAATGAAATGGTGGAGTGTGGGTGTGGGTGTGTGTGTGTGTGTGTGTGTGTATGTGTATGTTAGTTAGGGGGAGAGAGAGTGAAATGGCATAGTTAGATGGAGGGGTATGTGGGGGTGTGTGTGTGTGTGTGTGGGGGGGTTATTGGTCATAAATGATCTACCAATGTACATGTATAGTGTAAATATTTGTAAACATGATGTACAGGGGATAGAATGCAAAAATAAGGAAATTGTGGAGATGTGTTGTGTTTTCTCTTCTTCAGTTAAGAATAGTGATAAGGATGGTAAAGTAATTAGCTTTGTTAGTCAATTGAATATTACGGTCTGAGATATTTGCTAAATGTTTTTGTTACATGACCACCAGACCGATTGTAAATTGTAAATTGTAATTTGGGTTTTCAAGAAAAAGGCTGCCGGCCACGCATTATGCTGCAACCCTGCAATGCAGCGAAAGTTTTGGGGTACGAAGCTCATTGCAGTTTATAGTAGGGGAGGGATGAAATGCCCCAGAGTGCACATCAGGTGTACTATACTATATGTTATATGTGTAAGTGTTAGTCTATGTTTAAGTGCTATGTGTTCAATGTTTTCTCGTGTCTTGGTGTGTAAGTCAGTTCGTCCTGTCTGCGTCTTAACGTCTATCCCAGTCAGTCATATACTTTTTGTGAATTACTCAGTACCTATTCCAGTTTGTCTCAACTTGTCTGTATTGTACATGTTTTCCCCATTTCAGATAAGGAAGGGGTCTATACAGCTGATCATAAATCATTTCCAAGACCCATATTCGCTTAAAATATCTGAAAAGGAATATACCAAAGTAAAAAGGTTGGGTAATATGCCCCTGTCTATCCATACCCTTAATGAATATGGCTGAAACCCCAGAAATACAAAGTGTCCCTAACACATTTAAAGTAACAACATGGAATGTGAATGGCCTCCACGAGGGTACAAAAAAACAAAGTTTTAAACCATTTGGAAAAGATATCCTCCGATATTTTATTTAGCAAGAAACTCACTTTAAATGTGGCGAAATTCAATACCTTAAAAGAAATTGGGTAGGAGAAGCTTTAGATGCCACATACAGCTCTAATAGAGGCGTTGGGATACTGATAAATAAAAATATACCATTTACTTTAAATTCTCAACATTCAGACCCAGAGGGGAGATATTTAGTTGTAAATTGTTTATGGTATTACATACACCCTTATTAACATATACACTGATCAGCCACAACATTAAAACCACCTGCCTAATATTGTGTAGGTCCCCCTCGTGCCACCAAAAGAGCTCTGACCCGTCGAGGCATGGACTCCACAAGACCTCTGAAGGCGTCCTGTGGTATCTGGCACCAAGACATTAGCAGCAGATCCTAAATTGTGAGGTGATGCCTCCATGGATCGGACTTGTTGGTCCAGCACATCCCACAGATGCTCGGTCGGATTGAGATGCTCTGGGGAATTTGGAGGCCAAGTCAACACCTTGACTCAGCAATCCCAATAACAATACCACAAGCCTTTTTTTAAAGAGTGTATTCATTGATTACATAATTTATGTGGACCAATATAACGCCTAGGATTAAAAGGGAACTCCTTCACTTCCCTAGAAGTGAGGGGGGCTGAATTGACCAAACCTAGAATTATATCATATATCTGCCCAAAGCTATCATTTATACCATATAATGAAAAAACCTAAAGAAGAACTGTGGATTCACATAGAAAATCAGATGACCCAACCACAAAACTTATAATTGCTTATTTTCAAAACATAAATTAAAGAATAAAACCTGTTTAACAAACAGCACGCTACAAGCTTGGGTTAAGATGACAAAGGTGGTGCAACAACAATTCCAAAAACTACTAAATTATGGAATAATCATTGGTTAACTATTCAACATAAACCAATAGCATGGGAAAAATGGAGGATGAATAAAATAAACTACATAGCAGATATATTAAAAGAAAATAAGTTAATGACCTTCCCAAGAAATTTTTAGAGGCTTACTATTTAACTGACTATTGCTGAAACATGAATTCATATATTGAAATATCTACAACTTAAAAGTTGGATACTTAAAGATTACGATTTGGAATGTTCAAGCAGCAGCAGTGAAATAGAACAAGTGTCTAATTAACCTAATTTTAAAAATCCCATTTGATTTTGACTGATGGAAGAAAACTCACAGGGAAAACATATAAAATATTGGTCAAATCAAAAACCAGCAACAATATACTGACTAAAATATACCGTAAATGGAATCAAGACTTAAAAGTTAAGGATACGGATGAAAAATTGAAAAACTGTTTAAATATCACTAATGAGATTACAATAAATGAAAATGTAAGATTAATCCAATATAAATTAATAATGAGAATGTATTACACACGAGATCATATTAAAAAATTTGATTCAAAGGTATCAGATATCTGTGTGAAGTGTAATAAAAAGAGCGATTCACTTATACACTCCTTTTGGGAATGCAAAGTAGTCCCAACAACTTTGGAGGCAGGTTGATAAATGGCTATCTGAAACACTTAACGTTTCCATTACTTTTACAACTAACATATGTATATTCCAAAATACAGAGAACTTAAGATATCCAAATGGCTGGGTCATGCTATTGTCCTCGTTGATTATAAAGAAACAAACTTAAAAAATGGAAAGACCCAACATCGCCAACGATGGAACAGTGGAGGATCTCAATGACATTTTACTTAAATATGGAAAAATTGCTAGCAGAGGACAAAAATAAATGTAATCAATTTGATAGTGTGTGGAATAAAAGAATCAACAAACTATAGTGTATACGGACAGATGCAGGCGTGCTGGGTGTGGGAGTGACTTACGAGTGTTATCTGACTTGGAGTTTGAGTGTATTTGACTATCTTTAAATGTTCCATGTTTGTCTTTTTTTTTTAATTTAACTTTTAACATTATAATTTTTTTAAATGTACTTTGGTGATGTGCGCAGTTGACAAGTATGATGGAATATATTGTATGTTTTTTGTCAAATGTGAAAAGAAAAACCTATTAAAAAAATATTTATATAATATTTTTTTTTTTTTTTAAGTGTCTGCTAAATGCCTGTAGTGTAAGAACTGTAAAAATGCTGATGGTGCTGTGAGACAGGGCACACCACCCCAGACAGGCTCGGTGGCTGTCACGTTGGGTTTGGGACAGCCTGAGACAATGGTGCTCAATGGTGGCCAGACTGTTTGAGATTTAAGGGTTTAGGCTGGTGGAGCTGGTTTGGCTGAACGTGCCTTCGTTCTATCCCCTTGTCCCAGGACTCTGCATAGGGAAGAAGGAGCAGCAGTCTACTGGGGCTGCTGCAGCACCCCCTGCTGCGCCGGTGGTGAAAGAGCGGAGGCGCGAGCCGTCCAGCAGCTCCATCAGCGAGGCCGACAGCAACGAGATCTGCCTGTTCTTCATTCTCAGGCACTGCAGCTTCAAAGGTTCTGCTTTCTCCTTTTTCTTCCTCTTCTTTTCATCTCCTCCTCCTTTCCTCGTCCTCCTCTGTGTTCTGCTTCCCTCCTCTTCCGTCCTCATAGTTTGTCTTTGTTACGTCCCAGGAAGTTTGTTCTTTTTTTTCTTGATTGTTATGATTATTAATATTATTGAGGTTTGCGCATGTGTGGTGTGTGTGTGTGTGGTGTGTGAGAGTGTGTGAGAGTGTGTGAGTGTGTGTGAGAGTGTGTGAGAGTGTGTGGGAGTGTGTGGGAATCGGTAGTGATCTCACGATTCGATCCGATTTCGATTCTTGGGGTCACGATTCGATTTCAAAATGATTGTCGGATTTCAAAACGATTTTGATTATTGGTGATTATCAATGTGATTTTCAATTACTTTTCCACCATTTGAGTACAGTAACCCATTAAATACGCCCTAAGCGCAAAATTATTGCACCATGATTAAAAAACACTGAGTCAGCTGAATGTACTTTAACTTCTCTTTTATTGTGTAAAGCCTTCATCGCAACTTCAAATGAGTATTGAATATTGTGTAATGCCTTCATGGCAACTTAATTAAATAAAGGTTTAATTTCTTTAGAACTTAATAATTCAGAACACATCATGACTAAGGTGTATTGAACATTCACTGGTATGGTGGAATGTCCAGATTCTTATGGAGGAAGGCCAGCTGGTCCACATGTTGCGGAGTGAGTGTGCTCCGCTGCGCCGTCACAATGTCCCCTGCAGGGGAGAACACTCTTTCCGCAGATACACTCGTACCTGGGATACATAAGTAACGTTTGGCCAACTTGGCTAGGAGAGGATACGCAAGCTCATTGGTGTTCCACCAGCTGAGGGGGTCATCTGAGAGAGGAAGTGAAGAGGCATGTCTAGCTTGCATCATAATAAGCTAGCTAACCTGGCTATCCAAACCAGAGCGCAGAGATATCGATATTTCTAGGCTACAGCACGTTAGCTATCAATAACTAAGGTTAACGAGCGTATGAAGAAATGACACTATTATTGATAGCTAGCTAGCAAGCCTAATAGCTACCAATATTAAAGCACACAATTGAATAGCCTATGATAGCTAGCTAAGTTAGCTAGTTGTTGAGACACCGGCAGCATTGTAAGATGCCTGTTCTAAAGCTACAACTAAAAAACTATCTTTAACGTTATCACTATTATAACTGGGGGGAAAATAATAGCAGATAATTTGGTATTTGGCTTGTAAGCAACAATGATAATGCTATTACTAATTATTACTACAGTTAAAACAAATATTAAGGCAAAGGTTTTCGATGTACAAAAAACATTTAAAAGCCTTAATATCTTTATATCAGGGTCTATCTGTTCCAGGGCATGACTCGCGGTGATGCTGCGATGAAAGAAGCTAGTGATGCGCCTGACTCAAGTCAAAATGCTTTATTGACATGACTGGTAACACAATAACGTTAGAGAGGGCGAAGTCCGCCCTCTGCTGGATCGCCGGCAAACATACAACATTTTGACGACAAAATGTCTGTAACGTTAGTGCAAAAAACGGACTGATCGATAATCGTAGAGAATAGAATCGCGATTCTTCTATGAATCGATTTTTCCCACCACCTCTAGTGTGTGTGGTGTGTGGTGTGTGCTATCTCCGTCTCTCCCTCTCTCTGATCAGCAGCAGGTGGAATCGCTGGATGGGACTCATGATTGTATCGCCGTAGGGATTGCGTCGTAGTGGGGATTGGTGGAGAGGGGCAGGACGACTGTAAAGAAGTATTTTTATTTGCCTTTTCCTGTGTGCCACTGGATAGATAGGACTGGGTAGTTGTTGGTTGTTTATACCCGAGTTTGTTATTCCTGTGAATAGAGCGGTTGTTTATGTAAATTACGAGTTTGTTGTAAATTCTGGTGTGAACTGTTAACCAGTATTTATGGAAATAGCCTAACGAGTTGAATAGCCCGCCAGGAAGCTGTAGTGGGTGGGTGCCCTTTTATTCTTTAACTGCTTTTTCTCCTGACTTTGTTGAGTTAGGGAAGGTAGCTTATAATTGTTTGTTCTCTTTTGGTAGTTTAGTTTTATTTGATCTTGGTGTATTAACCAGTGTGTTTTGTTTGTTATTTTGGGCCAGGCTCACCCCTGAAGCCCTTTGCTCCCCTTTAAAAGTCAAATGTATATTGTGTGTGCTGGTAAACATTGTCTGCATTTGGTCTTGTGGGCTGGGAGGGGTCCATATACTTTATTTTATGTTGCATACCCTTACCCATAGATTGGGTGCGTAACAGCCTTCTTCTTCCCTCCTCTTCCCCTTTTGTGTCTTTTGTGACTTCCCTTGTCCTTCCTCTTTTCTTCTCTTGTGAAAGCGTAAACTTGCGGACAGTGTCTCAGCCCTCAGCCCTTGCCTCACCTGCCTTGTGTGTTTTTCTTGTTTATCCTCCAGAAAAGTGCATTCGGGTTCACTACCACCTGCCTTACAGGTGGCAGAAAAGCGACGGAACCGCCTGGAAGGATCTTCCCGATATGGAGGATGTTGAACAGGCTTACTGCAACCCTGCAAACAACAAAAGGTTCTCACTGAATAATTCACAAGGTGCTATCGATCCAGTGAAAGACAATGTAATACCAGTTAGTGTATTAATAGGACAGTGTAGCATTTGGTGGTGGGTGTGGGGTCCGTATTAGTGACTGTCTCACTTTCTCTCCCACTAATAATCATGGCATGTTTGCAGCAAAGGGATTTCTCACGTGGACTTCCTCACCATGTCGTCCGGAGCCTCCAAAGTCCGCCGCCTCTCCACGGCCTCCTCCGTCTCCAAGCCGCCCCACTTCATCCTTGCCACTGATTGGCTGTGGTACTGGAAGAGTCACCAGAGGGAGTGGTCTGAGTTTGGCTCCGAGGTCAGTTAAAACCAGAAGAACCGGGAGAACCAGGGGTCATGACACAAAAAATGGGTGGAGATACAATTAGCTGTCGATCGCAGATTTTTTTAAACTAATCAAAAGGGTTTGCTCTTCACAACAAAACACAATGTTTGGTTGAAATCAGTGGGTTACTGTGTTATCATAGCATATGATAGCTCCACCCATTTTTGGTGTCATGATGCCTCATTCTCCCATCGCTGATATACAGGTGTACACTTCCTCACTGCTGTGACTGCATGTTCGTTATTTCCAGGAAGTTGTTACCTGTCTGTTATATTTTTCATGAATAAGGAACTGCCAACACCCACCACATTTGCATTGCTTTGAAGTGCCTGAACTTGATTTAGCCAGGAGGATTTAGAAGGACTGGAGAGATACAAACAGAAACCTTTGTCAACTTTCTTCAGGCTGTAGAAAAGGCCTCTATTACATCAAAGACCCTAGAGAACATCTATCTGGCTGATACTGACAGTGAAATCACCTACAGCGCTGGCCAACAGCATTACGTTGTCAACTTCAAAGGTATGGACCCCTGTGTTGAAGTTGTGGCTTTGAACAAGTCAGCTCTGAACAAAGATGACTTTAAGACCAGGGTCAGTTTTAGCCTCCGGCCTGGACCATTTCAGACCTCACCTATAGTTTTGTGTCCATTGCAGACATGTTTCAGCAGAACATCAAATATAAAACAAAAAGAGAAGTTCGAAGACGACCACGCTTTGTTTCAGGTCAGGAAGTGGAGGAAAAGCTGAAGAGGTAAATTATTTTCCTGTGATGATGAATATTATCATCATCATCATCACTATCTTTTGTACACTAGCAATTAACACTAGCTTTTGTACTCTAGCTATATTTTACTGTGTACTCTGACTATCTGGATGTAAGGAATGCTAAATGAGGACGTGTGAGTTTTCTTACTTATTTTTTTACAGAAGCTAATGTCATCATCAGTCATTTTAATCCCATGTGAATCACCCATACCTTTGATTTCTGTACTGTGGTTGTATGATATAGTAACTGATACACACTTTCTGTGTGTCCGTGTCAGTGGATCTGCAGACGCCTCGAGCACCTCCACTGTGTGTGTTCCTGATCACTGGGATCGAAGAACCCTGTCTGACTTTACATACGAGGTCACCACTCTGTCCACTCCACACAGAAATACCCCCATCTGCTCCACGCTCTGCTGCGGTCACTCGTTTTTCAGATTTTTTGTGTGTTCACTGTGTTAGCCTATCTGTGCTTGCATTGTGTGTTCACTGTGTTAGCCTATCTGTGCTTGCATTGTGTGTTCACTGTGTTAGCCTATCTGTGCTTGCATTGTGTTTTCGCTGTGTTAGCCTATCTGTGCTTGCATTGTGTTTTCACTGTGTTAGCCTGTCTGTGCTTGCATTGTGTGTTCACTGTGTTAGCCTATCTGTGCTTGCATTGTGTTTTCGCTGTGTTAGCCTATCTGTGCTTGCATTGTGTGTTAGCTGTGTTGGCCTATCTTGTATTACCAGTATGCTCAAACACATGCTCCCACACCACCCACACACACACACATGCTCACACATGCCCACACTCGCACACCACACACACACACACACACACACACACACACACACACACACACACACACACACACACACACACACACACTGTGTGACTCCTGATTTGTTTTCTTCTCCACAGCTCAAGTGCCTGTCAAGCACCTCAGTGGAATTCCGGCAGGTGGAAAAGCTGTTCAGAAGGACCATGTCCACAAGTACCGTCTACAGCATCCAAAGGATCCAGAACCCTTCCCTCTTAAGGGTCTTCCAGTGGTGTGTACAATAAAACACAAATATACATATACACATACACACATGCACATACTCACACACACACACACACACACACACGCATATATACACACATGTGCACACACATGCACACACTCACACCAGATAATGTGTCTTCAGGCCTCTCTGTACCTCTTGTGTATTGCTTGTGTGTGTTTGCCCACAGGCAGAAGGAGCAGATGCAGAAGAAGAATGGAGGGAAGGTTATTGAGCCCTTGCTCCTGTTCCATGGCACGGAGAAGTCTATCACAGCTGCCATCTGCGAGCAGAACTTTGACTGGAGGATCTGTGGAGGCCACGGCACGCTGTACGGCAAAGGTGAGCAGCACCAATCAGTTTCTCTCTGTCACCAGAGACTGTGCCACCATCCGTCATCTTTATGCAGGTCAAAGTGGCACACAACATTTCACCCAGCGAATTCCGCTCACTCTTATAGACTTCCATTCAACCGCCGCAGCACCGAAACATGGCAGTACCACCTATTTTAACTTAATTTGTGTTTTCAGTTTTACAGTAATGAATGACCTTTTTTTTAAATGAATTAATGTTTTTCAGCATTACAAGATGTCTGGGCACATGTCGAGTGAAGCTGGTAGATCTTTTGCTTAAAAGCGAATGGAAATCATGAGTGAAGACTTTGGAATGGGATTCCAAGGCCAAAACTAACAAGCATCACCCTGATATCTATATTGTTTGGCTATAGAAATCTGTCATATTCTAAACCAATCAGTCTGGTGTTTTGTGCTATGAGGCAGGATTTATAGTCACTACCACCCACCCTCCATAGACATGCATGTTAAATTTCTAGTATTTCTGTCAGACGGTGCCTTCCCTCAGAATTCTACATACCGCTATTTCTTAAAATACACATGATTAGGGCCTCCCGTGTGGCCCAGTGGTTACAATGTTTCAACGCTGGCCACGGAGACCAGGGTTTAATTCCCCATCTCGCCAGAGTCGGCTCTGGCCAGGAGCACCACCAGGGGCGGCGATTGGCGATCCGCCCCAGGGAGGGGGGAGGGAAGCCGACATGACGTTTGCTGCGCATAAGAGTGGCCCTGTAGTACCCGGTTGCGGTCGACACTTGGCGAGTGCTGTCTCGAAAGAGGCGTCAGGTCGCCTTCGTCACTACCGGTCGCAGGGCTACGGCAGTGAAACATTACTAGGGGGGGGATTGACATAGAAGTAGCGGGTCTAATTGGCTACCAAATTGGGATAAAAATTGGATAAAAATCAGAAACAAAAATTATTTAAAAAATGGGATGATTAAAATCCAGTTCTTGGGCTGGCGGATAGCGTAGCGGTCTAACGCACCCGTATTTGGCTGGTCCTGTACGAGTGTGAGCTGCCTATCAGACCAAAACTCATCTCTGCCAGACCGGCCCTGGCCGTTAGCCCCGATTGGGGGCAGCATTTGGCTGTCCTGAGGGAGGGGGGAGGGTGGTCGGCACAAACTCGCTGTGAAACACCTCTACATGCTCGAATGACAACAACACGACAGCAACACAACCAGGGCTCTGCAACATCAACGCAACCTTTGCAACCTACGCAGAGGGAGTTTCAGAGGGTGTCGTGTACCTAGCACAAAAATCTACCTCGCGACCACGTGGATGTTGCGCATCATTGTTTGGTTGGTTAGCGAATGGAGGCGGAGCTGTCATAGTTCATAGGTCACAGTTAATCAAGCTAGTACCTAAAAATATAGATAGCTAGCATCATTTGTTCGACACAGTATAAAATGAACCAGCTTCAGGAAAGATTGTCTGAAGAAGTTCGAAGGTACAGGAGTTTCCCTGCTTTCATGAAAACTTTATCAACTTTGTTCAATTCATTGACACCTACTAGTGTACAGAAATGTAAGGACACCATGTTGCATAGGCTGCACATAGCCTTTGCAGATGTATAAATTGCAGAGTGCTTGCGGCATTGTTGCATTGCGCAAACTGCAAAGAAGTCACACAAGTTACGTAGAAGCATGTAGAGGCCTTAAGGGTGTCTCAGGAAAGGGGGTCAGTGAGTTCCGTCTCGAAGGAGGCGGATCATCGCCGGCCTAGGAGAGTAGCTTGCCCCGTAGAGATGGGCGACAAGTTTGTGGAGGAGGGTTAATCAAAATAAATAGAGGCTATAATTGGCTTCCAAATTGGGGAGAAAAAAAATGGGGAAACATCTGAAAAAAATTGATTAAAAAAATATTAAAAAAATCCAGTACTTGATAATTGCTGTCCACAAACATGATTTAATTAATGAATTCACTATTTTCAAAGTGTGAATGGAAATGTATAAAACCAAGTGACCTGCCTGTCACTGTGGTAACAAGTATCTGTGTCTCCCAGGAAGTTACTTTGCCAGGGATGCCTCGTACTCTGACAGATTCTCCAAGTCCAGCAGCAGCACAAAGAACATGTTCGTGGCGAAGGTCCTTGCTGGAAAATATACTAAAGGAAACCCTACCTACCTGCGTCCCCCGGTGAAAGGCACTAACCAGGGCTTCTATGACAGCTGCGTCGACTCTGAAGACAACCCTGCGATTTATGTCATCTTTGAGAAACACCAGATTTATCCAGAGTACATTATTGAGTACAGTTCTTGATCCTGAAGCAATGGCTACACTGAATGCATAGTTCAACGATGAAAAAGTGTTGTTCTGCTACTAAATCGTAATGATTTTGACTGTCTTACTTGCTTACATTTTTGATCTGGAATAAATTAGCTCTTTTTTTATAATACACAAACATTTTCTGGTCGGTTCTGCTGAGAGCAGCATTCACTTTAGAATCTAACAAATGTTAAACAAATAAAAAAACTAAAATGTATTTTAAAGCTTTGCTGTAATAAGTTATCTGTGAAAAGTGGTTCTGGTTATAGGTTTTTGTTTATGTTGGTACACTGTTCACTTGATCCTATTTGTAAGGGAATCTAAAACCAGTTCAGGCAAGTGCATGATTTCAGACATTATGAAGGTCATTGGGTTTAGAGAAATTGATTTTTGCAGAGGGAGGTCAGGGCACTTGATTGAGGGCTGTCATTGATGTTTTAATGCGTGATGAGTCTAATCGAAAACTTGTCAGTTTTGAACAAGCTTTATTTTTTAGAAATGACAATATCTCATACATTTTACACAAACATTAAAGGGTAAAATATTAATATAAATATTAGTTGTTAAAACATAATAAAGTTGCAATGATTTTACTTTTTTAAAATAACCAATGCATGTGAACACATCTTAATCTTAGTTTTAGAAAATAGTCGTTATGTGATCTTTGAGACTAAACTAATTTTTGTGTGAACAGAATTTTTATTTACACCCAATTTGTGTCTTCAAAATATAACAGCTTTGACAGTTGATGGGTCTCTCTTATAATGTTGTGTTGTACATTCACAAAATAATAAAAAGGCTAAAGAAATAGCAATGTGTTACGCCAGAGTAATCCATCATGCCATGACTATTCGCGGTTGCAACAAATGGTCAATTTGCAACCTTTGTAATTTCACAGAGAGGTTTTCCAGTGTTTCGTGATGACCAAAAATAATTTCCGGTACGACAGCATCAAAAGAATGAAGTTTCGACTACTGACTACTTTTCCGAACTCTGACCTTTCCCATGATTCATAGCGGCATCATCGTGTAAACCTGTTACTGATATCTGCTCCACTGTGTTTAGGTGTGTAGCTGGGTATGTACACGGATCGGATTATTGAGCAAGTACTGGGAACAATACTGTGAAAGTGCCCCATCTGTCTACTCTAACGTAATGGGTAGAAGATAGTGATGTGCAGTTTGCAAACTATTAGTTCGAATTGAACGACTATTTTTACTGACTCGGGAGTCGGGAGTAATGATTCGTTTTCTTAGTCGCTCATTTTACTCGTTTGATTGACCCTGCGGATCCGCCTACCTCCCACTCAGCTTTCAACCAACATGTTTATAAACATGATAATGTAGTGGTGGACTTCACGGAGTCAGAAGTCGGGAGTCTTCGCTTTTCCATTTCAGTATTACTTATTTATTAAAATAAAGTGTGTAGTACAGAGTAAGTCCTACAACACGTACCGGAATCACACGGGAGTCATTCTCAACGCATACACACCCAGTCACGGTGATAACATCACATACATTCAAACACACATCATTAATACGAGGGAAAAGGGGCTTTCACTCAAATAACATTGTTTTCATACTTGAATATTTATGTAAATATGTTTATAAACATGATAATGTAGCGGTGGACTTCACGGAGTCAGGAGTCTTTGCGTTTCCATTTCAGTATTGCTTTTTTTAAATTAAAATAAAAACCTTTTCCTTGTAGTACAGAAGAAGTCCTACAACACATGTACCGGAATCACATGGGAGTCATTCTCAATACACAACCAGTGACAGTGATAACATCACGTAAAGTCAAAATGTAAAACATCATTAGTACAGAAGGGACAAAATGGGAATCACATTTCAGTCATTCAAATAACACCTTGACAGTTTCATACACTTGAATATGAACAAAAGGGGTTTTCACTCAAATAACACCTTGGTTTTCATACTTGAATATGAACATAACTAGCCGAACACTCAAAGGTTAGCCCCTGGGACATGTGATGACCTCGTAGCCTGTGGCCTACGAATATGTAGCCACCTAGCATGCTACACACAAACTAAATGGAGGGCAGCTAGCATTCCTGTTGCTAAGCTAGCTGCTCACCGTTAAAAAATGATCGCATTTTGATAGCCATTGCGCTAAATGGCGCGATGTTGCAGGACATAACATTGTAAAACCCATTAGCTGCTGACTGCCTAAACTCGTGTTTTATGAGTGAACGAATAGGCATTAGACTACCCTTGGCTACTGAACAAAATGAATGACAATCACAACTCTTTCAGGGCTCGAGAATAACAACTCTTTTGAGTTCTTCTAATCGGGCATATTGTCTAGTTGTGTTTGCTATCAGAACGATGCATTGCAATGGTTTAGCACTCATGGGCCAAGTTAATCTATCACGCCAAAGAACGGCTATTGTGGGAAGTTTTTGAGAAGCTTTGCACTTAGGAACCCCATGTTTTGTCCCTATGTTTCCAATAGATCATTTTATGTAACTTAATATCTGCACATGGTCTAATTCCTGTATGTGTTGCTAACCGGGCCAATAACATTCCACTAGACGCATAAGTAAAGCCACTGTTAGTCTATTATCAGTATGTCATTTAAAACAGAAATATCGCTTACGGGCTGCGATTGGAAGTGAGATGCCAAGGATTTTAAACGAGACAGATAGATTAGGCATATAAATGGTACAGTAATACAGAACTCGTAATACAAAGAACAAGGATTAAGTCAAACATTAAATTACAGTCAAAGGTCCGAGTGTTCATTTGTGCAGTCGTAAAACTGTCTCTGTCCAGTGAGGTAATGATTATGTGTATGGGAGAGGTTCCGCCACTGCAGTTGTGGTTCAAAAGCAATCTTGGTCCTCCCTTCACAAGATAGTGACCATGAAGGTCGTGGAGCAAGACTCACTTGTCACTGGGATTTACGAGTCCAGCTCGTGAAAACTTTGAGGGCACAGAGAGGACAGAACATGGATCAAATTAAAGAAAATGCATTTCACCACACTTAAAGATTTACCATTGTTTCAAAGATTTTGCTACATTCACTGCTGGTGTTCCCGAGTCACGTGGCGGATAGGTTATAAACCCCTAGGATTGGGCTGTCTCATAAATCGTGCGGGAACAATGCAACTATTTATCAAATAAGTTGTTGACACGATAAATATGCCTATATAACCATACAGTGCACAGTTAGGTCAGCTGAAGTGTCTGCTTATCTCTGTTTACTTTGTTTATTAAAGAGTGATGAACAAAAGCATTAAAGAATTAACATGTAACCGAAACAAGATAAAATGTTCATCAGGGGCAATGGAATGTGATGAGATCATTGAGGAGGGGTTGAGTCGGAGTGTCATGATGATCACTCAGTCTATCTGGCCCTAGTTGAGATCTGATTCTACCACACTATCTCCATTCCACTGAACGAACAAAGATGTGTCTGAACGAATCGTTCGAGAATAGTTATCCCGGCTTTAAACGAGAATCACAACATTTTCGAGTCATCGTTCGCGAAAGGTTAACAATCTTCACAGTCTTCGTTCTCTGGTGGGTTCCTATGCGCTCTGGGGAAGTGGGTATTACTGAATCAAGTGAATGAATCAAAGGATTGGGACACGTGATTGTTTGCGTTTTTACGTATGTCATTTGGGCCGCTTGTTTCCTGTTTACATCTTGCTATCATCGCATACAGTTGTTTCTAAATACGTTGTTAGCTCTAGCTAGCTATATTTCGTGTTGACAAGCAATTTTTTTCTGCGAATCCAGTTGGCAACTTTGTTCCTGGAGAAATGCACCACTTTTGTAGCTAGCTAACGTTAGCTTGCTACCAAAATCCTCAGTAATTATTTGACGTTACCTATTTCGCCTCAGTTCACCACCAATTGTGTGACATAGGCTAGTTGCTAATCAAGTTAACCAGCTTGCTAATTAGCTACAGTATTAATACAGATAGTCAGATACCAAGTTGACCACCAAGGCTAAGGCCTCCACCTGTTCTCTGGACCCCATGCCCACAGCTCTCGTCAAGGCCTGCCTACCGACCCTCTGCCCCCTCATGGTGGACATCATCAACTCCTCACTACAATCTGGCACAGTCCCCACCAGCTTCAAAACGGCCTCAGTTACCCCTATCCTCAAAAAGCCTGGTTTGGACCCTGATGACCTCAACAACTACCGGCCAATCTCCAACCTTCCTTTCCTCAGCAAAATCCTGGAAAGAGCAGTTGCTGCCCAACTCCATCAGCATATGTCCAACCATGAGCTCTATGAGACCCTCCAATCTGGCTTCAGAACACACCACAGCACGGAGACCGCCCTCATTAAGATCACCAACGATCTCCTCATTGCTGCTGACTCTGGCCACATCAGTTTACTCATCCTCCTGGACCTCTCAGCAGCCTTTGACACAGTCTCCCACTCTATCCTCCTCAACCGCCTATCCGACCACCTAGGCCTCACCAGTACAGCCCTCTCCTGGTTCCAGTCATATCTCTCCAACAGGAAACAGTTTGTCACCATCAATGGCTCCAGTTCCTCCCGGCCCAAGTCAACCATGGTGTTCCTCAAGGCTCGGTGCTTGGACCCCTCCTCTTCACCATTTACATGCTCCCCTCGGTCAGATCATCCGCCACCATGGGCTCAACTTCCACTGCTACGCTGATGACACTCAACTGTATCTCAGCACTTCACCATCCACTCAGCTCCCCCCACAGTCTCTTATCAACTGCCTACATGAAATAAAAATATGGATGTCATCCAACCTACTCAAACTCAACAGCAAAAAAACGGAGCTCATGGTTGTGGCACCCAAGGCACTGCTCCGGAAGGTTGGAGATTTCCTTCTCGAGGTTGACGGCTGCTCCATCTCACCATCTCCCGAAGTCCGCAACCTGGGTGTCATTCTGGACTCCACCCTCTCTTTTCAGTCACACATCAAATCCATGACCAAATCTGCCTTCTTCCACCTTAAGAACATCTCCAGACTCCGGCCGTCACTCTCAGACTCCGTCACGGAGACCCTCATCCATGCCTTCATTACCTCCCGTCTGGACTATTGCAATGGAGTCCTGTTCGGGGTACCCAGCAAAGCCCTGGACAGGCTCCAGTACGTGCAGAACTCAGCTGCCCGGGTTCTCACCCGCACCAAGCCCTGGCAGCACATCACCCCCACTCTCATCCGACTCCACTGGCTTCCAGTCAAGTCTCGCATTTCATACAAACTCCTCCTCCTCACCTACAAATCCCTCCATGGCCTCGCCACCCAGTACCTGTCTGACCTTCTCCACCATCAAACTCCTTCTCGGAGATTGCGGTCCTCGGACACGGGTCTGCTTTCCACCCCCCGCACCAGACGACGAACCTTTGGGGACAGAGCCTACAGTGTGGCAGCACCCACCCTCTGGAACTCTCTCCCCATAGAGATTCGCCAAGCCCCAACCCTGGACAGTTTCAAAGCCGCCCTCAAAACTCATCTGTTTTCTAAAACTTTTGTTTAGTTTCTGTGGTTCCTGTGTTGTCTCCGTTCTGTTGTGCTTGTATCTGCTTAAATGTATGTTTTATATAACTTTTATCTACTCCTCCCACTGTACTGCGACCTTGGGTTTCTTGAAAGGCGCATAACAAATAAAATGTATTATTATTATTATTATACCATTTATCCAAAGTTATCATCAAAATAAATTGAACCCTGCTTAATAATGACAATTGCTGATACACCGTTTTTCTAAATGTAATATAGGCTAGGCGAACCCATAGTCTACTACATCAAAAAATAAAATTTGATGCTATCAATTCAATTAAATTCAGTTCAGTTCAAAAACTTTATTTATCCCCAAGGGGCAATTCCTGAAGCAGGCATAGTAAAAAAGGATGGTACAGACAGGACATATGAAGACAAGTATGACAACAGACAGTGACCACATAGCAGTGACAGAACATGACAAACAGAAAGTGACTTAGTCCAGCAATAATAAATCAATTAGGAGTTCTTTAAAGTGCTTTGTCCAAGGGAGTGGGTGACTGGCAGGCCGATGGGTAGGGGGGGTGGCTGGTGGAGGGCTGATAGGTGACTGAGGTTTGTCCTAGGAGAGGGAGAGGGAGAAGGACGGGGAGTGGGGAGACTGGAATTCAATCGGTGAACGGCGTAACACATGAAGGTTGCCTTTCTCCTATTTGTTCTCGCTGCAGGGCAGCGCAGACGCTGACCAGAGGCTAGCCATTCGAAGGACATGGGTAGGGTCCTGTAAAATGGTGTGGACTTTCCGGAGCCTTTGCTGGTCATGAAGTGAGGTCAGAGACCGGAGGGGATAGCCTATGATTTTAGAGCAGATGTCCACTGTACTCACACTTCTTGTTTTGGATTGTGAGAGAGTGGAACCAAATGAATGAGAAAGTTATTATATTTTCAATGAAGGAGTTGTAAAATGTGGTGAGTATGTTCCTGCTCACCCCAAAGGAGTGGAGCCTCCTCTGAAAGTACTGACGCTGCTGGCACTTCAAGATGATCACCTCAGTGTTGGCCTCGAATCAAAGTTTGTCATCAAAGACAGTGCCCAGGTATTTGTACTGATGTACAGCATCCACTGGTTCCCCATGAATTATGCCTGCGGTCCTACCCACCTGGTGCTTGGAGAAGTCCACAAACATCTCCTTGGTCTTGGTGATGTTCAGATCCAAGCAGGACGATTAGTTGTTAGGGACTTGAGTCACCATTTCACAAACTCTCTGTCCACAAACATCTCCTTGGTCGGGCCCATGATCTTGAGCAGGGCCTGAGAGCAAGGAGAGCAGCACAGTATCGTCCGTGAACTTAACCAGATGGCGATTAGGATGGAGGCTTCTGCAGTCATCTGTATACAAGATGAACAGCAAAGGTATCTGTTGTTGTCCAGCACCTTCTTTGTTCTTTGGGTGAGAAAGTCCATGATCCACAGAATTAGCTAGTGATCCAGGTGGATCCTGGTGATCTTGGGAATGGGGATGATTGTGGAGTGTTTCCATGCTTCTGGGACTGTGCCATTTGTGAGATTTGTGAAACAGCTGCTGGAACACTCCTCCTAGATGCTCAGCACAGTGTTTCAAGATGTGGCCACCAATCTCATCTGGGCCAGGGCTTTTTTTAGCCTGTGTCCTTTTCGGGCATCTTACCACTGTGTCGACGTCGATGATGATAGGGTCACCGGGGGTCAGGCTGCTGATAGTATCTGCCATTTGTCAATGGTTATCTTTCTAAAAACTTGCGTAGAAGGAGTTGAGATCATTGTGGAGGGATTCATCACTACTCCCAGCCACACAGACAGGTTTGGAGTCTCTCACAGAGTTGACTGCTGCCATACTGCTGTCTTAATCCCCTGCCAGGCCGCCTGAAGGTTACCCCGTTTGAATTTTTGTTTGATCTTGTTCTTGTAGGCTAATTTAGCATTTTTATGGCCTGCTTCACCTCCCCATTCACCCTATTTTTCTCCAATGCAGATCCAGTGAAAAAAACTATTTTTTTTTGTTGAGAATAGATTTTAGGTCTTTCAGTTTATTGTTGGGGAAGATGGTGATTGTTTTGATGATATTGTCTACACAGAAGGAGATTTGTAGGCTGGATTTAAAAATACTTCCCAGGTTGTACACTCAAGACACCCCCTTAGCATGTTGATGCCTTGCTCAGTTCACTGTTTTATAGAATTAACCACTTTTTCTGTTCTCTGGTCTGTTCTCTGTCTGTGGTGCAAGGAGAATGGAATTATGGTCAGCAGTTCCAAGGGGAGGGAGAGGCAAAGATTTGTAGGCATGTGGGACAGAACCATAGCATTTGTCAAGGACCTTGTCAAAACGTGTGGCATGTGATGTATTGCTGGAATCTTTTCAGTGATTTTTCCATGGAGCAGTTGTTAAAATCTCCCAAAATAAATTTGGGGGAATCAGGTGAAATTAGTTCCAGCCTATTTTCAGTGTTCATTATGTGTTCGGAGGCAGTTTTCACGTTGGCTTTAGGATGAATGTAAACGAGAATAAAAAATAGCTGGGGAAATTATCTCGGTAGGTAAAAAGGACGGAGTGACACAGCCAGGGGCTCTATGTCAGGCTTACACAGGCTCTCGCAAATGATGGCTGTAGCTGCACAGTAGATATACAGCCGATATAGAAATAAACTCCGCCTCCGTGTTCTTTACCGGTACTTTGTTTGTCTCTGTCGCGTCTTAACAGGGTGCCAAAACCGTCAATGAACAGTGCATTATCATCAATGCGACTGTCAAGCCATGTTTCCGTAAACTTCCTGTATTCATGCAGGTAGTTTACATTGGCTAGCTTATAAAGTTTGTCTACCTTATTTCGTAGCAAGTGGACATTGCTGAGGATGGCATAAGGTAGCGGTCTATGTTTATTTCCCCATTTGAGTTTAGTTCTGAGACCGGCTTTCTCACCTGATTTGTCTCCTCCGATGCGTGTCGCCTTGCCCGCTGCTTGGGTTTTTGGAGAGTAGATCCGCCAGGATATTCCATACATTGTCGGTCAGGTCAGCTTGCAGGCCCCGCAGATTCAACAGAAATTCCCAGTAGTCAGACTGTTGGCCGCCACCGGATAGATTGTTCTTAGTTTCCCAGCCAAGAGTAGCACACAATCCGAATGATAAACAGCATAAAATCCTAAACAGATTGTGTCCATCTATGTCTCGAGAACGTGTGAGCCCATAGAGTGTAAAAGTTGATGAAAAAGTCCAACAGCAGCAGTGTGTGTCCGGTTACGTTAAAAGAACAGACACATTTAAAAAAAAATACATGCCGTAAAATGCCATTAAACCAACAAACAAACTAGCACTATGCCAAAACCAGCCGGTTGATAAAAGTCCAATAGCAGAGTGTGTGTTCGGTCACGTTAAAAGAACAGACATAAAAAGACACGAAACACTTATTTAAGAAGACAGTAAATGCCATAAAACCAACAACAAAGAAGCACTATGCCAAAACCACCCAGTCGCCACACGAGCAACCCAATATACAACGTACAATGAGAAATTACATTTTACAGTTTCTGGAGCACACTTTCTTATGTCTGTTACAGGATCCTATCATAAGGTATGATGGTTTAAAGAGTTATTTTCTACATCAAGCATGACTGCGTTGCACATTTGGCTCTTGCCGATGTTTGCTTTGTTGGTATTTATATTTCCGGTCCGTAGTCTAGCAACGAGCATGCTCCCCGATCTGGCGTGGAGAATCATTAAACGAACAGACCTCGAGTCGCAGCGAGTATACTGACATTTGGTTGTAACGCCGTATTCGACAGCAGTTCGACAGCCTGTGCGAACACGCCAAATTCGATTTTGTTTGAAGTACACTGAAGGCCTCTTCATGCTCTAAGGACAACAACACGGCAGCAACACAACCAGGGCTCTGCCACATCAACGCAACCTTTGCGACGTACACAGAGGGGGCTTCAGAGGGAGATCATATTAGTGGAGGAAAATGAGGAGGAGTCTACTGGATATAATGTAGGAGTATGGTACAGGCCACCAGCATTGGACAGCAATGTTGCATGATGTGTGAATCAGATTTTTTCCAGTTTTTCTCCCAATTTAGTGACCAATTATACCCTCTATTTATTTCAATTAGCCCTCCCGACACGAACTCGCCGCCGTCTCTATGAGGCAAGCTAATTCTCCGAGGGCAGCAAACTTTGCTTCCTTCAAGACAGAATTCTGGAAATGCCCGTGCGCGCTTCTCAGCAAGTTTGTGCCGGCTCACCCTCCCCCTTTCCCCTGGGGCAGGTAGCCAAATGCTGGTCCCGCTCGGGGTTCCCAGCCAGTGCCGGTCTGGCACAGACAGTGTTTCGACCACGGCCGTGATAGGCAACTCACACTCGTAAACAAGTGTTAGACCGCTACGCTATCGGAGGCCCAAAGTGCCTGTTCAAAAGCGAAAACCCCAATCACTTTGAATTGTTTGTGAAGTGCTTTGTGATTACTGTGTGCTGGTCCATCATCTCCAAACACAGACAAGCCACAAGGCTCGATAAATGTGTACTCAAAACAAAAATAATTAATCTTGAGGCATATAAATATTACTTGCGTTAATGCTTTCACTTTTGCCAAGCCCTCAGGGTAATAAACAGGTCTAATTGACCCTTTGCTAAACCACGCCCCCCTTAGTTACTGTTGCTAAGTCCGTCAAGCTTTCGGAGCCAGCATGACGCTCGCACTGTCGCTAACTGCACTCCCTGGAGAAATATTGTCCAGTTTTTGGAAAATAGAAAAAGCGATTTCAGATAGAAGCAGACAGAAGGGTCTACAATATGCATTTGAAGGTTATATTCAAGATATCACACTGACTCAGCAACAAAATGACGTAAAAAACATTAAGATAGAAGCGAAAGCCTACAGATCACAGAGTAAAAGTGAACCACCGCATCACCTGGCGATTGTTCCTGTAAAGCTGGGTAGGTCTCTATTCACTATTACAATCATTAAAAAGCAAAAGCAGTAGGCCTATATAACGTTACATTCAGTAGTAAGTTAGCTAGCATTAGCTAACTAACGTAACATTAGTAGCCTATAGTGTGCTGTAACGACATTACTCTGGTTAGCTCCACAGGTTTCTGCGCCCATCTCGGACTTATCCATACCCTGGACCTCTGGAAAGCTAAAAATATCAGCAGTGTGTCAGCCCAGTCCTCCACAAGATTTGGGTACTCGGGACTGGGCTTCCCATTGACAAAGTGCTGAAATAGTCATTTAAAAATAGTATTACATTTTGACATCAAGGTAACGTTACCCACTTGGTTTTCTAGAGCTTGACTGTAACATCTTAATGTTAGCAAGCTGGCTGGATCATGAATAACAAAGCTAACATTTAGTCTAACTTTACCAACATTGCAACCCGGAGCTGTATATCCAGACCGTAGCCACGTTAGCTTAGCTGGCTAACACTTTTTGGATTTGATTTTGGTTTTGGAAAGGGAAAAAATCTCCTTCCAAACTCTCCGGGTAACAAGTGTCACTGTTACAAGTGCCCCAGGCACAACGTTTAACCATAACTAGCTAAAAGTCCACAAAACCAGCTCTAAAATGAAGAAAATCTCAAACTTTTCTGTCAGAGTCAACGGAGTGCCGCCATAAACTGTCGGACCTCTGTCGGAGCCTGTCCTATGCTGCGCTGTGATTGGCCAGTCTGCGTTTCGGGGCGTGGTTTAGCGAAGGGTCAATTGCAGTCCCCATTATTGTTTATAGTGGTGGAGTGCTGCTATTCATTCTTTGTATTCCCAGAGATCCTCGCTTCCTTGATGCATGATTGGCTAACCTCACTGGTCTTGGCTGTATCAGGGTTGTCATCAGGCCTTGTAGTCTCCGCTTACGATTTTCAAAATGCGATTTTCCCCACAGTCATGCTGGAATGGCTCAAAGTGGTATTTGCACTGGCATCACCCACCCCCACCAACTGTGGGTTCAGTCCCCACCCAAGGAGCGAGAATGATCTTCGGTGCTGCTATATGGTGCTGGTGAAATTACTTCTGTTTTAATGCTGTTACTATCAGGTTTTATCTATGTTTACTGGGAGTTAAATACATTGTAAAGAATGCAGGAGGCCAGAGTCATTTAGGAGTGCCACATGCCAGGGATTTGGCTCCCTCAGCTGGACACAAAGTGCATCTGCACACCTGGCCTCATCAATCACCACATCAATCACCTCATTACAGCATAGAAGGCCAGAACTTCTCTCACCTGGTGAAACGTACCTACTGCCTGAAGTGTGGAGGACGTTTGGCTTTGTGAAGAAGTGTTGACTTTAAGCTTTTGCAAGAAGGCAAGTGACTTTGTACTATTGGTCTTTGTACAGTGATTCTGTTTTGTCTGAAAGCCAGCATTGTGTGTCACCATGTCCTGTGTGAAACATTGATCCTTAAGCCCTGATGGCCACTAACACCTGGCTGTCAGTGAGTCTTGTCTCAATCAATCAATCAACGTCGCATCTTCCGACATTCCGAATACAACTTGTCATGAAAAGCACCGCATCCCCAGCCCCAGTTCGGTTACAGTGAATGATATCACTCAGGTAGGCATTGTTTTAATTATGAAACCACGATTAAACAACACGTACTTACTTTTTATGTTATATATCTGTAAAAAAAAACTATGAAGTAGGTCAGTAAGACTTGCCACCTTCACGCTGTAATTTCGCCATTACTAACCTCGATACTCGCGAGCAAGTAAGCTAGTCTAATCATTATCATTAAAACTGATAGCAGGCAGTTACGTTTTGCATAGTTTTGCTAGTTTAGTGTAATCACCCCATTTTCTTTATAGCCAGCATGTAGCAGTGTGTTTCCCTGTTAAAATAAAAGTTTCTGCTAGCCTTTCAACGAGACATTCAAGTGAGTCACAGTGAGGTTATCAGAATATTCAAAGATATGACTCCAAGGAGGATGCTCCTGTGATTGCTGATTGAGAAAGAACACTGGAAAATCTATTATTTAGGCCTATCATTGTTTTTTTTTGTAATGTTTATTTATTTTAATGTTTGTTCTGTTGTTTAAACAGGTGTTTTAACTATATGGCTAGGTTTACATTTATTACCTTATAGAGATGTTTTCTTTACATAGGCCTATTTATTCCTTTTTATTAATTTTAACTATTAATTTAAATTATTTATTGCATGTGTTTTATGTTTTGTTATTCCTGTTCCTGGAATAAAGATTGAAGACTAAGGTCTATGTGATGTCTGTGTGAATTGCTGTTGTAGACAGGGTAATACAATCTGTAGAGCATGAACCATACCACACTTAGGAAGTGTACATACTGGAAAGGTACGATCTGTTTGAATGCCATTAAATTGCATCCTTCCTAACTTTCTTTCTCAAAGAAACCACTGATCTAATGTGACTGAATTGGTCTAAACAACTGAACACTGACTGACTGCATTACTTACACTGACTGACTTGCATTACTATATCAAATCTGTGGTTTCTTCATGGAAAAATGTGTTTCAGTAGAATTTAAACAGGTCCCATGTTATGAACATAGTGTGTGATTATGGATGGCAGTGGTGTGGCAACATCGAGATGGGAATAGTGCGTGTCGGTGGGGTGAGTGCCTTTTTTTTTTGCTTGAGCCCCTGCCCCCAAAATGCCTGTGCATGGCCCTGGGTACTACAAGTATTTGTTTAATTGGCTTCACAGATGTGTTTCATTAGGCAGGTGTATTCATTTGTGTCATTAGTGAATGCAGAAGAGAGCTGTTGATGTCTAGTCTTGATTCTAGACTTTGCAATTGCCTTTGGAGATTGTTGTTGGGGTGTGACAACATGAGGAAGACAGCAGTGTCTATGCAAATTAAGCTGGCCATCATAAGGCTCAGAAATGAAAATCAATCAATCAGGAACATTGCAAAAACCCTAGGCATGCCTAAGACAACAGTTTGGTTCATCATTAACAAGAAAAAAAGAACTAGTGAACTCAATTATGTCAAAAGACCCGGTAGACCAAGGAAGACCACTGTAGTGGATGACCGGAGAATACTCTATGGTGAGGAAAACCCCCCTGTCAACGGCCCAACAGATCAAAAACACTCTCCTGGATGCAGGTGTAGATGTGTCAAAGTCTACCATACGTAGAAGACTACACCAGCAGGATGACAGAGGGTACACTACAAGATGCAAACCACTGATAAGCCTGAAGAACAGAAAGGTGAGATTAGAGTTTGCTAAAAAGCACCTAAAAGAGCCCCAAGAGTTCTGGAACAAAGTCTTGTGGACAGATGAGACAAAGATTTCCAGAGTGATGGAAAAGAGGAAAGTGTGGAGAAAAAAAGGAAATGCCCATGATCCAAAGCATACCACCTCATCCGTGAAACATGGTGGAGGGGGTGTTATGGCTTGGGCCTGTATGGCTGCCAGTGGAACGGGCTCACTTGTCTTCATCGATGATGTGACTGCAGACAGAAGTAGAACAATGAATTCTGAAGTCTACAGAAATATTTTATCTGCTCAGATAAAACCAAATGCCTCCAAACTCATTGGACGGCACTTAATCATGCAACAAGACAATGACCTGAAACATACTGCTAGAGCAACGAAGGGGTTTTTGATGGCCAAAAAGTGGAAAATCCTTGACTGGCCGAGTCAATCACTGGATCTGAATCCAATTGAACATGCATTTTACATGCTGAAGAGGAGACTGAAGGCAAAAAGTCCCTGAAACAAGCAGGAACTGAAGATGGCTGCAGTACAGGCCTAGCAGAGCATCACCAGGGAAGATACCCAGCGTCTGGTGATGTCTATGCGTCGCAAACTTCAAGCAGTCATTGCATGCAAAGGATATGCGACCAAATATTAAAAATGATTACTTTATTCTACATTATGTTAAACTGTCCAATGAATTATGGTGCCTGAAAATGGGGGCTATGTACAAAAGGTTCTATAATTTCTAAACTGTTCATCCAATATGGATGAAAACACCCTCAAATTAAAACTGACAGTCTGCACTTCAACCTCATTGCCATCCTTTCAATCTCAAATTGCTAGGTTATAGAACCAAAATAACAAAAAAATTGTCACTGTGCAATAAATGATGGTGCTCACTGTATATATATTTTTATTTATTTATCACAACGTGAGGATATAATGCATTAATACAAACAGCGTGTACCTACAATGGCCTGCTAAAACTGTACTGTGCATGGGGGAAGTGAGAAGACACCATGCTCCAAGTTTCCATGGTAATCTGCAGTACCAGTTGATGATGATATGAAACTAGAGAATGAATGGTAGAGAAGTGTAACCTGTGTGACAGGTAAGGATATTTGTGTAGTGATTATCCTTCTTCACATGCTGACGGAACCTGCTCTGAGCTCACAGATCTGCCCCAATACAATTGTGTATGTGTGATGCCAATTCTTAAATACGTCTCTCATTGCATCTGCCTCAGCTTCTGCTTCTGCTTCTGCCTCAACTTTGCCCTACATCCATCCATAAATTGAATGTAGCAAATCGGTTTGAATCTTTCACTCAGGACATGGTCATGCACAAACCTAGCTCTCAGACAAAACAGGGTCAGACACACACAAGGGTTGATACACAAATATCAAATGCAAAAAGTCAACGCTTCTTTGCATTTCTCTGAAGCCCTCTACAAGAAGGGCCAGAGCCGCCTCTACTTTCTGAGGAGGCTCAGGTCCTTCAACATCTGCTGGAAAATGCTGCGGATGTTCTATGAGTCTGTGGTGGCCAGTGCCTTCCTGTTTGCTGTCGTGTGCTGGGGCAGCAGGCTGAGGGCGGCGGATGCCAAGAGACTCAACAAACTGATCCGCAAGGCCAGTTGCACCACAGATCGCCACAGGAAGTCATTCCTGCCTGTGGCCATCAAACTCTACAACTCCTCCCTCAGAGTGTCAGACACTCTGAGTCAATAGACTGTCCCCTGGACTTACTGCACCCATATTTTATTATTTAATGTATATACTGTACTAACTGATGTGCAATTCAATAACTGAGACCCACTTACTGCACTTTACTTTTGCAATAGTTGATTCACATTGTTGTATATACTGTATTTGTATAGTACATATCTTGTTATCTCTTTGTATTGCACATACTTGACTTGACATTTTGATCCTTATTTTATTATCTTTATTATTTAGTTATATTTAGTATTTCTCTATTCTTATTTATTTCCCAACTTGTGTATATGTGAGCAACTGCAGCGTAACCAATTTCCCCTCGGGGATCAATAAAGTATTTCTGATTCTGATTCTGATTCTGATATTCCTCACTCGCGAATACGGCTAAAACCAACTTCCAGAATTCCTTTACTAACATTACTCGAGACTTGGATGGTTGTTGCCGAATTCCCTCAGGGTGCGAGTCTCCATAGTTAAAATGAATGTGCTTACTGTAACAAACTGTAATATGCCGTCACTAAATTTATCTGGAGGGGCAAACGCCCTTGCCTGAAACGGACTATTTTGCAGCATGAGAGACAGGATAGGGGTCTTTCTCTGCCTAATTTTAAACTTTATTACTGGGCCTTTGCACTGCGTCCTTTAGTAACTTGGTTCAATTCCACAACTGCGGTCTCTTGGCGTGCTCTAGAAGAGGGATTGACGTCCCCCCTGACGTTGAAGGAGGTGTTTTAAAATGCTGTTCATCTAAACTATGACTGGACGGTATGGGTGGTACGAGCAGTTTGGTTTACACATTTTATAGGTACTTATTGGAAAAGCCATACTTACCTCTGGCAGTGGGATCAGTTTGGAGGGATAGCATTCCGGATTTGGACCCGGAATTTGATTGGGACACGGTTTGGTCAGATGTCTTACAGGCATCAAGAAATCCTGATCATCAACAGTTACATTATAATTTTATTCATAGGAATTACATGACTCCTCGGAAGATGTGCATTATGAAAATGATAAATGATCCTAGTTGTACTCGGTGCACATTGGGGGCTGTGGGCACATTCTTTCACAAATGTAGTCTGCTAAATGCTTAAAATGAGTGTCCAGAGGTTACAGCTTTTTGGGAAATGGTTGCTTCCAGACTCTCTATATTGTTGTCTGTGACTATACCACCCTCTCCTTCTGTCCTGATCCTTAATGATCTTTCCCTGATACACCTCCCTAAAATTAGGAAACACAGTTTCTTTGCTGGCCTTACTCCAGCCAAGAAGATGATTGGCACACGGTGGAAGCCTTCTCATTCTCTTTCATTTAGACATTGGGTTTTAAGTGTTTTTTGGATGTTGTTTATTTGGAACTCTCTACAGCCGATATGCACGGTGCTAGTGAGGTTAACATTAATTTATGGATTTCCATTTTTGTTGATCTCAAAAACCTTTTAAGTTGAGTGTCTGCTATTTTTTATTTGACTTTGCTATGGGCCTTTGGTCTCTGGGGTGGGTGGATGGGGTTGTGTGTTGTTGTTGTTTTTCTGTTTTATAATATAAGCTAAAAAGGGCTCACCACAAGCACAGTTACACAGTGAATCGCGATCATCGTGATAGTTCCGATCGCGATAAACTTGAGGTCCAGCGACAGGGCAAGACCAGAATATTCACGTAGGCGGTCAATAAGCTGAACAACATGAAAACAACACGAGATAGAACTCCGGCTCCATGTGGGATTCACTAGGCCATTTCTAATCTAACACATTTCGCCACGCATCCACGCATTTCTTAAACACCACACAATCTAGTGTAAAGTTATGATTTTACAATGCAGCAAAGCCTAAGGGCTAAAGGGTTTCATCTTATGACTTATGATTAAATCCCCCAAAACAATGCTATAATGTTAAAACATTCAATTCTATATGGAATTTACACCATCACATGCAGTGAAAAATGCTATTTGTAGCTACTTACAATTTCGGTATATTCTGTTAGCAGCCTTTGGATTGGAAGAAGGGTGTAGCCAATAGCGCATGAACAGGCGAGATCACCCAGGTGATAGGTGACATTGCCTTTGACAACAGTGTGCATTTTACTGCGTAGGTAACCGTTTCGTTGCGTGCTAGAATCTGTAAGTAACCCGGTGTTAGATTTCCAGTTTAGTCGCTGTGTTCTGTACCTTTTTCACTGGGTCTTGTGTTAATTAATACTGCATAGTCATTATAATTATAACTATTAAGCTGTTTGGTGTTCCAGTGTCTTAGTGCTAATCGCTGCTTAGAAGTCAGAAGTTGATTAGCAGTTAGCTTCTTAGAATCTGTTTAATTGTTTCAGGTGTAACGTCCGTCTCTGTAGTCGAGCGTTCCCTGAGTAGTGGGTGGTGCCTGTTAGCCAGTTAATTGGTGTCTGTTGTTATTAGCTGGCATTCGCCACTTAGTGCCTAGCACCACTCGGCTTTATAAGTAACCATAGTTCTGGAAAGTGGCATCTTTTTGCGGCAGCCTCCCCATCCTAGCCTCCCCTTACAAAGACTCAACGGACAAAGACGTGCGAGTCTACCTACAGGTGTCCAATGAGGGAGACCAGCTAGGGAGTGCTCGCCACAGGGTAAGTATCATAGTTTTGTCTCTTCGTGTTCTACTTCCTCTGCATCTAAAACGACATGCTACCTCCCTATCCCAGTCCATGTCTCCTCTTTTAGATTTCCTAGGAGAGATTCTACTCGCACCCATAACCTCTCCAATCTCATCCACCCTCCTAGAACCACCGGTGTCGCCGTCGTGGTAGCAGGGGGACTTTGGAACTGCCAGTCCGCTGTCCAGAAGGCCGATTTAATCTCGGCCCAGGCCTCACTACAATAATCTAACTTGTTTCTCTCTGAGTTATCCTTTTTATATACTCTGTACGGTCGCTTCTTTTGCCTCAAAATCTCCCTTAAAGATTTAGTCATCCACTTCGGAGACTGTTTTTGCATCCTATTTTTCCTTACTTTTGGGATGAATTTACACTGTACATCTACAATAACCCATTTAAATTTAGTCACTTTTTCATTCAGTTCTGCAATCTAGAAGTTTTACTCCAATCTATATTACTTAAATTGTGTGCTTTCACATC
The DNA here is from genome assembly GCA_029706075.1 of Aldrovandia affinis. Classification (NCBI taxonomy): domain Eukaryota; kingdom Metazoa; phylum Chordata; class Actinopteri; order Notacanthiformes; family Halosauridae; genus Aldrovandia; species Aldrovandia affinis. Next base: position 251,432 of record JAINUG010000175.1, read on the forward strand.
TCATTTTATTAAAGTCAGCTGCATATGATACTGACCAAAAATGAAAAATTCTAGAGTTAGAGGAGGCTGTCTTAAAACTTGCCGGAAAAAATATCAATAATAACTGCACTCAAAATCTCCCTTAAAGATTTAGTCAGTTGCCCCTTTTGGGTGGTTCTAACCCATTTACCTCTGTGCTGCAAATTCATTTTATTATCAGGATTGTTACACAAAAAAACAAAATCCAGTATTGATTTACCTCCTCTCGTAGGCTGAGTAACAGACTGTACCAAAAAGCAGTCATTGACCATATCTAAAAAACCTCTTCACATTTGCCCTGACCTGTCACTATCTCCCAATTAATAGAGGGGTAATTGAGTAGCCCATTATTATCGTCTCTCCTTCAGCACAGGTTTGTTTTATGTTACCAAAGAGCGTGCTATTTATGTTACTGTCTGAAGCTGGAGGTCTATAGCATACTCCTATATAAAGGCCCTTCTCATGATCTCCCAGTAATCTAATCCAGATGTCCTCACAAGAAACTAATGAGTTTATACCTGGAATTTCCTGCACATTAAGATTGTCTTTCACATAAAGGGCCACTCCCCCTCTTTTATTAGTTTTATCCTTCCTAAACAATTTGTACCCCCCTACATTTTATTCATCCCCATCCGCTGCGCCAAGCAATGTCTCAGTATTCCCAACAATGTCATAACCCCCATTAAACATGACAGCCTCCAGTTCCAAAAATGTATTTTTTATGCTTCTCGCATTTAAACACATGAACTTCAGAGCCTTACTCACACTTTGTCCTTCCCCTCCACACATAACTATTCACATTATGATCCAAAAAATATTTATTAATTATATCCTCAGATTTATTATACTCTGCCCTGGTATCTTCCATCTGGGCAGTCTGTACCTCCCTATCCATAATACTACTACTACTAATTTCCCTCCCTGCCCCCCCAGTCCTCCCTTACCCCTACTGATGCCTTCTCTCAGCCACCTGCTGAGGTAGCCTCATCTACCCTACTGTCCTCCCTCTCCTCCTCCTTTGATTCACTCTGTCCTCTATCCACTAAACCTGCTTGTCTCCGACCCCTCACCCCCTGGCTAACAGACTCCATTCAGCTGGCCAACTCAAACTGCGAGCAGCAGAAAGGAAATGGAGAAAATCCAAATCCCCTGTGGCTCTGACTGACTTCCACACACTCCTGGCTACCTTTTCCTCTAACCTCTCCTCTACTAAATCTGCATTTTTCCTTTCCAAGATTCAAACTTCTGCTTCTAATCCTCGTAAACTCTACTCTACATTCTCCTCTCTCCTCCACCCCTCCTCCTCCACCACCCCCTCCTCTCTAACCACAGATGACTTCACATCTTTATTTCACGAGAAGGTCGATGGCATTCACAACTCCTTCCCCCCATCCTCTCCCTCATCCAACCCTCCCTCACCCACCTCGCTACCTAAACCTCTCACCCCTCTGTCCTCCTTCTCGTCCCTCCCTGACTCGGATATCATTCGGCTTGTTCACTCCCACCGTCCCACCACCTGCCCTCTCGATCCCATTCCTTGCCCCCTCTTCCAGTCTATTGCTATGGACATGCTCTCCTTTGTCTCCAATGTTATCAACTCCTCTCTTTCCTCTGGCTCTGTCCCCTCTTTCCTCAAAAGCACCCATGTCAAAAAATCCTCTCTGAATCCTGCTGTCATTTCCAACTACCGACCTGTCTCTCTCCTCCCTTTCCTCTCCAAATTATTTTTGATCGTAGAACGCAAAGGTACGATTTATTTGACATGTGATCTTTTCCCGATGAGCGTTTGACAAACTCCACAATCTTTAAAATAGTCTAAGTTGTTTAGCAGTTAATGCTACTTGGTAATTACTTTAACATTACATTGTTGCTTTTAAGATGGCGTTCTTCAGCGGTCATTGGGGGCCACATGTTGTCACGTTTTAATATCTAAAATCAAATGTCTGTGCCTACCTGCTCATCTCCTACAGAATGACCTGCTTGATCCTAACCAGACGCGAGGCCACACAACTCCTGGTCCAGGCCCAGGGCCAACTTTGAAAGAAGGTCAGTATTGATGAGATGGTAGTCGTGAGGCTTTGGTGGACATAAAAATATTTGTCTTTATCTTTGGGCTTTAAAATTTCAACCCGGCAGAGCTTGGCATGTCTTCCTGATGTGACTCAACTTGTCGCTTAGCAGGAAAAATGAAACACACTCAAGCAGACACAGGTGTGTAAGTGACCTTAGGTTATTATTATTATTGTTTCTGTAATTTTTCCCAATTTTTCAATTTAGCCAATTACACCCTCTCTTTTTCATGTCAATCCCCCCCTCATATTGTGAGTTTGCTGCCAAAGCCCCAAGACTGGCTGTGACCAAGCGATGTGCCACCTCCTCCGAGTCTGCATTTACAGAGCTGTTGACTGTTTTTCCGGTACATTGGAGCCACTCCTGTACCCAGTGAAGTCATGTCGGCTTCCCTCCCCCCTCCCTGGAGCGGACAGCCAATCGCCACCTCACATTGGCACTCCAGGCTAGACGAAACCGGCGCGGCCTGTGGAATTGAACCCTGGTTGCAGTGGCCAGCGTCGGCTGTTGTAACCACTAGACCACCCAGGAGGCCCTACCTTAGGTTATTATTTATGGGCTCAATACGGTAAAATATCTACTCGTGAAGCTATTTAAAGGGCATCTTCCTTCAGTGGAAATTAACTACAGTCCACAATTCATTCCGCTGGCTTAGTGATCATATGAAAGATTACATTTATCTCCACAAGAGGGCGCTGCTCCCTTGACCTTGCCTTTCAGTGAAGGTAAACTTTATCAGTGTTATATTCTTTAATCACACGGAGGACTGTGTGATTAAAGGTTTCTATTAACATAGAAACCTTTAAATACACATTCACACATACATAATGACATTCAAATATTTAATTTGATTACATTTGTACTAATGTATGTTTACAGGCAGGGAATGAGTGTTTTGTTTGTACGGTATACAGTATTTCAAAGCCATTTCATTTCCAAATAGAACTAGTTTTTCAGTACTCATCTGCCATAATTACAATGTCCTTAGGCAACTTTGAAAACAGATTTTTTTCACTCATATTTTTTAACACCCTCAGTTGGAATGGCAACCACAAATATTCGCAAATAGCACAAATCCTATACCTAAACCTTTAAGATTGAATTTATAATGAATATAACATAACATGCATATGTCATTTAGCAGACACTTTTATCGAAAGTGATTTACAGTAGTGAATGTATACATTGTTCAGTATATATGGTCCAATGGGAATCAAACCCACAACCTAAGTGGTGTCAGTACCATGCTCTATGTTCTGAGCCACACAGAACCACACTATATATATCATAATATGATATAATATATAAGCGGTTTAGAATCCAGACCCATACAGTCTTTCATAGAGAGCTTTTCAGACTGCAGGGTTAGCTCAATCGTGAAGTGCGAATAATCTCTGTCTCTTATTCACAGGTGCTGATGTGTAGGCTGGACCAGACGGTGGCGGTGCTGGACAGGGTGAGGTGTCAGGCAGCAGGTAATTGGGGAGGGAGATCCTCCTGGGGGGGTAGGGGGAGGGTAGAGTGGGGGCACTGGTCCCCCGAGAGATGGAGGGAGGAACAGTGGGGGTGTTGGAGCAGGAGAGGAGAGAGGGAGGGGCGTGTTGGAGCAGGAGAGGAGAGAGGTAGGGGGGTGTTGGAGCAGGAGAAGAGAGAAGGAGGTGGTGTTGGAGCAGAAGAGAAGGGAGGATGGCTTGGCTTTTGGTCCACATGTCAAACACAGATGCCTTAGGTTTAAAATGAACCACCAAACAAATGTCCTTACTGGTCACACACTGACAACACATCAGCTGATAGTGATGGACCTTTTATTTACAGCTTAATAATAAATCAATGAACCGATCAAAAAATCCTGTTGCTTGCCACTTTATTGTAGCACAATAATGCATTTTCGCATATATAGGTTTTCAGATTTAAACATGTAGAAACATGTGCTTTGGCAAAACTAAGATTAAGGGTCACTTACTCTTCCATGGCGCATAAAGTTTTATGCAGTTTTAGGCAACGTTAAAGTGAAACCGAGAGCAAGTCAGGAAAGAGTAATGTCCCTCGATGGGACTAGATCCTACAAAATGGTGGTCATGCACTAAACATAGCAGAGCCCTGCGTACGATGACTCATCCATCCATCATTCTCCAACCCTGACACGAAAAGGTAAAATAAAAAATGCAGCCCCCTGAGGGAGACTCAAGACCAGGGCTGGTCTTAAGATTCCTGCACTGAATACGTGCCTTGTTTCCAGCAGAAAGACAGAAAGGATAAGCACCCTGTTCATCAGACATACAGCTTCACTTCCAAACACTACAGGAACAGAGCTTCCATGAGTGCTGCTGGGTAGTGAGACTGCTGCACTTACCATTGGAGCCGGCTCAGGGCCTTGATCTAACTCGTCCATCACACTTAAAAACATGCTATGGAAAAAGCAACTAGGAAACACAAGGCTTTTGTCTCCATTAGCACTGACGGGCCACTAAAACCAAGTCTATGGGTTCTGTCGGCTCACACGTCGTACACCCAACCAGCCGCACAGAAAGCCTAGGCTATTCCCTCTGCCATTCACCAGACTGAAAATCTGGCAGGCTCCTCATAGGGGGGGTCAACAACTCCCACAGAACTGAAGAGGGATCAAGTCATGCGCTTGTCCAAAGCTGGAAAAGCTTCACATAAATGTCCAGCTTCGCATGTGTGGGTTTCGAACCCGGATTCCCTGCCAACGGGAACCCTGGGCGGGGGAACATGATCAAATCCAGACCCAGGTCAGAGTCTCCCTTTCAGATCTGGCAACCAAACAAGGGACAGGGGGAAATGGTCTAGGCAACACGTTCTCATTCCCAACTCGTCAGATACTGCAGCTTCCGCAAGGGCCCCTTGTCGTCGCCTGGAGACGCGCCGCGAAGCCTTTGGCTTCACTTAATGACGACTTAGGTACGATTCCCACGCTCCAACTCTTACCGCTTGACCCTCAACAGCGTTGCGTCTGCCACCTTTAAACACGCGAATTGAGAACGTTTAGCTGCTGATGGGGTTGCAGATATACGGGCAAATGATTCGTGTTTCCCTCACCCTTCTACTCTTTTGAGATGCAGATATAGGAAGGAGGCCTCAGTCTTTTGCCTTACAGGTTTTGTGGCACAAACTTTGACAACAATGATGATTAGAGTGTAGCTTACTGTTCAATAGCTCTAGCAATGAACTGTAGTTATATTAATGCACTCTTGTAAGTCTCTTTGGATAAAAGGCTCTGCCAAATAACAAGGTAATTGTACTGCAACTTACAACTTCACAATTCCCTGGTTTCCTGTGACATCACGCCCGGATGTGCCTCCATGAGAGGTCTTAATGTGAGGCCCTGTAAATTAGATTCTGTGGTGCAGGACGGCTGTGATGTTTCACCCAAGCAAAACAAACAAAACAACCACAACAAACCTGTGGACAACTGAGCCAGGCAAATGGCTGTGATGTTTCACCCGTTCGTAGTGAAGACAACACATTTATTCCACTGACAGGTCAAAACAATCTAGTATTTATTCAGAAGGGAGTTTTTCCCCTTCTTATGAGAATTGAAATATAATATGTTTGTCCTCTCCATTAATATTTGGGCCCAGGTTTGAATTCTGTAGGACACCAGAGAGTGCTTGAAAAGTCAAATGACTATAGAGGGAATTTTTTTAATAGGGCATGTTTCAGTGAAAAAAATACATGGGAATCAATTGTAGCCTAGACTGAGATATATATAATATTTGTTTAAGGACTTAAGGCTCAAGGGGATAAGCGTTTTGAAATGATGTGTGGACATCATTTGAAGATGGGGATTTTAAGAAATATTTTGGTGAAGAGGAGGTGGGGTAGAGGGGCAACACAAGACAAAAGCAGAACATGGCAATCGATGGGGTATGAAAACCATAATACATCATGAAATGGAATGCATCTCTGACCTTTGACCTGTTGCTTGCTGGTGTGCAGCACATCCACTGTTCCTCAGTCCCCCCTTCAGCACAGCAATGAAACAGGCCTCTCTCCTCAGTTTAAGCACTTATTGACAATTCTCTGTCGTCATTGCCAAGTGCTTCTCCAAGCTGCGCATATTGGCTGAACGACATAAACACACAGACATCAGGAGGCATAAGCTATTAAGCCGTTCTCTGGCGTTAACGCTTTTCCCTAGAAAGAGAAGGTGAATTTAATGGGCTTTGCTGTGACAAAACCCTAATCCTTCGTGCGAGCGTTTCTAAATTATGACGTGTGTGGATGGAAGACTGAATAAACTTTTAAGCAGTTACTGCTCGTTTGAAGTGTTGTTCTTCTTTTTATGTGAAATTCAATGCCAATTCCTGTTTAAAAAAAAATTATAATCAAAAACCTCCCCAAAGCTGTACATGGAAAGGACTGATGGATAATCTGTTTTCATAATGATACTTCAGAAAAAGGTCTGGCACTCTTGCACTGAATGAGCATCGTAAAGGAAGACTGCAGAAAGTTCACTGCTGCTCAAACCCACAGAATGGACCCAGCGGCAGCATTTCTTCTCAAAACAACTTCAAAGAGAGATCTGATTTTATCATTAGTGCAGATGTTTTACAACCAACGATCTCACCATCGGGACTGAACTGCGGTAGTCCAATGCTGGTCTATTGCCTACAGTGCAATGGGGTGGGTAACCTAGAAGAACAGTACACAGTACTGAACCAATAGGGAAATAGAGCAATTATATGTATTTATTTGGAACTGTGAAACGCCTGGGAGTCATATTACAAGAATAATCTGATGCAGTCCTACAAGTTACAGAACGTGCCACCATCTGCAAGCTGCTAGTTTTCTCTTTTTGCAAGAAGGGTTTGCAACACTGAATTTAATTTGTAGTTCTTGTGTGATGTGATATATCACTTCTGTGATATGGTGTCTCACCCCACGTGCTGTGGAATGCACTTGCTTTAAGTCGCTCTGGATAAGAGCGTCTGCAAGATGACGTAATTGTAATTGTAGTACCTTTTATACATTTTATACCAGTGACAATATTCCTTAAACAGGGCACGATGATGCGGTTATCTGAAGACCCTGCATTCAGGGGTCAGGGGTTCCCAAAGTGGTCTGGGGACCTCTGGTGGTCATGAAAGGGACCTAGGTCTTACCCATTAAAGGAGTAACAAGGTAAATATAAATAGGTGAATTTAATAAATCAAGGGTGCGACATTACTTAAAAGCCATCTTGTTGAGCACATTTATGTCAAGTTGGCAACAGCGTTTCGGTCGTTTGACCTTCAGGCTGTACAGATAAATAAATAGCATATTTTAGATTTTCAGATGAGATAAACCCTTTCCGTTTTACACATACTTGGTGAGCGCTGTAATTATAAATATTTCGTGCCAATTATAAATATTTGTACTGTAATAAACTGCGGAAGTCATTTTTTAAACATACTTTCATGTACTCCTGTGTAAATAGCCACTTCTAGTTTCCATTTGCATCTGAAATGAATGGCAATAAACCCGGTTGAAAAAACGAAGAGGAAAGAGCCGTCGAGAATTGAACTAATTGTATAACAGAATATTTAGCCTACTTGATGTTTTACGTTACTGAACATTGAATTTGTCAAATATGTTGTAGTCGCACAGGTAGGCTAAATGTCAACAAGAGTTACTGGTTTCAGTGGCGTACCGTGGGCGTTCAGTCAGGGCCTTCAGTAAGTAATTGTAAACCACATGCACACATTTTACACGTCTCTGTTACAGCCAACGCAGCCAATGTAAATAATGCGCTCATTATGCCACACGCAGGCTCTCAACAACACGACAGCTGATCAACAATTACAACAGTAGGCTAGATTATGGTGGGTTAAACGCAGAGCAAATTTCCCCACATGGATCAATAAAGTATTCTACTAATACACTTGTGTCACTGTGCACATTCACTTCACTCAAATGACGCAAATAGTAAAGCACTCACCCGTCACTTGTAAATAAAGTCCATGCGTCTGTCTTTTTTGAGAGAGCATTCAATAACATCCTCATGTAGTTGTCCTTTTTGCTTCAGTTGATTGAGCAGTTCTTTCTCAATGGAGAGAGACGCCAAAGAAGACAGTCTTATTTGTCCAGTTGTGTTCCTTGCGTAGGTTTTTAGAGCGTTTTTGAGCCGAAATTTGATTTAACATTGCTCGGTTTGGTCATACGCTACGCTTGAAAGTCAGACTCGTGTTTAGTGCTTTCAAAGTCATAGATCAAAAGTTCAGGACTAAATAAAAGGTACCCAGGGCGGTAATGTAACATTGTATCTTGTTTTTGGTGAAATTTCATTGAAATCTGTCGACCCGGAATGTGAGATATCTTTGCCCAAATGCTCACTGCCTGCCGTGGTTTTTGCCGTGTAGCGGCGGGTGCGCAACATGTAATTATGTGATTAATTGATTATGTAATGTAATTTCAGATCATTCAAATTAAGATATATATCATATCTTTTTTAGAATGCTTCAATCTGTAATTACTGAAAATGTCTTGCAATTATCTTCATTTTTAAGAAAGTTATGGCCATTTATGTTATTGGATCACAGCTTTTGTTTCAAGCCCATTGAAAAGCAATGGGGGTCAATATGCAAATTTTCGAGTGTTAAAATGAGCATAACTTCCTTAAAACTTAACATATGAGAGTGAATAAGGTATACAATTTCATGAATTGTCATGCCCTATCTGGTGGGATAAGTTTCAGGTTCGATTTATAACATGTCAAAATTTACAAAAGGTATGTAACATACCTACATTTTCTTTTCGCTCAATCTACGTAGGAAATTCATGACGAAAGTTGGGGGTAGCCCAGGACACGTTGCTAGGCCCAGAGGGCGTACCGTCATTGAACATCAAAATTTGATTGGCTGATGATTCTGTTGACTGATTACACTATTGAAACTGATAACTAAATACTCAAGAAAGACATTTTACACACACTTAATTTTATTGGTTACAGGGCCAGCAGAGAAGGCCTGCTGGCCCTGACGGCCCACCACTGCTAGTTATGTAATCTACACTATTCAAATGTGTGATTAGTTACATTCGGAATATAGCCTACGGATTCGGCGTTTCTACTAGAAAGCACGTTTATTCATAGAAAAGCATAGATTTTGAAATCAGATTTTATCCGAATCCTTACTACTTCCAGCACGCGTCCGCTATATTGCTAATTTGATTTGCACCACGTTCACTTGCTGCTCTACACACCGTTACCTGAGCAGGACATCTGGCGTACGCGGCGAAGCAGGCAGTTCTCAAACCGGGTATAGTTTATTCACAGCCAGCACGCAGCCACCTTGCGCCAGAGAGTAAAGACAGGGCTCCGAAACTTTGAAACAGATGCACATTTGAGAAATGTTGTCTCTCGACTCTTTACCAATAATTTGTTGCCTATGTAGCAGAGAACATTTGTCATTGAGCATGTGAACGAGATCACTCAAGGGACCCCCCGTGGCAGCAAAGCTACTTTCACCTGCTCATTGATGGTGTGTGGTTCTCTGTGGCTCAGTAGGTAGAGCATGGCGTTGGCAACGCTTAGGTTGTGGGTTCGATTCCCACTGGGACCACATATGCTGAAAAATGTATGCATTCACTACTGTAAGTCGCTTTGGATAAAAGCGTCTGCTAAATGGCATATATTATTATTATATTATTATTATATTATTTATAAAAAAATGCTAAGGGAAAATTAAATCAGTCAAACGACAGAGGTCTCCAACCTTAGGGCCTCATTTATAGAATTTGTTGGATTTCATACCAAATTACGTCTAGTACCACAATTATGCGGACACATAGCCTACCATATAATGTATAAAGTAGGAATGAATAAAGCTGCGTAAATTACATTTAATTTATAAATTAAAAAAATATCCGTTTGAGCACTTAAAGGAGCTTTAAGACTCCACCCACTGAACGCCCTCAAATACAGTAGGTATGGTATGGTAATAAACAGTATGTCACGTTCTCACGATGTGATTCGCTTGAATATGCTGGGGTTTGCCAGGTCTCACGCTCACGGTGCTCCATTTGCACGGATTTCCAACTGCTTCCGCAGCCATGGCCCATCGTATGCCAATCATGCCATAGATTTTGGTTTATACACAAATTACGATCAAATCTGTGCAGAAGGACGTTTTGTAAACGATCACCCTGGTCCTGCAGAGCCACATTGTTCTGATGTTTTTTTGTTATTATTCACCACTTAATTGATCAATTAAAGACATTTATTATACCATAAACGTAACACACCTGGTTTGTTGGGCCTTAATTGGTTGCTAATTTTAAGGTGAAAACAAAAAACAACAGACCCTGTGACTCTCCAGGACCAGGGTTGGGGTTCCCTGACTGACGAGAGTCCACAGATAGAAGTGGTACATAAACTGTGGTTACAGCAGACTACAGCCCTAGTTAACCAGGTATTTTTCGGATTCTCCAGATTTAAACCAAAGGCCCTGGACTTTTAACTTCTTAACAATGCAATGAGTTTAATTTTACGCATACTTTAAACAAAAGGCTATGCACTTTTTTCAAAGTAAAAAAAAAAAAAAAGATTTGCATGGTTAGCAAATCTCTTGTTCAATTGCAACGCACGCCTTAGGTATTAGGTTGCAACATTTTGGAGAAATGCACACTGGGTATAGTATATTCTCTACACATTCATCTTTTCTAACAGTATATGATATTTTACAAGATGGATGCTTCATTTCATGGGAAAAAAATAGAGACATGGGTCTCTTTTATCCTTGAAATTAAATTAGCCAGTTACTGAGAGGGAGAGGGGTAGAAATTCCCTGGTTTCGCTTTATTTTGGCTTGCAGTACACTGAAAAGGACACACCCAACCCACGCAACATCAAATGGGCCATATGCATTCTTTTAGCTTGTTTCATGTGTCACAGAGGGCTTTTGGCCCCCCAACATTAAAATGAATAGCAGCTGTGGAATAGTCATAGATTGTGATACGCGCAGTGAAATGCGATTAGCTCGATTCATTCCAATGGTCTAATACTGCCACCAATGTAACAAGGTTTTTAAACTGGGTTAGGTTTTGCCCTATTACCCATGCCAGAATATTCTGGAAATGTTTGTCAATTAAAATTTGATGAGGTGATTGTAAAATAAAAGTGCTAATATGAAGTGCCAAGATTTTTGTATCATCACGAACAATCTACAAACGGAATCATGTTACCACATTGTACCAATTTCAGTGTTTTCTTCATAATAAGCTTTCGACATTAAAAAACAGGTGCAACCTGAGCTCCAAACAAATACATAGTCCTATGGACAGGATCAGGTGAGGAAATGAACTGAAAATGATTCCGATAAATCAGCCGGACGAGGGATAATACTGTAGTGATCCAGGTGGGTCGCTATATGTAAATCTGTGTGCGGGGCATTGTGGGGGAACACTGTTGTATGCATTTTTGTTTGTTCCCCCCTTTGTTAGTTAGAGTTATGTGTGGTAAATCATGTTGTGCGTGTTATTTGTTATCATTATGTGCATGTAAAACCGATGGTCGTGGTGAGCTAAGGGGTAAAGCCACCGCGACCGACGTTTGTTTATTGTTTAGTGCAGTTGCTTGTAATCCCGTGTAAAAAGTGTTCATCATCTGGAGTGTACTTTCTGTGTGACGTACTAGTTAGTCACCAATGTGCACCATGTGTGTCTAGTCTGTTAAGTTGTTTCCCTGTCTTTGAAAAATGCACTATCCTATTGTTACCAAATATATATATTTTTTCCCCCTTTAGTTGGTATGCCAACTTTTAACGGAATAATTTTAAATAATTTTTAAAAAACCAATAAAAGAACAATGTGCACCTTGCATGACCCTTTAGGGACGCACCCGTTCTAAAGACAGACCGAAAGACAATATCTGGGGTCGTGCGGTGTATGGGGCACGGATATCATCAGTACTTTATAATAAAGTGGCTATGGGGCCTAGCGGTGTACGAAGCACATAGCCACATTGACTCCATTCGTCTTCTTGATGCACCCCACTGCGCATGCTTGCTACAATACTATTGATGTTCACGAATGAGTCTGAAACGGAAAACAAATCAACACGTTTTGAATACTTTTTATTGAGTTTTACAAGAATACAATAAGAAAATTAGAAAACGAGTTTGCAAATATTCACAACTCAATTGACTCACCCGAAGACAGAGTGGAGTGAAGTCAGACTGCGGTTGTATCATTGTGAAATTGTGCTACAAAAATAAAATAGAATAAAAAAACACAAAAAAATGAAGAACAGACCTACGTAAAGCTTTGGAATTTTTGGAATTTTTTGAACTTTATACAACTTATCCATATAGCAGCATTTTTACAAATACAGTAAACATACAAAAATATTATACAGGAAAGGATATAGTACACAGGAACCACTTATTCACCTTTATCTATACTAGAAGAGTATTTTAGGCTACATTTCACCTTAATAGTTTACAGACCTTTTAGTACAATACAATCACAAATAATTCCTCCCAAAAGGTTATAGCAGAGGGAAGCTGGATTAAAACACGTTCCTCTATCTGCGTGACCACAGTGGCCTTTATCACACACAAATAAACGTTGTGTGTTAGAACAAGTGAGACGTTGAATATTTGAGAGTAAAAAACAAAAAAAAAAAACCACTTCAAAGCATTGAGCCAAAAACATTACTGATACCCATAAAATCAGTAATACATTTAAGGCAGAATGATTTTGTTTAATCAAAGTTTTACATTTTGTTATTGCTTCAGGCATCTGACAGATCATAAGACCGCACATGGACCATGGAATGCATTTTAGAAACATTTTAAACTTAGGTACCATAATTTGTAAATAAGACAGTTTTCCAAACAGATGGCAGCCTTGCTCACCTACTGCATGTCAGACTTCTGAGGTCAGGTGAAAACTCTGCTTGAAACTGAAATAACGTATGCAAAAGCAGACCAATTAAAATCAGTGGTTGGAAACAGGAGATTTGTCATTACATAATAATCAAGTAGATAACAAGCAATGCTCCATTCTGCAGATAAGGGTGGTGCATCCTTACATATCTCACTTAAATGCAGTCATATGCAGGACTGGCTCAACCAGGCAGGTCTGACACATGGTTGGTAGGCAAGGCAACAGATGGTAGCATTTTTTAGTGACCATCTTATATTATTTTATGGATATATGTTTACCTGAATTATTATTTTTCTTACATTTTAGGGGATGAATAACGGATAACATACTATCATCTTCCGAGATCAATTAGGAGTGCACACTAAAATAACAAAAGTAACATTATTTATTCCCTTTAAAATTTCCCCATCATTGTCAGTAAATACCAATACTTTTTCACTCAGTGCATGATTTGATACAATATTGTTTACTACTGGAACAGTACACTTGCAATCTGATTTATGCTTTTATAGTATATCTCAAATTCTGGCCATTCTGTATATATTGACTAAAACATTATCTTATCTGTCAGTGCAAGTTCTAACATGTATTTTGGGAGTGCAAATGTACACACAGGGCCAAGCAAGCATCTTCTAGCACATTACTTCCTGTGCTGTATGTCATAGTTGCCCATTTGCTCCTATCAGCCTCTTTGGGGAGGTGAAATATGTGGAGTGTAATGGAAGGGACTTTAGCCCTGTCCTTTGAGGTGACCCTGGCCAGGATGTCCGCTCACCTACACCAAGTATGCAGGTCAAATACGACAACTGACAAAATAAATGACAAGCTCCTGATATCTTCCACAACATTATGTACAACATTAAGAGTCTACTCCCGCTTTGGTGGAAGCAGACCTGGGTCAAATACGCATTTGAAATACTTGAACTCTTTAGATGCCGGTCAAATTTGAAAACACTCCTGCAGATCCCTGAACATTTTCAAAGAAACGTAGATGTTACTAACCAAAACATACAATCATATTGAAAGAAAACTTTTGTTCTGAATATTGGTGAAAATTGATGTGAAAGTCCCCCCCCATTGAGCACTTAAAAGGAGCTGGGGATGAGCTGGGGAACTGGAACTCCCAAGCAGAACAGCAAAGTAAATGACCTTCAGTGGGATTTAAAATGACCTTCAGTGGAATGTAAAACAGATTTCCCTGTGCTACCTTTGGCTACAAAGAATACCTGGCTTTATTTGACTGGAAGCCATGATGTTCATCTGTTAATGAGGACATATTCAGTGCCAAACAAATGAGTGAGGTTCTCTGTCTGAGCAAGCTTTGCTCTGAAAATCATCTTGTTTTGCACCTTGATTACCGACAACACCCTTCATAGGCTTTATGTGTTAGCATAAATAATTAAGACAGACCTGAAACTGAAACTTACATTTCTTCACAAAATCTAAGCAATTACCACCATCCAAAGGCGCTCTTGCAATGAAAACATGCAGAATCCATCTTTCATTAAGATAATATTTGGTCTAACTGACAACGTTTCGATAAATTATGTCCACAGTAGATTGTTTTGGAAAGCCATCAACTCTCAGCGCCAAGTTTTGTAAATGCATAAGGAAAGGAGCAGCGGAAACTGAAGGAGAGACTCTGACTAATCTAATGAATCTTGTGTGATGTGTTCCTCAATGTACAAATTCAGGAATACTTTGGTCCACACACACAAAAACGTGCTGCATTCTGACCAGCAGAACCAAAAAGAATAGTGCAGTCCACTTCTGAGAATGAACAAATAAAAGCAAAAAAAAAAATACATTCAACAATATTCACCCTTAATAGCTCCATATTGACCTGTCCCTGTTCAGTATTTCCTTGTAAAGAAGCAAAACTACCACTTCAACAAAACATCTGCACTTTAAAGGAGAGATTCATGGCTTCATTTTGTTTTCAGTACTGGAAAAAAAGCACATCTCTCTACTTTTCTCTTTTCTTGAGGCCAAAAACAAGTATACATTTCATATGAAATGAATTCCCTCACACTGAAGCAGAACGGAATGAGCTTTGAACCAACACTATCATTTTTATCATCAGAGCGTAAACGTCACAGAAATGAGTTGTTGGGGGTCGGGAATGGTACACCAAACAAGTTCTGAAATCGAGGTCGTAGCACACATGATCTTCAGACCTGGTTTACTCTAACCCTTTAGACACCAGTAATACTCCTGCAGACTACTGACTATTTTCACCAATATTCAGAACAAAACTCTTCTTTTGTATGATTGCACATTTTGGTTAGTAACGTGTTTCATTGAAAATTCTCAGGGATCTGCAGGAGTATTTTTCACATTTTTACCTGCACCTAAAGAGTTAAAAAAAATTCAAAGGTGTATTTTACCCTAGTCTGTTGAAAACCTCAGGACTCTGCTATGATATCTGAGCCACACAGTGGCAAAGAATGAACAAATAAACAGCCGGATCTTGCTACAGTTCAGTAAGTCCCTCGTCTCCCACTTGCCCGACATGCATTTTTACCTGCATGCTCAGTGATCACAACTGACCACCTGGCACCATAATGAATGATGTATGATGTTGAGCAAAAATACAGTTTCCCTCTTTCAACAGTAACTGAACAGCAGCAAATTCGTAATGGCTAACAGTGGGCCTAAATCATACAGGACTCATACTTCTACTCATATTTCAATGTCATAAAAAATCTAAAACGATACAGGAAAAGGGAGAAGCCATTTAACTTAGCAAACTTTTAATTCAGATCTATAAGACCCACTAAACATTATGGAGTGTCAGAAATACACTCATAAACCTACAGGATATACAACAACAACAGCACTGCTAAATTTGGACTCCAAAACTAGCAGTACAGATTGGGATGTTGTAGAAGTGTAATACAACCAGAAATCAGAGTCCTGAAAGAAACTGTGGCCTGGATTCAATCAACATTTGTCCTTAAATTTAAGTGATAAATAAATGAAACAGTTTTTTTTCCTTTTTTCTCCTTACGATCACAGTTTGGCAACTTAATGTTGGCGACAGCTGAACTTTGCAAAACTCTGGCAAGAAATGTGTACTTATTTATTTTGATTGGGAGGCAAAGTTAATGACAATTTTTGATTGAATACAGGCCATATAGTTAATTTGTGTTTGGTTTTGGACATATTCAAGTACTTTCAGGAGACAATACCTAAAACATAAATCTGAACAACTATGGCCACTCTTGCCATCATCAACAAAATATTCACAATCAATATTTTCCATGTTGTTCAATAACATTTGTCAATATCATGTTCCTGATGATAAGTTTAAACACATGTCACATTTCTGTTTGTTCTTAACTTTGAATAAAAAATTTCAGGGTTCCAAAATGTGATTCATTCATATAAAGAGGGCCTCCTTTTGGTGTATCACTGTTTTCATTCCCTAATCAATCAAAGTGCTTTGTGTAAATGGTTCCACGTGAAGGGTGTACCAAATAAAAGATTAAAGTTGTATAAAGCACTCTGATGTATTACAAGGAACTAACGACCACACATACATAAAGGTAATTGTTGTTTGGAGGATTATCTGCAATGTTGGGGGATTATTAGAGAAATGCCTTTAGATTTGTGGAATTTGAAACATCTGTTCCTGTTTTCTGTTGCTTTGTGGGTGGGTAAATGAATGTGAGAAGCTACCTTATACTACAGCTATAGATTTATAAAGTATATATTTGTATTTTAATGATATAAAAACCCTAGGTACCCCGCAAGGTAAATGTTTTTGTGACTACCCCAACATCACGAGTTCAGCAGTTGCTGAAATGAACTAAAATCGTTGTACACAAGAAAAAAAGTCACAAGAAAAAAAAAGAGAACCACTTGCTGAAATTGGTTATTCAAAGTTAAGGATGGGTTTGCAGTGAACCCGGGCCTCTCTCTCTGCACATGGTGAGAGAGAATTCCTATCTCTTATGACTCAAGAGAAACATTAGAGAAAGGCCTGTGGAGTGGCACAAGGCATCTTAACCAAGTGCCAGTGGAGAAAAGTTCCTTCATTTGAGCATGAGAGCCTATCACTTAAAAAAAAAAGACACAAATTCCTGTCATTCCATTTGATCGCCATTGTTCATTTCCCACACAAACATCTTAATGTCCTGGAGGTCCGTGGCATCCCAGCCAACCCTGGTGACGGAACGCTGAAGAGGCAGGAGTGACAAATGTGGGAAAAAAGAAACAAAAACCCTAATTAGGGTTTGTTAAAATGAATCTTTAACATCACGGATGTCGGTATCAATTTTCAGTCTGGCCATCTCACGCACAAGCCCAGAAGGGGCTTGAACCCGCTCCTCTACTGGTTCTCCTCCAGGTGAGAGTAGTACTTGAAGACTTTGTGGATCCAGTCGGCGTAGAAGGGCACATTGATGAAGATTGCTGGGCGGTTGGCCAGGGCACACCCCCGACCGTGCACGCTCACGCCCAGGATGACTTTACTCTCACCCTCCTGGCACACTAAGGGCCCGCCGTAGTCTTTCTGTAAGGGGTGAGCTGGATTAGTCACTAACAATACTAATCATAATAACACTTCATTTATGAAGCGCTTTTCATACAGTGCTTTCCAGGTAAAACAGAGGTTAAACAAAATGATTGAAATGGAAGATTAAACACAAAGGCAAATATAAAATACAATTACAAGACAAATCAGGGCATGGAGAAGAAGCAAGTCTAAAAGCAAGTCTAAAAAGGGTTTTTAAAAGAGACTTTATTTCCAGAGAAGGCATTCCAGAGTTTAGGAGCCCGCATATTACCGCCATCACTACAGACACTGCTGGCAGAGGGTCTGAAGGCAGTAAAGGGACATAGACAAATAAATTAAAATACATTTGTATAATGCCTTTCAAAGCCTCAAAGCCTAATATAGTGAACATTCATCAATATAATATTATTCATCGTCCCTTCGTATAAGTCATTTTGTAATAGGATGCACATATTTTTGGTGGAGTAGAGGGTGTTGGCTCAATAAACTGCAACTATGGAATGATTTAGTGACCAATTCATCATATTAATCAGCTAATTTGGAAATGTGACTAAATCTGATAAAGGCCATGGAACCGGCAATGCTCTGGGAGCAGTGTCCCCATCAGGGCACTTCGCCAGCGGTCCAAAGAAAACAGTGCCCCCCTGCCCCTGACCCACAAAAACTGAGAGAGAGGAGAGAGAGAGAAAGAGAGACAGAGAGAGTGACAGAGAGAGTGAGAGAGAGTGAGAGGGAGAGAGAGAGAGTGAGAGAGAGAGAGAGAGATATATTAATCTATGATATATTCTCATATATGTATTTTAATGCTTTAGCAACACAAGTTCACTTGTCATGCAAATAAAGCCAATTTGAATTTGAATTTGAGAGAGAGAGTGAGGAGAGAGAGAGAGAGAGAGAGAGCGAGCTACAGGGTGGGATAGCTGCTTTGGATAGGAACATCACATGGCGGCTAAATGGATTGTACAGACGGCGGAGACGCACGAGGAGGCCAGGCTGAGTTCATCTGATTGGGCGAGACTCACATCACACACTCCCTCGCTCTTCCTGCCCCCGGCGCAGATCCTGCTCTCCGTGATCTGGATGTTTCTGCGGTGGAACTCGTTGCACTTCTCGTTGCTGACGATTGGCAGCTGCACTGCTTTCATCACTCCTTCATGCCCCGTCCCTGGTGAAAAAGACGGGAGGCTTGCAGCTACCAAGTGGCTTTGAAGTTATTCATGTGTCTGTTTCAGACGTGTAAGCCTGGTTATTTATTGTACACTCATTTACTCAGCAGATACCCTCATTTGGTTGAAATGATTATACAGCTGTATGTTTACTGCAAGATGTAGCAGGGTCACTTAACCCTGTTTCAGGAGGTCTGTAGTATCTACCAACCTACTCAGCCCTGTTCCAGGAGGTCTACAATATCCACCAACCTACTCAGCCCTGTTCCAGGAGGTCTACAATATCCACCAACCTACTCAGCCCTGTTCCAGGAGGTCTACAATATCCACCAACCTACTCAACCCTGTTCCAGGAGGTCTATAATATCCACCAACCTACTCAACCCTGTTCCAGGAGGTCTATAATATCCACCAACCTACTCAGCCCTGTTCCAGGAGGTCTACAATATCCACCAACCTACTCAGCCCTGTTCCAGGAGGTCTACAATATCCACCAACCTACTCAGCCCTGTTCCAGGAGGTCTACAATATCCACCAACCTACTCAACCCTGTTCCAGGAGGTCTATAATATCCACCAACCTACTCAACCCAGTTCCAGGAGGTCTACGATATCCACCAACATACTCAACACTTTCAGGAGGTCTACGATATCCACCAACCTACTCAACACTTCCAGGAGGTCTACGATATCCACCAACCTACTCAACACTTTCAGGGTGTCTACGATATCCACCAACCTACTCAACACTTCCAGGGTGTCTATGATATCCACCACCCTACTCAACACTTCCAGGTCTGTGGTATCTACCAAATCTGTTCAACTGGGGACAAGGAAGGTTGAGAGGGCAATACCTTTGGTCTCGCCCCATCCATACATGTTGCAGCCCACGCCCTCTTTCATGGCACATCCAGAGACGGGCAGCTGGATTGTGCCAACGCGCTCTCCCAGCATGGCTGGCCTGGGTACAGGACAAACACAACCCAATGGGTACAGGACAGATCACAACACGACCCAAAGCTGTTCATGGTGCCAGCGGGGGGGGGGTGAGTGAGTGAGTGAGTGAGTCACTGAGTGTGTGAGTGAGCGAGTGAGTGAGTGAGTGTGTGAGTGAGTAATTGGGTGAGTGAGTGTGTGAGTGATTGGTTGAATGAGTGAGTGTGTGAGTGAGCGAATGAGTGTGTGAGTGATTCAGTGAGTGTGTGAGTGAGTCAGTGAGTGAATGTGTTAGTGAGTTAGTGAGCATGTGAGTGAGTGAGTGTGTGAGTGAGTAATTTAGTGTGAGTGAGTGAGTGTGTGAGTTAGTGAGCATGTGAGTGAGTGAGTGAGTGAGTGTGTGTGGTGAGTGAGTGTGTGAGTGAGTGATGGGGTGTGTTTGTGAGTGTGTGAGGGTGTGAGTGAGTAATTGAGTGAGTGTGTGACTGAGTGGTTGAGTGAGTAAGTGAGTGAGTGTGTGAGTGAGTGAATGAGTGAGTGAGCATGTGAATGAGTGTGAGAGTGGGTGTGTGTGAGTTAGTGAGCATGTGAGTGAGTGAGCGAGCGAGCGTGTGTGTGAGTGAGTGAGTGAGTGAGTGAGTGTGTGAGTAAGGGATGAGTGAGTGAGTGTGTGAGGGGGTGTGTTAGTGAGTGAGTGTGAGTGAGTGCATGTGTGAATGCGTAAGTGAGTGAGGGGTATGTGTGTGAGTGAGTGAGCAGGTAAGTGAGTGAGTGAGTGTGGCAGTGAGTGAGTGAATGAGTCAGTGAGCGCGTGAGTGAGTCAGTGAGTGAGTGAGTGTGAGTGAGTGAGTGAGTGACTGGTGTGTGAGTTAGTGAGTGTGTGAGTGAGTGAGTGTGTGTGTGAGCTAGTGAGTGTGTGAGTGAGTTAGTGAGTGTGTGAGTGAGTGAGTGTTTGAGTAAGTGAATGAGTGAGTCAGTGTGTGAGTTAGTAATTGAGTGAGTGAGTGAGCGGGTGAGTGATTGTGTGTGTGTGTGTGAGTGAGTGAGTTAGTGAGTGTGTGAGTGAGTGTTTGAGTAAGTGAATGAGTGAGTGAGTGAGTGTGTGAGTTAGTAATTGAGTGAGTGAGTGAGTGAGTGTGAGTGAGTGAGTGAGTGAGTGAGTGAGTGAGTGAGTGAGTGAGTGAGTTGAGTGTGTGAGTTAGTAATTGAGTGAGTGAGCGAGCGGGTGAGTGAAGTGAGTTAGTGAGTGTGTGAGTGAGTGTTTGAGTAAGTGAATGAGTGAGTGAGTGTGTGAGCGGGTGAGTGATTGAGTTAGTGAGTGAGTGAGTGAGTGAGCGGGTGAGTGATTGAGTGTGTGTGAGTGAGTGAGTGAGTGAGTGAGTGAGTGAGGAGTGAGTGAGGGGTGCTCACTGTGAGAGTTTAAGCAGGGCCAGGTTGGAGCCGTCCGGGCCACAGATGATGTGGGCGATCCTGAGCTCTTGCTTGCTGGAGGCCGGGCCACCTGAGTCATTGAGGTGGAGGAAGCCTGTCCACACCCTGTACTCACTCAGGTCAGGAACACTGGGGCACACACATTCACTTCACTTTCATTCCAGTCCATTCCAATTATATTCTTCTTTAGTATCCCTGATGGGTAATTATGCAGTCTAGTTATAACTCATAAATAATCAGGTAAATAAAATACACACACATAAACACATCACAGTACATGAAAAACTAATTTAACATGAACGTACACCCCTACATGCAATTCTGTCAAGGTGTAGATAGGTCACTTTTCATGAAATTAAATACAATAAAATGAGCCACAGTTTACGAAAACATGAATAATAAATACAATTATATATTCAACAATAAAAAATTTAAACTTAAGAGTCATAGAAAACCTGCAGCAGCCTAGGAAGACTAACATGTGCTCAACTCTACGCTCCGTCCTTACACACTCTGTGCTCTGCTCCTCCCTGATCCACACTGAGAGCGCTCTTTATGAATATTCAGAGCAGGCAGGCCTGGAACGTGGTTTTGGTTCTGATTGGTTGAACACTTGAGTACCATTGAGACACGTGGTTGGTTTAATTGCTAGTGATTGACAGGTGACCCTAGTACTTCAGGTATAAATTTAGGGCAATATGAAAAAAACTGTTCCAAAATCAAGTGAGCTCCAGGTAACAAAATGCAAATAGCTTGACTATGCAAAGACCTCCTAAAGTCACAGCATTCAGGGAGAGCTGATTTTGAGCAGGCTAAAGAGATAAATGTTTTACAATAACTGCCAACCCACTTCCCATATTTGTGGAACTATTCTTAAAATACCAATTATATGTGTAGCTGTGGGATAATAGTTATCTCTTAATTTTCCACGTTTTGGTCATTTTTGTGCAGGCTTCTACAAGATCACATTTGAATAGGCTGGAATGAGGGGCAGTTGGCCTACAGCAAGCATGTCTGAAACAGCTCATCCAACATCAGGTGCACCTGAAGAAATTTAACCAAAATCCCAATGACCGTGCGGGGCCAAGTACACTGGACAGCCTCAGGAGGAAGCACAATCTCAACCTTCAATTCACTTCAATTCCACTGCCCATCTATTTCCATTAAAATAAACTTTCTTGATTTGAAAGATAATACAGTTTCAAATTATCTGCATAAGCAATGAGTCAAGATGGATAAACAGCAAGTCATGACAACTCGCATGACAATTCCCAACAATTGGGAAACATTTGAGCCATTTGAGCCTGGAGAACTGGGAGGAAGGCAAATTTGAAACACAGACTCAAGTGCCACCGAGACACTGCTTAAAACTGCTCCTGATACTCCACAGGAACACAGCTGACATTCCAAATACAAAGGCAAAGACTTCCCACTCGCAATAACACGCAACTATTTTTCAACTTGGCACATGGGTATTATAAGAAAGGTTACCATGAGGAGAAACACTGTCGGGTAGTCAGGACCCACTTCTCCCGCATGAGCGTGCCACCACACCAGTGCATGTTACTGGAGATAGAATAACAACAGCCCCAATCAAACCTCACAACAACACACGCTTTGACATGAATGTAATCTCATCTCTTATCTTATCACTCTTATCACTACATACAGTCCATTCATACAACTGGATATTTACTGAAGAAATTCAGGTTAAGTACCTTGCTCAAGTGTACAATAGCCACCTGGGAATCGAACCTGCAAAGTCTGAGTTACAAGCCCAGCGCCCTGATGACAATACTACACAGCCGCTCTCTAATGAGAAACCCAGCTGAGCCAAACGCACATCCAAGACTTTTCCCAAACAGGTGGTTCCAGGTGTTAAGGAAGAACCCCAGGTGAACAGCGTTCGGTCCAATTTACAGATACATTTATGGATAATATAATATCCAAATATTTATGGATCGGCCTCACATGCGCCACTGATGTGCTTGGCGTGAACAAACTCAACCTTGTTTGGGCTTTACTTTAAAATACTTAATGGGGCCTCTCAATTGGTCTAGGGGTTACAATGTTCGACGCTGGCCACTGCGACCGGGGTTTGATTCGAGCTGTTTCGACTCTGACCGGGAGTGCCACTAGGGGGCGGCAATTGGCTGTCCGCCCCAGGGAGGGGGAAGGGAAGCCAATGCGGGTTCGCTGCGTATAGGAGTGGCCCTGTGCATGCACACCAGAATTACGGTGATGGCTTGGCGGGTTCCGGCTCAGAGGAGGCCGGTTTCACTGCCGGTATCAAGACTAAAATATATGAGGGAGGGAATAATTGATGTGAAAAATAGAGGGGATACTAAAAATGGGGGATAAAAACTGGAGAAAGAGAAAGTAGAAAAAATATTTTTTATAGAAAACATCACTAAAGAGCCGTACCCCTTCTGTATGCTGACCACCCAGCTTCCTTCTCTGACTCGGGTCTGAGCGCCTCCCACAATCCTTGTGGTTTTATGGAAAAAGCAGGAAGCTTTTGAGGCATCACCTTGAGGGAGAAACATACAGCAGGATTAATGTTAAGATCAACACACTGAAGCATTCACCTCCAAAGCACAGAACAGCACCAGGCACAGTTGGTTTGGGTGTGACTCCATGGGAATTGACTCTGGGACTCACTTCTTGGAGGTGCTGTGTTTGAGGACAGTTGACCTGAAATGAAAAAACAACAAAATAATTTCTAAAATGTACGGAGTCCTGTTGCTACAGGCAATGTTTCAAGAAATAATCTACCTAAACACAACATACTACTATAGGATAGTTGGTCAGTGGAGTTAATTGTGAGACTAAAACGATAGCTGTACAAAGCAATAACGGCAAGAACAAACACAATACAACAAATACACAAATATTTAAAACAGAACGTCTTGTCATATTCTCCACAAGACAATGTTTTTCATTAAGGATATTGACAAGCTCCAAATAAGAAATCCTCTATGCATGGAGGATGGTAATCTATGAAAATGAATCAAAACTAGGCAAATAATTCGATTCCCCATTGCGCCAGAGTCGGCTCTGGCCGGGAGTGCCACCAGGGGTGGTGATTGGCTGTCCGCCCCAGGGAGGGGGGAGGGAAGCCGACAGGACATTCGCTGCGCACAGGAGTGGCCCTGTAGTACCGGGTTACGGGCGATGGCCTGGCAAGTGCCGTCTCGGAGGAGACGATGCTTTGTCTTCATCACTACCGGTCGCAGAACTACGGCAGCGAACTCACATTACTAGGGGGGATTGACATAAAATAGCGGGTGTAATAGGCTATTAAATTGGGAGAAAATGGGATAAAATCTGAAACAAAATGCTAAATGGCATATAAAAGTAAGCGGTGAAGATCAAAGCAATATCCAGCAATTAAATAAACTCAATAAAGCCATTATAATTTCAAATGTCAAATTACCATTTCCAGTGTGGTTAAACAAAGCCAAGAAACACTCATCTCCCCATAAAACCTCACTGTACAGACATCCACAGTCATGTTTAAAAAATGTATATTTTAATCAAGTTTTAAAGCCACAGTAAATCTTTGTGGCTTGTTAATGGTTAATAAAAACAGGTTATTCTGCTACAAAGTTGCATCTGAAATGAACACACTACTACTCTGATTCTCTGAGTTTAATTTAGCTTTTGTGGTGTAATAAACCAAACCAAAGAGGTTAAGCACATGTAGTTCTCTGTGGCTCAGTTGGTAGAGCACGGCGTTGGCAATGCTTAGGTCGTGGGTTCAATTCCCACTGGGACTACATATACTGAAAATGTATGCATTCACTACTGTTAAGTCGCTTTGGATAAAAGCGTCTGCTAAATGGCCTATATTATATTATGTTTCGACTCGTACTCTGGTCTTTTCACGAGCCAATCGGAAGGCACTCGCTGGAGAAATGACTGTCCCAAATCCGGACTCTTGGGATCTGATAACACTGCACGGTTAAGGGGAGTTTCACCAAGAGAGTGACAAACTGGAGGGCCATTCAAAGAGTTAAAGCATTGATCAGGTTTCCTCTGTCCACATCCTAACCTTATCCATTATGATGTAAAAGGTCAAACTGATCCTAGATCAGGGCCCGTATCCATAAAGTGTCTCAGAGTAGGAGTGCTGATCTAGGATCAGATTTCCCCTGTCCTCATCCTAACCTTCTAATCCATTCTGAGTTAAAAAGCAAAACTGATCCTAGATCAGCACTCCGTGATTGAGACTTTTGATATGAATATATGAATATGGGCCCAGGTCTAAAATCAGGTAGCATGTACGAGGATCTCACAAAGGGTAGGTTAGCAAAAACCAAGCTCCCCCACCTGTTATTCCAAGACACTGAAAAAATATATAACCTCCTGAAATTCAATGAAAAACGCAGTTGTGAGTAGGAAACAGTATTAAACAGCACTTACAGGGCTGTATCACACAGTATTAAACAGCACTTACAGGGCTGTATCACACAGTATTAAACAGCACTTACAGGGCCATATCATACAGTATTAAACAGCACTTACAGGGCTGTATCACACAGTATTAAACAGCACTTACAGGGCTGTATCACACAGTATTAAACAGCACTTACAGGGCCATATCATACAGTATTAAACAGCACTTACAGGGCTGTATCACACAGTATTAAACAGCACTTACAGGGCTGTATCACACAGTATTAAACAGCACTTACAGGGCCATATCATACAGTATTAAACAGCACTTACAGGGCTGTATCATACAGTATTAAACAGCACTTACAGGGCCATATCATACAGTATTAAACAGCACTTACAGGGCTGTATCACACAGTATTAAACAGCACTTACAGGGCTGTATCACACAGTATTAAACAGCACTTACAGGGCTGTATCACACAGTATTAAACAGCACTTACAGGGCTGTATCATGCAGTAGTCCCAGGGGATGGACAGAGGGCTGTTTGTACAGTAAACAGCACCAGGGCTGTATCACACGTAAACAGCACTTACAGGGCTGTATCCTGCACTTCAGGTCATATCATACAGTATTACACAGTTCAGGGCTGCAGTATTAAACAGTTAAGGGCATCTATTAAACCTACAGGGCTGCTGGTAGCAGGGGATGAAGCTTCCCTCCTGCAGTAGTTCATCTCCATCCTGCTGCTAGCAGACAGAAAAACAAAACCAAATGGCACCAAACATTCTCTACTGGGACAAGATAATGCAGTCTACACACTGTACATTGAAGATTCTCTTCCTGCTACAAAAATGTCAGAACTCCTCTACAACTGGACCTGTGAAACTACTGGAAAACTTGATTAGAAAAACGCAACCCTTTGCCGAACCAGGAAGGAACGCAGAACGCATAGTTTCCCTGACTAATGATCTGTGGTTGCACTGTACATGATACGGTCAGTGAGAAGGCTGCATTTTGGCTGAACCTTTGCAGTTGTGATATGACAGCTATGTGCAGAATTGTAGAGTGAGAGTGTTTCGTGAAAAGGGCTCTGGGAGCTTGTCCTCGATGCATGTCCAAAATGGAACCCCTAACCACGCCTGTCCTGAATGTGGCTTAATTGGTGTACAGTGTTGCACCGAGGAGGGACACATTAGTAACTCCTCTGGTAGGCAATATCTGCGCAGCTCAGCTGGTTGGACTGCAGAGTGAAAGAAGCAGTGGCCGGCTGTTTGGGGGGTGCTTTGGGGGGTGCTCTGAAGCTAAACAGGTGTGTGCTTGATCAGTACTGAAGTTAAACAGGTGACATGTCAAACTCTTGAAGGTAAGCCGGGTTGTGCTTGGTTAGTACTTGGATAGGAGACCTCCTGGTAAGACTAAGTTGCTGCTGGAAGCGGTGTTGTTGAGTCAATAGGGGGCGATCTTCCCTCTGGACCAAATATAACCCCCAATGCAATGATGGCAAACTGTGCTCATCTTTAAGATGAGACATTAAACTGAGGTCCTGTGATCATTAAAGATCCCATGGCACTTATCACAAAGAGTAGGGGGTTCCCCAGTGTCCTGGTCAAATGTCCAAGATGGCTCTCTCAACCTGCAATCTAATCATCCCCCAGTTAAATCGGCTAAATAATTCCCTCCCCCTCCACCACTGCTGATGTGTGGTGAGCGTTCTGGTGCAAAATGGCAGCCGTGACATCACCCAGGTGGGTGCTGGGAGGTTCCTTATTTAATATTATTATTATTATTATTATTAGTGATTGGGCATTCCAAACTGAGAGAAAAGTTTAAAAAAAAGTGGATTTGGACATGGCAATCAGCCATGGCGTGCAACCTAGATCAACTCACCCACACTGTGAATATCTCAGCTCTGAGAGGAGAGAGAGAGAGAGAGATAGAGACTGTCTGCTTCAATAATGCCCCTACTCCTCTCCTCCCACAGTGGTAACAATGGGAAATTTGATGAGAGGGTTCAAATCCCCAAAAAAACTCATAGAGCAAGCTGCTGAGTTACTTGAGAGGAATGATAATTACACGTCTCTAGTAAATGTAAACAAGTCCTCCCCTGAGGTTTTTCAGGGCTGACATCCGACCCGCAGGAGGCCCAGACGCTGGACGCCAGCCAAATTAAGAAGCTGACTGGCTTTGATCTTCTCCGTTGAGACGCCGGGCAAGAACTTCCTTCGGTCGTAGGTCACCTCTGGAACATGTCCCACCAGCTGTGCTATCACTGCCTTGCAATTTTTTGTAAATTAAGTAATGCTAACAGCCACACTCAAACAGCAATTAAACGCGCGCAACCTCCCCCCCCCCCCCAGTGTGTGTACTCCAGAGTTTTTCTCTCTTGGAAAGTGGTCAAGGGGTCTGACTTTCTCAAGTTAGATAAATATGACCTGACAGAACCATCTATCCCTGTGGGTTCATTCCTTCCTCCGTGTGTTCTGTAACCCTTGCTAGCTATGCCGGTTTAACTTGAACAAGTCCCAGGTTTACGAGCCACAGATTCATTCAAACCACAGTCAGCAGGCGGCTGTGAGTCACTGACACCCAGGTAATGGATAGCCAGTCTGTGCTTTCTTCACTCAAATCAACCAATCACTGCGGCCCTGGATTGTGACTACATTCGTGAAAAGGTTATACATCCAAAAGGCGGGAAATCATTGTTGAGGATAAGACAGATATTGATGAGTAGATTTGTGTGATGGGCTGTTGTGATTAGAGACTTCATTGAAGTATGTTTGAGTTCAGCATGGTACTCTTAGTTACTGCATTGCTGTGTGCAATGTTGGCAATGTTTAAGAATTAAGTTGGGTCCTGCGAAATAAAGAACATTTTAACACCAGCACATATGCGTGCTGCAGTTGGACTGAATTGAGAACGGGCTCTCCAGGACTTTATACATCTGCACAAAGTGTTTCCTTTGTGTGTGTCCCCCTCCCTCCCCAATGGCTGAGCAGTACTGTAGAAACTAATGGAGACATGTCCTTGAGAATTTTCAGAGAATGGCCACACTGCAGAGAGAGAGAGAGAGAGACTGTGGGACCTAGTTGCGTTTCCATGGAAATGGACTGAATATACCATAGTGTGACATCATCACCACCCCCTCCTCCCCCAACTACCATCCTCTATGGACGCTATAGGAGTGGGGGGAAGGGCTTCTGTACCTCTTACTGTGATCCTCCCATGGTCCGCAGCGAATGCCGGATCTCGTTTTGGAAACACGGCCCTTGTATTTCTCCCCGTTTCCTTCGTAACAGTCTGGAACAGATATGCACAGGAAATGAAAAAAAAAGGCCTCGGCTCTCCAAACGCATTTCCCAGCGTGGCCGTCAATGGTCTGAGAGCAATGGACTTTAGCCTCCGAACATCTATTCCATCCATAGGGGAATCGTAAAAAAAAAAAAAAAGAACATACTGAGAAGTCATTTTTTGGAGAATGTGGATTTCTTTCTCACGTCCATAAAATAAGCACGGGCCGCAGTGTAATTAGTGCTTACTAAATAATAATTGAATAATAATAAAAAAAACATTTCTGCACTTAAAATCGGGATCCTTTTGAAGTGCAAAGGAGTAGAGGACTTGAAACAAATAATATATTTTACTCATTTTCTTCTGCAAAGGCTACGAGGTCAATTTTGAATAAGTGTAAAAAGACGTACCAGTTTACGAGTGTGAGCTGCCTATCACGGTTGCGGTTCGAAACCCCACTGTATCAGACCGGACCTGGTGGGGAGCCCCGATTGGGGGCAGCATTTGGCTGACTTGGCGTTTGGGGGGAGGGTGAGCCGACACGAACTGGCTCACAAAGTGTGTATGGGCGTTCTCCAAGAACGTGGGTGGGCAAATGCCATCTCGAAGGAAGCACAGTTCGCTGCCCTCTGAGAATTAGCTTTCTTCGTAGAGATGGGCAGCCAGTTCGTGTGGGGAGGGCTAATTGCAATAAATAGAGGATATATTTGGCCACGCAGGGCCAACCAGGTTCTACTAAACAGAGGCAGCTTGTTCGGTATTTATGTGAAATCAACTGGCCGCAGTGTCTGATGGTTTGTGGTGTGTTTAAGCACTTAAGTGATTGATCGAAGTCATTGATTGTTTAAAAGAGTTCACACACCAAGGCCTAACTTGGCCGCTGACTGAAAAGAAAACCAAGAAAACTACGAAAACCCACAGACACTGCGGCCCTTCAGGACTCGATTTTGAGACCCCTGACCTAAAGACTCCCGAAATAAGTCTTGGTTTGAAAGCAGGATGTGACAGCAGGTTTAATGGACAGATTTTGCAGGTTGATAAGAGCCTCATCCCTTAGTCCTCACACCACAGATTCTATAAACTCACCAGATACTCTGCTCCATATTTTAGCACTGAAAGATCTGACTCCCTACCGCTGAAGCTGAAACACTGAACTTTGATGCATCTTCTAAACATTCATGAAGGGGTGTGACCAAGTTCAAGACTGTGGCGATGGACGTTCTGTACTGTAATACAGCACCGGAACCTCCTGTATTTAAGAAGCAGAGAGGACAGAAGGAACACAGGAGCTGAGTATGTGGAGAATCTGTGGATCTGTGCTGATACGGTAAATGGGGGCGTGTTGTTTACCTTCCGCCTGGCGGGGCTGTGCCTCGCAGCGAGGGATGTTGGTGCAGAAGGCCATGCGCACACTGGGGTCCGTGGTGAAGCACCAGGGCAGGTCTCCCCCATCTGGGTTCCTGCAGTAGTTCTCTCTCAGGTCCCTGAGACACACAAGAGTCCACAGACTCAGAGGTTTAAAAAAACAAAACCCTTGAATAGTAGCAGGTTTACCAAATAAAGGAAGTGCCCTATGGAATCATGGAGTGACGATATTAAGGTTCTAAACTCTGAACTCACTGTGAATACCAGGATTATTGCACATTGGTGTAGTGGAGGGACTAATAATAATAATATAATATATGTCATTTAGCAGACGCTTTTATCCAAAGCGACTTACAGTAGTGAATGCATACATTTTTCATTATATGTGGTCTCAGTGGGAATCGAACCCACAACCTAAGCGTTGTCAGCACCATGCTCTACCTACTGAGCCACACAGAACCATAGTGGAGGGACTCACTCACTTGCACTTGTAGTTCTGGGGGCTGTAGGAATGGTTGTGGGGACTCTGTGAGTCCCAGCGTTGACATGTCACTCCACTTGGGGTCACGCCCACCGTACCATGATACCCCTCCCCTTGACCCCGGAAGCAGTTAGTCGTCGAGTGGACATCAATATGGGGGTCAGAGTCTGAACCGGAGAGAAAGAGAGCGCGAGGGACAGACATATGCAGACAGGCGGGCATAAAGAGAGAGAGAGAGAGAGAGAAAGAGTCTTCTTTAATTTGGATCTTGTGAACTTTATTTGAGAACTTCATACATCAGACAGTTCAAACCCCAAAAGTTACAGAACTGCTAAAGCAGACAATAAAGGAGAGATAAAGAGAGAGTTCAATAAAGGAGAGATAGAGAGAGAGATTTCAATAAAGGAGAGGTAGAGAGAGAGTTATTGATATTTCAGCTTGCCACAACCTGCAGGATAATGAGTAACCACCCAATACTGACTAATAACAAATAAACCATAGATAGAGAGATAATAATTTAGAAATATAATGATCATTTTTACAGTTTTAAGTCTGCCTATTACATTCATGATGCAGTTACCATTAACATGTATACTTGTTTTTCTACACAACTCTACTTGTATGTTACACTTATATATTTATAGCAATATTTAGCGAGAGAGGGGGAGAGAGAGAGCGTGCGTGCGAAAGTGAAACGACTGAATTATCGTTATGATAATTGTCGCAATACTTGTAATGAAAACCAGCACAGCGCACAATAAAGATCACAATGAACATACGATGACTTAAACATGTAAATAACTATATAAATGAAACAATAAAGACAGTACCTAATATCAGAAAGGAGAGCCCATGGACATTGACATTTCTTCCAGTGAGGGGGAAAGGTTTGAAATTAGTCACAAATGACTAGAACACCTGTGCTGAGAGCTAAATGAAAACCTTTTCCCACAAGTAGTGCTCGCTAAAGTTAGCATCCCTGGCCAAAGTAAACAGACGGGAGCATGGGCTTCACTGTACACACAGGCCCTGCAGCACTGAACATACATTTTCCTTGTTTGCACAGCATCATTTCCATGTATGAACATATTTTTCCTGCTATTGTTAACCCAAAACAATTTTTCTGAACCGTCGCCAGAATGACGGAATCGTTGCAGTCCTTTCACACTGAAGGCCCAGTTGCAGAAGATCATACGCATTGATTGAAGGCCTTCCTGACCTTAGATAACCTTTCATTACTTTCTCCTCCTTTTCCCTCAGTGGAGCTCACAATTGCATTTTCTCCTGGAATTGATCAAACCTTACCAGCATCTCATTTCTTCAGCCCATGCCAGACCAGCATTACGAGCAAAAGTTGCACTAAACTAAAAAACAAAAGATACGTTTCCAACTAGTTTTTTTAAAGACATTAATATCTTGTACAAAACCTCTGATGCTGCGCATGGCTTCTTTAACTTTTCCGTGGTATAAACACAGACAAATTACAAATTATCTCAGTACAAATCTAATAGGATTTCAGCTGACTCCCAAAACAAAGCCAAAAAAGCGTAAACAAACCGTCTCTTTGTCTTCCACTGTCTTGATTTCATTACCAACAAACTGCGATTAGATTTAAGCTTCGGCCTCGGCAGAACTTACTGCTGAATCTGCATGTAGGAGGAAATATCAGATTCCATAATGAGAGCAGAAAGCAGAAAGGTTTCAGGTAGAGGGGTACCATCCTGACTCTGTGCCCGACAGCTGGGAGGAATTTAACCAGCCGGAGATTCGTATCTGACAGAGTGCCATTTCACATGTTACCTGTGATTAAGGTTTTTTACAGCTCTTTACATTTCTGCCTCTCTTCCCCCTACGCGTTTGGGTCAGAACGTTAATGAGAATGAATGGTGAGCCGGCACCAGAACCGGGCCCAGTTCTGGTCACTAAAGTAACACATGAGCGCTGACAGAGCTACACGCTTGAGCCTTCTGATGGCTACAGCACAGACAAGGCCTGCAAAGTGCCCACCCCCCATCCATGTGTGTTTTGTCTTTGAGGTGGACCAGGAGTTTACTTAAGAGATTCCACCATGGCACTTAAACCGATTAGCTGGTGACGACAAGGAACTTTTTTTTTAATTTTTTTAATGGCTTAAAAATAAATACCAAATATACCATAATTATTGAAACAATGGTGCACGTTAAACACAGCTGTGCTTATTTCACAAAGGCTCCGAACGTTTTAAATTTCAATATGATCTTTTTTCTCCTCCAAACAATATTCCTCGGCGGCTGCTAGCGTTAGGCTACCCTCAACGGAACGGGAAGGGGGCGAGTGGTAAACTCTCCCGACTCACCGCACACTTGAATGTCGCAGTACTCCCACTGTACCCTCGGGTCCAACGTGAAGCACCAGGGCCGGAGCCGGTTATCCGGATTGCGGCAGAAGTTATCCTTCAGGCCTTTGTCGGGGTACCTGCAAAGAAAAAAGAAAATAAAACAAATACATTTAAAAGGCAGTGGAGCACAGTTGAGACCGCTTGGGAAATAGTGCGCAGACAAGACCGGGCTGCTTCTACTCAAAGCACGGTGGTGCAATCTGGTTCTAATGTCTCTAAATCACCCGGCTCGCTGATCGCAGGGGTGAGCAACGGGCCGGCTTATCAAAACAGAACGCTGAGGAGTACTGTCTGGGACTCCAGTGAAGCCGGGCCGCTCCATGGAAACATCAGGTCACATCTCGTCAGGGCTTCAAGGCCTGCACTGGAATCCCCTTCTTAAATTACCTGGTGTTGAAATGCTACCGCGCACACATTTAACCCATTACACCAGTTGGCATTGGCTCATTTTTTATCACGCGGGTCTGGCCCTGACACAGATATTTGTTCATGATGGATTTATTCGGCAGGGCACATGTATCTAGGACCAGGAACAGAACATTACAAGGTGCTAAATGCAGAGAAAGAAACACAAAGACGAAATGAGCTGGACTAAATGAAGCTTGCAGCAGATAAATTCCACAGACAAACAAGCCTTTTGGCAGGATGATGTTGATCTCAGACGGCCCAGAGACCCACAGTAGGTGGCCACTGCTGGAATATTGCCTTCACTTCATGTAAAATCCTGCTGGAAAATGCACACATGGAGCTGCTTAAATGATACACACAAAACTCATCGGCAGCTGTCATTGGACTTTCTGGAGGAACAGCCTGAATTTTTTCTATGTTTGCAAAAAACTTAAAGCACAAAAATATGTTATATGCATTCCTTACAGGGTTGTTCCTGACTAGGAGGACAATCCTTGGGGACAGGAAAAAAAAAAAAAAAAAACGAAAAAGTGTTGACATTTGTTTCCAAGAATACAACATTTCCCAAGAAAATGGGAAATCGACAAACTGTTTCAGCACACACTGTTTCATGAAGTCTCTTTTGATTTGAGATAGCTGGGCATTCGCACGCATATGATGGGAATTATGCTACGACTCCTTCATGTGTCACACACAAAAAGGGGATATTAAATCTCAAACTTAACAGAATTGCATCCAATTAGTGGGCAGACACTCACATATAACTACAGTACTACAGGGGACTAAAATAGCAGGCGTGCACTGAATACGTCTGTAAAGCACACAAGAAGATTTATAAACATGCTCCAAGGACAGATAGGACAGCACACCTGGTACCTGCTACATTTTCAGCATTTCTTGATTTTAATGATGTCGTTTCCTTGCATGCACATTTTCAACCCAGTGCATGCTCCAAACATGACATCATGGAGCAGTGAGATTTATGACAGCTCAGGAATCCCCTCATTCTCTACTGAGCTTAAATCAAATGCTTAGCTGCCCTTCTTCAGCTTCTTGCAGTCTAAGGAACTGCTGTGCTTTTATTTATTTACAAAAAAGTGCTTCAGGTGAACAGTCTCTGTGCTCTCCCAAACTTCGTCCCACGAAACTGTTTCCTTTGATTGGAACAATTGTTAGAACTGAATTTGAGAAAACTGCCTCGGATTGAGGCTGAGTTCTGTCGTCTTGGAAGAACCTGCACAATGCTCTTGCTATTAGATGACATCACCCGTCTGGGGGAAGAGTCTCTCACGCGCTGGAGAAGGTGCTCAGCTGCACGAGTCAGCTTCGGCCAAATTTTATTCTGGAATAGTTTGCTGTTACTGTAGTCTGTTTCACAGCTGTTTTCTGCTATTTCCATTTTTGGGGACTGTTTACAGGCTGCTCCAGAGGGCTAGTTTTCTCTTCAGAAAGATCCTTGTGGGATGTATGGATATATAAGTGTTGTAAAGTAATGGTTCAAGAACAAGCAAACACAAGATGACAAATCTACAGCTTATTCAAAATTCTGCAGCTAGACTTTTAACTAAAACAAGGAAGAGAAAGCATATAACGCCTGTTTTATTTTCACTGCACTGGCTTACAGTATCTTTTAGAATTGATTTTAAAGTCCTTTTTATTGTATACAAAGCACTAAATGGCTCAGCACCCTCGTACATTACAGACCTCCTGTCTTTTTATGTGCCAACTCGAGCTCTCAGATCTGCCACAGCCAACCTCCTCAATGTACCTCATGTACTTCATTAAAAAAGCGGTGAGAGTGCCTTCAGCTACTATGCCCCAAAACTTTGGAACACTCTCCCGCAGGACATTAGGATGGCAGACTCGGCTGGCATTTAAAAAAAACAGCTCAAAACATACCTTTTAAACAAGCTTTTAAATGATTGATTTTATTTTATTTTATTTTATGTACTTTTAATGTATTTTTCTTTTATGTACCTGAAAGGTTTTTATCTATGCACTTTTTCTTTCCATGTACCTTAAAGGCTTTTAGCTATGCACTTAATTTATGCATTTTCAATTAAGATCACCATCTTAATTTATCTCTGCTTTTTAATTAGATTTTATAATTGTGAAACACTTTGAGCTGCATTTCATGTATGAAAGGTGCTATATAAATAAAGTTTATTATTATTATTATTATTAAATAGCATGCGATTGGCAGAACACAACACCTCTGCCCTGTGATGGATGCCCATTTACATATAAGCCACCCTGTGGGGTCTGTTTGGGTCACGGTCAAGATGGCACCCCCCCACCCTCCACGGTCCCAGCATCCGCATAACATTTTAATGAGTGATTTACAGACCCCCGTGGGGGCCTGGACACAAAAGTCTGCTACGGCTGTCAAAACGCACAAAATGACGCCCAGAATTTAGGTGCTCAGCACCCTGGAAGTACCTCTTCCAATTCTGCGTATGGACCATCCAATTATTCCTTGTGCCTGGATAAAAGCACAACTTCTGTGGGCTTAGAATTAGTGGAGTTATCTGTTAGATATTAATTACTATGTCGAATACACAGCACTTTGCATTTACCTGTGACAGCGGGAAATGCAACAGAGAAAACGAACATGACTCGTCGTTAATTGGCCTAATTAACCAATTAGACCAATTAAGCCGGCAGCATGGGCTTGGACAGAAAGCCAGCGCGCGCAAAGGCCCTGTGGGAATTCTGCCCAGTAGAGCCAGCCCAGAATGGAGCTGGGTTCGGGACCCCATA
The DNA here is from genome assembly GCA_029706075.1 of Aldrovandia affinis. NCBI lineage: Eukaryota > Metazoa > Chordata > Actinopteri > Notacanthiformes > Halosauridae > Aldrovandia > Aldrovandia affinis. The sequence goes on from JAINUG010000175.1 coordinate 287,539, forward strand.
CCCTGTGTGCGCCCTACCTTTTCGGGTGGAAGAGGTGCCTGTGGGGTTCCACCAGGTCCCATCTCTGGCACTCTTTCCCGCTCTCCGTGTGGTCCATGGGCCCTCGGTACTGCTCTCCATTGCACTTCATGCACACTGCTATGCACAGGAACACAAAAAGACCACATTAGTTCAATGTCAGTATTCATATTTATTTTTGTCGCGTAGACGTTAGATCAGGGGTGGGAAACGCTGTCTCAGGCACTGCTCCAGAAAGAAAGTGTTTAAATTTGAGATCTGGTGACTGGAGACAGTCATGGTGTATTTATTGGTATTTATTTGGCATTATTGCCCTCTGAGGGGTGGAGTGGACCTAATCCATGCCAGGAAAATGCACCCCATGCCATAACAGAACTGCCAGAACACTTAATTTACTCAAGCGTTTCCTTTATTTTGTAGTTTTGTAGTTGTGTGAATATTATCCAGTTAAACAGCTGGATATTTACTGTATTCAGTTTGTTTAGGGGTGCGATGGCGGCGTACCCTAAAGTCGCCTCAACGCGGTGATAACTGTGCTTCTTACCATGAAAGACAGATTTAGAGCAGTCCCTCTCTTTAGCAAACAACTCATTACACAAACCAGTGTAGAAAGTGGTGGAAAATACTGAAACCAGATGTCTATAGTGGGCCACTCTCGAGAAGAGAAGCTCTGATTTATATCCACCCTGCACTCCTGATTATGGGAAACTAATTTAATAACAGACTTGCCAAGTTTCTTTCTGCCAAAGACCTCTGATAAAAGCCAGGATGCTTTTCCAACAGTGTATCCAGTTTATTTTCTCCAGACTCACGCCAATCAGATATTTTCATAGTCTTTCCATATTGGGCACATGAATGCAATTTCTGCATCTGCAATTAGGGGCGGGAGTTAAAAGCACCTGTCTAAGGGGCCTTGGGTGGTGTAACGGCCAAAGCATTCGCCCAGAATGCAAGTTGCCCACTGTGGCCAGTCCGGTTGAGAGCCGCGCGGGGGTAGCGATTGGCTGACCACCCCAGAGGGAGGGGGGAGGGTGAGAAGCATGGGCTCACCCAGAAGCGCGAAAGGCATCCCTGTATGGGAAACACTGGCTAGCCTCCGAGGACGAGCAGTGGGCTCGTGGCGGAGGGTAAATTGAAAGAAATAGAGAGTATAATTGGCTACCAAATTGGGAGAAACCCTGGATAAAATTAGAAACAAACAAAAAAAACCCCCACCTGTCTAGTCAACTTCCCCCATGAACAGGAAGGGCAATTCCAACCCACTTTCCAATTTGGCCCCAAAAATTTGTCTGATTTCTCCTAACTAACAACGAGGGATAGTTTGGCCTAAATTGTAAACATGCAGAGCTTTCCTCCTTAAACCTGAAACCAAAAGTCAAGATTCAAACTTGACTTTTTTCCTCATAACTCAAAAAATACCTTCCAGCTAATTATAGGGACATGATACTCACACTGTAATGTTGCGTGAACAACAAGAAAAACAAGGGAAACTAAACCACTCGCATAATTATTTTGTTATTTAAGGTTGGCGAAGACGTGGCGCTGGGGCTTTACCCTCGGAGCATTGCGGAATGCCGCAGGTCTCGAAGCGGAGGTCGGGGTCGGTGGTGAAACACCATGGTCCCGTTGTCTCGTTGTCTGGGTTACGGCAGTAGTTCTCCACAAGTTCCGTTTGCTTGTCCCGCGCGTGCAGGTACCTACGTGAAGAAAGAGTGACGTCAGTCCAACACAGAACACGGATTACACACACAAGTAATAAAAGCATGTTGTTAAAGGAGTTTTCAACAAGACTGCGTGGAAAACGTTTTGGCACCCTAGGGATTCTCCGTGTTGTTTATTGAGAATGACGTCTGTGACGGTTGTTATCGGCAACAATATAAAGACAGGCAGGCTCCAAACATCGCAAAACATCATGCCGCGTGAAAAATCTCACTCATCTTGCAGCTGGGAGGAACCCAGTTTGGTCATTTGAGTTTTTCTTCAGAGCATAAAAATAGTTTACTCATGGGAAAGGTGTATCTCATCAATCAATACAGTACTTCCTCAGAGATGAACATAAGCTTTGTGTTGCTATTCAGATGGCCGTTCCCATGAAGGCTGTATCTTAATACGTAGGGTAAAATCTGTTACGCAAAGTGAAGTGGGCCCTCTCCCTTTCCCTTTGGTTGTATCTGCCTGGTACAGGTTATATATAAGAATGCCTTACTCCCCCTTTGGAGAAATGTCTGGAGCACTCAACCATAGTTTACGATCCAGGCATACAAACTGGTGATCAAGTGGCAGGGCTGCAGTAAAAAGGAAGCCACGTGTTATACTGCTGCAGGTGTCATGTGGCTCCAGTCAGGGTCTTAAGGCCTACATACCCAGGCCCATAGTCCTGCGTTTCATACAAATCAACCAAGAAACTTACTGCAGCGCTGCGCTTATGGAAACGTTCCGTAAACTACAATCGTTTTGTTGCCGTACAAATGAAATGAATGTGAAAGAGATGAAGGCGCAAGTGTTAGCTCAGTTTCTGACAAATATTTTGAAGATCGAAAATCACTGTCGGGAGAAACGATCTCTTAAACATGTTAAAACCAGCTCTGACCTATTTGTCCATCACACACTTCAGCAGTACTCTCTGTGCACATACCATCATTTTTTAAATATTTTTTAAAACCTGACAATACGTATCATATATTCTCAATACAGCAGTGTTCCAAATGTGAAAAGTCTGAACAAGAGAAGACATATTATTCATAATGGTTTAATTAAAATATGCATAGGCAGCTTATATACAGTACAATGGGGGAAATAAGTATTGAACACATCAACATTTTTCCCAGTAAATGTATTTCCAATGAGGCCATTCAAGTGAAATTTGCACCAGACTTTGGTCTTAACTCAAGAAATCCAGACAAAAAATCTAAACATTAAAGTCCATATGTAAATAAAGTTATGTGTAATAAAGTAGAATGACATAGGAAAAAAGTATTGAACACACTAACTGAAATTAATTCAATACTTAGTGGAGAAGCCTTTGTTTGTAATGACAGCTTCAAGGCGCTTTCTGTATGAAGTAACTAATCGCCCACAGTATTCAGGTGTGATTTTGGCCCATTCCTCTACACAGATTGTGTAGATTCCTCTTGTGAATCTGGATCTTCAGATGCTGCCACAAATGTTCAATTGGGTTTAAGTCAGGTGATTGACTGGGCCATTCCAACAAGTTGATTTTCTTTCTCTGAAACCAATTGCGAGTTTCCTTTGCTGTATGCTTTGGATCGTTGTCCTGCTGGAAGGTCCACCCACGTCTCATCCTCAGCATCCTGGTGGATGGCAGCAGGTTCATCTCAAGAATATCTCTGTACATGGCTCCATTCATTGTTCCTTCACGAGAGGAGAAACAGCCCCACATCATGATACTTCCACCTCCAAACTTCACTATTGGTATAGTGTTATTCGGGTGATGTGCAGTGCCATTTCCCCTCCAAACATGGTGTGTTGTGTGACAGCCAAAAAGTTCAATTTTGGTCTCATCTGACCAGAGTACATGCTCCCAGTAGTTCACTGGCTTGTCCAAATGTTGTTTGGCAAACTTTAACCGAGCTTCAACATGTCTTTTTTTCAGTAGTGGAGTCTTGCGGGCTGAGCGTGCACAGAGGCCATGGCGGTGGAGTGCATTGCCTACTGTCCTTTCTGTCACAGTTGTACCTGCTGCCTCCAAGTCTTTCTGGAGCTCTTTCCTAGTGGTCCTTGACTCTTTGGCTACTCTTCTAAGTATCCTTCTGACTCCCTGATCAGAAATCTTGCGAGGAGCTCCTGTGCGTGGGGCGGTTGATGGTGGAGTGATGTTGCTTCCACTACGGATAATGCCCCCAATGGTGCTTACTGGAAGATTCAGAAGTTGTGAAATACGTCTGTAGCCAATTCCATTTTCATGTTTTGCAACAATCTGGTTGCGAAGGTCTTGAGAGAGCTCTTTGCTTTTACCCATCATTATATTCTAACCCAGCTGACATTAATTAGCACAGATTGGAGGTAGAGTTGCCTCCTAATTAGTTATGGTTTTCAGCTGGTTCCTTGCCTTTCCTTGCTGTGATGTACTGCTTTTTCTTAGTGTGTTCAATACTTTTCATTCCACTTTATTACACATAACTTTATTTACATATGGACTTTAATGTTTAGATTTTTTGTCTGGATTTTTGAGTTAATACCAAAGTCTGGTGCAAATTTCACTTGAATAGGCTCATTGGAAATACATTTACAGGACAAAATGTTGATGTGTTCAATACTTATTTCCCCCATTGTATATATATATATATATATATATATATATATATATATAAATAAAAAGTATAGCTTAGCTTAGTTTCAACAGCATATATTTATTCATTCTGCAACTAGACCTTACTGGCGTTCAAAGGGAATGGGTTAAAACTTTTCCAAAGACAGGAACCGATTAAAGTAAATACTTGTGAAATGGACATAGCAACATTGCATATGGGCGTGCCATGAATACATGCTTATGAATATGACTACAGTTTTAAATAACTACAAAGTTTAAATAATGATAACGGGTAATAGAAGTACATGGGCCTCCGACAGCATCTAACGCACCCGTATTGGCTGGTCCTTTATGACTGTGAGCTGCCTATCACGGTCGCAGTTCGAAACCGGACTGTGCCAGACCAGCCCTGGTGGGGAGCCCTGATTGGGGGCGGTGTTTACCCCAGGGGGAGGGAGGAGGATGAGCCGGCACGGGTTCGCTGAGAAGCACGTAAGGGTGTCTCCAGAACGTGGGTGGGCGAATTCCGTCTCGGAGGAGGCGGAGTTCGCTGCCCTCGTAGAATTAGCTTGCCTCGTAGAGACGAGCAGCGGACTTCTGTGAGGTGGGCAAGTCGAAATACATAGAGGGTATAATTGGCCACTAAATTGGGAGAAAAACAGGGAAAACAAATAATAAATAAAAATAAAAAATAAAATAAAAATAAAAAAAAATAGAGGTACATAATTCAGTTCAGTTTATGTGTATAGCGCTTTTAACAGTAGTAATTGTCACAAAGCAGCTTTACAGGGTATGGAGCCTTAAACCTCGAAGAGCATGCCAAGGGCAACAGTGGCTAGGAAAAGGTACATTAAATACATAAAGAAATGATAGAGGTAGAAAGTGAACTCTAGTAACTGCCAGCGCAATCAAAACATGGAGGGAAGCTGAGTCCTTTGTGCCGAGAGGGAAAGAGTGAGTCTGTAGCTCTGTGTAGAAAACATCAGTTCAGACCATTAATCTCCAGATCTCATCGGCTATAAGAGACTCATAACAAACCAGCTCTGCTCAGCTGGCTTCGTACAGCTAATGAACTCCTGGGGCGCTCTGAACCACCTTGAAACTTGTAGACTGTCTCATGCACTGGCCTTGGCTCTGCTCACTGCAAGTCCTCCACACGGTTGCATGTTTAACTCGGCTTTCCCCTTGCATGTGTCTACAATATCATTTACCTAAGCCCTTTCCCTTTCCTGAGCATATCAGCGGCTTGTCAGAAACACATGCTCTCAAACTGAAACCTTACGCTGCCCCGGTGCCTTAGATAGACACATGTAGACGGACAGATGTGCATCAGTAGTGCTGCCATCTACTGGGGGGGCAGGGAGGGACATTAGTAGTAGTAGTATTATGGATAGGGAGGTACAGACTGCCCAGATGGAAGATACCAGGGCGGAGTATAATAAATCTGAGGATATAATTAATAAAGATTTTTTAGATCATAATGTGAATAGAGGTGGTTTGGCACAGTTATGTGTGGAGGGGAAGGACAACGTAAGTGTGAGTAAGGCTCTGAAGTTCATGTGTTTAAATGCGAGAAGCATAAAAAAGAAATTTTTGGAACTGGAGGCTGTCATGTTGAATGGGGGTTATGATATTGTTGGGATTACTGAAACATGGCTCGGCGCAGCGGATGGAGATGAATGTAATGTAGAAGGGTACAAATTGTTTAGGAAGGATAGAACTGAGAACACGGTGGTTCTGTGTGGCTTAGTGGGCAGAGCACTTGGCAACGCTTAGGTTGTGGGTTCAATTCCCACTAGGACCACAAATACTGAAAAATGTATGCATTCACTACTGTAAGTTGCTTTGGATAAAAGCATCTTCTAAATGGCATATATTATTATATTACTAATAAAAGAGGAGGGGGAGTGACCCTTTATGTGAAAGACAATCTTAATGTGCAGGAAATTCCAGGTATTAACTCATTCATTTCTTGTGAGGACATCTGGATTAGATTACTGGGAGATCATGAGAAGGGCCTTAATATAGGAGTATGATATAGACCTCCAGCTTCAGACAGTAACACAAATAGTATGCTCTTTGGTAACATAAAACAAACCTGTGCTGAAGAAGAGATGATAATAACGGGCGACTTCAATTACCCCTCTATTAATTGGGATTTAGTGACAGGTCAGGTTAAATGTGAAGAGGAGTTTTTAGATATGGTCAATGACTGCTTTTTGGTACAGTCTGTTACTCAGCCTACGAGAGGGAAATCAATACTGGATGTGGTTTTGTGTAACAATCCTGATAGAATTTGCAGCACAGAGGTAGGAGAACCACTAGGGGCAAGTGACCACAGTACAGTTATTTTTGATATTTTTTGGCAAGTTAAGACAGCCTCCTCTAACTCTAAGGGCCCTATTTTGGTGAATTAGGATGGTGTCGGTAACGCAGATACAAAGCGAAGATGGTGGCGCTTTAGGGCGTGTCTAACGCAATTTCGGTAATTTCGTGATTTAGGACGATCAGTTGTAAAAGAGGTTGGATTAACTTTAAAAAAATACATGTGGGTGTGGTGCGGGTTTGGTTTCATAATGGCCAATCAGAACACCTATTTTCTATCCCTTTAAATACTAGTGCGCTAACGCTGTAGCAAATTGGCAATTTCCTGACATGACAGTTTTGCACGGCTGCGCCAGGAGCGCTTCTCAAAAAAGAGAGTGAGGAGGTGCGGAAAATCAGAGGGGAAAAACACATTAATTTGTTATTTTCATGATTTGAGTTTATATTTTGAGACCTACATTGTTAAATGAAAGTGTATTATTTTACCATCTCTTTTTTTCCTTATTTGTAGGCTTTCCAACTTAAAAAAAACAACATTTATTTTCTTCTAACTTAATGTAATTGTTAAATGGAAAGCAATAAATAACAAACTCACAACTGCAACTAGTCCTGTTTCATTTATGTTCGTCATGCAGTAGGCCTACATGTGTCACCCTGGAGTGTGCATCACAAACTACCTGGATATTAATGGAGTGGACCCTTCCGATTCACATAAATGATACCGTGATCAGATGGTGCGCGCAACTGCACATGTGTGCAGACCCCAGGGAATCCACATTGCATATAAAAATCCTGTTTAGTTCTCTGCTGGCTGTTGGGTATAGGAAAAGTAATAAACTAATTTGCATGTTGGACAAGACTGGAAGAAACTGCATGTACAGCCGAACTGATAGCTGTCTGGCAAACACCGGCTACCAAACCCAGGATATCGCTCACGGTATCGCCTTCGCATATCGCCTATCGCATTTTCTGTAGTGCAAATGGAAAGAATAAAACCCTTTCACAGAAGAAAAACAATGTGCATACAAACATATATTTATTTAACAGGTGTATCTTACTGAACGGTAGCGATGGATGGCCTGCTGGCTTCAGTCTTTCATGTCCGTGCATTGAACAACCACAAGCTGTGGTGAAATAGTTTTTAGCTTAATTGATTATGCTTGCAAGTTACCCATGGATTGGACGATTTGCCTCAACGTGGGGGGAAATTCACAATATTCACAAAACATTCTCATGTGATTTCAGATAACCTTATGTTCATATGTGCGCATCAATAAAGTCACCAAATTGCAGAGCGCCAGCGTTTGCGCTAAGAGGTGGTCTAGTTGGACGTTAAGGCAAACGCATTATTTGACACCAAACTTGCATAGCGCTGACTGTTTTCATAGTCACACCCCCTATTGCGCTGCCCAGCCCATAGTCACGCAAATGCCTTCATTGCGCACCACAAAATTGCCAAACTCGGCGGAGACGGGAAATATTCTGTATGTGACAGACGAAACTGGCAATTCGCCAGTGCTAGGGCACTTAGCGCCGGAACACGAAAATAGAGCCCTAGAATTTTTTATTTCAGACGAGCTGACTTTAATAAAATGAGAGAGAATTTAATTAATATAGATTGGGTAAAACTTCTAGATTGCAGAACTGTGAATGAAAAATGGACTATATTTAAAAGGGTTATTGTAGATGTACGGTGTAAATTAATCTCAAAAGTACGGAAAAATAGGATGAAAAAACAGCCTCCGCAGTGGATGACTAAATCTTTACAGGAGATTTTGAGGCAAAAGAAGCGACTGTACAGAGTATATAAAAAGGATAACTCAGAGAGAAACAAGTTAGATTATTGTAATATGCGGGCTAAGGTTAAAAAGGAAATAAGATCAGCTAAAAGGCGGTTTGAAATCAAAATTTCCCAAGATGCAAAAAGTAATCCTGAAGAAGTTTTTTCAATATTGTAGTAGAAAAAGGAAAGTTAAGGATGAGGTTAAGTGCATTAAGAATAAGGAAGGAACTTTGGTTTATAATAATAAGGATATTGCTAACACACTAAACAGTTACTTTGTTGAAAGCTTTACTAGAGAAGAGGTTATAAATATGCCTAAATGTATAGCCAAGGTACAGAATGTTTTGGAGAACTTTGAGATAAGGGATGTAGAAGTACTACAAAAACTACAAAAACTTAAGACAAATAAGGCAGCAGGCCCTGATGGCATTTATCCCAGAGTACTGAAAGAGCTTGGGGAAATTATATATAAACCATTCACAGATATTCTATGCAATCCATAATCACTGGAGTAATACCAGATGACTGGAAGCAGCGTAGTATAATTCCAATATATAAGAAGGGGGACCGTACTGACCCAGGGTCTGTCAGTTTAACTTGCATTGCATGTAAAATGCTGGAATGTATTATTAGGGATAAGTTGGAATCATTATTGAAAAATAGTATTTTAAGGGAAAGCCAACATGGTTTTCTCAAAGGGAGGTCATGCCTAACAAACCTCCAGGTTACAAGGTGTATTGACCTGAACCAGGCTTATGATATTATATATTTGGACTTTCAGAAAGCATTTGACAAGGTACCACATGAGAGGCTCATTGCTAAAATGAATTCAGTAGGAATTGCAGGAGTACCCAACCCACGTAAACTCTATTCTACGTTTTCCTCTCTCCTCACCCCTCCTCCTCTCCCACCCCCCTCCTCTCTAACCGCCGATGACTTCTCATCCTTCTTTCACGAGAAGGTCGATGTCATTCGCAACTCCTTCCCCCAAACCTCTCCCTCACCCATCTCGCTACCTAAACCTCCCACCCCTCTGTCCTCCTTCTCGCCCCTTCCTGACTCAGACATCCTTCAACTTGTTCTCTCCCACCGTCCCACCACCTGCCCTCTTGATCCCATTCCTTCCCCCCTCTTCCAGTCCATTGCTATGGACATCCTCCCCTTTGTCTCCAATGTCATCAACTCCTCTCTTTCCTCTGGCTCTGTCCCCTCCTCCCTCAAATGCGCTCATGTTGTCCCCCTCCTCAAAAAACCCTCTCTGAATCCTGCTGTCATCTCTAACTACCGACCTGTCTCTCTCCTCCCATTCCTTTCCAAAACATTAGAGTGGGCTGTCTATAATCAACTGTCTGCTCATCTCTTACAGAACGACCTGCTTGATCCCAACCAATCTGGGTTCAGAGCAGGCCACTCCACAGAGACTGCTCTCCTTGCGGTCACTGAGGCTCTTCACGGGGCTAAGTCCCGATCCCTTAGCTCCGTCCTCCTCCTCCTTGACCTGTCGGCGGCATTCGACACCATGGACCACCGGATCCTGCTCTCATCTCTCGTCGAGATGGGAATCTCTGGATCTGCGTTGACATGGTTTGTGTCCTACCTGGCTGACCGGTCCTACCAGGTGGCCTGGAGAGGATCCCTCTCCTCTCCCCACACCCTCTCTACTGGAGTCCCGCAGGGCCTTGGTGCTAGGCCCCGTCCTATTCTCTCTGTACACCAAGTCACTTGGCTCTGTTATTTCTGCTCATGGTTTTTCCTATCACTGTTATGCTGATGACACAACTCGTTCTCTCCTTCCCTCCATCTGATACCCAGGTCCCGGCACGGATCTCTGCATGCTTGGCTGACATCTCCGCATGGATGTCCACCCACCACCTGAAGCTGAACCTGGGGAAGACAGAGCTGCTCTTCTTCCCTGCAAAGGGCTATCCAATGATTGATGCGTCAATCACCATGGAAGGCTCCATAGTGTCTCCATCTCAGTCTGCCAGGAGTCTTGGGGTAACCCTGGACAACCAGCTGTGCTTCTCGAGCCATATTGCAGCGATCACTCAGACCTGCTGTTTCTCCCTCCACAACATCCGGAGGATCCGACCGTTCCTCACCCAAGAGGCCACTCAACTCCTGGTCCAGGCCCTGGTGATCTCACGTCTGGACTACTGCAATTCCTTTCTGGCAGGCCTTCCGGCCTGTGCCATCAAGCCTCTGCAACTAGTCCAGAATGCTGCCGCTCGCCTGGTGTTCAACCAGCCAAAGTTCACCCGTCACCCCTCTACTCTCCTCTCTGCACTGGCTCCCCATCGCAGCACGCATCAGATTCAAATCACTGGTGCTTTTCAAGTGGCCAGAGGTACTGCTCCCCCATACCTCCAGTCACTCATCACTCCCTACACCCCGCCCAGACTCCTCCGCTCCGCCTCCTCTGGCAAACTGACTGCCCCATCCCTCCGGGCGCCTGGCAGCCGCTCCTCGCGGTCTCGCCTCTTCTCTGTCCTGGTCCCTTGCTGGTGGAATGACCTCCCGCAATCGGTCAGGACTGCGGAATCACTTCCAATCTTCCACAAGAGACTCAAAACCCACCTCTTCAGACTCCACTACCACTGAACACTGTCCATCTAGTCAATCTGTCGTCACCACTGTTTACTTGTTCTACACTATAAAAAAAACAAAAAAAAAACAATAACCTTTTCTTTCCCAGTGTTACAGGTATAATACGCAGATGCCTGCAATGTCTATTGCTGTATTACTGCACTGATCTTGTGCGCTAACTATGATTGTTCTTACCTTGTATTAATGCACATCTTGTAAGTCGCTCTGGATAAGAGAGTCTGCTAAATGCTTAAAATGTCAATGTAATGTAAATGCTCCCATGGCGCCAGGGAGCTCCACATTTTTGGAAACTGTAGGAAAGGGTTGCGTATATAAACTCCTTCTCCTCCTCAATCCTCCTCAGATTTTGGACAAAGCCCAAATCTGTAAAGCAGAGCAACACAACAACAAAAGGAAGGAGATCTCACTTGTGTTCATGTGGCATGGTCGACGCCCAGGCTTGGCACCTGACCCCCGACTTTGTGACAGACCGGGTTCCCTTGTAGTTCAGCCCAGTGCTGATGATGCACTGTTTCACATAGTCTGTGAAGAACAAGTTGTTAATATTAAATGGTTACTCTGAAACCTGACACAATAGCGCACATAGAAGACAGAATTCCTCAGTGAACCAAATATGGTAATTAAAATACACAGGACCAACACCACATCTGTGGAAGTGCTTGCCTGCCAAACTGCAACACTCTCTGCTTACACAGACATGGACTAATTAACACACTGGTAAGCTTGACCCAAGATCTTCAACAGACAGATGCATCACTGTATAAAAATGTGCTAGGCTGTGTTTAGCTAAAACTCCTAGTCGACAATAACATTTACCTTTCTTCTCGTAGAGGTCAAAGTTGAAATCATGCTCTGAATGAACGCCGGGGGTGTAGCTGTCAAAGGATAGCCAATGGCATTTCCTGTTTTTCTGGTCAAAGTAGAACGCTCTGTGGAAATATCATGGAGGTGTTACACACTAGGGGACAGTGTCGTTGATATCCTGAGGTTGTGTGAATCCAGGCACATCATTAAAATTCTTGGCTGGTTTGTTAATGTTATGCATCATTGTAAATGGTTTGGCAACCTGGGAGAGGTGGCAATGGGACAATACTCAAACTGCCGAGGGGGGTTCCACAGATTTTCACAACTTTATCCACCCCACAATTTTTATCCCCTTTTTTTTCCTTCCAATTTTGAATGCCTAATCATAATTGCAGACCTCAATTCAATCAATTCAAGAGAGTGCAGGCTAGCATGTGCATCCGTAGAGGTGTGCTACTGCCAGCTGCCACGTTTTTATGCCAGTTGGACTGTGGCTGATTGACCAGACTGTGGCTGATTGACCAAGGGAGTCGGTCTTGTGCAATGAGGTGAGGACACCCTGCAGACTAAAGTCCCTCCCTCACTGGATGACATTGCGGCCAATCGTACATCGCTCTGCTGAAGCCCCTCCCTCACTGAACAACGAATAAAAGCCTTGATTCTTTGCTGCGGGCAGCTTCATTGCACCGAGGACAAGCGCTTTAGCCACACACTCCTTTAAGGGGGCACAGATACTTGGTTACTTTTGTACATGAGCATAAAACTTCTAACCCAATGGGACAGTAAGCAGTAGAAGGGAATGTAACAATTTCGTATTCACCCAAGTTACACAGGATTTTTTAATGAACTGTGTAAGGGACTCATTACACCTCTGGGTGTTTGTGCAAAACAATCCAAATTTGACCAAGACTGCCATAAATTGCTTCAAATTCAGGCCTTCTAATGTCTCTAATCTTTTTGTGGGGAACATTGCAAAGATCACAGAAGTAGCTACTTCTGAACACACATTCACACAGTGTCAAACACTGCCATCAATATCATGGTGACACAATAGCTGATGACTAGCTAGCTAGACTAAGGACTAGTGCCCATTTTTAGAATATTCATATGAACAAACTGGCAACATGATTTTGCACTTCACTTTGGCAATGTGCAACATTCTGTGCTCATACCTAGTGAAAACATTGTGCTTGAAATGTGTTTGCAACATGTTTGGCTCAACTGCTTCTGGCCTGCTCATTAATATTTGGATCAAGTAGAAATATGAGTAAGTATGCTGCGTAGGAGCATTTTCTGTTTGGATGCTTTCCACCCCCACTGCGTCCAGTGAAGTGCTGATCTTATCATTTGTATTCAAAAGGAAATTTAATTCCCCCCCTTCCCCTTTGGGAACCTGGTGGATTTCTAGTTTCTACATTTGCATATTTATGCAGATTAATTTGAGTAAACGGCCCAATCAATGAAATGCAACGCATCAAATAAATTACCCTGTGTTTATTTCAGACACCTGGGGCTACCTCAGTGCCAAAAATATACCCGTATAGAAAATAAAAAATACCCTCCAATGCCCTGACTGGAGAACAAAAAACAAATCCACATTTCATCAGCACCAAAAGATCATGTGACACTTGTTATCCATAACCAGATTCCGATTTTGTCATGGAGATGAACGTGTAGCTGTAGCTTAAGACAAGTTTTAAGGGAGTGATATTTCTGTGTTTCCATGCGCCATGATCCATGGGGATTCTAATGACCATAAATTACCTCTGTAAACCTGTTGACACATCCAGAGGTCACGTAATGGCACCTTTAAATTGCTCTTCAAAAATACATTTTTGCAGACATCATGTCTGCAAACAGACCGTGGTGGAAGCAGGTGTGCAGTCACACATACCTGCAGGTGAAAGGCATTCTCTTGCTGCGGCTACACCGACGGGCACACCTGGCCACACTGATGCTCCTGGTCTTTGTCAGGTAGGAGCTGTTGGGCCTGACCAGGCTGAGCCCGTCGCTCTTCTGGTAGTCCTGGAGAAAGTTCCTCTTGCCCGCTGTAGCACGTGTAAATAAAGTTGCATGGAACAGAGTAATGCAGGAGCTCCAAAGCGGCGGCCAAGGAGAGCCTCACATCAGAAAAGAACATCAGATACATGAAGCTGAACCCTCCTTTACATAACTCCGCTATATAAACGCTTACATCTCCAGATGTTTTATTAACTTGTCATATTAAATCTACTTCAAAAAGCCAGTTCCGGAATTCGGACAGAAGCGGCCTCCACCCTCCGAACAGAAGAATGGAACCATGACAAATCAAACCGCAAGATTCCTACCCCCACCCCTCTTCCGGTATTTAAGGCTCACTTATTGTGTTTCGAAGAGTTATTGGGATGGTTTCCCAATAAGTTGTGAGCCAAAAAAGGTTCTTTGCATCTCTACTTTAAAGGAGGGCCAAATTTATTTTGATGTTGAAAAGTGGAACCATCCGTCTCGTTACTCAGTAATAACTCATCCAGAGTCTCCTACTGGAGGGATGAACAAGTGCGCGCGCTTGTCGACCTCTCAACTTCAGGACGTCCTGAAAACAAGAGGAGCATCTAGTTTTGCCTCTGAGCCGTGAGTTTAGGAAGTTCACTGGAACTCGAAACTGGGGCCTCCAAATCTCACGGCACTGTTTTATTTTCATACCAACTCTCAAAATGTGTACAAGCAGACGCAATCGCGCCTGCCCGATTAGTTCAATCATCCGCAGCTTTTCACATTCACGAATCCTGCATAGTTTTGTCTATTTCGTTTACCCCCTCATGTGACCCATGAAAAACATGCCATGTAAGAATCACCAAAATAGCACTTTTTTGTGTATTAAAAACCCCCCCCCCCTATATATATAGCTATATATATTTGAAAAAATAAAATAAATTATCCTTTATTTTTTAAGCCTATTAACTTCATAGGAGGATATGTTCATGTTTATGACATTTTAATTGGCACGAGGCTTCATAGTGATTTGGGGACGCACAGATATTTGCCACGCGCGCATTATGTTATGCGAGGACTATTTTGACGACTAAAATAGTTTGATGAAACTGCGGTTCCCAGTCCGAGGTGAGACGACTGCAGCGGGGCTGTTCAGTGTTCATTACGTCTCTTCTACGTATAGCATGGATCTTCCCCTCGCGCTGTTCCGCCAAATTAGAACATGTCACATAAAAGATGTTTGTAATAGATCTGCTGATTTCCCTTTCGTAAAGTGTTAAAACTCAAGGTAGATTTGAAAAGCTCGAGCAAAAATAAAATGATACATTCATTGACAGACTGCAACGCCAAGCGCCACTTTAACGTCAGACACAAATATCTTCACTACATAAATACAACATGCCCATTCATATGACCTAACGGAGCTGACTTTAATTTATTCTGGAGAATTTATCTTCCACTATTGAAATGTATTTCTTAACAGCCACGCGTGTATTTGCGACTGCACGCTATTACAGTCATTTTGATTTTGATTTCAAATTCTGACCGAACACCAAGAGAGCGATGTGACATTTGGGGGACTTTGCAGTACACCTACAGCGTGAATACATTAACATTTGACAAGAGCGATTCGAGTCTTGCACTCTCGCACAGTTAAAGAAGGAACCACGGCGATGCTGCTCCTAAATTAATTCCTATCAGAATTACCAAAAGTATATCTGTTGTTTGACGCGCTGCCCTTTTAATGAGCATGTAGGATGGGTGCTGAGTAATTTACAATTATATTTGTAGTAATAAGTTAAATGCGTGAAGAATGATTGGTGTGATCAGAACAGAATGGAAAGCAAATTATATATTAACACATTTCACATTTTAAAAATATTTTCCGCACTGAAAAAATAACTGTTTGCATGTGCAACACATTTCAAGGAAAGATTGACAAAAAACAAAACATTTTTATCCTCCACACAACTGTTAAAAACCATGCAGTCATAAGCAGATGGGTATGGCTCAAAGTTATATCAATAATCGTACAATATGCGTAAAAAATATTCAGATGAATATCTCAACAGCTTAGTGTAAGTAATTGACCCAGCGCTTAAAAAGGCAAGCATACCTTGCCTCAGAAAGGTGAGTAGTATTGATTCCAGCAAAAGCCCACATCAATTTACCTGAGCAAACTGCAAGAGTGACACACACCAGTGCCTTGTAAATCCACATGCTTATCGCCTTCGTCGCTTTTGAATGAAATACTCCGAGTTTCGTAAAATGACTTTGATTGCCTCCGCGTTGCGCCTGTATATAAGGTCTGATATCACCATTAGTTTGTGCAATTAACCGGAAAGTCCACAGCACAGCAAATATACCCACTAACTGGACTGGGACCTGTCCGCTGCTCAGCCCCCAAAACGACTATATTACACCGTCACCCCTCCCCCGCAGCAACGGCACTTAAAGGGAACTGTACCGCGCACCAACAGCTTCAAACAAGAGGTGTGTTTATTTATTATCTGACGGGGGATTATTTCACCGAGGGGTGAAATGTTTGACCAGTTGTATGTCACTTCCTTTAGTGACAGTTATTAGCCGCGCAAAAGGCGATAGCCTGTTCGTGACAGAGGGCAATTTTTTGGTCAGCGGTTAGATAACTTAACACCCAACAGTGTTCACCAGAAGTAAGAAAGATGTTAGAAAGATGGCTCTATTTTAAACTGTGAATGTTGTTTAACTTGCTCAGGAACATTGCTGGTGTCCCAGAAATGCTGAAAACTGGGCTCAGGCAGTTCTGGCCAGTGATCAAAATATTGGGATTAATTTTCGATTTTTATTTTTTTCCGCATTTTGAACAATTAATGATTCCACATCCACAATAACACCTGGCAAAGCTCTGATTTCCTTACTTATCTGCAATAGATGAAGGTTTAATATCTCTAGATAACAAATATTACAGGTGCCCTGCATAGACATGATCAATACCTGTATTACATTGCAGTCATTTGGCAGAAACTTTTATCCGAAGCGACTTACAGAAGGTGTATTCAACTTAAGTAGGTAAAGAACAATCAGACGTCGCTACAACTTCAAGCACACCCCTCCCTCAAGCAAGCAGCCATGCACAACACTAGTGCTAAAGCAAATTCACTATGGTTAGAATGAGAAAAGTACAAGTAGTAGGGTTTATATATATATATATATATATATATATACTGTATATATATATATATATATATATATATATATATATATATATAATATGCAATATGCTTATGTTTATGCATCAATAAATACATTGATGAACTAACAAGCATTGAAGCTTGATGAGAGATCCTTGATATTAATATGATGCTATATTAATATGATTCTATGCCAATGATCTGACCACGCTCTTTGTGCATGTTTTGGAGCCTGACCAAAGATCTGTGTAAAGTGTGATGATGAAAATAGGGAAATATTTGATACACCCTGGAGAAACACTATTCTGGAGAAACACTATTCTGCTATAGATTTCCAGACAAATCTGTTTACAGTACATGATTTCTGCCTTCACGTATTTCACCCTTTTTGACAGTAATTCACGAAGTCAGGACTCCCCTAGCACAGAACGTTAGGAAAAAAACACACAAGAATGTCAGCGACTGGCTGCTTTTCATTTACGCCACCACTAATTTTTGGCAGTCTAAAATGGCAGCGCTATGGGTTGATGACATACATTTTGCCACTTTCCAAACCCACACAATCAATGAGTACGAGGATAAGATAAAGGCTTGTTTTGCTGTATGTTTTGGACACCTTCCAAGGGCAATTTGTCTGACAACTGTAGTCAACCATATTCCCTTCTCCCTGCGTGGCTTCAGTTGGTTCAGTGGTTGATCTGGAGAAGCAATCAGAGGGTCCATTTACAGGGTACAGCTGGATGCAATCCAATTAAGGTACACGCCTGTGGCCTTTGTTTTACTGAGTGTTCCCTGAGTTTATACGAACCCCCCGGAGAGAACAAGCTGGTTCATTATTTTACTGGAACCCACACTTTGACTATTAACAGGATCACTAAGTGTCCTCAAGAGATTCTGAGAAAGTGCAGGCCCAAATGAAAGTCAGAGACTCTGTGTTATTTATTGAGCCGCGTGGTGGGTTTGAAAGACCGAGGCGTTTGCAGCAAAGTGAGAAAACGTTTGCTTTACGAGCCATGACACAGTGACGCGCGTGCTAGCTGCGCGTGAGCCCCACGCCATCAGCTCTCTTGTAAGAATCAGCGATCATCCCTGCAGTCATAAAGTCACATAAAAAGGTGTGAAGATGATGTGTATTTCTGGCCAACGTGGCTTTGTAAAAGTGGTAACGGTATTCAAAGTAAAAATGTATTAGTAGTTTTACTAAAAGTTATTGTTTGAAACATGTCATGTTTTAATTTAGCGTCAATGAGGACGGCTTTGAAAATGTGCTTTTTAGATCAGTGGACCGTGGCAGCGAGGCCTTGTAGCACTGCCCTTATCAACGGGGTTGTGGACGGACGGAGAGAAACGCATACGGGGAGGAGTAAATCGATCACACTAATGAGCTTGCGGTCACGGCGTGTCAGGAAGGCCCTCTGTTTGCTTTTAAGGCACATGTCCGTGAGGGTTCTGATTCTCTCACGTGGACCCAGTGGTGACAGACAGATGGGAGCCGGGATGCGGGGAATGATCAGTACTGCCGGAGGGGAGGGAAGGATGATGTCGTCACCTGCCAAATACAAGGCGGGTGTCTATCATTGGCAGGGGGGTCCCATTTCCCCCCATCCCATTGGCACATCGGCTACTGCAAAGGTAGGAGTCAGTTGGGGGACCTACCCGTCACTGTGTGTGGGGTGCGGATGTTTTTTCTCTTCAGTACTGCCCCCAGGTATAAGGATCCCATCTTGCTAAAAGGGGAAGTAATTTAAGTTACAGAGGTTTCTAGTTTTTATAATGAATATTTATGATCCCAGACTTTTAATGTTTTTATTCTCCCCCCAATTTGGAAAGCCTAACTATATGTGTAGTACTATAGTTAGTTACTACTATATGTGTAGTACTAGGCCTGTCTCACAGCATCCATTCGGGAGATTGGTGAAAATGGTGTCACCATCTAGCATCTACCATGGTTTGGATAGAAAGTACAGGTCCTGGATCAGTGCTTTCCCATAGCAACCTAGAAACATGTTCTCATTCTACAAACTTGTGTATTGAGCTTCTTTCATTTTGAAAGTAGTACTGTTTTGCCATCATGAAAAATACCATTTTGGTTGTTTCCACAGTTGGTTGCTTCCACAGATTAGTGAGAATATTTACAATTCAAAATGAGAATCATATCCTAGATTGTTGTCCAAAGCCCAAATTATTCCGATTATTTATATATACTGTATATTTATATATGTGTTTGGTTTGCAGTTTTAAATATTTTTGTACAAGTTTGTATATTTATAGGCCATAAATACCATTCAGAAATCCAGTGAATTCGCTTTGAATTACATCCCTCTTCTTAAAAGAACAGCTGATAAACTAGGCCCACCCACTTAATAAAATGGCCTACTGGAGAAGCCACAAAATCTTTCTCATCCGCTTTCTTTTTATTTTTTGTTTCAGATTTTTCTCCCAGTTTTCACCCAATTTAGTAGCCAATTACACCCTCGCCTTTTCATGTCAATCCCCCCCTTGTATTGTGAGTTCGCTGCCGTAGCCCTGAGACCGACAGTGACAAAGGCGATGTACTGTCTCCTCCGAGACGGCATTTGCCAAGCTGTTGACCGTAACTCTGGTACTCCAGAGCAACTCCTATATGCAGAAAACTCATGTCGGCTTCCCTCCCCCCTCCTTGGGGCGGACAGCCAATTGCCGCCCTGGTGGCACATCCCGGCTAGAGCCGACTCTGGCATGACCGGTGGAACTGAACCCTGGTCGCAGTGGCCAGCGTCGAACGTTGTAACGGCTCGACCACCTCTCTCATCCACTTTCTGTCGATGGTAACCTTGATCGCCGGTATCCCCCAGATTGCAGGTGAAGACAGGGCAGCGTGATCACAACTTGCGATTGATTCAGATCAGGGAGTCATGGATAAGCAGCGATCACTCCATCTATTCTGGGCTTCCTGAAGGCTTCTCTCCTGGTACACACACACATGGCTTCCCCTGCCTGCATGAGAATGAGTGAAACAGAACTTAAAGTATTGCTCACTCAACTGGAAACCACAGCCTTGTCCACAGTAATACAAAAAGCAACTCAAACAACAAGACTTCAGGGACTTTATTTTGTGCAATTTATACTGAATAATATACAGAATTAATGCGGAACAGATGCTGCGGTGTCTCTCAGAAAGAGCCCCCCCACACAAACCCGATGACCACAGTACAAACCGACACTGGGATTTGAGTGAGATTAAAATGTTAAGCCAAGTATACCATGACGAAACAATAATGCGACTTTGGAAATGGCTGCAAGACCTTAGTGGGCTCATTTTGGTGTTCAGAGTCACAGTTGGACCTTTAATGAGAGCACTCAGTCATCCTGAACCAAGCCGAGTTATGTTAATCTGCAACCTGCAAGTCATGTAGACATATGAAATTGCAGGAAGGGGAACACTGACAGTACTTCCATGGGCTTGTGGGAAATCCTTCAGCATTTGTAACTGGAGTGTTAATTCCAATGACAGTCCTGGGGAAATAGGGTCATGCTCGTTCAATTCTTCTTTCGTCATCTTTCAATACCGGGTAAACTCGACTCAGACTAAACAGTCTAGCTAAAATTAATGAGAAAAACATTGAGTCTCTCCGGGTGAAAGCACTGCAACTACAGCCGGACGATTCGACACCCAATCATGCGATTAATGACATCTCCTAAATCGCTTCAGTAACGCCTAACCCCACTCCCCGCCACCCACACTCCCAACAGCAAAACTCCATTAAAAGACTGGGAAAGGCCATTTGAGACCCAGCGTGCCCAAACTCAGTGGACAATAAAAACCCATAACAATAGTGTTAGTGTTGTAGGCGCAGTGCCAAACGCCATCCTCACCGCCCCTAAAGTCATATCACGTGCGGCTGGACACAACAGCTAATCAACCGCTCCTGCTCCACTCCAAGCCATAGAGCCACATTGGAGGTAATGTAATTCACATTGCGTGTGTGTGTGTGTGTGTGTGAGACAGTGTGTGCGTCTGTATGTGAGAGCATGTGTGTGTGTGTCTGTATGTGAGAGTGTGTGTGTGAGTATGTGTGTGTGTGTGTGTGTGTGTGTGTGAGAGTGTGTGTGTGTGTCTGTGTGTGAGAGTGTGTGTGTGAGAGTATGTGTGGTGTTATTGATTCTGTAGTGGGCAGGAGAAAGCCCTGGGGTGCTAATAGTTTTCCCGCAGCTTTGAAGAGATTTGTCAAGCAGGGACCACAAACTCAGTGTAGGGTTTCATCTAAAGCAAATTGCCTGGACCCCAGACCAACCCCCTGTCTGCCTGAGGGGGGGGAAGGGGGATGCAGTCTACCCATGAAGTAGCTTGTGCCATTAAGAACTCGCCACAAGAACAAAATTAATGGTGGTCAGCATAAGCTGGGCATTGAGGAGGGTTTGTATACTGGTATTGGCGGGAACAGCGGCCTACAATCCCTGACCCCTTCATGTGATGTGAACAGTCATGCTGTTCAGATGTGCGGTGCATGTGTGCGTTGCTCCAGCTGAGCACTCGGCCTGTTGGGTAGATGTACATGCAGGTGTGTGGTCAAGTTGCAGGTAAACATGTCATGTGCCCTTGGGCCCACACGTCAGGAAGTGGACTGTACAGGAAAACCTGTCCCTGATCATCGGCACTAAATAGCAGTGAAATGATTGGGTATGACCCCATTGTCATAGATTTGCCTGTCTCTCCAAGCTGGAGAAATATTCCATGTGCCCCAAGCTCTGAATAACTGTATAACTTGGGTGAAAAGATCACCCAAATAAAATCTTTAACAGCTGTCAGGCTGCTGGGTGTTCCTCTTGTTAAGGCACTATTCTAGAGTGTGGATGAGCCTCACGGTCTGCATCCTGCTAAGACACTGTTCTAGCGTGTGGATGAGCCCCATGGTCTTAATCCTGTTAAGGCACTGTTCTAGTGTGTGGATGAGCCCCACGGTCTGCATCCTGTTAAGGCACTGTTCTAGTGTGTGGATGAGCATATAGGAAGTGCAAGTTGTTCACTGCGGCTGGGGTTCAATTCCCTGGCTGCGCCAACCTAGCTCTGGATAATTTAAAGTGGATATTTCAAATTAAGTCCAAACTAAATTTGATCACAATGTCTTGCATTAATTTAACCCCTAAAAAAATGTTGAAATGAAAATAAAAAACTATTGTATTGCTGCATATCAACGATTATTATTATGCATGTTTACAATACCCTCAGAAGCCAGTAAGATTTAGAGAACAATCCAATCGGTGCTTCTGCACCATATTGTTCACTGTCGTAGCCAATCGGATGCCTCCAGCAGACACACTGGCAGGTTACTGTCAGTCTTCATGCTTTGCTAATCTTTTTGCTTTTTTTGCTTCACTTGTCATTGGTCTTCATGGTTTTGGCGTTTAAAAATCTGAACAAATATTGGTCAACACTGATAGTAAAGTGTAGACATTTAAGAAAAGCCCGAACCATCTTTTGAATCCCATTTAAACATCTGCTGACATTTAGGTTGCCTTGTCTGATACACAGCCTGTGATTATCCCACCCACCAGTCTATAAAGGGCTCTCTATTAAAGCCAGCTATTGTTCCTCTCTTGTCTGCCAAACTGCAAACGCTAATTAATAGTGCCCAGGTCCTGGAGACGTTAACCAGCTGCTGAGGATCCCACGGGCCTTTTGAGCAGAAAGAAACACCCAGCGGCGTCTCATCTCATGTCCGGGGACCTGCAATGTCTCTCCGGGCCGTTTTGGGCCAAGGTGCCGGAGAGGCCTCTCTGGCCTCCCGTTTTCATCTTGGGAACTGCATCCGTACCGAAGCTTCTCTCGCCTGATTCGTTCTCGATGAAGCGGAGCCTCGGACATCTGCGGAAGCCTTTTTTCTTCCCGATCTGAGCGATTCGTGTTTATGATGGTTTGTCGGTAAAGGATGCGGGGAACGCAAAACATGGGCAGGGGGAAACTAATACTGCGTTAGATCTCAAAGTGGCAGGCTACAAACAAGCTGCTGTTGATTTCAGTCACCTGGACAGGCCATATGCTGAAGGGGCGGGCGGGTGTTACCAGTAAGGGTTCCAGTAAGGGGCAATTCCAGGAATTTGTTTATGTGTTGTTATACGGCAGGATCAAATAATAGTAAAAATATTAAACCTTATTTGCATAGCGTTTTTTCAAACATGGTGCGCAAAGCACGCTTCAAAGGGAATCAATAGAAACAATAAAATCATTAAGGAGGGTGAAGAAAATAAAAGAGGAAAATAAAAAGGATGGCAAGGGTGCGTTATCTATGCACCAGCCTCATGGAGGAGGAAATCCAGCTGACATCTTGAATGATGCTTCGCATGCCCCCCTGCTCCGCCCCCTCCAACCCCCCATCTCCTTTCAGCGTGTGCCAGGACTCCACCCAGTTCCCGGCGGCTCCCTCCTCTCCCGGCTCCGCTCCCCCATCAAAGGCCCCGGCTTGGTTCCTGTTTCAGTCCATCGCCGTCACAAGCTTGGTTCACCGGCAAGCCCACTGTCACTCAATGGAAACCCGTGTTTGTTATCGTATAAACCTTTGCGCTCCGTGGAAAAGCGATGCGACAGCACGACCGCGTAAAAAACAAACAAAAAACAAACAAACAAACAGCGTAATTCGATTTTCGCTTTGGACAACATCATTTGGAGGACGCATGTTATGTCGTCGGCTGATTGTGTGAAGCCTGTGCGTTATGTTTATGCTGGATTATCAGTCTTTCATCACCGATGTGCCCCCTGAAAAATGACTTCTACCTCAGATCCTCTCCTGACTGTTCCAGAGTCAAAACCTAAATCAAAGAGGAGACCGAGCCTTTTCATTTAAACTCCGAAGCTCTGGAACAGTTTACTAGGGGAGATCAGAGCAGCCAATTCATCTTAATGTTGCCTGATGTGATTTTTATTTTATTTTTATACACTTTTCCTTTATTGATTTTATCTCCCTTTTTGCTATTTTAATACCTTGGCACTTTTTATTTTCCATGTATTTTGAAACCATGTAGCACTTTGGACAATTTTGCTGGAAAAAAAAAGTTGTTATTATTACTAGTACAAGTATTAATGACAGCAGTAAGAGCAGTCCCTTGTGAGATAGAGTACCTGATCTTCAGATGTTCTGACTCACTGGCAGGGAGAGCATTAGGCTGGAGTATTCCTCCATCCATTATGTTGTTGAAAGGTACTTGAGGAAAGTGGGGGAGCAACAACCCCCCAAAAAAAAACAAACAAACAAAAAATCTAGTTAATTTGCAGCACGGAGAGATAAACTGAGCAAGGCATGGTGTGGGAATGTTCAAGTAGGAATGTTCAAATATTAAGCATATATGTATTCTCTTTTATAGAACTGCTTTGAGTCTTCACAGTCTATGCTGTAGCCACAAACAGGCTCACTCGGGAGATGTGTGTGTGTGTGTTTGTGTGAGATTGTGCAGTCAGGTGGTCATATGTGTGTGAGAGATTGTGTGGTCAGGCGTCTGTGTATGTGTGAGAAATTGTATATGCGTGTTCATGATATGGGAATCACTCTGCCAACATCACATGAATTATATGGGAAAAGGACTTAATGCCTGTGATATCAGAAGGAAACATGTCCTGTCCCCGCCTGCAATCTGGGACTTCCTGGGGCAACCAGGAAGTGTTTGTAAGTTTTTGCAAATGCCTGAATTGTAAAAAGTGAAATAGTGGTAGTGACTAATCATGTGCGCCAATTTGAAAACAATCTGCATCTCATATCATAATTTCAACGAATGGGAGGACAGTGTGTGAGTTTAAAGTTTAGAGGACATCCGAGCGTCCTGCACGCCAGTCCTGTTCAATCCGCCACGGGACCACAAGAGGGCACGAGACGACCCCTCTCACATTAGCGTGGCGACCCTGGAGGTTCCTGCCAGTCTGAGTAAACACGAGTCGCTCTTCTCACTGTGACCACAACACGACCGCATCTGGACCCCACGATCGCCCTTCTGGGAAGCTAGCCCCCTTAATGACGCCCGGAAGACCTTCCATGTTGCCAAGTCCTGATCTGCAGGGGTGCAGGTCAGCCAAATTAGAGGTACACAGACATCAAGTCAAAGTAAATACAGAGTCCAAGACTTTCCGTGCCCAGAATGTTGGATTAATACAAGCCTGGCTCTTTATTGCGTTATATAGCGCTAATCGCCGCCGTTGGACAGCTTGAATTACGCCGTTTAAATGTCCTCGGACCATTTTAATGCAAATCAGAGCCTTCCCGGCCACAATTTCTCCATCACAGCATCCAGAAAACACTGAAACCACTAACTAAAACAATCTGTAGCAACAACCATTTAAAAACCACAATGCTACAACAAAGCTTTAACAAGGCCTCTGTTGGTTGTGTTTGAAAATGGTTATTTTTACCACTGCTTTCCACAAGTGTTTCCTGAGCTTTAAAAAAAAAAAATGTATCTAAAAAACAGACGCACTATGAACAGAATACATGCAGGAAAGCATTTATTTTGTGTATTTGGACATTACTAAATGACTATTTGTTATAAGAATGCCATTACATTAGTTCTTCAAGTTACTTTTATTGATTACCCATCAATGATAGCTGATAAGAAATGTAAGATAGAAAGGGTGCTCTTCAAAAAACTCTCTAACCTCTAACCTCTCTTGGTGTGCCCCATGTCCCTTTTTATTGTTTGGGATGGGAAAGAAAAGCAGTTAACAGGCTGAGACGTGACCGGGTACGACCCTGCTCCTACCTCACAAGGGTATCCATTTACACCGACCCCCAGGTACAGCCATAATACAAGGTTTCAAGGTTTCCCGTGTGACCCCCAAGAGCAGGATCCAATGAGCCAAACATCTGGACCTCCTCATGTCCGAGCAGTGGCTACACCCCACCCACAACTGCCCTTCCAAACAACTACTGAAAGACAGCTCCTAAAGGCGTCAGCCCTGGAGGCAGAGCGAGAATCGGGTGGCAGGTTCGGAGGGATCACCTTCCGGCAAATCTGGAACCGGCTCTATGCTGTGTCACTTCAAATCGACCAACATTTTTATCTGAACGGCGTGCTCTGGGGCCACTTTAGAAAGGTCTTCTGAGACCAGCCCAGTTCTGGAGCTGTCGAGAGCGATCATCGGAAACAGGAAATGGCTTCTCAGCTCTTCTTTTAACCCTAAAGACCCTGTCGTTTGCCAGCGTTTTGTGTGGGCATTCTTGTGCGAGCAGGGCTACAGATGGAGTCTCTCAAATCCTTTCGTCACGGTCCAAATCAATTTCCCTGACAAACGAGTCTTTCCTTATTGTGGCCGCAGCTGTAATTAAGATACTACATGCCTGTCTGCGGATTATCCATTTGATGATCAATCTCTTCATTACCAGTAAGACCAAAAGAGATCTGGCGTTTCCCATTGTGCAACAATCATCTTGGGGACCCTTCTATAGGGTCCATGGGAGGAAGGTTGTGATGTAACAAAAAATTGCAGAGATGAACGGGTTTTTGCAAGCAAAATTCAGATTTAAAAAATACTGTTGGGATTAATTAGAAGCTACTGTAAATCAGGAGCTGATATATGGTATTCCACTATTGATTTTCTTATATGAGTTTATATATATATATATATATATATATATATATATATATATATACACACATACACAAGTTGTGGATATAAATAAGACTGCAGATTTTAATACTTGTTTGGCAGTTGTTACCATGGTAAAATTCTTGAAACAAAGCTTTGTTAACTAAGTTTAGTCATTTAATTTCAATTTCAACACTGATTTAAAGATCCAGCATAACCCATATTTAAATAAAATGCTGCTTGATAATGTAGTGAAAATATTGAATGTCAAAAAACTTATAGCACAATTCAACAGAGCACACTGCACTAAATACTGTACATCTAGTAGGAAAAACGTTTTAAAATCTGTCATTAATAAAATTGTTCAGTACTTCATCAGAAAAAAGCATGACATAGCTGAACGATGCTCTAATCTTTCTCCACACTGACTCAGACCCCAAGGCCTTCCCTCACCAGGAGTAGGCAGGCCACTCAGTTTAAAAATATTAATCCACAAACTTGAAATGATAAATTAAATATTGGTTATATCTTTTAATACTCTATAAAAACAATTGTGTTGTCTCATGCACAATTTTCTCCCATTGACAAGTGCTGTAAACAAAAATGGCGGATACTTGACTGGTAGTTGTGGCAGCAAATGAACGCTGGAATAATATAACTTTAACATATGCGCCTATGGAGGGTGAGCAGTAGTCACTTTAAATCCAACCTCATAGCACAAAAGACCCAAGCGATTGGTTTAAAATTTGTTTGTCTTCGTCATCTTGACAGATTTTTACAGCCAAGCAATATAGACATTGAGGCGGTGCTGATTAGTTTAGGCCTCTAAATCCCGCCCCAATGTCTTCATTTGAAATTTCTGTTAAATTTTAAGTAAAAGCTCCACCAGTTCACACAACTTTATGTAGCCACACGTCGTAGTTCAGAAAAACATGCATTTGTACCATAACATTGAAAATCCACTGGGGCAAATTAAGTTAAGTTAATTGGTGTCGTGGTGGTTGAATGGAATTCTATGAGAGTGAGTAGAATTTGCTGAGAGAAATCTCACTTTGACCTCAGTAGGTTACCTACAGAGAAGCACTAGCTTTAAAGACAATGGCATTTTTTTCAAATTCTAACACACCAATACAACACAAAACAATCAGATGAAAGCACTTACCAAACCAAGGGGCGTCAGTTACCTGAACAAAAAAATCAACCCATTCATCCAAGACGCGGGTGATTCAAACGGGAACGGCAGGTGGCAACAAAACAAGAGCCTACGCCACGGACAATAATGATAAACCTTTATTCTGAATATACTATATTTGCACAAGAGTTAATACCTTTGTAGGATTATAAACACCACCCCCACCCCACCCCTCGTTGTTTAGTAACATTATTGTACAAATGTATACAAAAAAATATTCAAGACAGTCAAATTCCACAAAAGTGTAATGTCTGAAAGCACAATCAGAGAAGACTGATGGAGCAGGCACCGGAGCAGGAGAACACGGTCTCAGTGGAACAGTCCGGAAGGAACAGCATGGTCCAGAGAAGCCCGCACAAAGAGCACTGACAGCATCATCAAGCACAACGTCCAATCACATCACACAACTGGCTCCCGAAGCGACAGCATCTGATTTAGCACTTTAGAACAACAGCGATACAAAAAGAAAGGGGGGAAAGAAAGGAGACATCATTTGATATCCCATATCCCATACATCTGATGTCATGTGGGGGCCTGCTTTTACCCTGTAGAGCTCACATACCCTTGTTTCATCCCACATTACAAACTGTTCACTTCCTGTGTGCTTGTACCCTTATGAACTCTACAGAAGTAGACTTATGTCCTTCTACCTTTTGGTTTTTTGACAACTTAAACAGCTTGAAGCTAGAATTATGTCCTGACGTCTTACGTTTGTATTTTTCTTACACAACATGAGTTTGGCAGGTCTCAGAGATTGCTGAGAAATATTAAAGGCAATTCACTTATGTTTGACAGTTAATGAAAACTCACAGTTATGTTTGTATTGTACCATGTATCTAAGCAGATAGAAGATATTCATTCAAATAAGACTAGAAAAACAAAATGCTGTATCTTTCAGGAATATGGCAGTAATGCTGATCCATATTAAAAACAATGGCTTTATTTGATATTCACCACATCATACTTTTGTGACTGTGATATCTGTGAATATAAATATAATTTATCTCATTATCTGTCACTGAAGTCATCTCATGCAGTAACGGAACCAATTAAACCAAGGGGGAGGGTCACAAGTAATTAATTAATTCACTAAATGACTAATTAATCTAGTCAATTGGTCAATTATACCGTGTCTAGAACTGGTAGGGTCATTGTAGCTTTCTACCATTGGTTTAGTAATGGAAAAACATGAATGGTGGAATCATTCCATAAAATGTGCAAATGTATTAATAATTGTGCTTAATACAATTATAACACAAGGAAAAAAATAAATGTATGTTCTGATAGAAGAAAACCTTAGTGGTTCTAATGCCTTTTCGATTTTTAGGGTTTTTTGTTTATAATAAACTGTTTATTTAAACAGTATTGTCGTTAAATGCACAGTGTCCTGTATCTATATTTCCATATGTGTAATAATATTCCTTTTTGTTACTTCAGCAAGTTGAGCCTCTGCTTTTCGATCACAGACTATACTGATTGAGGTTAACTATACTGTAATTATTTGATGCTTTACGTATAAACAATTAGACAATTTAACAATCTAAGAGTAAGGGCCAGATTCAACCTTCTAGCAAATCCTTTGAGTACCACATTTAAATCAGATGGACAAGTGTTGCATGTTTTCGCCCCTCCCCCTCAATTTCTACACAACATTTTAAACTGACACAAAGCTTATGATGTGTAAGCATAAAAAATAACCCCTGCTTAAACTTTCTACTCAAAGTAAAGCGCATAGTGCACCTTGATTACAATGAATTTGGCCGTAGTATGAATGCGAACCACAGTGACTGCTGCAAGTATCCATCAATGCCCAGTGCCTATACAGTCTCATCAAAGTGGTAAGTACAGATAGCAAAGTGCATTTCACATTCAGATACATTCACTGCATTGAATAATCATCAATAAACTTAATAAGTAAATTATAAACCTCAGCATATTCTTTCAACTTTAAATCAAACCAAATGAATGAAGTCAGTAAAAGCATAATACAACAGCATTGGTTGGTATCAGAGATTGGTTTACAAAAGATTTGCCCTGTCAAAATGGCTGTATTTGTGGAAACACTAACAAACAGGGGAATTAAAATATTTAAAGTATTTCAGGCCAGGCGATGATTCTATGCCTTCAAAAGTCAAGATCTTTTACAATTAGGGGAAATGAGTCATAGGATCTGAGGTGGGAACTGAAAAATAATACTTCCACAGGATTTTATCATCTACTCAGGTGGAGTTATAAGCGAGCGATGCCTCAGGCACTGTTGCCTCTGTAAACATTAGGCCAGGATCACGTGATCGCAGCTCCATGGCTAGCCCCAGACTAACACCTCCAGTCCCTGAAGCACTTCACTACAGGCCTGGCTCAGCCAACGGAACCCTGAAAACCAAGGTTCTGGAACACTTACATTTAGAATCTGCAATGAGAGAGGGCAGTCAGGCTCATGAGTGACATCATGTGTTAATAGGGTCATTCAATTCAGATTTTTAGATATACTTTAGTTGTACTGTTTTTCTGTGTATTTTTATCTGCGCCCGGGGCCCGGGCTGCCGTATTTATTCAAATTCAAAGACACTTTACCATATTCCATCCAAATTCCAGTTTGGGGGCAACCAATTCAGGTTATCTGGCATATACACATGTGGAAATTCTTTGATGGATGTTTTTAAAAAATAAATAATTTCAGTGTAAGAAAGGCATTGCATCTGAACCAAACACAAGTAACAGTTATTTAGAGGCATCAGGTCATTAATAATGAATGGCATTAAGGGTCAAACTCCATTGTCTCTTTCCTTCTTGTACCCATTTGCTCTTTTCCTTTTGTTTAGGGCAGTAATGGTTTGAATGCAACTTCAAATACCAGCCATGCATGCAAAAAAGATCAATCAACCCTTTCCCCCTGAAAAGCAAACAGATAAATAAATAGATAAATCAAAATAGAAACGGTTTGGCCGACTCTCAATATTTAAATTCCGAAATAAATTAATGGGCTGTGCCAAACACAAAATGTGCTGGCGAGGACGTGCCCTTTGGCATGGTGTCGAGATACACCAAGGACATTCACTTACATGGTAGGGTCGTAGCTTCCCTTTCTTACAAGGGCTACAAATATAGGCTGGCTGTTGATTGTGAAATATGTATTTGGTGACTCCTGGAATCAGAAGAGGACACTGACATGAATGAAAAATGATTTCTGTCACAATGTATTTTTTATCTTAATGATCACAAACGGATTAATATAAAAGATTTTAGTTCCTTCGTGGTGCGGAACACAACGAGACGCTAGCACCTCGATTTGTACAAAAGCAAGTTGAGAGTTGATCTTGGCCTCTTTTTCTTAGTCGTGTGTTTTTGGCCTTCATTACTGCAGCAATTATAGTCAAGGTCATAACAAGCATCCCAGATCCTTACAGCTAAATAAATAAATACAAAATAATCATCAATAAATCCCAAAATCAAACCCTACAATGACATGGGGACAGCACTTTGTATATTTGAAATGTCTCGGCAGTGTAATATCTATTCAGTTCTTTTTTTCTTTTTTACATTTTTAATGTGAAGAAGCACACCAAAAAACCCACACAATGTAAATGAAACCTTTCCTCTCCATTCCCCCTAAAGGGGATAAGGCAGTGTCCACACGCTTGCTTTCATGGGACACACTTGGCTTCTGACAGCTCCTCCTTTATCCTCTGTAAAGCTTCATAGCTAGACCCAGGAGCATGGACTATTCACTTCCTGGTCTTTAAACTTCCTGGGTGTTACTTCCTGCTCCTTCCTGGGTGTTGCGTGATCTCCATTCCCCCAGTCAGTGTAGAATCTTGGCAGGATCTTGAAACGTGGGCGTGGTGGTGGTGCTCGTTTTCTGCCCCAGTGTTTCGGTGGTCAGGACCGGTAACGCCGCGGGCCGGCCAGCAGCCAGAGCAGAACCAACTGGCTGCCCACGGTGGCCCAGAGGGAGGGGGTCAGGCTGGAGCTTCCACCGCAGTCAGTATCGTCCTCCTGCCGCCGGGCACAAGGGAGGGAGGAGGGGGAGGGCAGTCACATCACAGTCAGCTCACAACAGCCTGTTCTGCCATCTTGAACCTCAGTCCTACCACAATGTGGTGTGTCTCTGAGTGAGCACCCCCCACATCCCATTGCAGTGAGCATGGCCAGTGAAGAGGGTCAATTCCATTTCAAATGTAGTCAATTCAGTAAATAAATTGGGGGAGAAAAATGGGCATCATTTTCTATGGGGATTTTTCAATATATCAATTGAATTTGAATTAATTTACTGAATAGCCTGAATTTGAAATGGAACTGGCCTGCTGAGGCGGTGCTTTCAAGAGCACAGGAACCCCCTACGCTGACGCAGTGAGCGCTGGGGCTCAAACAGCTCTGGCACAAGTGTTATCGCAGGGCTTTGGCTGTGCTGTAAATCGCAGCCATAGTTGGGATTTCGCATACCTGAGAGTCATGTGATTCCTATCAGTACGGTGACCTGTTGGCCCATAGCAGGCTGTGGGTAAGTGCCCTTGTATGTCTCTCAGTGGTCTGTCAGTTAAATTATATTACTGTACAGCATAACTACTGTTCTGGTGCTAGAGCAGAGAACTTGGGGGAGGGGTTAATCTACTGGACCACAGTTCAAAGCCAGGAAGCACATCTGTCGCTTCCTATGTTTATTCCAAAAAAATATCTCTTGGGTAGAATCGCATTCTGAACATCAGCTGAACTTCCTCTTGCTGAAATAGAAGGAAGGAGCCGCAATCTTTCAAACTCTCTGAATGCACTGTTAGGACTCTGCTTTCTCCGTGTGTCATCCACAAGGAGGAGACACAAAATCAACAGTGCCCAGAGAGGAAAGTCTATACACAGACCTGTACATAATTGAGACGCCAGGTTGACATACAAGAAGCACAGGAACCCGCCGCATAAGTAAATCAGCATCCGCGTTCAGGTGAAACAAATATGGCAACATGCAGTGTTAAACTTACTCTTTCCTTTCACGACAACTTGGTTAAAGCATGCCCATTTTATTATTTCAGCCTTCAGCTCTTGGACTGCAGCCTCATAACATGCAGGCGACTGCCAAAGTAAAGGCAACACTAAATGACAGACCCTTCAAAAGGGTGCAGTACCAGGAGTGTCTGTCAGGGGGCGCCATTACCAATGGATAGGCCTGGCCCTCCCCTTTCCACAGCTGCTAGGCTGGGACTCTCCTAGCCTGGGCCAAGGGGCCGTTAGAGTGCCCCCCTCAGGTTACCAAATTGTTGCCTTTATTTAGGCAGTTACAGTAGGCTGTTTTTATTCATAACCTTGATAATGATGAACAAAACAGATCGTATAAAATAAACTATATATACGTAATGAGGTATATTTTATGCACAAAAAAATTAAGAAAATTCCAAACCTACATTACTATTACAATTGTTCAGAAAAACATATTTTGTTTTATTAATAATATTTATTTTTCCAGAAAACATCTGGATCACAATTGAAGGGGTTAGTGCTAAAAGTAGTTAAGTCACAAAATGTCCATTAGCCTAACGTGAAAATTTTGAAAATATCTTCTTGTGTACCAGGATATACAAAACTGCCATTTTCATTGTGGGGAAAAGGGTCTTAGGCACCTTTTCTGTTAACCCGATATTCTTGCTGGGGTGGACTATACAGATAGAACATTTCTCCATGCTCAACTCAATTTGTTCAGAAAAAAATTTTGTTTTATTACTAATATTTATTTAACAGAAAACATCTTCAATTATTCATACCCATAACTATTCTTTTCAGTTTAATCCAAAAAATAAAAATCTTCATAAATATACAAATTATTTAATTGGTTCATTGGAAGGTTATGGAACTATACAGTGGCCTACAATGGTTTCCTGTTTCCCTAGGGTATAAGGGAACACACATTTGAAATACTGTGGTCAGCCATCATCATGGTGAAAGCCAAAGAACTCCCTCAAAGCATCAGACAAGAGGTTATTGACTTCTACAGATCAGGAGATGGCTAAAAAGTTAAAAGATACCGCTTGTTGTTGTGTCAATTATTAGGCACAGTGGCTAACCTGCCTGTTAGAGGACGCAAGTCTATCTAGCCCCAACATGTAGTGAGACGGATGGTTAGAGAGGCAAGAATAAGTCTTGAAGGGGCACAGTTCAAGATCTCCAAAACAACCTGGCATCTTGGGGTTACAAGGTGTCTAAAGCTACCATTCGACGATGGCTACATGATAATTGCATTATGGCAGAGTTGCAAGAAGGAAGCCTCTGTTGAAGACAATTCACCAAAAAAGGTGTCTTGAATTCATCAAACTACATCTGAACTACAATTGCAACCATATCTTATGGCCAAATCAAGCTTTTTGGACATGCACATCAGCATTATGTTTGGTGTCCAAAGAATGCAAGTAATGTTGAAAACCTCATGCCTATGGTGAGACATGGTGGTGGATCTTTAATGCTTTGGGGTTGTTTTGCATCCGCAAGCCCTGGGGCCCTTATTAAAATAAATGGAGCCATGAACTCCAACATGTACCAAGACATTTTGTTTAAAAACCTTGTTCCCTCTGCCAGGAAGCTACACCTTAGCCGCAGATGGACCTTCCAACAAGACAACGATTCCAAACATACGTCCAAAAAACGAATAAATGGTTGACAGAGCACAAAATCAATGATGTGGCCATCTCAGTCTCCAGACCTGAATCCAACATTTGTGGTTTGAACTCAAAAAAGCAGTCCACAAATGTCAACCCAGTAATCTGAAGGAACTATAACAATTCTGCATGGAGGAATGGTTGAGGAAGTCCCCCCCAAGAAGTTCCATAACCTCATACAACACTACAGAAGGTGACTACATGCTGTTATAATGGCCATGGGAGGAACCATAAAGTACTGATAACAGGGGTGTGAATATTTGCGATTCTTGAGTTTTCTGGGAAAAAAATTATAATTTGCGAATCGTTCTCATGCATGCATTATTATTAAAGAATATAATTTTCTGAATTTTTAAAGCATAAAATATACCTCATTACTTATATAGTTTATTTTATAGGATCTCTTTAGTTCATCTTTATCAAGGGTGTGAATAAAAACAGAGCCTACTGTACCTTTCTGCATTAGCTGATCTGATCTGATCTGATCCTCTGATCAATAAAAAGCACAATAAAATGTATAAGTGCGTGAATGTTAAA
This sequence comes from Aldrovandia affinis, assembly GCA_029706075.1. Lineage (NCBI taxonomy): Eukaryota > Metazoa > Chordata > Actinopteri > Notacanthiformes > Halosauridae > Aldrovandia > Aldrovandia affinis. The sequence continues at coordinate 322,404 of JAINUG010000175.1, forward strand.
GTAAACAGCAACGTAAAGCACTTTAATAAGCTGTTGGGCCACCACCGTTTTTCATGAAACTGGCTGCTCCTGAACCAGGTTTAAATTTATGCTCAGCTGATCTGTCGTTGCTCCTCTGTTTTGCCTTGCACTTCACATGAATGCATGGATTCCATGATCTTGGAGTATGCACTTCCCTTTGTTAATGTTGCTGTACATGGTCTTATGCATGCTGGGATGTTATTTGCTTAATTAACAGATGAGCCACACCTGTGTGGTAGCCTGTGCTTTGCATATACTTGTTGTCCCTCATTTACTCAGGTGTTTCCATTTTCTTGTTGTGCCTGTACTTACATTTCTTTCTCAAATAAAATAAAACAATAATTTATAGAAATAGGTGCAAGACATATTTAAAGACAGTAAATGGACATTTATAAATAGTTATGATTTAAAAACACATGCATTGAGAAAGGTATGCAAATTGCGTGAAAGAAATGAATGAATTTGCTCAATTCAGACTTGACGGTGTTTGGCATGAAATGTAGACCTGTATATCCATGGACATAAGGTAGAAGTACAGAAGCACAGCGCTTGGGCCTTCCATGACAGTTAACTTACTTTCTCATGCTCGTCAAAACAGTCGGCTGGTCTTTTCCGGTACCTGGGGTTCTCTGCCAGCTTACAAGGGTCTGGGCCCGTCGCTATAGCAGCCCATTCAGGAAACAAGGTTTCAGAAGAACTTCCCCGTGCATGTGAAGCGGACACTTCCCATTGGTTACATCACACCGCAATAACAGATATATTCTTATGTTCTTATGTTCTTATGTTCATATGCTAACTCCACCCACCCAAGCATTTCCCAGGAAACAGGCAGGTCCTTTGCCTCTCATTGCGGAGCGTCACATAGAGACGGAATTGTCATTAAAAAAAAGTATTCACTGCACTGCATCACATCTTGCGAAAATGATATTTTAATGCTGATGTTGCATCATTGTGTTCACAAAATAAAACTCCCCTCAACGTTATGCGTGGGTTAAAATACATCTTTATGGTTACCATTACAAATGAAATTACAGGGCTCAACCGGCAAAAGCACTTGCCCGACTGCAGGTTGCCCACTGCAGCTGGGGATCGATTCCCTGGCTGTGCTCTTATACATGAAATAATTAATTGTATTGTTGAGTGTTGTTGAAAATAGATGTTTCTTTTAAAATTCTCACTCATATGCAGGAATTTTACTGCCATCTAAAGCAGGGGTGTCAAACTCATTCCATGGAGGGCATCATTTCACTAATGAGCTCACTTCTTCAACCAAGGAAGCTGCGTGGAAATCACCTGGTGTAGTGCATCACCTGGTTTCAACAAAAACCTGTGTACACTTGGCCCTCGATGGACTCAGTTTGACACCCCTGGTCTAATCAGTTAATGTATTTCACATGATTATGTGACGCAGCCCTTGGTGAAGGATACAGGGCTGCTCGGCCTGTTTCAGGGGCCTCCTGTCACACCATATGCACGTGTCTGCCGCATCGGTGATGATGAACACCAGGTTTGTGTCCTGCAGCTTTTCAGCGCGGTACATCCTGTAAAGAGAAGCACACCTGGGTTACCTGGGCATGGCGCTATGGTGCAAAAACAGCCCTGGCTGTAACCAGGAGGCTACAGGTTAAAATCCCAGGCTGAGCACTGCTATAGCACTTTTTGTTTTTTTTGTTTCTGATTTTATCCCATTTTCTCCCAATTTTGTAGCCAATTAAACCCACTATTTTTATGTCAATCCCCCCCTAGTAATGTGAGTTTGCTGCCGTAGTCCTGCGACCGGTAGTGATGAAGGAAGTAATGCCTCTTCTGAGATGGCACTCGCCAAGCCATCGACCATAACCTGGTACTACAGGGCCACTCTTATGCGCAGCGAACGCATGTCGGCTTCCCTCCCCCCCTCCCTGGGGCGGACAGCCAACCGCCGCCCCTGGTGGCACTCCCGGCCAGAGCCGACTCTGGCGAGATGGGGAATTGAACCCCGGTCTCCGTGGCCAGTGTCGGACGTTGTAAGAGTCCTTCACTCTTAACATAGCTAGGCCTATATATGTTCTCTTTAAATTATATTAGGCAGTTAAGGTAATAGTAATGTTGTGAATAATTCAGCAAAATGAATAAAACTAACATTATATAATAAATGTGTTTTGCTAATTGTATGGTTTATATATTTATAACTAACATGCGTAACACCCCCTTTCATGTAGCCTATACTGTATCCTTCTTGTTTTAGGCACGCAAATGTGCATTTTACATTTTTAAATTTTAAGCATTTAGCAGACGCTCTTATCCAGAGCGACTTACAAGATGTGCATTAATACATGGTAGGAACAATCATAGATTGCGCAAGAGATCGCAGTGCAATATACTGCGATAGACATCATTGCAGGAAGCTGCGTACCATACCTGTAACACTGGGAAGGAAAAGGTTCGTAAAATTATTATTATTATTATTATTTTTGTGTATGTGTGCCCCCTCATTTTAATTGTAGCCTAAGATTTGCCTACAGTTAAGATTAGTGATATAGGCATACTTTAATTACTCATTTCGATATAACCTAAGAACATAATGTCAAAGAAAAAATCTGGAGTATTGTTGCATTTCCTTTTTCGCGGATGATCCAAAAAAAGTGGAATGTAAACTTTGCAAGAGCGTTTTCCAAGGCAGGGTTTATCATTAATAAAACGAGGAGCAGCCTTTTGCCAAAAAATGTGGACAAGCTAGTGTTCCTGTGCCATAACATGAAACGACTGCGGAAGTAGGATGGTCTCCGACTATGTGTGATCATTCGTCTGTTAGCTTATTTTTTTGCTAAAGGTATTTTAAATCCCAATGAGACCAACCTGGTTAATTAAATAAAACATAGCCTACGCATTAGAATGTGTTACGGTTGTGGTCAAATAAAAGCATCAGCCTATTATGTGGCCATACCGCAACTTCACAACCGCAGCAGCAGAATCTGCAAGGGCAGCATGAGCTCGGAACGTTTTTTTTTTCTTTCAGGTAATCTTGAACTCCGGCTCCATAAAGTAATTAGCCTATTGTTACTAATTTGTGTCATTCACTTAAGAAAGTTATAAAACACGAGACAAGCGCAGTGTGCATATAGTTGTATTTATTAAAACAAATAGGGTGTGTCATATAGAAAAAAATGTAGACCAATCGACCAGTCGACCAAGATTTGTTTTAATCGGGCACAGCCCTACTAACTACTACTACTGAGACCTGGTGAGACCTGGTCCTGTCCCTGTGGTTAGTTTAAACTCTGAAGAGGGTAAAGAAGTCAGGCCAGACCATGCCCTCTCGCTAATCACATGACAGGAAGGAATGTTAAACATGGCCCCGCATCAAAACAAGCCTGCTTCATGCATGGCGGAGTGCCTCTATCGGAATGCCTTACTGCTGGCTGAGGACCGCGGAAAGCTGGTTTCAGGTGTCCCTAACAAAGCAAACAACAAGAGGGGAAGGAGCACCACAACATGCACCTTTTCGTGCCACAGAACCAAGATAATGGAGATCCCTGCAGGTCAAAAAGGTGCTACAATAGCAGAACACAACACCGTCAGGCCAGCTTTGGGGTTTCAAATTTCTGCACCCCCACTCCGGTGGTCTAGATGGACACAGAAGTGCCACCCACAAATTGAGCCCCCTTCTATCCTGCTGTGGGAACTACCCACAATTTGTGGGGAGTGATGGGAAGTGGGAATGTAAGGTCTTCACCCTGTCACATCGTTGACCCCTAGCGGGGGGGCGCAGGCACCCAACTGGCCAAAATATGTCACTCAGCCTTCCTACCTGGGTGACGTTGTGGTCAATAATCGCCCTGCAGTACTTGCTGCCCTAGAAGCAGAGCAGGTGAGAGGAACTCTTCATGGAGTGCAGACAGGATTTAACCTTCTGTCCACTGGTCATGCAGAACAATTACTACTAAGGTCGCACCACAACTTTTTTAAATATGGAGATAAGCAGAGTAAACTATTAGCACTTCAACTGAGACACACGTCCACTCATAATCTGATCACTAAGATTTGTTGTACATCTGGTGAGACCTCTACTGAGCCACAGGAGATCAATAACCATTTTAAAGCATTCTACTTCTCCCTTTATCTTTGTGGATCTGTCTCTTATGGGCACTTTTTCTAAAAAGATCCCTCTATTCCCACTATTGACCCTGAGACCAAAGCTAAACTGGAAGAGACCCTTAGTGCAGGTGAGATTACCTAAGCTATTCAGTCAATGCAGAGTGGAAAATCTCCAGGTTACGATGGATTTCCAATTTAATTTTTAAAGAAATTTTCCCCCAGCTCTCAGATTATGGCCTCTATGTTTGAGGACTCTTTTATATCCCACTCTCTCCCATTAACATATCGTCAGACATCTATTTCATTGCTACTAAAAACGGACAAAGACCCATTTGACTGTGGCTCACATCTCGCTACCAGCCTTCTAAACGTTGATGTTAAAGTTAAAGAATAGGCTTTTGACTAGGTTGAAACCTCTTCTATACCCTATGAAAATTGTATTTCTTGGATTAAACTTTTATACTCCTCCCCAATGGCTTCAGTATGGACCAATAACATCTCCTCCAGTTTTTTCCACTGCACCGAGGTACCCAACAGGGTTGTCCCCTCTCACCCCTACTTTTTGCTCTGGCAATGGAACCTCCAAATGTTTCCACATTTCCCTCAACTCCCTCCCAAAACAGTAGATACTACTCTTGAAATAGGTGTAAGCACTAAAGGCACAATTTCCTCAATCTATAATCTATATTATCTTCCTTGAGATCTTCCTCTCTATCTTTAGTTAAGCAACAGTGGGAGAGGGATCATAATTATGATTTCCTTGATGAAGAGTGGGAACAGGCCCTTTCTAGGGTTCACTCCTTATTACCCATCTGTGCTCATCATGGTCTGATTCAGTTGAAGTTTTTTCACCGCGTATATTGGTTGAAAACAAAATTAGATAAATCCGGACATTGACCCCATGTGTAACAGGTGTCATTGCGCTCCTGTCTCGCTAATCAACATGTTCTGGTATTGCCCTGCTCTTGCCCCCTTTTGGGAATCCATTTTTGACACATTCTCAAAGACTGGTGCATCAAACCCTGCCCTTTGGTTGCCCTGTTTGGTCTGTCACCTAAGACAATCCAAGTCACTGCTCTGCAGTCAAAAGTATTTGCCTTTGCTACTCTTATTGCTAGATGACTTATTCTTTTAAATTGGAAACTTACTGCCCCGCCCTCCCATATTCACTGGATAAGAGATGTAATGAACTTTCTTCATTTCAAAAGAATCAGATTTTCTTCACAGGGTCACACTGACAAATTCTACACTATGTGGCAACCTTTCATCGATTGTTTGGGATAGGGTACTGGCGTGCACTGTGTTTTATTTTTATTTATTTATTTTCCTTTTCTTTTGGGTTGAATGTGTTGTTGTTCTTTATTTACTATTACTATTATTATTATTATATGTTTATATAATGTTGCTAACTAGTATTGCTTCTTGTTATTCTTATTATTCTATTTAACTTTTATTATTATTATTATTATTATTTTTTTTCTGTAATGGAGGTGGGTGTGAGTGACTGGAAGGGTGGGGGTTATTGGGGGGTAACATTTATATATATTGTATTAGTAAAATTAGTGAAAAATTGCCAAAAGAAAAAAAAGAAAAAAAAAGAAAAACACCTCAAGGTTGACAATGGAGAGTTTTCTTTTAAAGCAAGAGCGCTACTGGAGCACAGTGCTCGGGGTAACACATAAAACACGGAGCGGAGTAATTACACACACTACATAAAACACGGAGCAGAGTAATTACACACACTACATAAAACACGGAGCGGAGTAATTACACACACTACATAAAACACGGAGCGGAGTGATTACACACACTACATAAAACACGGAGCGGAGTAATTACACACACTACATAAAACACGGAGCGGAGTCATTACACACACTTTACATGGTCTGCACAGCAGACCCTGGCAGGGCCCATATCAAGAGCTGGCAACACGCTACTGTACCACTCAGCAACGTTTTAGCTGGACGCATGAATCAGAAGTTTCTGTCACTGCAGTTACTGGGCAGGCTTTAATATTGCTTTAATATTGAACTCCAATATACAAAACCATTCAAAAACAATGATCTCAACTAAGCATTGTGCCCAAAACTATAAAACACCCCTTTATCTGTGCACATCTCACTGGTACACCACTGTGTGTAGGCCCTTTCACAAAATGCTAAAGCAGCCCCCTACTTCACTAGTGCTTTTGATTGGCGTTTACGTTATGAAAGTTTACCGCTAGAGCGTGAAATATTTCACTGAACACAGGGGCTCCTGATGTGGGACTGGCTGTAATGACCAGAGACAAAAGCAGGGATATGAGCCATCGCTGGATAAGATTACACTCCACTAGCCTTGGATTAGAGCTTTCTTTATGGCTGTCGTTAAAGTCTACATGTCCAAAGTTGTTATAGTGGAAGGCAGAAGTATAACAGGCACATGATTGCACGTGGGGACATTAAAGGCACCATGCTTGTAGTCCCCAGACAGTTGTCCCTTTAGAGGTTTTCCATAAAATTCGTGGCATATTCAATTTATAGCCTCTTTAGGGACTGAGGTGATGGGGGTATCTGCTTTGGGGTTCTCGAGGCAAACCTCAGTCGAATCAAAAATACTCAAGCACAGCTCTCCCGAAGGAAACTTCGTCATGTTCCATATTGGGCCCTTAGGAACCGGATGAATTGGGATGAGCAATCATGCAGGAAGGAGAGGGGCGTGGAGGGAGAAACCCCTCGCAGTGTCCCCACATACCGATGCCCTGACAAATCACTCGCTCGACCTTGAAAGCCACACTGTCTCAATTTCAGACGAGACACCTCAACCAGACACTCTACGTCCTGGCCAAAATGAGTCAAACGGAAAAGCCAAGCATGCCAGTTCAATGCCTCCTCCTCCTCCTCTCAGGGAGAAGCTGTGCTTTACTAGCAGGCCGAGGCCCTGTCTGAGTCTGATGCAGCATGCAGGCCGTGGGCCTGTCTGATTCTGATGCAGCGTGTAATCTGTCTAACCTGGAGCAGTTTCCGCAGTCCAGGACCCCTCCGAAGGATTGGTTGCTGCTGTCGAAGTAGTACTGAGTCTGCTCCGTTATACAGCTCTCCTTACATAGATCTTCTGAGAGATCACCTTCCATGTCCACTGCTGAAACACACACACACACACACACACACAGTACATACACACACAACATTTAAATGTAAAAATGTAACATACACTCTCATTGATCCAAAAATCGACATTGTACACTTGAATGTATACCATCCTGCAACCTCAGTGGAGCATACACTTCTTCAGGGGAAATGTTTAAGCTGTATACACAGTATAAATCACAGCAAAAAGGAGCGTGCCAATTCCAAATCACTGAATCTCTGAATGAACATCCCGGATTTGAAAGGTAAAGCACACAGGCATATTTATCAAAATTCCTGATAAATTACAAGTGAATCAAACATTTAGTATTGCATGATCGCTGCCAAGGTCGTAGGATTCTGATCTCAATGTTAAAATGTTATAATAGGGTTTTGTCCTTTTTTAAGGGCCTATGAAATGTTTCTTACTCTATGTGCTTTTTTATATGTCACTGTAAAGAAGCAAAGAATGGTTGTGGGCGGGGTGTTTGGCCTGTAGAGCCTCTTTAGCTCTTTACGCTGCTATGCACATTCTGTACGTCGCTCCTCGAACTGCCATGAATCTCACCTGCTTCCAGGAAACTGGGGAATGTGAGGCTAACAAACAGCTGCTGCAATATCGACCTAGAAGGAAAAAAAGAGTCTTACTTTCCTTTTATACGAATTAATAAAACATAATTAACAGTGTGGAGGATGTCGGTCTCTGCAACGTGGGAGTAGGGATGCCTTAGTTTTCCCATGCTGTGGAGGTCTTTGGAGCAGTGAGACTTTCCGGGGGCAGGTTTGGCACTCTCGCAGGGTTTGAGAGTGTAAACTGTTGCCCGGAAGGTTGCTCCAAAGGCCATACAGTGTGTAACACATCCATACACACTCGCGTGCACACACTCATACACATACACACACACGCAAACACTCACATGCACACACACTCATACACATTCACACACACATACATCCACACAAACACACACACACACACACACACACACACAAAAACAATCATACTTTAAAGTCATTAAACTGATGGTGGAATGTCGACCCTCTATTTTAAAGGGTACTTGGGGCAGCCATCTTTATGAATGACCCTTATGACCTGAAGAAGAATGTCTCTGTCATTTGCCCAGATGGAAACGCTGCACAGTGCCAATGCTGTCCTCTCCTGCTCCGCTAGGGATTTGAGTCCTGGCACCTGTCACCAGGGCTGCCACCAGCGCTGCTCCGAGACAGCGAAACTACAGATCCTGTCATCTCACCAGATTCTCAGCCCCTGTGTTCCTGCCATCCTTCCCACTCCTTAACTGGAGGTTCTGGTGCTGTATTACAGTACAGAACGCCCATCACCACAGTATTGAACTTGGTCATGCCCCTTAATGCATTTACTAAAGATGAATCAAATTGGAATGTTTTGGTTTCAATGACTGGCAGGCAGAACTTTCAATGTTAAGAGCACATAGCTGAGCATATGATGCATCTATGGCAGGAGTGTCAACCTGTCCATGGAGGGCCGAGGGTACGCAGGTTTTTGTTGTAACCAGGTGTTGCACTACACCAGGTGATTTCTATTAGTTCCCCTCCTTGGTTGAAGAAGTGAGCTCATTAGTGAAATCACCTGGTGTAGAAAACAACTTGCATACACTCGGCCCTCGATGAAATGGTGTCTGTGGGGAATTGAAGTGCAGATTAAAAGGCAGGGCCTCATTACTGCAGTACTCACCAGGCGGCGGCCGAGGCCCACCAGCCTATCTGGAGAACATCCGCTATCGTGGGCTGTGGGTGGCACACAGACAAACACACAAACTCAGAAGGGGCTTGAAGAGACACACAAATACCATTCCGAACCGCTGTGCTACACACTATAAAGCGTGTATTTTATTAGCGGAAGCCAAACTCATTTGCGTAATGGGAGGACTCACTGGATCCCACAGGTCAGGAGGTCAAGTGTTGTTTTGCATGGATTATACCGAATAATTAATTCTATATAATTATTATATAAGCACAGGAAGATACAAAGGAACATATTAGACGTTCACTGTCTTTTACTTTACTGTGTTATAAAAAAAAATAAAATTAACTATTCGCAAGACATGTCACAGTAAATCTGGCATGGCTGTAATGAAACCGAAACTAAACAAAGCACAAGCAGATTGTCCCTGGTCTTAATCACAAACATGGCGCTTCATTTGCATTGGACATGTGAGGAGGGTTTTTGGCACGGTGATGTGGCTCCCTGGCAGCAGTTTTTTCTAAATGGATTTATTTTTATTTGTTTCAGATTTTTTCCTGTTTTTCTCCCAATTTAGTGGCCATTTATACCCTCTATTTATTTACACTTTCCCTCCCCACGCAAACTCGCCGCCCATCTCTACAAGGCAAGCTAATTCTCAGAGGGCAGTGAACTCCGCTTCCTTCGAGATGGAATTTGCCCACCAACGTTCTGGAGACTCCCTTACTCGCTTCTCAGCGAGTTTGTGCCGGTTCACCCCCTCCCCCCCCCCTAGGGTGGACAGCCAAATGCCGCCCCCAACCGGGGCTCCCTGCCAGTCTGCTACGCTAACGGAGGCCCACCTGGCCACTGTTTGGCCTACTCACAATGTGGACGGAGTGCTGGCCCGACGCTGCCTTGCTCTCTCGCTCCGGGTCACACACGGACTGGTAGTCATACATCTTGTTGGAGCTGTACAGTGACGTATTCACCAGCTTCCACATCAGGATTGGGTCGATCTCGCCGAAGAACTGACCGATCTGTGTGGGGGAATGAGGAATAAAAGCATTTGTTGGGTGGAGCATTTGCCTTTCTTTCACCCTACACCAGGGTTACTCAAATCAGTCAAAATTTGAGTAACCCTGCCCTATGCCATCCTGGTTCAAAATTCCATGACGGAGGTCTATGGACCATTCATGATGTGGATTCAGGGATAAATCAATGCACTGTTTCCAGAGAGACCATTCTTTTATTACCAATTTGGGACAGCCAATCAACATTGGGCACTGGTTAGAGACCCAGTTCCCATTTTATGTCTTATTTTTTTAACCCGTTTTATCTTTGTTGTAAACATTACACTTTTCATTGTGGATGTGGATTCTATGTGTCAGGAAAAACTTTCATGGAGTTTTGTGCTGTTCGTCGCTGTGTTGAATCAAATCATAAACAAGCTAATGGTGCAGCCGTAACTGAAATAATGCTTAAATACTGGCAGTTTTCAGCATTATTTCTCTGAATAAATCTGTCATGTTTCCTGAATTTTCATGATCTTATATCTAATTAGGAATCATATTGATATTACATATTGCACTTAAAAAAAAATCATGATGACATCATTCTGACATAGCCTAGGGTTCGTGAAATGATGCCACATGGGCCAGCTCAGACCTCCACTCAAGGCCACAAGGGACATCACTGCACCAAAGGGCTCATGCTTTGGCGACAGGACCACGCGATGCTCCTCATTAAAGCGCACAACATGAAGGCATTTAAAAAAGAGCAGGAGAACTAAACACAGAACCGACCGGCAGAAACAGGTTCTGATAGCGAGTGAGCCGGCATCGCTGGAAAATAGATTTCCTGACATGTTCCGTGCGTGTCGTCAGAGCGACACACTGCTGGACCCATTCAGCGCTGAGAAACCCGATCCGCCTGTACCTCGGCTGCTCATAAACCGTACGCGCTGCAGGAAAACATTAAAGCATAAAGCCCTTTTTCACCGCGCAATAACACAGATATTAAATTAACAGCTAGAGCGCCGCTGCTGCCGTCAGCTTCCCCCGGCCCCGTTCTCACTTCCCGTCCTTTCAGAAAAGATGATTTAGGGCCGATCTCGTTTCTAAGCATGGCCTCCGGCCTCCGTTTAATAATCCTGGCAAATATTAAGGGCAGTGATTTATGTGGCGCTCGGTGGACCGTGATGGGCTTTTCATTAGCCCATTTTTTAATGGTGCAGACGAAAACATTTACTCAGCTCACGACGTCTTTGGGAAAAATCCCGGAGAGATACGGGGGGAAGAGGTTACTGAAATGCAGCAGTGGAGAAAGAGGTCACCTGAGCAATGTACTTGTCTCGATTGGACATCAACAGGAAGCCTCCATCATCCAGAAGGACGCAGTCCACTTGCTGCAGCAAGACAGGGGGAGATTCATTCATTACCATAGGGTGAAAGGGAAAACTTCCACTGTGCTCCAACCAGCGAGATGACCTCGCCTTACCTTATCGTTGCTCAGGCAACCACAGATCTCATCTTTGCACTGTAAGAGACAAGCGACAGTTTTATCATCAAATTCAGTTTTAATATTTGAGGTATTACTTGCTAAAAAGCTTGGTTTTAAACAAAATAAATTGTGGCAAACCCCCCAAAAAAAAAAAAAAAGAGACTTATTGAGGTGTTATTCAAAAATTATTTCAAACCTGTGTTCAATTTCACCACAATAGGTTTTGTCCTTAGACTTTTAGTAACGATTCTAAGAAAGCATAGTATATGGTTTTGTTTCTTACACAAAAAACCTTTTGTTATTATCTTTTTTTTGTTTTGTTAGTTTTTTATTGAAATCTGTTGTTATCATTGACCATACAACTTTGACCTCAGAAAGTAACAACTTGATTAAATTCACTACTCAAAATGGACTTGACACACCAAGGAATGGAAGCATTATTTTGTCTTGCCCACACAGCATGTTACAGGCTTTTAGGCCACATTTCCTCTCTTACATTGATCTTCATTGTGGCGGTGATGAAGCGTTCCTTCCAGGCAGGTACACTGAGCTTCACACCGACCACTGCAGGGAAACACAGTGGATTGGGTTCGGCTGTGTGGGCCTTCACAATCACTTTCAAGAAGATGGTGAGGTTCACTGCTCTGTTTTTACAAATGATTGTGCACTGGCTTTGAATCATTTCAATTACTAAATTATACTATGGTAGCTAAAAACTATAAAAAACAGTACACAGTACAAAACTTTGCCTTGAAAAATTCACATGGAAACAGGGCTTTTTAATTGTTTTCCTTCATAGCATTTCTGACCCTGGCCTTGCTGGCTGATTCTGCCCTCACCGGCTGGCTTCAGATGGACTCCACTGATGTTGAGGTCCAAAGCTCTGCTGACCAGGATTCCAGACTCTAGGGCAGACTCCCCGCTCTCTGTAGGATGAGGAGAGGAGTTACTGCTAGTCCCTCTAAAGCCAGCACTTTAGGCTGATAAATCACCCTCAGCTCACAGCTCCACGGCTTCCCCAATCTGTTTTTCAAATCAGCGTAAAACGCTGCAACGGCAGAGTATGCCCACAAGGGTTAGAGGTGCTTAGCTACATTCCTGCGAGAGTTTTGTGTCCCTCAGCGACGCCCTTAACAACAGTGGAGTGTTCCCACGAGGGTTACAGGCCGCTATTGGTGGGAGAGGAGTGCTCACCGTCTCGTTTGCTCCTTGTAGCTACCACAGCAGCGTGAGCTCACCTGCCTGTGGAGTAATGAGACACGCTCAAGGTGCATCTGAACGAGAAGAAGCTTGGGCTTTCAGCGGAACCTCAATTAATGGCACCAGTGTCAGCCATACAACACCACACTATTCAGTCTATCCAGAACAATTATTGACAATCAATTAATTCATTGAAAAATCGTCAGAACAATATGGGCATTTTTCAATCCATAAATTGAATTTCAATTAATTTCATGAAGTGACTGAATTGAAATGGAATTGGCTCAAACTCTGCACCACACCACACACACAGAGGTCAGAGTGGGCCATGAAGACTTGTTACACAGAGCCATTAGCATGCAAGAATGTGCACAACTAGCCCCAAGTCAGGTCTATCACATGTTGTGCGGCACATCTCTCCTGCTTTCTGATGTTTTGAAGTCACACAACAACACTTAATTCAAGAACAAACTTTAGAAGTAACTGTAAGCTATAAAGGAAGTTTGATCACTGTATCACAGTAGTGTGTGTATGTTGTTAATGTAAACTGGCAATGTGTGAGTACTTCATCATTTGATGCATTTAATTTCAGTAGCGACACTAAAAACCTATCAACTACCATTAGCTGGTGTACTCTTATAAGAGTGAAAATATAAATATCGTAATGTAAGATGTAAATATCGTAACTCACTGTTGAAAAATGGTGCAGTGAAGATGTAAATATCGTTATCCAGGCTCCTCTTGTAGAAACTGGACTCGTATGTCTCGGGGTTCTCTGTCCAATCCTCTCCAGCGCTGAAAACAGAACAATCCTCATTGAAACCTCACAGGTCCACACCCTTCGCTCAGATAAACAAGCCAAAACATTGGTAAAACCATCGCCTGGAAGGAACTGAACTTGCAAAATGGTATCACCTGCATTCCAAATAAATGTATTAATAGCGACAGCTGAATGCACTTAATATAATAATGAAAAGACAAAGGAGTGTGGCTGACCCATCTTGGTTCTGGAAGAGGCCTGGTCCAACCAGGGCACTGAAGTACTTGATTCAACCAATCACAGGGAAGACGTTTCTCTCAGAATTAGATTCCATTGAACTGTCGCGGCACCAGAAACAGCAGCACAACCTATTTTTAATCAAATTTTGCCACAGCGGGTTTCGCATTTTACTGAATGAATTAATGTAACCCAAGAAGTGTGGGCACAACCAGTGGAGTGAAGCCGGTGACATCAAGTGGAGTTGAACCATTTTGTGTCACTTGAAAGGTGAACAGAAATTTTTAACAGAGTTGAAGGCCCAGGCTAATCAGCATCCCCAGGTGTCTATGCTAGTTGACTAGAGAAATCTGTCTTAAAAAAATAAAATAATAATTAAGCATTCACTGTGGCCTTTTTTTCTCTCAAAAAGACAAGATTTACAGTGACTACCTATCCACAAAGCATAGACTGACCAGATCTGGGTCAAACATGTTTTTTGTAGTGTACGTTCTGTAAGTCTTTAGAAGTTTGTAACATTTAAAGCTCTCCTGCAGATCCCTGAGAATTTCCAGTGAAACATGTTAACTCGCCAAAACACATAATCATATGAGTGGATCTTTTAACGTTTTCAGGACTTTAACTGGTGTCTAAAGGGTTAAAGTACTTCAAATAGTTATTTGACCCAAGTCTGGTCCTGACAATTTGAGGAATTCTGAATGAAACATCCTGTATAAAACGATCAAACCAACGCTGTAATCACAGGAGTGACTGTTCGCGTTTACATCAGACCCCAAATGGGGAACCTGCAAGTCGTAATTCCACACAACCTCCCTGAGGGCGCCTCCCTCCGCTGATGGTCCACAGCTGTGCTGGAGCTGTGCACACGCGCCATTTTATTACCCGCGCAAGTGCAGCATTATGAGCTCAGAGAATCGTTCTGCCTGGAGAAGGGAGCTTAATGAAATATGGGGAGTGAAGAGTACAAGGAGTGGGAGACAAATTCTAAGAGAGGTAGGGAGGAAGGGAGGGAGAGAGAGAGAGGGGTAGAGAGAGAAAGAGTGGGGTACAGAATTATAAGAGTGGTTGACGAATCATATAAGAGGGGAGAGAGAGAGAAAAATCAAAGTAGAGAAATGAAGTTAAGAGGGACAGAAAGTGGGAAAGAGCGGGAAAGAGAGAGGGGGGGAGTTAGGAAAAAGAGGGGTGGGCCCCAGGAGCTGAGAGAACAGGATATGGGAGCCAGCTCGCTTTGTGTGAGGAGAGAGACGCCAATAACAACACTGTCTACAGAATACCCAACACCTTCTCAAGAGCTCACACACACGCTGTCACCTACCACATACAACACACACACACACACCCACATGCTGTCACTCACCATATACAACACACACACACACACACACACACACACACACACACGCTGTCACCTACCATATACACACACACACACACACACACACACACACGCTGTCACTCACCATATACAACACACACACACACACCCACATGCTGTCACTCACCATATACAACACACACACACACACACACACACACGCTGTCACCTACCATATACAACACACACACACACACACACACACACACACACACACACACACGCTGTCACCTACCATATACAACACACACACACACACCCACATGCTGTCACTCACCATATACAACACACACACACACACACGCTGTCACCTACCATATACAACACACACACACACATGCTGTCACTCACCATATACAACCATCAGAATGACTGTCACCTGCCATATACAACACACACACACACACACACACACACACACACACACACACACACACACACATACATACATACATACATACACAGAGACACACACACACACACACAGCATGATGTACCTGCTCAGGTAGACTCCTGTGATCCAACACACACACACACACACACACACACACACACACACACACACACACACACACACACACACGCACACAACACGATGTACCTGCTCGGGTAGACTCGTGTGATTCCTCCATCGGTAGCAACAAACCTGGAGACAACTCCAGTCCTGCATGGTGAGACAGCACAAAGATGAATCAGGGAAGTGTAATCCTGCAGGGCAGTTGACCCCTGGAGCCCTGCCAGGCCTAGAGGATTCCTGTACAGCCCGGTACTTAACCATCTTGTCTTTGAGAGCGCTCCAAACATCTCTTAAAAATGAGGCATTTCCATCAACACAAAAACACAACCTCATCCAGATCCAGATTTTCACCTGAATAAATTCCACATTTTCACAGCCAAAATGGTTCTGCCTGCAGCAAGTTTCGAACCGAGGATCTTGATGCGACAAGAGAGAGATTTAGCCCGCTGTGCTAAAGACTCAAGTCTCTAACTCTGGGAACGAATCACACTCTTATCGACGTCACATTCTGTAGCAGACACTCACGTACCAGAGCACACCCGCTACATAGAGATGGAATTACATTTTCAACAACATGTCTTTGGACACCCTGCTAAACAACCTGTTCAACAGAGTGAAACGAAACAAAACAAAACAAAAATTCTCAAAAACTGAAGGCTTTACTCAAAACAAGGGGAAACGCAGTTTTTGAGTTTGAAAGTGGGCACTGGAATATAAAGTTGCCTTACATCCAGGGGCCCGCCGCAGAGGGTACACACATGCTGAAGAGACAGCCCCGCTAGGAGCTCTTGGTCCTTGGCAAGGCTGAAACTAGTGCAGTTACGCTACGGTGACTCGGACGCTCTGATTGGCCCTGCCATTCTGTCAGGTGTGGCGGTGTGTCTGATTGGCCCTGCCGTTATGTCAGGCGTGGCGGTGTGGCTCGCGACTCACAGGTCGTGCTCCTTCCAGCGTTTCACCAGCTCAGCTGTGAGCCCAGCATCCAGCAGCAGTCTGGTGATCAGAGACTCATGGCCTGAAACGGAAGGAACACCAGTTTAATCTGGGGGTTTCAAAGTCACTTAACATAATATATAGCAAAACTGTAATACATTTTTATATATGTATACCTTTCCATTATTCAACTATATAAATCATTTATAAATATATTGTTAAATGTGTATTAAGCTATATGAATAGAGGGGGTACATTCTCAAGTTTCAAAGAAAATCAGAGACTACGCTTATGTATGAAAAAATTAAACAAAACTGATGTAATTATTATTATTTTTTTTGGGGGGAGGGGGGGAGGGAATTTAATTTTAAATCCAAATTTTTGGGAGGGCATTTAAGTCATGATTCATTACTATCACACCTTCCTAGAACTACAGTACACCAAGCCTGGTGTGGTTGAACACACTATTGGAATTAAAATATGAATTCCCTGTGTTTATAGTTAAACCACCAATGTTCTACTTACCTGAACAGAGAGTTGGCTCTTAGATTGAATTTAATTCAGAGGTCTTATGATGGAACACAAAGTGAATTATGATATATGATTATAGAGATGGTGCAATTACACTTTTTATGGAGAACACTAAAAAATAAGTCCTGTCCTGCTTTTCTTGGGGAACACAGTGTAACTGGACTGTAGAGAAAGGCTGGTGTTACCGCTACGAGTGCGACACGATGGCCACACGACCCAGACAGCAGCATAGTTCACATTGTTTAAGTGTGAAATGTCATTCAGAGGCCCCTGGGGGGGCGTGTGTGCTCACACATATGGTTATAGATCCCAATTCGGTCGATTAACTTGTTGAAGTCCATCAGAAACTGTGTGTTATTGCTGGAAGGATTCAGGTCCTTGCAGTACTCCCTGTAGAAACAAGACACTATCATGAAACCCTGATGCAAATTCCTCTGATAAAAAGCTGTTCATCAACCTACACTAATGCTATTTGGAATCTGCATCACCCAGGTGGGTACTACGCATTGGTGGTGGTTGAGGTGAGTTTCTCCCCTCCACTAAAAAGTGCTATAAGTTCCTTGAAAGGCATTATGTAAATGCAATCCATTATTATTATTATTATTAATAATAACCTAATATTAAGACACAATGTGTCAGTTCATAAGAAAATGTATTTGTTTTTATCACACGGACTTATGCTTATGTACACAATATGTTATTAATCATGGACTGCCGTTTTTAATGATCTGATACGTTGGCCTGTCAGCAAAAGAAAATAAATGCACTTAGATGTAAATAAATAAATATTTAAACTGAGCTAAAATAACAGACTTAGAAATAGTGTACATGTTTTATTTGACTACTTCCTGTTGCACTTTCATCACCCCAAACAAATCCAAATGCATTGCAGGCTCAATCTGTTGTCTTGACAACAGGGTAGTGGAACACAGGAACACAGTCACATGTCAGCTCACGGGCCTTCACCGGGCCCCGCATGTACCCAGGGACGTGGGGTGTGAATCGGTCAAGGGTAACCACTTTAGGGAGCTGTCCCCTTCTCTGCCCACTTTGGGGAAGTCTGTCACAGTCTGGACATTCAGAGATCTGGACACAACTGGAACTACCTGACGTGGACTGAATACCGACTGAATACCGACACAGACTTGCTCTAGTGAATGTTTTGCATAATAAATTGATCATGTGACAAGCTACCCAGGGTTAAGGGTGTTTAGTCAGCAAAGAAGTAGTGATATTATTGGTATTAAACTCATAATAACCTGGTGGATAATGCCGTGGCCATGTCTCATGAATTTTCAGGTCATGTGCCAATGTGCTCTGGTTTCCTGTGTGAAGTTGCACAAGATAGACAAGCCAAGGTAGGCCTCAACCACATCAACAACCTGACCTCGACTACCTGACAGAACAGCCCGAGGTCACGCTCACCTGCTGTGACCACTCATTCATTCTTAACCGAAGGAAATCCACCCACCTTGGCGCGATGAACGTATATCCGTACTCCTGGAATTTCTCCTGCTGTAAGGTGTTGAAGACTGTGGAAAGGAGACATCCACCGTGAAAACCCTGATGCTGACTGCAGCTCCACAGGGACAGATCCCACACAAACATCACACAGCAGCGCTGGACAGAGAGCTTGTGACTGACACAGGAGTACCAACCTCCTCTGGGACCCAACATTAAAACACATTTTTCTATAACTTTATACATTTCCTTTGGCAAATAATTCTATATCATAAACATCGAATCAGAACTTTTAACATGAACGTCTCTGAACTGAATGGATTTCCCTCATGTAATACTATACCTTATTTAGTAACTGTACACTCATTATCTGGAAACACAACACTCGTGAAGCATAAAGTGTGGAGCATTGACCCTCCTCAGTACACTTTCAGTGGTTAGTAACATGTTAGTAGCTATAGTTACAGGATGCACAGCTCAAAGTCATAGTTGTAGTCCTGCGGCCACAGTCCCATCTCTCAGTTTGTGAAAACCTAATTTGTCTTGACACTGTTTATCACCCATGTCATTTCCTGTCTCTGGGAGATGAAGCATTGTCGCTCTTGCTTTCACATGCAGGTCTCGGGCCTGCTTTGACTCAAAGGTGGCCATTAAGGTGATGGGTTGATGCATTATGAACGGTGAGTAGACGTGCTATACATTTAAAAAAACGGGAAATGGCTCGCTAGTGGGTCAGAGGTTTAAAACAGGTATGGACAGGTCAGAGGTGACGAGGGAGGGGAGCAGGCAAGACGGAACAACCACAACAGGAGAAAGACCAACGAGAGAATACTTGCCCCATCGCCCTGTTGACAAAATCCAGGAGAGAGAGAGAGAGAGAAAGAGAGAGAGAGAGAGAGAAAGAGAGAGAGATTACCAAGAGGAAAACAGAAAAGAACTGAGTAAGAAAAGCTACAGTCACCAACATTTTATTCAATGGGCTAGCCTTGTAAAAAAAATACTGCAAACTCTTGCATACAAAGAAACTAGGCAAGAGGAGACAGACACGTACATGAAGCTCAAATGTTATAGATATCAAGAGTGTGTTCTGAGCAAGAGCAGAGCATTAAAATGATGCAGCAGCAGGTTCACATTCTCGTGCAGTGAAACAGAGTAATGAAACAGGAGCTTCAGTAAAGCCCAGTACACGGACATTTGGGGGGAAAAAACATGTGGTCATTTTGAACCTCTTCCAAATGACATTTGTTTCTCGGCTTTCTATGTGAAGCATTAAACAAATTTCTGTCCCCATGTTAAAGTTGGCTAATAGCTGCCTGTTTTAAATCAGAATTCATGAAGCAGAGATATTATCTTGTATTCTTATATGTATGAGTTAGACTGCATATAAGTTATGCATACAGTTAACTCATACATAGCGTGTAGTGTACTTTTTGCTGGTGCTCTGTAATGGTGTGCAGTATTTATTTTTGGGGGAGGTGGATAGTTGTAAAGTGTCAGGAGCTGCAGGATTTTGTTTGGAAACAGATCCCCAAAAGACACGAACAAGGATCAGACAGGATCAAACAGGAGGAGCGGGTGGAGGAGTGATATAGGCGGTCAGCAGTGGAGGGAGTTCACTTATCATTTTCTTTATCAGCAGTAGAAAGATATGCAAGGGGGGTAGAGTAATTAAATCAGATGGAAGGCAGATGAATATTTTTTTTTTTTTTTTTTTAAATGTTGCTTTCTGATTTTTCCACCATTTTGGTAGCCAATTGTACCCTATTTCTAACTCAACTATCCCTCCCTCATACTACAAGCTCGCCACTGCAGCTCCAGGGCTGGCAGTGATGAGACTCCCAGCCAGAGTGAACCCCAGCTGCACTCTGGGCAAGTGCCTTCACCAGTTGCTCCACCCGGGGGCCCCCTCAGATGAATAGTTTAGGTATAGGCAAAAAAAGACTGAGACGGGCTGAAGGGATTGTTCTCAAATGCAAATGTTATAATTGTGTGGAACCTTCATTTGAATGTTCTTGGAACATACAGAACATTCTGTTCCTCCAGAAAACCAAATCCTTGTCCTAATTCACAGTAATTCAAACTTTAGAAACAATATTGTTGATCTCTGTTACCTTTCTCTGTTAGACTTTTCAGACCATAGAGTTGTCAACTTCACAATTCAATTTTATTATTATTTCTCCATTCTAGGCAAATACGATAACAGACCATGAGCAACAGCAAACAAAATATTTTGTACAATTTGAATAATTTACTACTACATAAGACATACCCCCTGGTCACCTCCTACCTGTTCCTGCTGCTACTTTCACCATACACAGTCAAGCCGGAAAGTCCCTCTCCACATTTCATTGCGTTACAGACTTATTCTACAATAGATTAAGTTCATTTTTTGTCTCAAAATTCTACACAAAATAGCCCATAATGACAAAGTGAAAACAGGTTTTTAGACATTTGTGCTAATTTATTAAAAATCCAAATGTAAAATATCATATGTACACAAGTGTGCACACCCTTTATGCAAGTGCAGTGATGGGAGAACCTGGTAGAAGGACAAACATCTCTGCAGCACTCCATCAATTAGACCTTTATGGTAGCACTTGGCATTCAGGCCAAAAAGTTCAATTTTGTCTCATCAGACCGGATAATCTTTTTCCTGATGCTCTTAGAATCCTTTAAGTGCCAGTTGGCGAACTCCAAGTGGGCTATCATATGCCTTTCACTCAGGAGTAGCTTCCGTCTAGCCACTACCAAAAAGGCCTGATTGATGGAGTGGTGCAGAGATGGTTTTCCTTCTGCCAGGTTCTCCCATCGCTGCAGAGGACCTCTGAAGCTCTCTTAGAGTGGCCATTGGGTTCTTGGTCACCTCCCTGACCAAGGTCCTTCTTGCCTGGTTACTGAGTTTGGCCGGACGGCCAGCTCTAAGAAGAGTTGTGGTGGTTCCAAACTTCTTACATTTCACAATGATGGAGCCCTTTGTTCTCCTGGGTGCTTTCAATGCTTTAGCAATGTTTTTATACCCTTCCCCAGATCTATGCCCCAACACAATTCTATCTCGGAGGTCTATGGAGAGTTCCTAGGACTTCATGGCTTGGTTTTTACTCTGACATGCACGGTCAACTGTGGGACCTTATATAGACAGGTGTGTGCCTTTCCAAATCATGTCCAATCAATTGAATTTACCACAGGTGGACTAGAATCAAGTTGTAGAAACATCTCAAGCAGTATCAGTGGAAACAAAATGTACCTCAGCTCACTTTTGGATGTCATATCAAAGGGTGTGCACACTTGTGTACATATGATATTTTACATTTAGATTTTTTATAAATTAGCACAAATGAAATGAACTTAATCTATTGTAGAATAAGTCTGTAACACAATGAAACATGGAGAGGGTGAAAGGGGTGTGCAGACTTTCCGGCTTAACTGTATTATCCTCTTAAGATACCTGGAGGTTACAATTGCACACTGAGTCAATATGTTATTGGTTACATACTCTTATGTTTTTACTGAAGTAATACCAGACCAATCAGAGCAGCTTCTTTGTACTCTAGTTAACCCACATAAATCCTAATGAATGCCGAATTGACAAATATATGGCATCTCACGGGGTAGAGAATGAGATAGGAGACTCGATTGCTTGATATGTGAACATCAGATATATGAAAAGGTCATGCAAAGTATCAAAAAGGACAATATCTCTGGAAAGCTTGCATAATTTTGGGGTGTGGATTGTAGCCATCTGGTCTTCATGTAACTCAACCTCTCCTATGCTTTACCCAAGTGGCATATATTATTCTCCGTGTCTGCCTGATGTGCACAGACGTCTTTGAACTCCACTTTCAACACTCTGCTTTTTCTTATGCGAGAGCTGGAACATACGAAGAGCATGTCCTGCCCAGGCCAGTAAAACAGCCTGGTCACCGGACACAAGACCAGTTCTGCAGAACGAGAACGTCCTTTATGAGACCAGAATGAATCAAAGATAAAAGACTGGGAGGAGAGCACACACATCAACTGCAGTTCTGTCACGACTCGACCAGCAAATTGGCATTTCCCCCAAGCCCCAATCAGGAGAAGTGAAAGGAATGCCAGGAATGTGCAATCCCAATCGAGACAATGACTGGCAGCTGAAGGGTATTTAACCTGCTAGCTTCCCTTGCACTGCGCTTGAACATTCACTGCCCTGAGTTTTATCTTACCTGTTATGTTTGTGTTCTCGCCTCCTTGAAAAGCTTGTCCTCGTTTGTTTTGTAGTTCCTAGTGTTTAGTGTATTCCGTTCACCGGAATACGTTTTGAGTTTTACTGTTTCGCTTGTTTTGTTTTCTCCTGCTCGTTTGTTGTTTTGGTTTATTTGTGAGTGTTGTTCCGTGTCTGTTCAGACACTGTTTTGCTGTTTTCCTATTATCTACTGTGGCAACCTGGCAGGCGGAGCCATGTGCAGGGGCTCATATGGTGCCATCTACCGACACCCCGACCTCGCAGGACCAAAACGACTGCCACCTGCAACTAATCAACCAATCAACATCCAATCAACCAATCAACACCCAATGAACAGTGAATAAAAGGAGCCAGGTTTGCCTTGTGAAAAGAGCGAGTGGAGGGAGAGAAACAGAGCGAGAAAGAGACAAGTTGTTGGAAGAGTTTGGGACGTGGAACATGACGTCTATTGACCAGCCAGGATTTGGAGAGGCTCTGGGTAAGGGGTTAGCTCCCCAGAGCGGAAGAAACCTTTTGTTTAAGAGATTTTGAGTTGTGTTGGACTTTATTTAAATATTCAACCGTTTGAGTGACTTCCCCATACTTTGTGTTTATGAGTGGATTTTCCGTTAATTAAAACTATTTTTGGTACAATTGAGCTTGGATCTGTCTCTTGGATTGCACTACATCACGTAACACCTACAACCAAACCCCGTAGGGTGTTACACTACGTTTAAGGAAAATAAAGCACCTTAAACGTCTCTCTGCATCCTGGGTCTCTCTCTCCTGCAATTGGTTCCCTAACCCACAACATTCCTGACAAGTTATCCTTGTGTGTGGGTATGGGCAGCTGAACTTCAGCTCCACAAGGAGAAACAATTATTGTTAATAAAAAACGAAATATATAAATATATAAATATATAATATGGTTTCTTATGTAACTTTGGGATCCTGTATTTTTAGCAAGTTTGGTGTAAAGCATTTTAAAATTGCTATGATTGTGAAATTACCTTACTGTATTTGAGTGTAGCTATTCTTCAAATTGCTTTACTGTGTTTGATTGCAGGACAGTGTAGGCGAGGCAGTCGAGATGAGAATCAGCTGTTAGGAGACAGCACAGTAGCTGGTGAATGGTCCTGCTGCTCGCAGACCGAAGCAGTGCCGATTCGCAAAGCGCTGGCATGCCGACAGCGGTCCGATGGGCTCTGCTCACCAGGTCGTAAGAGTGAGACGACACCGTGGAAGTAAAGTGACACAAACTAGTGATAAGCCACTAAAAAAGGCTGTGCAGATTTCGGTCGCAACACCTTTTCGTGCATAGTTCTCCTCGTTTGAATACACTGGCCCAGTGTGTTAATAAAATCTGGTGCCATAGCAGCATGCTGGGGTGCAAGCCTGCTCTAACTCCTATAGGACAGAGACAGAGCACACCTGGAACTGCTTTCCTCTCTAAGACATAGAACAACAGATACAAGTGAGTCATGCTGCATCCGCAAGAAGAAAAAGACTTATTAGAGGATACTTGCCCAATTTTGCTGAGGGATTCCAACAGAGAGAGAGAGCAAAGAGAGAGAGGTGGATAAATAGAGACAGCGAGAGAGAGACAGCAAGACAGGGACAGAGTAAGGTAAAACAGAGGTTGTTACGCGCAGCAATATTTTATCAACAATATTTTATTCAACACAGCCGGTTCTTTGGGCCGACATCTGATAAACCCAACCCAGTGGGTTTCAGCAGGACCCCTGACTCTGACTTGGCACATGGGGCCATAACTCACAGCAATCACACTATCAGACCAGGGAAGAGGGGCCATGAAACTGCACAAGGGGAGAGATGGGCCTGTTTTTGGTGTAATGCGTTTTTGCAGTCAGGACTCGGGACCAACAGAATGCTTGCGGGACAGGGGGAGGAGGGGCTGGTTGTTGGGGTTGGTTCCACATGCCAGGAAGAGGTAAAGGACAGAATTACGCCAGGCCTTGAGAGGAAGGGGGGGTGATGTTTAGCTTTAATAGAACACTGCTTGAGGTCAGAGATGGATTATTTTATAAAAGGCTTCTGAATATATTTGGGTCACTTTTGTTTGAACAAATACTCCTGAAGAGGGTGTTAACTGAACCAACAAGTGTCCACCTTTGACTCCTCTCCCATTTCATCCATTGTACTGTTGCACAACACATGGTATGGGCACAACATGAATAAATCCAGTTTCTTGAACTATTTAGTGGGTAGTCTACTTGTCTGGTAAAAAGCACAACACCGGACCACAACAGAAAACCAACGGCAGGAAAAGTGCATGAGAGCAGAGCTGTCTGCCGGTTTGGTTCAGATAGACGCAAACCATGTGTGTGAATACAAATATCTGTGCTATAATGCAGGGTTATAGCATCAAGCCCCACTAAAATACCAAGCAACCTAAATGTACAGATATAGGCATCTCGTAGCACAGCTTTAGAAATGTAAAACTTTACAATTATATGGAAGATGTATAATTTAACATAGTATACACACATATATATATATACTGTATATATATATCCCCACAAACATATATATACAGTGGGGAAAAATAAGTATTTCACTCCCTGCTGATTTTGTGAGTTTGCCCCCTTATAAAGAAAGGAACGGAACAGTCAGTCTATAAATTTCATGGTAGGTTCATCTTAACAGTGAGAGACAGAATAGAAAAAAAAATCCCAGAAAATCACATTATATGAATTTTAAACATTTATTTGTGTTTTATTGAGGAAAATAAGTATTTCACCCCTAGCAAAACAGCAAGAATTCTGGCTCCCACAGACCGGTTATGTGACCAGGAGGCACACAGATTAGTCCTCTTACTTAATTAGTACTCCTAATTAAGTACTCGTTACCTGTATAAAAGACAACTGTCCACAGAATCAATCAATGAATCAGATTCCAACCTCTCCACAATGGGCAAGACCAAAGAATTGTCTAAGGACATCAGGGACAAAATTGTAGACCTGCACAAGACTGGAATGGGCTACAAGACCATTGGCAAGCAGCTTGGTGAGAAGGAGTCAACTGTTGGTGCGATAATTAGAAAATGGAAGAAACACCAATTGACCATCAATCTCCCTTGGTCTGGGGCTCCACGCAAGATCTCACCTCGTGGAGTGAACCTGATCATGAGAAAGGTGAGGAACAACCCAAAACTACACGGCTGGAGCTTGTTGATGATCTCAAGGCAGCTGGGACCACAGTCACCAAGATGACCATTGGTAACACACTACGCCGTAATGGATTGAAATCCTGTAGTGCCCGCAAGGTCCCCCTGCTCAAGAAGGCACATGTACAGGCCCGTCTGAAGTTTGCCAATGAGCACCTGGATGATTCAGAGGAGGCTTGGGAGAAAGTGCTGGTCAGATGAGACTAAAATCGAGCTCTTTGGCATCAACTCGACTCCCTGTGTTTGGAGGAAGAAAAAAGCTGCCTTGGACCCCAAGAACACCATCCCCACCGTCAAGCATGGCGGTGGAAACATTATGCTTTGGGGACTGTTTCTCTGCTAAGGGCACAGGACGACTTCACCGGATCGAAGGGAGGATGAATGGGGCCATGTACCGGGAAATCTTGGGTGAGAACCTCCTTCCCTCAGCCAGGACACTGAAAATTGATTTCTAAGGATTTGGAGAGGATCTGCAAAGAGGAGTGGGCCAAAATCCCTCCTGGGATCTGCGCAAACTTGGTGACCAACTACAAGAAACGTCTGACCGCTGTGCTTGCCAACAAGGGTTTCTCCACCAAGTACTGAGTCATGTTTTGCTAGGGGGTGAAATCCTCAATAAAACACAAATAAATGTTTAAAATTCATATAATGTAATTTTCTGGGATTTGTTTAATATTCTGTCTCTCACTGTTAAGATGAACCTACCATGAAAATTATAGACCGTTCCTTTCTTTGTAAGGGGGCAAACTCACAAAATCAGCAGGGGGTGAAATACTTATTTTCCCCACTGTATATATATACATACACTGTACACTACCGGTCAAAAGTTTTAGAAAACCCCCATTTTCCAGTTTTTACTGAAATTTAAGTAGTTCAAGTCCAGTGAATAACCTGAAATGGTACAAAGGTAAGCGGTAAACTACCAGAGGTTAAAAAAAAAGTTTAGGTTACCAAAAACTGAAAAATAATGTACATTTCAATTATAAAAATGTATTAAAAAAGGCCTTTTTCAGCAAACAAGTAATGGGTTAACAAGTCAAGTTAATGCAAGTCACTGACTCTGGATCCAGCAAAAGAGCCCCAGACCATTACGCTTCGTCCTCCATGTTTGAACCATCCTTTCGCCAAGTCGACAACCTGCAAAAACCTTTCAAAATGTCAAGATTTCAAATTTTGATTAATCGGTTCATAAGACCTTCTTCCAGTTTTCAGTAGTCCACAGGTGGTGCTTCATGGCCCAGGCAAGCCTCTTTTTCTTATTTTGCCTTCTTAGCAATGGCTTTCTTGCTGCCACTCGACTTGTCAAACCTGCAGCTCGAAGTCTTCTCTTCACAGTTGAAACAGACTTCCTTACTTCGACCAGTGTTAACCTGTGCTTGAAGCTGTTGTCCTGTGAGCTGCCTATGACGCAAGCTGTTGACTCTCAGAAACTTGTCTTCTGATTTTGTTGTGGCTTTGGGTCTGCCAGACCTCTTCCTGTCAGAGTTTCCTCCAGTTTCCAAGTGCCTTTTGATGGTGTAGGAAACTACTCACTGCTAAATTTACATCATTTTTCCGTTATTTTTTTAACCTCTGGCAGTTTACCGCTACCTTGTACCATTTCAGGTTATTCACTGGACTTGAACTGCTTACATTTCAGTAAAAACTGGAAAATGGGGGTGCTCTAAAACTTTTGACCGGTAGTGTATATAAATACAAACACGCTGAAGGAAAAAATGAATACCCTCTCTCCAATACTTACATTCCACCTGCGTGAGATCTCCCATTGTTGGGAGAATGTAGTGCAAGCTGTATTGGGGCAACACCAGCGCCAAGCTGAGAACACAGAGACTGAGGTTTCAGTTTCACAGCGTTGTTTTCTGATCACCAGAGAAGCTGCCGGGATGATGGAGGCTGAAACTATTTAAGTAATACTCAGGACTGAGACGCAGGCGACAGCAGAGCAAGAGTGAAGCCAAGACAAAAATCAGACCCCCATCTTGTGCCTGTGGCCAGCTCAGTCCTTTACAATGTGTCCAGACTAGTTTCTGCACTGACATTAGTCTCTAAGGGGGATAAAAGCCAGCAAATGAGGAAAGGAAGGAATAGATGATAGGGGCTCACATTAATTCCAATACTAATGGCCAGCTTGAGACTTTTCATTTGGTGCTAGACAAACTCTGTGCTATGCAGTGTGCCAGGTCAAGCTAAAGGAAATGGAATATGATGTGGAGTAAATCTGCAATGAATAATTATTTTAATGACTTCCCCATACAAAGCGCTGCACACGCGATGTGAGAAACGTCTCTGGTTCCAGTCCACGTCCTGGCTGGATATTTACTGGTTCACGCAGTAATACGTGTGTCTGTATTGCTGACAGATATAGTGACCACTGATAATAGTATTGTTACAAAGCACATTTTAGTTAGATTTTGCAGCTACATATATATTATAATGTAGCTCCTATAGTATTGCATGAATTATAATTCAATTGCACACATACATACGCACAAATATACAAAAACACACACACACACACACACATATACACAAATATACAAACACACATACTCACACACTCACACACACACACACACACACACACACACACACACACACACACACACACACATACAGAAACACACACACACACACAAACATATGAAACACACACATACACACACACAGATGTATAAATATAATGGTAAACGTATGTACCTAGCATAGTGATATCCAGCCTGACTGATTCTTCTCGCTCTGCCAAAGACCTAACAGTGATTTCAGATGTACACCCCTTTTACAGCTCTATTCAACAACCAGTGTTAAGCGTTCTACACATGAAAAATACACCAAAAGCAACAGGTATCTATGACTGCATCCAGATCAGGAATCAAACATTGAGACAGAGAGAGACCCCAGACAAAGACGGCCATGATGCACAGAGGGTCAGTGGATCGTGCCTAAATATGAGGCCTGACAGGACCATGGTCTGAACCTTATATCACTGTAACCATTACGAGCAATTACAGGAGTTACAGTAGTCTCCTTTCATTTCAGTCATGTTTCAACCAAATGAAGGTTTCAGTTGGGCCACCAATACTGACAGAATGCATGTCCCTTATCTTTGAAACTGAATTATTTAGAGGAACTTATTTCACACACTAAAATTGAGCACAATGCCAGTTGTGCATTGGTCAATAATTGACATATACAACTACAGTATATTTTAATATAGTATAGGTATCACCTGGATGCATCCTGATTATATTTGATGTAAGGGCCGCCCCCCCACAGACCAAGTATGCATGAGTCATACACAAGTGATCCGGGCCTCCAAGTACGGCAAAAGAGATGGGGCAAAATTAAACAAGCCCCACTGCAGACTGAGGAACAAAATGGCAGGAGGCAAAGCCAACACAGATACACTGGAGTTATGGTCACCAGCACCAGGTCGCTCGCTACGGGGGAGGGGGCGTGATTAGGTGGCCAGATGCTGGGGCATTTCTGGAGATTTCTAAGTGGTATAGAGGGACCGTGCCCCCTACTGGCTGTTGTGACTATTACTCACACTACAGGCCTCAGTATGATTGGACAACTAGTGAGGATAGGAGGAGATGACAACTGGGCAACTGGAATATTGTTGGGAAGAACCAGTACAATGGGAACTCTGGAGCCCTGAATTAAATTAAATTAAACCCACCATACCGCTGGTGGCACAAAGACAATTTTGGTCAATGGCTACGTTTCTGAATTAATTATTCCCATAATTCCTCATTTCAAGGTTGTGGATTTACCTGTAGTCGGTGCCGTTAACAGGTGCATAGGTGTAAAACCGGGTGCCTTGGTCGATGTACCTCTGTGAAAGGAGAAAGCCCATAGAGTTTAAGAGGAGCGTGTGAACTCACATGAGTGCTTCAGTCAGAGTGCTCTGACGCTCGCGAGTTCTTTGACCTGCTCTTAGGGCAATGAAACATCGCCCCTGGCCTTGCAGGATCAATTATATAAAAACTCTCAGCTTGCATCAGTGCACTCCAGCTCACAAACAAAGCTCTCTAATGTACAAGCCTTATTGCTGCTCCCTGGAATATTAAGTAGTTTACTGTACAATTCTCATTTAACTATTTAATCTGTATCTAATGGGAGCTTGAATTGCATTTAATATTTTTTCTGTATTAAGCGCAGGGAGAGATTTCAGGTGGAATGCACCAAACAAGACAAATCAATTTCCCTTACACAGCTCATCAATAAATGCTTGGTAGAGCACATCATCGTCTCATATGTAGAACAACACTATGTCACACATGCACTTTTTAGACAGCACAGTTGGCACTTAGCAGGGCATACATTGAGTGAAGGATGAAGTATGCACTTTGTGTTTGGAGTGTGTAAAACCTTTTCCTTTAACTCTCTCAATATTACATAGTGAGCTCATCTGTAAAATATAGAACATCTCTAAAATATCTCATACCAGTAAAACCACTCACCTCATCTTGAGATTTCACCAGTGTTTGAATCTTTTCTATCCCTTTCTGCCCGTCAATCATGTCTTTTCTGATCTATATGTAGAAACACAATCAAAGGAATGGGTTTTGCATATCCTTTCCTGAACAGAACCCTATACCCCACCACTCTGGGTTAATGTATTTTGAGTGACGTCAAAGTCTTAGTGAACAATATTACAGATATAAGCATAAAACACATCAAATCATGTTGGATAGGAGGAGATGCACTACTTCTTGCTATGCATGCATCCCCTGATATTCTGTGTAAGTTCCATTTGTACTGAGCAATACGTTTCTATTGACTCGTCGTATTGTACCGGTCCAGATTTTGACGCTGTGTTGAGAGAGTAATAATAGTGTAATTAGAAAGCCCTCATGTATATAATTCAGAGGTCACTGCACACAGTATGAAACTCTAGAAGGAATCAGTGAGAGGAGAAGGCACACCTTTCATCGTGGTTCCCCCCAAGAACAGAGCCAACCGGAACTGAGGCTGGAGCTGAGCAGACCCAGGAAGCAGGTACTGAGACTCAGCGCAATGCGGTACAATGAAGGCCAGGGGTCACAGGGGTGCTGCACTTTCCCTGTGATTTCCTCACGCTTTCCTCACCCCCTCCACCCCCACCAAAGGCATGCGCAGCCACAATGTGTTTATCATTACCCTTTACTGCTCTGCTCTCTGTCTTTTGTTTTTCACCATCAGTCTCTCTCTCCTCACATCTGTTTTTGGAGGGAGAGCAGCAGGCCGAGGCCTTTAAGGGCTGGAACACGCCCGCGATGTCCAGGTGATGTGAAATTCAGAAATGAACATGACCGCTGTCACTTGTCGGGAAAGCAAGTTGGTCTTCGTACCTTGACCTTGATTTCGTTTTCCAGTTCAGCGTCCAGGAAGTCCAGGGTCACCGGCTCCTGGAATTTAGGATTCTGGGGCCAGAAAGAGAAGATTTTAGAATTCTGAAAACACACACTGAAATTACTGTAAGAGCAATGACCGAATTCCTCAGACTGCAGCTAGACATTTCCACCGACAACAACTTGTAATCTTAACTCATTTAAAACATGGACCAAAAACACAGGTGTGTTCATAATTATGCAATGAAACTATTTTGATTCTAAAATTGGCCAACAATTGGAAAGCATAATCAATTTCAGGCAAAGCAAAACATTTTTTGCAATTTTGTTTTTAAATGGGCCCAATGCTTATGTTCAGCATTGTACATATTACATACAGTAGGTTTAGAATTGTACTTACATTTCTGAGGTGAAATAATATTTTATTTTAATGTATTATTTGAAGATGCAATTTAATAATTGAACCAAATAAATTAAAAATAAAATTAATCTTATTTGGCAACTGAATATCCAGATAAATTAGAAGTTATACTGTGGGAATGGAATGATTTGGTCATTTTTGGGTTCCTTTCTTGCTGTGAAGTAACGATTTCACAAATTGTCCGAAAAAGGTTTGACAATTATCCAATACAGTAACCCTATACTCCACATCGCTCTCCCTAAACAACAATATCTTGTTGCCGCGTTTACTCTGGACTTCATATCCAGAACACATGTCTAAAGGGAAATTCATGGTTGGAGGCATAAACACAAATTCATCTGGCCCTGATAAAAGGTCTGTCTGATAGTGGGGTCATGACCACTCGTTACCACCACAATGCAATTTTTAAACAAAGAGCTCAGCAGACAGGGGTGTTCTTTATACAGCTCAGTGAAACAACTACAGTACCATCATTCACCACAGGGCCCTAATATTTCATTTG
Organism: Aldrovandia affinis; assembly: GCA_029706075.1. Lineage (NCBI taxonomy): Eukaryota > Metazoa > Chordata > Actinopteri > Notacanthiformes > Halosauridae > Aldrovandia > Aldrovandia affinis. Next base: position 354,474 of record JAINUG010000175.1, read on the forward strand.
TAATACTTTATACAGCAAACCAACCTATCAATCAATGAGATGAGAAATTACAGAAGAGAAATGGATGAACAAGAGACAATAATGCAAAGATAGAAGTTTATTGCATGTGTTGGCAAACGGAAACAAACAAAAAACAAACCCCCGCAAAACCAAGACCATGCCAAATGGCACACATAACACCACAGATGTTAAAGTAACAGGTTCAATAAGATGGATTTGCCAAGCATCAGGCCAGGGAAAGACTAATGAAAAAGAGAAGAGTTTCAGAAATGAACTGGACTCAACAAGCATCATGTTAACAAAAAAAAAACATAGTTCCCCTTCCCTTTGATATATAAACAATTGGTATCTAACAAACATGTAAATAAATGGTCCCTCGCCAAAAGTTACTGGAGGCAGACGGGGGAAATCGGATGTTGTGCGGTAAACATGTAGCTCTGTTTGCTGAGAGCGGTCTACCGCAAATGGCACCGTCAAAAAAATGGAAAAGAAAATGTAGAAAGATCATGTGACTGAAATTGACAGGTCCTGAAAATGTGCATAAATGCTCTTAAAGGAAATAATATCCAAGTAACTGACTGAAGTGGGAAGGCTGTCATTGTCAGTATCTGCTATTGTAATAAAAAGCATAGCTTGGAAACAATGTTTCACAATGAATTCGCCAACATGGAAAGCCTTTTGATCGTAAATTCTTCAAGAAAATAATGACATATATGGTTTACATCCTCCATATGGAATTCCAAGCCCTTCATTTTTTGAGCTGGACTTAAGAGAGACTATTAACGCATGGGTAGCAAGATCAATGTGGTATATATTTGTGATTTATGATTTTTTAAATACTGAAATGATTATTGTTGTGGTGGTCTGGCTTTGTTTGGTCAGCTTGTTTCATGATTGTGATGTTCTGGAAATGTTTTTAACACATTAAAATGATAAAATTATTTCCAGGGTCATTCTCTCAAATTCAAATTCTCCAAATTGTCTATAGATAACCTTCTAGTTTCTGCATATGCAAATCTAACTGGAGCTTGATATGTGACGCTTTCTTGCAAATAATTATTTTGTATTTAATTTAAAATGAGTTAGAAGTGCCAAGAGCTTACCTTAATTCTGGATTCACCATTTCATATGTTGAATACTGGACATTACAACAGCTGTCAGCAGACAGCAGTAAAACTCAAAGGTCAAAAAAGTCATCAGTCAACCAGGCGGATTGAGAACAATTCAGAAGAAATTGGGTTCTGTGCAAAATAGTTTTTACAATGTATGTTGTTTTAGTGTCTGCTATTGGGAAATTATATGATATGTGAAATCTTATCAGATTTAAGATTCATAGCTTGTTGTTATGGAAACTGTGATTTAATTTGTTAACTGAAATCTTGATGTGGACTGTGTTAATCAGTAGCCGTATAAGATCTTTTAAAAATCTGTCTGCTCTCACAGTTTCGATCTGAACTAGACTTAAGAATCGACTGTATTGACTTTTCAAAGATACGTAACTAATAAGCAGTGATGTAAGAAATTTAGGAATGAAATGCACACCAACTGAATCTGGTTTCCGTTTTTCAGGCTTCCTTTGAGGCTTTTGAAGATTCGGAAATAAATGTATTGTTGGTTCATGAATTACAGTATGAAGAAATATATGATAATTACAATATTAGGAGAAAACAATAGAACAACATTTATTCGCAAGCCATGCATGACTGAGCCTGTGTTAAGTGCAGTTACACAGTGCAGATTTACCAACGTATACATAACTTTGAACAGCCAAATAAAGCAATTTTAACCTTTTGTTATTTGCATAAGACTTTTCTTTTAATTCCAGGGGCCTCCAAATTAATAATTTGCGCAGCCAACAAGCAAAATAACCCTTGCTTCAGTTCATTATTCTAAGTCATGGACAAACTGCAATAGACTGGCAGGACTGGGATTGGATCCAAACAGGCGCCTCTGTTCCCACCTCTGGCTCGGCCCACGCTGTGTGTCTCTATGGGCTGGGGTCCGTTTGGTTTGCATGAGTCGCCCTCGTTACGGTGGAATGAGGGAAAAGCAGACTCCCATCCTCCGCGTTTACACCCTGGAGTCATTCCGTCAAGACCACGCTTCCGAGAGGAGAGAGGTCCTGACTCCAGAATTACTTACAGAAAGTTTCATCAAACCCGTCAGACGTACATGACACCTCACACGCATGTAGACTTTGACAGCAGTGCAGAGTCTTGATCTTTTAAAAGCATCTGGTTAGGATTTGTTAAGACGCATCCATATTCACGAGACACAAGGCTCACCTTTAGCCACCTATGGCAAACAAAGGGATGCACTTACAGCATGTTTCAGTGTCCCGCCTGGAGTTAGAAACAGGAAGAGGGTTGTTTTGAAGCAAGACAGCATTGCATAAAAATATTTGGGGTATTTGAAGAAATGTTTGGGTCTGTGTCTACATGTTGAAGATATGCGATACAAATAAATAGAGAAATCAAAATAAATCATGATTCCATTCATTTAGCAGCAGAAATGGTCAGATCCAATTAACTTTACAGAGCCTACCTTGCTCATATACTACCCAATTACACAGCTGGACCTTTCATGAAGCGATCCTCATTAGACACTATCTTGTGCAGCCACACAAAAGCAGCGCTCAACCTTGAATCTGCAACCTCTCGTGTACAATCCCAGTCCCCTGAAGACTAATCACGCTGCTGATAGAGCGCAGTGATGGACTAATCACACTGCTGATAGAGCATAGTGATGGACTAATCACACTGCTGATAGAGCGCAGTGATGAAGACTAATCACACTGCTGATAGAGCGCAGTGATGAAGACTAATCACGCTGCTGATAGAGCATAGTGATGGACTAATCACACTGCACAGTGATGAAGACTAATCACACTGTTGATAGAGCACAGTGATGAAGACTAATCACACTGTTGATAGAGCGCAATGATGAAGACTAATAACACTGCTGATAGAGCGTAGTGATGAAGACTAATCACACACAGTGATGAAGACTAATAACACTGTTGATAGAGCACAGTGATGAAGACTAATCACACTGTTGATAGAGCACAGTGATGAAGACTAATCACACTGTTGATAGAGCACAGTGATGAAGACTAATCACACTGTTGATAGAGCACAGTGATGAAGACTAATAACACACAGTGATGAAGACTAATCACACACAGTGATGAAGACTAATCACACTGTTGATAGAGCACAGTGATGAAGACTAATAACACGCAGTGATGAAGACTAATCAAACACAGTGATGAAGACTAATCACACTGTTGATAGAGCACAGTGATGAAGACTAATCAAACACAGTGATGAAGACTAATCACACACAGTGATGAAGACTAATCACACACAGTGATTAAGACTAATCACACTGTTGACAGAGCACAGTGATGAAGACTAATAACACACAGTGATGAAGACTAATCAAACGCAGTGATGAAGACTAATCACACTGCTGATAGAGCGCAACGATGAAGACTAATCACACAGTGATGAAGACTAATCACACTGCTGATAGAGCGCAACGATGAAGACTAATCACACACAGTGATGAAGACTAATCACACTGCTGATAGAACGTAGTGATGAAGATTAATCACACACAGTGATGAAGACTAATCACACTGCTGATAGAGCACAGTGATGAAGACTAATCACACTGTCGATATAGCACAGTGATGAAGAATAATAACACGCAGTGATGAAGACTAATCACACACAGTGATGAAGACTAATCACACTGCTGATAGAGCGCAATGATGAAGACTAATCACTTTGCTGATAGAGCGCAGTGATGAAGACTAATCACACTGCTGATAGAGCGTAGAAGTATTTGAGAACAGACTAAAATACAGCAGCTGTTGACCTCTGTTTGATTAGGTATCAAAATATGATGTTAAAAAAATTAAAACATTTTGCACAACGGGTGCATATGAAACCAATTGTAACCTATGAAAATGGAAGTGTGTAGAAACAGCTGTCATGAGGCAGTGATGGCAGAAGGCAGGCCAGCTGTCACACTCTGTCCCTGCCCACCAGGGGCAGCCATGCTCACCCATGCCCTATCTGCCACACAGCGATCCCACGCTGTGGCCGTGTGTTAATTAATCAGAGCCATCTTTGTCCTGTGGACAGAGCTGGCAAACCAGTGCCCGGCCCAATCCAGCACAATCACAGCACGCTCTCAAACGCACAAGTATTTAAATGTCTTACTTAAAATACTTTTTTTGAGAAACCAAATTCAGGTTTGGGAGAAAAAAAGGGGAAATGTTGTGGTAAGATTTAAATAAAAAATGTAAAACCAAGTCTATATAGTTTCTTCAAAAACATATTTGAATGGGTAAATAAACAAATTACATATGACATGACATATACAAATACAGTGTACTCTAGATTTTATGTTTTTGAAGTGTACTTACTACTTTGATATTCTTCCTTTTTGGGGGGTGGGGAAATCGGCGGACAAAATGGCTAAATATTTCACTGATGTCTCTGCAGTGACGCTATCTAAGACTCTATGAGTATACCAATGAAGCTATCAGAATCAAACAGCACCGCTTTTCATGCTTATGAAAAGAACAGTTTTTTTAAATGCTTTGGAATGAACAGATCAGGATCTTGTGAAGATCACATTTGGCCATACATTTATTATTCAACATACGATTTAAAAAAATATCATACGGATGACATTAGATATCAAGAGGGGAAAGGCAGGAGGTACAGAGAAACAGATTTATCGATATCACCGTTTCATATCAAAACGTCTTGGCCAATTATGCTTGGTTGGCAAGATGGCAGTGGACACATGCGGCCCTGATTGGTCCACACGGAGATGCCGCATTACAAATACGCAACAGCGTTTCATGTCTGCATGTGTTTCACTGAAGAGTCATATACGGGTGATCCTCTGCCGTGTCTAATGTGCACTGCGTCTCCCGTACATATGGCAAGAGTTACGCACGGCGTGGACACAGGGCGGATGAAAAAAACAACAAAAAAAGCAATGTCCTACCCCAAAATCACTATGGCATGGCCATTTCAATTTACAACAGAGCGGTACGGCATGAAGGAACGGAATTCAAAGCGCGAATCTCCATACTATAGGGGTGAAAGGTCGGGGGAAATGTGCAGCGAGCCAGGCCTTTAATCCAGACTCCGTATTTACATCCATTCAGCATCCAGCTGCAGCTGCTTCTGGAGCAAACAGCAGCAGTCGCCTTCGGACAGAATGAAAACACATGGCAACATGCGCGCGCACTCTCTCCACGCTGTCGACAGCTTATGGAAAACCAGAAGATTAGGATCGTTCACTTTGTCCCTTTCATTCTGTCACTCTGCGGCTCAGAACACCACAGGCCACAACTCGAGATGATCGAGGATAACGAAATTACAAATGGCCAACCACAACGCTGGCCTAAGGCGCTCATTGTTTCTGACGGAACATGCAGAGTTTGTTAAACGCTGCAGCAAACCCGCAAAGGAAATGTTGTGAGATAAGAAAGTACTACAAAGGGAATGTAGAGAGATAACAAAGTACCACAAAGGGAACGCACCTTGGGTTGCAGGTTGGGATGAAGCAGGACGTAGCCGTTGGGGTCGATGGCAAAATAATATCCGTTGGGACCGATCTAATGGGGGGGAGGGGGTTATGTTATCCGGTAGAGTGACCACATGAGTCTTTAGTGATGATATACATTTTTTACATCAACATCAACCCACCCCACCCTCTGCATACAGATTACGTATTTATGAAGTGTGTGTTGGAAACCTGTAACCCACACAATATTGACCTGTTGTTACATTATTGTGACCCATGAGCCTTAACTGAATCGTCTGCAGAATAGGATTTAAGCAGGATTTAGCATAACTATAACAATAGACAAGTAGAGTTAACATATATTAGCATTATCATCATTCTATGATGAAAATATCACAATTACACTACATTAGTAGATTACTACATTTAGTTTAATTCAGCGAATGCAGAATGACTGAAGGTCAACGTGTACATCTATAGTAGGTACACATCTATAGTAGGTAGGTGCATTGGGTACTGCTTCAGCAACGTATCAATGCTTAATTGCACCGTCCCTAACAAACAAACTAATAAATAATAGTGTGTGAGTTGCTTACAGTGAAGCGGGGTGTTAGCCTCTTAATGTCTTCTAGAGATACATCGACAGCCATCACTCCCAGAATCAACTGATTCTGAACGAAAGGTGAAGAAATAGTGTATTAGGACCAGCAGAAGCAGAGCAGGGGCAGTCAAAACTATTAATCACGAGGCCTGTCAAAGAAGCAGCTGAGGGGTTTGGATTAATACCTTTTTTGGGGATTTGTCCTTAGTGTCTTCTGGGGCCGTCTTGTTGAAAACCGGAAGGGTTCCTGTAATTACAAGGCCAAGCTCCTGGGGTCCAAATGCGTCACACACACACAAACACACACACACACACACACACACACACACACACACAAACATACACATACACAAAAGAAAAACGGAATGACAGAACACCACAAGCAGAATTTAGATCAACTTTCATTTTTCATCTGCAAGTCATATTTAGTGAGGGCAGCCCTATTGATTTGCGATCAAATATAACAGAGCGAGACTTAATCCTGTAATAGAAACAACATTTCCAGTTAAGCTCAGCTGTAAGATTATAATGTGTTCAAATTCCGTTCCGATAAAAAGAATGCCATGCATTGTGGGCCATGATGCTGGTCCAACATCTGCTCAGTTTCTGCTCAGACAACTCCTGGGTCAACAGCCAGCTAACCACAGACATAGGTCTTATCTCACACTTTCGGGTAAACTTCTCTAAATAGCTCTAAATGCAAGATTATCGTCTAAAAATAGACATGGCGGTTTTCGGTAAACTAACAAATGTCAGATTTTACTGTATTAATCGCAGCCAAAGATTAAGAGTGCACAAAAACACCATTCATTTGTGTGACTTTGGCAAGAGAGCAATGACACGAATTCACTTCTCTGTCCAGAGTAGTCTGCTGTCATGCTGTCTCATTCATCCATTCATGCAACCTGATATTTACTGAAGCTCACAGCCCCAGGTACCGCAGCATGGACACACCTGAGGCTTACTGAGTCCTCGCTTCTGTGCGGTCCCTGTCGAAACTACGAAACCACTCTACTGTCTACCCAATGACTACTTTTGTGATGTAAACTAAACAAACCACAATTGGAACAGCTATTAATTAACTGTCAACGCACAAACAAAGTGAGGTTTATAAGTCACCCTGGATAACAGCGTCTGCTAAATGCCCAAAATATAAAATGTAAATAAGTGCATAACTTTAATGAGGAAGAAATAGTTCCTCTTAGCAATGTGTCTGAGAATGTCAGTCAACAGTGTGACAGAGGGTAGAGATCTGAGTGCAAAACTAGGACTTCAAATCCCCCAGATTCAAATCCAAAGCATGACTGTTCTACTGTATATATGCTTGAGTAGGGCACTTAATCTGAACTGCACCAGCCGCAAAAATGGAAAATAAATATTTGTACAAAAAATGGAAAATAAATATATGCTTTGTAAGTTAGCCTGGGTTACAGGTGCTGGCTCAGGAAATGAACGATGTAAAGAAAGTAGCGTCCCACACCAGTGCGTCCAGGTAGACGTTGGTCCACTGGACCTGCTTAGCCTCCTGGTCCGCCAGAACCATCGGTCTCCCCAGCACATCCAGGTACTCCTGCGGGAGAATCGCAGGGTTCAGACACAGCACACCCCTGTCAGAGGGATGGAGAGACACAGACTGAACGGGGCTGTTGGGGGTCACCTGTGTGTTGATTCGAATGGCTCCGATGGAGGGAATTTCATAATAGTATCCTGGGGAAAGAAACAATGTGTGCGGCTATTTAATGCAGCTTTAAAAATGGAGAACATGAACAAATAATAAAAGCCTATTCCGTAGTTCATTCTTAAAAACAACCCTGATTGTCCCACTTTTACAATCAAATGTAATGCTCACTTTAAACACAAACCAGAAAATGATATTGCTTTCCCTGTATCACTTTTGATTAAAGCAGGAAAACCTTGAGTCTTGAAGGTCTCTTCACATAAAAATCAAAATTTTGGGTTTTGTCCATCTTTTCACAATCTGTTCATGACTAAAAAAATCACTAGACACAATTTTGAGGCAGCTTAGATATTTAAGCTCGTTTCTTCTATATGGCACAATTTGGGAAAGCGAAGGAAGAGATAGAAATGAATTTGTATTTTATGAACTGCATTTTTATAGAATTTTATGAATGCGTTAGTCTCATGGCACGTGTGCATGATTTTGTCCTGGATGCATATTAAACCATTGCAAATAAATCATACAATTGTGTTGTTATTTATCCAAGAGAAATACCCCATTGAGGCTGAAATCTGTTTTTCAAGGGGAACCTGAAAATTTGACTCATTTTCCTAGACTGCATGGTTTTTGCTTACAGGCTAGAAAGAAAGAAATGCATTATGGGAGATTGTAATTTCAGCAAAGTGAACAGGAAGTTGCAGAGAAAAAAACCCCTATATTTTAACTTGAACAATTCTTATAATCAGCAAAAAAACAAAAAACATTCTGTTCATGCTACAATAAGGATGAAGGAAAAATCTGAAAAAATTATCCTTTAAGAATGCTGAATGCTGATATTTTCATACAGCACAATGAAATAACAGCTGTGTTGAACCCTTTGTTTCGTATACATACGTATAAACAGATACCTTTGTTGGCGCAGGCCATCCGCTGCACAGGTCCTTTGTCATAGTTGTGCTGGCCAACGGAGAATGTGAATATGCGCACCTGCAAAAAGAAACACCAATTCATGGATCAAATTCATCACTCCTCAGAAATTCATCTTTTGATATTAATTTTAGCCACATTTAAACTCCTACAGTATAAATGGGTCATGTTTAAGAGAGAAACCTGAATGAGAAAACAAAACCCAACCCCTCATGTTGACACAAACCCTTCTCCGAATCTAAACTTAAATCTATCCGCTCCAGACACACACATCTCTACATTTACAATTAGCAGACACTCTGCTCTGGATATTTTACTGAAGAAAAGTACCTTTGCTCAAGGGTACAATAATTGAACCTGCAAACTCTGAGTTACAAACCCAGTTCCCTTATCATTATACGGCACTGCCACATGGGTTCCCAGGTTCCGACCGTTCCTCACCCAAGAGGCCACTCAACTCCTAGTCCAGGCCCTGGTGATCTCACATCTGGACTACTGAAATTCCTTGCTGGCAGGCCTTCCGGCCTGTGCCATCAAGCCACTGCAACTAGTCCAGAACGCTGCCGCTCGTCTGGTGTTCAACCAGCCGAAGTTCACCCACGTCACCCCTCTACTCTCCTCTCTGCACTGGCTCCCCATCGCAGCATGCATCAGATTCAAATCACTGGTGCTTGCTTTTCAAGCGGCCAGAGGTACTGCTCCCCCTTACCTCCAGTCACTCATCACTCCCTACACCCCTCCCAGACCCCTCTGCTCCGCCTCCTCTGGTAAACTCACTGTCCCTTCCCTCCGGGCGCCTGGCAGCCGCTCCTCGCGGTCTCGCCTCTTCTCTGTCCTGATCCCTCGCTGGTGGAACGACCTTCCGCAATTGGTCAGGACCGCGGAATCACTTGCGATCTTCCGCAAGAGACTCAAAACCCACCTCTTCAGACTCCACTACCACTGAACTCTGTCCATCTAGCTAAATTGTCTTCACCACTGTTTACTTGTTCAACACTATACTCCCCCAAAAAAAAAAAAAAAAAGTACACTAACGTTTTCCTTCCCGGTGTTACAGGTATGGTACGCAGCTGCCTGCAATGATGTCTATTGCTGTATTACTGCACTGATCTTGTGCGCTAACTATGATTGTTCCTACCATGTATTAATGCACATCTTGTAAGTTGCTCTGGATAAGAGCGTCTGCTAAATGCTTAAAATGTTAAATGTAAAATGTCCCTCAATGTCATGGCTGTGCTCTGCCCCTAGCCCGGTGGTTCCTAATCTTGGCTCTGGAGGGCCACAGGGTCGCTGGTTTTTGTTGTTTCTCAGCACTTAACTGATCAATTAAAGTGGTTGATTATACAGTCAACTATCCGCACCTGGTTTCAAAAAGCAGCAACGCCATGGGGTGTTCAGAGCGCATGCATGCGTATCGAAAAAGGTGCAGGCAGTGCTTGAATTTGGCCGGAGCTCACCGGGACGCAGTGCCGCCACTTCTTAATTTTCAATGCCTGCGTCCCGCGGGACTTAATTGTGCGTCCCATTACTTATTTATGATGAACGGTATTCACTTAAAATAAGTCCATTTCCAACTTTTCTGTGACTTTTGAGAGGTGAAATGAGTTTCCATTGATAATTAGAATATAAAATAAGATCCAGGTTGTAAAAGACTATTTTACACCCAATAATCATATTTCCATAAGAACGGTTGATGGCTTCGCCTTCGACACAGGGCTACGGCAGCAAACTCATAGTACAAGGGGGGGGTGTAATTGGATACCGAATTGGGAGAGAAATGGGATAAAAATCTGAAAAAAAAAAAAAAATCCATGTTAGCATGGCTAAATAATGCGTCAGACAAAAGAAAAATAAATGATCAGGATAATCCACCACTGGCTAGCTCAGATGCAAACTGTCCGCAGAACGAAAGCGTTATCACAAGCAATGGAGTTCTGTGAGACCGTCCCTGCCAATCGCCCACCACAGCGGCAGACCTGAAAAGTGAGTCCCTGCACTTATTTTAACCCAATTAACTCAAAGTACTGGGTGCAGGTAAAGTCTGCTCTATGTTCTGGGACTGAAGACAGGGGAGGTGTCAGAATCTGGTCACAATCCTCACTCCCGGATCAGTCGCTGCTCCATTTCACTTTGTGCTGAATACAGATCAGTGAAGCTGGCTGAACTAAAGCTTTTTCTAAATGCTTTTCCCTTTTGCTCCCAATTTAGAGCGCCCAATTGTATTGTAAGCCGCGCTGGCTGCAACCTCTGCCATAAAGCCAGGAGAGTGTGGACAAGCACGCGCTCTCCTCCGAAGCACACGATTCTTTTCACACCCGCAAACCCTGCGCTCATATAAGCTCACTCCCTTAACCACTATGCCAGACTGCCACCCACAAGTGGCCTATCGACCGAAACGTCTTAACTTCATATCCATCTGGACAAATGGATAATGTGCAACAATGTGAGCCAGGGTTTCCTAGATAGGGGCATTTGTGAAGTGAAAAAGTGATTTAACAGATGTTAGTTTCTACAGATCATATATGTCTTGGCTGTAAATCTCATGGTGCTCAACGTAGTCGTGAAACCTTCTTTTCTTTGTTGTACTTCTCGAAGATTCCCCTGAGCCCTCTCCTCTCCTCCATCCGTGAACAGCATGATGATCTTGTTGCAGTTGGCCCGCGTCACGTTCGCCTGAGAGACAATAGAAACGCACAAACCATGGTTGTGTTCGAAACCGTTCACTTGTTCACTCATTCCCTATTCCCTATGTAGTGTTCCCTATGTAGTGTTAATGATTAAACTTTTCGGACACTACATTTAATGTCATTTGCGTCAAAAAAAAAGTGCCGGATATTCAGGTGACGCAAGCGGACGCGCCCAGTATCACGTAAACAAACCGAGCACTCATGACAGCAGGTTGAAATGTACTCAGGTAGTATCAGATTTGCATGTTCAGTTTTTAATGTGAAATCCCAAATAAATTGTTGAAATTTTAATGATGTGCAAGTGTGATTTTGTCAACTGTGGTGCTGTCTGCTAGCCACTGCTTTAGCCACCAATAGCTACCGTTATGGAAGTCGTGAGCTAATTAAGACAAGACCGCACTGCATTGTGGTATATGGGATAAATTGTAGGGTACATTCGCTGTGAATTGTGGGTATTTTATAGTGGACTATATAGTGAACGAAATTAACCGTTGAGAATTCGAACACCACTACAAAATGGCGAACACACTATATAGGGAATAGGGAATGGTTTCGAACACAGCCCATGATTCTCCTCCTAATGACCTCCATGCGGAAGAAAACTGAGGAAAAGCAAAAGACCGTTGTAGATGCACTTTTAAACCAGCAGATGGCGGTATTTAACAACAAAGCAGTAGGTCCATTTGCCCATTTGTAGATTTCCTTTTGTATCAATAAAGACTCTTATGAGAGATTATACAGTTAAATTCTAATGAAGCTGCAATAGGCCAATGATAAAGAGATGCAAGGCAATGAGAGGAGTTTGTTATGATACTTACAAAGGCCAGCTGCTCAAAGGCAAACTCAAAGCCAATTTTGTAGTCTGTGATCCCATTGGCTGTGATGTTTTGCACCGCACCCTTCAGTATCTTCTTGTTGCGGACGTTAGCCTGCACCAGGTGGTGGAAGCACCCGAAGGCAGCGTTTTTCACCTTGGTGTTGAACTGAAACAGAGGAGTCACAGCCAGTCAAATGTGGAGTCATGACCTGCAGCACTGAAAGGAGCTGTGCAGTGGCTCTGCTTAAAAGTGTGGAGATGACAAATGCAGTCAACAGAGGTTGTTCACAGGTTTGCAGCCATTTCCTGAATCATACAAAGTTTCAAAGCATACGGCATTTGACCATTTTCACAGTTAATACATTGGCCATTTATATCGACTGTATGGCAACACTTGGATTGTTTAAAAACATTTTAATCTAGTTTCTTTCCTCTTGCTTCCACATTTGAATGCCCAATCCCATTTGTAGGTCTGTCCATTCGCAGTACAGACCAGTGCACACGTCCCCTGAAATGCATGTAGCCAGTCACCACTTCCTTTCATCCTGGAGGACCTGACCAATCAGATGAGTCGCAGTGAGACAGTGAGAACCCTGCCTGACCAATCAGAGGAGTCGCAGTGAGACAGTGAGAACACTGCCTGACCAATCAGAGGAGTCGCAGTGAGATAGTGAGAACCCTGCCTGACCAATCAGAGGAGTTGCAGTGAGATAGTGAGAGAGAGAGGTGGAGGGAGGGAGGGTGAAAGAGAGAAAGGTGGAGGGAGGGAGGGAGGGAGAAAGAGAGGGGTGGAGGGAGGGAGGTACACTGTTACACTGGAATTAACACTAAGCTGTGTGTGTGTGTGTGTGTGTACTGTATGAATTGACTGCTGAGCTGTGTGTGTGTGTGTGTGTGTGTGTGTGTGTGTGTGTGCGTGTACTGTATGAAATGACCACTGACCTGTGTGTGTGCACGTGTGCGTGTTACCTTGATGCCTGTAACGCTTAGTGATAATCACCTGAAAAATTCCCTCGAGGTTCTGCAGATGTGACAAGGCTATCAGAGGGATTGTCCCTCCTGGTCTCATTGCTCAGGCGAACACGCAGGAGTGGATTTGGTTTCTGGCCTATCCAATCACATTTAAAAAACAGTGCTTAGCAGCTAATACAGCAGTGAAACTTCCAGACACCTCTGGGGTGTAGCTGTGTTTTCGATCATGTATCTTGTTTCTATGGTGCCGCTGTAAAAACTGCAGGAAGAGAAGGGACGAAGGGGGTGCAGTGCCTGATTAATGGTGCTGGTTATGGTTCAATAAGCCAAGGAAGTCCACACACATCCATATTCTTCAGCATAATGCGGTACAATGGCAGTGCCCCCACCTGGGTATCAAACCTGCAACCCCTGAATTGCAAGCCCAGTTCCTTAACCATTACACTACACTGCCACCACTTTAGCACGACATCTTTAGTGGAAACACACAACAAAAAAAAACACAAAAATGGGTCACTGAACGTGAGGGGGGAAACCCCAGAAAAAACATGGCCAACACTCGTAAAGCAAAGAACATCCCAGCTGGGACATGTAGCGTCCTCACAGCTCCGGAAGATTCTGGCGCTGTGGGTGGACAGTGGCACACCTGTTGTTGAGGGCCTTTATGGCCTCCTGCATCTGCAGCTAGTCCGAGGCCTTCCACACGTCTCTGATCTCCTCCCACCCACTGACCGCCACACGGGCCGTGCACGTGAACTCCATCAGGTGCAAGGCCGAGTTGCTGGTGCCTTCTATCGCCATCTATCTTCATCAGCAGGGGGCGCTGTACCTTTTGTGAGTGGCCACTGAAAATCAGCTGGGAGACCTGACAGTCTCCGGCTGTTTAAAAAGCCATTTAAAAACACATACAAGGGCAGAGACATACTGACAGCTGGTGCTCTAGTTAGGAAAACCTGGAGCAGTCTTCAGGTCAGCAAATGCTAAATCTCCATCCCACGAGTCCCCACACTGCTGTCATGGTCACACTAATTACGGAACAGATCACTCTTGATAACACCTTTGCACCAGACTCCAGCGTCGATCAGTACTTCATTTTTGCTTGTGTATCTTTTAGAAATGTAGAACAACAGTGGTGGTCCATCTCCTCTTGGGAAAGAAGTATGGCAGTGTGAAACAGAGGTTTTTTTGTCTTTCGAAGGAAATGTTTAAAAGGTAACATGCATGTTTATACACCTGAAATCAGTAGTTTAATTCAACACTTCACTGTTGGCACAGTGCCACCAAAACTCTAAATATCAGCAGCAAAATTCATCATTGGTTGAAAGTAGTGATTTGGTTGGTGTGTGAAGCTCAAATTCATCAAAGTATTAAAATAATGAATTTATGCCTAAAACAGTTTTCCAGGCTTAGTCACTTTTGTACCAAAAAAAACCATGTTTCAGTTTAAGAGTCTAATAAATTGAAAAGCCACGTTCAAAATGGATGGCCTACAAAAATGTCTGGTATCAATTGGGGCTCAACATTCTTTCAGAGTCATTTGAAGGCTTCTCGGAGAACATTGGAGCTGTAAAATGAGATCAACGCCAATTTCCCATCTTCCCCTGCTGGGTACGGGGGTTGCCGGCAGAATTTAAATTCAGCTTGGGAGACAGAATGCAGACAACTTAAGACAAATCCATATTTAATTATTTCACAGCTCTCTGCCTACCAGCCCGAATCATCAGAAGAGACACATTTCAGCCGTGCATCACCCTTCTGCATCTCGTGAAATTTCTGGAAGTTAGGCCACACTGCGTGTGATTTAAGAGAAGTGAAAGCACTGTTACTTTGTAGGTTAAGCTTGCTTGCGTGTGGATTCCATTGTAAAATTGTCATGTTGTTTGAAGTTATGGCTTTCTCTCGACCTTGGGAAAAAAATTCTCCTCAACTACAGAGATTGAGTTGCCAGCTCCCATTTAGAGAAAATGTAAAAATGAAAAAATGTTACCAAAGTACCATGTCACTGCAGATTGAATGCACTGTACAGTTGCAAGGCTGTGTTTCATTCATCATACAAAATAATACATTGGGGGAAATGCAACGGAAAAAACAAATCATCAATATTAAACTGGGGCTTTGTGCAGAGTGCTCAAGGAATGCAACTGTTGAATGAAAGAGAAAAATGGCAGAAGCAGAGTTTCGGCCTGCGTCAAAATAGGGGATCGTTGATCCATCTCTTGAGACAACTGCTTTCCCGAAGGAAAACAAAACTACTGGCACTGTTCCAGTCCTCTGATCAATTCACAAACAACTGCTGCACACTCATATTAAAAATACGTCTCTGTCACAAATCCGGTAGCATTTCAGTTAGGTGCATAGTCATTGATCCTGAGTTTTGTTAAAAAATTATGTTGGAGTCGTTTTGGCCACTCGTGTAAAAGATGATGCTTCTGAAATGATCTTTTACACCTAGAAATAAATTCTCAGGTGTGTAGATGTCACCATAGTCCATAATACTCACATAAACCACGTTGACGTAGTCGTCATCGGACAAGGTCTCCAGCATTTCGTTGACGGAGGTCCGGATCAGCTTAAGGGTCAATCCAGAGACACTTCCACTCCTGAATCAGATAGAAAGCCACTGTGTAATATTACTGACTGACTGCATGCCTTATTTCACCTGTTCAAGCATCCATTTAACAACATTATGTCATGTACATAACTGCCCAAATAAAGGAAACACCTGAATAGAGACATGTATTGATATAGTTGAGATTCATATTTGTGTATTGATACATTGGAACAGTTGAAAGGCCCTGTTGCCGGTTTCAGAAATGTACAGTTTGAGCTTTATTATATCTGTTTTATTATGGATCATTTCATATGGAAGATGATTTTTTCGGCAGATGAGTCTGTTGATTCTTTCACACTCAAACAATCTTTACATTTTTTTTTGTCCTTAACAATTTCTAAACATGTTTCCCAATCCTGTCATTTGATCTTATAAACTATTTTTAATTTCACAAAAATAAAATGCCCCCCCAGTATAAGAGAGAGAAAGAGTAGATAAAAGAGTGACCTCTATCTGCTCTTCTGGCCAGAGCTGAGAGGTTTGCGCTCCAGCACAGCGGATATCTTATTAGCCGCTTGGTTGCATTCAGAGAGTGGAGGCTGCAGTCATGCTTTTGGATTGCTGTTTGTTGTACATGGAACAGCTCTCAGGTGTAAATGATTAATAATTCACTCACGCATCCACAAGAATCAACATGTCCTTCGGAGAGGCCGCCCCCTGTATATACCTGAGACACAAAAATGAAAATATAATATGATTTTTATGTACATAAACTGAGGGATGGAATGATTAAACACAGAGTTTGAATTATGACATTACAGGTCCAGAATGAGACCTGATGATATTTAGGTTTTAAAATAGTATATTTCAGACTAAAGTATCACACAAATGAGGGGTAAGGAAGGCTATGTCTGTTTTGCATTTTATGTCAAAGCCTGCTGTTAATAATTTAATTAGCCCAATAATTTACTGATAAGCTCATGACTGACTGCTGAAAACTGTACTTGTCCAGATATGCAATGTTTACCGATCTGATCTATGATCATCCGATGTTGGTGTATTCAGCGAATTGGGAAAACTCCAGGAGGGCCAGTGTGTATGTAGGTTTTCCTATGGCTGAATGAGCTGATTAGCTGTATACACCAACACCGGTTTAGTCCTGGATTTAGACCAGAGTAAAATATTTCATACAGGGACACAAGAGCAGTATGCAGCTGGCATTCACAAGCTTATCAATAAATGTAGCAAACATATCACTTTACAAAATGATTGGGCTCAATAAATAATTAAATGCAGGCATTGACATGAAATGCAAAAAACAATAAGACATGGCCCTTGCCCTCCCCATATTTAATGGGCAGCAAATGAATGGAGACGAACATCATGGCGAGACCGAGCCGTCACCTCCTTACCATGGCCGCCGCCGGACGTCGAACAGATCGATTTTGTTCAGCATTTTCCTCGAGCCCACCCAAGGAGAAGCTGTGATTGGACACAACGTGCCATCAGGTTTGCACCGACACAAGAGTCAATTTTCAGCACAGGTGATTTTATTCGCTCAGTGTATTAAACGCCCAAAGGGCTGACCATATCAAATAAATATCTGTCCCAAAAGAAAGGAAAAAAGTATGAAATATGAATAATGCAACAGATTTCAAATGATTTCAGATGCAAATGATTTCTCTGGAGGTAATTCTGCCTTAAAATTACCAGCAATGACTCAAACTCATGTCAGTCATGTGACAACCAAAATGTAATTTACGTGACCACCGTCACAGATTCCACAGACTCATATTCTATAGCCATACGCAACTCCATATTCTTAAAATTGAAGGTTCTGTCTCCCTACCACTGAAGCCAAAACATTCCAATTTGACTAATCTTCTGAAAATGAATTCAGTTAACACCCCTGCTCTTTGTAAAAGTACCATGGGATCTTTAATGATTGCTGTGAGTCAGGACCTCGGTTTAACATCTCATTCAAAGGACGACATCTCTCACAGCACAGTGCCCCCATCACTGTGTTTGGGCATTGGATTTCTATTTGATCCAGAGGGAGGACCGCTCCCTACTGGCCAACCAACACCTCTTCCAGCAGAAACCTTTTTTTCCCAGGAGGACAACCAAGTACTAAACACATCAAACCCTGCTTAACTTCAGCAGTGTGGCATTATAAGGGTGCAGGGTGGTGTGGCTGCTTAGCTTCAGTAGTGTGGCATGAGAAGGGTACAGGGTGGTGTGGCTGCTTGTCTTCAGCAGTTTGACATGAGAAGGGTACAGGGTGGTATGGCTGCTTAGCTTCAGCAGTGTGAGAAGAGAACAGGTGTTCGTTCCGAGTGCCTCACCTGGGAAGTAACGGGCCAGGCCAGTGGCACTGCCAAACACCTGCCACAGGAGGGTGGAGTCCTGCTCGCGGTTCTGCTTAAACACCTCCTCCAGAGCACTGGTCCAGTTCAGCTCGTTCAGAACAATAGTGGCTGTGACAGAGTAACAGAAGAGCATATGATCACAGTGGGGATGACACAGACAAACAGGCACAGGACAAAAAATGGAAACACCAATGTAAAGTCACTTAATGTGGTGTTGGGTCGCCACATGTATGCGTTGAGGCATAGAGTCTACCAGCATCTAGAATTCTGCAGCATGAATATGACACCAGTCTTTCACAAGAAAGTCAATCAGCTCACGCTTAGTTGATGGAAGTGGAGAATGCTGTCTCAGGCATTGCTGTAGATTATCCCATAAATGCTCAAAAGGGTTCAGATCTGGTGACTGGTAAGGCTGTGACATATTGACAATGTCAGTGACATGCCCCTCAAACCACCTGATGACTACTCACGCTCGGTGAATGGGGGCATTGCCATCTTGGAAGACCACAATAACAACACGGTGTCTATGCATGTTTGGTTCTTGTCTCCCTAATAACAAAAGCATTTAAATCTGAAACAGCTTTGAAATGTCAGATATGAAATTCCTGAAATTGAAAACACGAGTTAAACAAGGGGGCGGCACGGTGGTGCAGTGGATAGCACTGTCGCCTCACAGCAAGAAGGTCTCGGGTTCGAATCCAGGCCGGGGGCCTTTCTGTGTGGAGTTTGCATGTTCTCCCAGTGTCCGCGTGGGTTTCCTCCGGGTACTCCCGTTTCCTCCCACAGTCCAAAGACATGCACGTTAGCCTAATTGGAGAGTCTAAATTGCCCGTAGGTATGAGTGTGTGAGTGAATGGTGTGTGTGTGCCCTGCGATGGATTGGCGACCTGTCCAGGGTCCATTATTTATGCATGCTGGGATAGGCTCCAGCCCCCCCGCGACCCTGACCAGGAATAAGCGGCTTAGACAATGAGATGAGATGAGATGAGAGATGAGTTAAACAAGACAATTTTTACAGAAAGAGTGGCCATTGCTGTGCCAAAGCCTTCCCCTCTGATACGGACCAATCTGACATGAGCAGGGCTGTGACATTCCCTGTCACATCGTTGCCCTCCATCCACACAGATCCCTGCTCTTTCATATTTTTATATCCGATGCCTGGCTCGGACGGCAGCCAAACTTCCATTTCAACCTCCCAGCCAAATAATCAATGAAAACAGCCTACCTCTCGTCATCTTTCTCTCTCCCTCTTTCTACCCCTCTTCCACTCTGTCTCCCTCTCTTTTTTCCACTCCCCCTTTCAAATTGTATTTAAAGTGTATTTTTACAAAGTCTCAGTATACTGTACAGAGAAGAAAAAATTGAATAAAGTAGAATACAATATCAATAGAAATATAAAATAACAAAACAATTAAAATACTAAAAGGTGTAAACAGAGAGAAAAACACCAGAGATAAAAATTGGGGGCTGGGAGATCGGGGAAGGGTTTGAGCAGGGTACAGGGGCCAGACATGTATTAACAAAGGTAGGCCACCCATTGCTCAAGTTGAAAAGATAAAAATTTAATTCGGATTTAAAGATGGAGTCAGAGTCCCACTCTGAGTGACTTTTATTCATCCTAAATTTCTCCCACAGTGGTAATCTGAGATTAAATTCATAGACTTCAATCACCCTGAAAACAGCAGAAACTGACTTACAGTTCAACCGGGCAGCTAGATTTACAGACTGAAGACTCAGTGTTGTCGCTCCTGAAACGGTATCTCTGCACCATCGCATGCCAAGCAGCTGTCACACTGTGGCCATACTCTCCAAATGAATTATTCAATTTAGCCAAAGACAGCACTCCACATGGCATCGTTTTGACACTCAAAAGCAAGAGAAAGAGCAAACAGAAGAGACTTCCAACATTGAATGAGCTGCAAAAAATTGATGTGTGTACTACAATACATGTCCACTGTGTCTTGTTTATCTTTCATTCCTGTTTGTCCAATTTTATTATGTTTTGTCGTGTTTGGCCTCTTGGACAGGCTGTTATTGTAAATGAGAATTTGTTCTCAATTAACTTGCCTGGTTAAAGATTGGTTAAATAAAATAAATACAAATAAAACAACAAATCCCCTAGCACCCGCCTATGACTTGTGAAACACATGTCTATGAATAAGCATGACAGGTGAGCAGAAATGAGTTGGGTGTGCATGTATGCTTGTTCATATATCTGTGTGTGTGTGTGTGTGTGTGTGTGTGTGTGTGTGTGTGTGTGTGTGTGTGTGCACGTGCATGCGTGAGGGCTCTATGGTGTCGAGGTAGAGTGATAAAGGCTTGTGTAGCATGTGGTGCTAAAATCTCTGCCAGGCCCGGTGATCGTGTTTTGGATCAAACTGACAGAGAGATCACATTTTCACAGCGGTGGGCCACACCTCCGCTACCACGGTTACCCAACTGCCACACCTCCGCTACCACAGTTACCCAAGTGCTACACCTTCGCTACCACGATTACCCAAGTGCCACACCTCCACTACCACGGTTATTGAACTGCCACACCTCCACTACCACGGCTACCCAATTGCCACACCTCCACTACCACGGTTACCCAACTGCACACCTCCATTGCCACAGTTACCCAATTGCCACACCTCCACTACCACAGTAACAATACCCAACTGCCACACCTCCGTTGCCATGGTTACCCAACTGCCACAGTTCAATAACAAAAAGTCTCTTTAGGCACACCCACCGAGTTACCGTGTACCCGGCTAAAAGCATGCATCCTCTCCAGCTAATGCCATTTGACTAATGCTTTCTACAGGAAATGTAATTCTGTGGAACTGCCAGACTTGCTCTCCAGAAAATGTCCGCTACGGGTGAATCATGACCACACCATCTGATGATTATTATTATATGTCATTCCCGCGTAGTTTATGAACAACAAAATCGCTTCACCTACCATGAGCATTTTTCTGCTTTTCATGTTTAGTAGATTTTGAATGGTGAGCACATTTTTCATCCGCTTAATACATGAAACGCGCTGTCATTACGAGGGGTTGATGGATCAGTGCATGTTCTCCAGGCTGGGCCCACTGGCAAGAGCATCGGGCCAAACAACAAATCAAATATGCATGAGATCCATTATTCCTGTGTTTGTGTCACAGCGTCACGCCTCTGTCAGAAATGGCTTTGTTGGTCATTTGTATGGTATTATTAGGTTGGAAACAAAGAGCTCTATTCAAGTTGATTGTAAAATGCAATCTCCTTCATTTTGAGGGAAGGATTTATGACATGGGCTTAGAGCAGTGGTGATGGAGCCGTATCCTGCCAAACGCACCGAGCGCCCTTCAGCCTCTGCTCACAGGCCATCAGCTTCAGCCCATCTTGTTGATCGCCTGATAAATTGGGATTATTGATCGGTTTGGGCCCGGATCTTGACGTTCATGGGCCCTAGACCCCGCATCAGTTTTGTTTGGAGGTCCAGCTCTGATTTGGGGTCACAGGGAGAAAGGGGCCAATGTCTAGACAGAAATGAATGGTGTGTGTTCTGCAGGTAGATGGTGCAGATAAATGGTCTTTACCCTGAAAACAACACAAATGAATGGATTGATTGATGTACTGTTTGATCGGACATAGGGAACTGTGAGAATCCACATGCATGATTCACTAAATACTTCAGTACAACCATTCATAAATATACAAATTTACAATACATCTTGGCTCAATAAATGGTATTTTATTTGGGTGTGTGGCCTTGAGTTAAATTAAATGAAAACATTTGTGGCAGCCGGCAGAGGTGTATGAGAGGAGAGGTGGTGGAAAATAGATATGTGCGCTTCCCAGTGTTTACCTCTATGCCCATACATGGAGTTCCTGCGTTGCCACCGGTGAGATTGACAATCAAGTCAATGCCCATATATGGAGTTCCACAGCAATCGGGGAAATTAACAACACTTGTTCCTCATTCGCAACGCACAGCTGCAGGGAATCAACGCACGGATTGGAGACGCAAGAAAAGGGAAATCTCACACACACACACACACACACACACACACACACACAAATCAAAGGAGGACGTGAGTAGAGAGAGAGAGAGAGAGAGAGAGAGAGAGAGAGAGAGAGAGAGAGAGAGAGAGAGAGAGAGAGAGAGAGAGAGAGAGAGAGAGAGAGAGAGAGAGAGAGAGAGAGAGAGAGAGAGAGAGAGAGAGAGGTATTAACACTGTGTATTAACACTGTGTATGATCTTGTTTGGAAGGAGGAATCTGCTGTGTGCTGTTACCCGCGACTGTCTGAGAACCCGCCCCGTGATTGACCCTCGCCTGCCTGACTTACCTCCGCCTAGCCCAATCCTGGACCGTCTGAGATTCCGTCTCCGTGTGCCGAACCCTGCTTACGGATATCGACGAGACGATTGGAATGTGGATTGGACTGTATTGTTATGAGTAACATTTTACTCTTGCTCACGCCAAACCGCTAATACATTTTTGAGTTTAATCTATTTGTTGTGGACAATAAATGTATCGTTTTCAGTCACGTGAACACTCTCCCAACCCACGAGTGTGTCACATATGGTGGAGGATGCAGGCAACGTAACTGGACTGAAAACGATAATTACTTGTAACCAAAATAATGGAAACCACAGATTTAAAAGCTCTGATTGCGCAACTTATCACCAGCAGCCAACAGCAGCAGGCACGACATGAAGAAGCCATGCGGGTGCAGATCCAAAGTGCAGAGGAACAAAGGAGGCAGCACGCCCGTACAATGGAAATTCTAATCCAAAACACGGAACTCCTCCGGGCTGAATTAAAGGAGAGGTTCGATACCCAGGAGGAACACGCTCTCACCGAAAGGGTGCGCCGGGCCAACCCTGCAAAGTTTTTGGTGAAACAGACTCCCACCGATGACATCGAAACCTTCCTCCTCGGCCAGCCGAAAGAGAAAAGTGGCCAGAAGAGCAGTGGGTGGGTTTGATCGCGCCCTTCCTGTCAGGCGTCGTATATCAACGACCCACCGCGTCGCCGCCCCCTTATCAACCAAGACCGCCGGAGATGTTACGAGTGTGGTGAGACGGGTCACCTCGCCTGGAACTGCCCACGGTTGGGAGACGTCCCCATGCACAACGAGACAAGCGAGGCACACATCGGACAACCCTGCGGGTTGCTAACGGCCTGCTGGGCCGACGAAGGGGACACCTCTCACACCACCCCAGTCACCGCCAATGGAAAAGACACCACGGCTCTCCTCGACATCGGCAGCATGGTGACCTTGGTGAGGCCGGAGTTCGCCCACCTTCCCCACTTAGAGGGCACAATAGGAGTCACGTGCATTCACGGGGAGACCCGACAATACCGCACCACCCTACTGGACCAAAAGATGACCAAGGGGAGGTACACTGGGCCAGCAGGGGTAGTACCGGACCTACCTGTACCGGTCATCATCGGCCGCGACCTTCCCCTTTTCCGTCAGCTATGGTTTCATCTGGCTACAGGGTGCCAACGAACACCCTGAGGACCCGCAGCACCGCCACCTCCCAGGCAGCACCACCCGCCGACCCGCCTCTGTGGGTTCCAGGACGTCGATCCCCAAGCATCCACCGACCCGCTATCCGAGGGAAAGTCCAGTGCGGTGGCGGCCGTGGCTGAAGAAGAAGCTGGCTATGTGACAGCGAGGGAAGATGAGGGGACCCTACACAGCAAGGAGGGAGCTGACCTGGGAGAAATGTTCCCCCTAAACCCCGAAGCAGAGGTGAACCCGATGACTGGGCCCCTAGCTGGGAGGTTTGGAATGGCCCAACTTGAAGACGCCAACCTCACCAGCGCCCTGCAGCAGGTATCCGTGGTGGATGACCAGCTCATCAATGGGGTACGACAGCTCATCTATCCACATTTTGCCATAAAAAAATTGTTATATCAGGTTGTCCAAAAAGCTGGTGTGGTACAAGAGTTGTTGTTGGTGCCCTGCCAGTTTATCCCCTCTGTCCTTCAGCTAGCCCATTCCCATCAGCTCGGTGCTCACCTGGGAGTTGAGAAGACACTAGACCGAATCAGGGCGAGATTCTACTGGCCAGGAGTCAAGAAGGCCGTTGAAAACTTCTGCCGCAGTTGCCCGGAATGCCAGCAGGTGGCGCCAAGGCCCCACCTCCGAAACCCCCTAATCCCTTTACCTATAATTTCTGTACCCTTTAGCAGGATTGCTATGGACCTGGTCGGCCCGCTACCGAAAAGCGCTAGGGGACACCAATACATCCTGGTTGTCCTTGACTACGCCACCAGGTACCCAGAGGCTATTCCACTACGAACCATGGCAACTAAAGGAATTGCAAGGGAACTGATGATGATGTTCTCCCGGGTAGAGCTACCAGAAGAAATCCTCACTGATCAAGGCACCCCCTTCATGTCCCGCATCATGAAGGACTTATGTAAACTAATGAATATTAATCAACTACGCACTTCTGTTTACCACCCCCAGACTGATGGCCTTGTAGAACGATTTAATCAAACCTTGAAACAAATGTTTAAAAAAGTGCCATATCTGATGTTTTCCATCCAGGAGGTGCCCCAGGCCTCCACTGGCTTTTCACCCTTTGAGCTACTCTACGGGACATGGCCTCGGGGACTACGTCTCCCTCTCCCATCCCGCTACCTAAACCTCCCACCTCTCTGTCCTCCTTCTCACCCCTCCCTGACTCGGACATCCTTCAACTCGT
Source organism: Aldrovandia affinis (assembly GCA_029706075.1). Taxonomy (NCBI): domain Eukaryota; kingdom Metazoa; phylum Chordata; class Actinopteri; order Notacanthiformes; family Halosauridae; genus Aldrovandia; species Aldrovandia affinis. Next base: position 379,323 of record JAINUG010000175.1, read on the forward strand.
TCTTTCCCACCGTCCCACCACCTGCCCTCTTGATCCCATTCCTTCCCCCCTCTTCCAGTCCATTGCTATGGACATCCTCCCCTTTGTCTCTAATGTCATTAACTCCTCTCTTTCCTCTGGCTCTGTCCCCTCCTCCCTCAAATGTGCTCAGGTTGTCCCCCTCCTCAAAAAACCCTCTCTGAATCCTGCTGTCATCTCTAACTACCGACCTGTCTCTCTCCTCCCTTTCCTCTCCAAAACGTTAGAGCGGGCTGTCTATAATCAACTGTCTGCTCATCTCTTACAGAACGACCTGCTTGATCCCAACCAATCTGGGTTCAGAGCAGGCCACTCCACAGAGACTGCTCTCCTTGCGGTCACTGAGGCTCTTCACGTCGCTAAGTCCCGATCCCTTAGCTCCGTCCTCCTCCTCCTCGACCTGTCGGCGGCGTTCGACACCGTGGACCACCGGATCCTGCTCTCATCTCTCGTCGAGATGGGAATCTCTGGATCTGTGCTGACATGGTTTGAGTCCTACCTGGCTGACCGGTCCTACCAGGTGGCCTGGAGAGGATCCCTCTCCTCTCCCCGCACCCTCTCTACCGGTGTCCGCAGGGCTCGGTGCTAGGCCCTGTCCTATTTTCTCTGTACACCAAGTCACTTGGCTCTGTTATTTCTGCTCATGGTTTTCCTATCACTGTTATGCTGATGACACCCAACTGTTTCTCTCCTTCCCTCCATCTGATACCCAGGTCCCGGCTCGGATCTCTGCATGCCTGGCTGACATCTCCGCATGGATGTCCACCCACCACCTGAAGCTGAACCTGGGGAAGACAGAGCTGCTCTTCCTCCCAGCGAAGGGCTCCCGATGATTGATGCGTCAATCACCGTGGAAGGCTCCATAGTGTCTCCGTCCCAGTCTGCCAGGAGTCTTGGGGTAACCCTGGACAACCAGCTGTGCTTCTCGAGCCATATTGCAGCGATCACTCGGACCTGCCGTTTCTCCCTCCACAACATCCGGAGGATCCGACCGTTCCTCACCCAAGAGGCCACCCAACTCCTGGTCCAGGCCCTGGTGATCTCACGTCTGGACTACTGCAATTCCTTGCTGGCAGGCCGTCCGGCCTGTGCCATCAAGCCACTGCAACTAGTCCAGAACGCTGCTGCTCGCCTGGTGTTCAACCAGCCGAAGTTCACCCACGTCACCCCTCTACTCTCCTCTCTGCATTGGCTCCCCATCGCAGCACGCATCAGATTCAAGTCGCTGGTGCTTGCTTTTCAAGCGGCCAGAGGTACTGCTCCCCCATACCTCCAGTCACTCATCACGCCCTACACCCCGCCCAGACCCCTCCGCTCCGCCTCCGCTGGCAGACTGACTGCCCCATCCCTCCGGACGCCTGGCAGCCGCTCGTCGCGGTCTCACCTCTTCTCTGTCCTGGTCCCTCGTTGGTGGAACGACCTCCCGCAATCAGTCAGGACTGCGGAATCACTTCCAATCTTCCGCAAGAGACTCAAAACCCACCTCTTCAGACTCCACTTCCACTGAACACTGTCCTTCTAGCCAATCTGCTGTCACCACTGTTTACTTGTTAAAAAAAAAAAAAAAAAAAAAAAACACCCACTAACCTTTTCTTTCCCAATGTTACAGATATGATACACAGACGCCTGCAATGTCTTTTGCCGTTTTACTGCACTGATCTCGTACGCTAACCTTGATTGTTCTTACCTTGTATTAATGCACATCTTGTAAGTCGCTCTGGATAAGAGCGTCTGCTAAATGCTTAAAATGTAAATGTATGTAATGTACCTCGCTAAGGGGGCCTGGGAGCAGCAGCCCTCTCCCCATCGAACACTGGTGGAACATGTCAAAGACTTGCAGGGATGCATGGCCACCCTCTGGCCCATAGTGAGAGAACACATGGCGGCTGCCCAAGAGCGGGTCTACAACCGACGTGCTCAACCCAGAGAATTCGCCCTAGGAGATCGCGTACTGGTGCTGGTACCAACTATGGAGTGCAAATTCCTGGCCAAGTGGCACGGACCATACGAAGTCATAGGAAAAGTGGGGGAGGTGAACTACCGTATCCGACAGCCAGGACGAAGACCACCAGAAAAAGTTTATCACATCAACTTATTAAAAAAATGGGTCGCTAGAGAGGTGTTGCTGTGTTCCTCTTCCCCCCCCACAGGCCCTGCCAAGACGGAGACGGTGGGCGTGCCCATGGGAGAACAGCTGACAACCCGCCAACGACAGGACATAATGGAACTGGTGGACCGCCACAGAGATATGTTCTCCACAGAGGCCGGCCACACTGATCTTATCCAACACCACATCGTTACCGAACCAAGGTGAAGCTGTCTACCAACAACTTAACAACTATTTGACCTTAAATGACCTCTTTGACAATTTTCAATAAGGCTTTCGCGCTGTTTTACATAGCACTGAAACGGCCCTTATCAAGGTCTTAAATGACATCCGTTTAAACACAGATTTTTGAAAAATTTCAGTTTTAGTGTTGCTAGATCTTAGCGCTGCTTTTGATACTGTAGACCACAACATTTTAATAGACAGACTAGAAAATTGGGTTGGACTTTCAGGCACTGTCTTAAATTGGTTTAGATCAGGGGCGTCGTTTTGGTATGGCAAGGTATGGCACTCGCCATACCTTGGCTTCTAGCCACATTTTACATTTTATACAAACTGTATAAACGCCATAATACTGTTAATTAAACTGTAACATATTCATGAACAAGTCCATGTCATGTTGTGTCAATACGAACACGTTCTATATGTTATTTTTGTGAAAAACCGGACTTAACGCCACCCGCGATTGTGAAGCTAACAAGCTAGCTAACGTGCCTTACCGTGATGAGGTCCTGTAGCGCTTATCACTACATTTCACTAAAAAAAGATTTGTATAAGACTATATCATTATGATCCACTGGAATTAAAAAATAGGTTTACTAGTTACATACTGTAGTTGTCTCCTTTGTTTATTAATGTTACCTAAATATATAAGTAAATTGTACAGAAACAACTCACCCAAATTGACTATTGCACAACTGATTTGACAAAAAATGTCACCCCCCCACCTTCCCTTGCCATACCTTGGCTTTTGCTGAAATGACGCTACTGGTTTAGATCCTACCTACAGGACAGAAACTATTATGTCTCCATTGGCAACTTTGTATCCGATCAAATTAAAATGACGTGGATTTCCCCAAGGATCAATCCTTGGCCCTCTTTTATTCAATCTCTACATGCTTCCATTAGAACATATCTTAAAAAACAACCAAATTGCCTACCACAACTATGCGGATGACACTCAAATTTATATAGCTCTTTCACCAAATGACTATAGTTCCATCGACAATCTCCGTCAATGCATTGAACAGATAAACAGCTGGATGAGACATAATTTTCTCCAGCTGAATAAAGATAAAACTGAGATAATTGTCTTCCGTGCACATGACAAAAGATCGAAAGTCAGTGCCCACCTTGATTCTCTCTCTCTTCAGACTAAAAACCAGGTCAGAAATCTTGGTGTAATTCTAGACTCTGATCTAAACTTCAACAGCCACATAAACTAAATAACAAAATCAGCCTACTATCACCTGAAAAACATAGCAAGAATTTGAGGTTTCATGTCGAAACAAGACCTTGAAAAGCTCATCCACGCATTTATTTCGAGTAGGCTTGATTATTGTAATGGTCTTCTGACAGGCCTATCTAAAGGGGCTATTCACAAATTGCAGCTCGACCAAAACGCTGCTGCTAGAATCTTAACAAAAACTAAAAAATTTGAACACACCTATTCTCAGATCTCTACACTGGTTACCAGTCTGTCAGAGAATTGAATTCAAAGTACTCCTAATTGTCAATAAATCGCTAAATGGTCTTGGATCAAAATACATATCAGACCTCTTCTCACCTTACATTCCAGCTAGACCCCTAAGGTCAGCTGGGACAAGTCTATTAAACACTCCAAGAGTGAAAACAAAACACGGTGAAGCAGCCTTTAGTCATTCTGCCTCGTGCATCTGGAATAAACTTCCTGAAGAACTCAAACAAGCCCAAACTCTAAATATATTCCAAACTAGGCTAAAAACCGTAATGTTCTGCAATATCTATGACTAAACACTAGCACTTTGATTTACTCTTTTAATGATTTATTTGTATTTTTTACTCTATATTTTTTATTTTTTATCAATTCTTATTACTTTTTATATCTTATTTTTATTCTTATTTTTATTATATATTCGCTTATTTGTATTTTCTTACCTATTCTCCTTGTTCTGTATTTTCTATGCTCTGTGTAAAGCACTTTGAATTGCCATTGTTGTATGAAATGTGCTATATAAATAAACTTGCCTTGCCGTGCCTTGCCTTGCCTTTTAATGCTAGGCAGGAGGATGAATTTCACTATAGATTTTTCAACCCGTGGGAAATATGTTTCACTTAATTCCTTATATTTAGAATAAATATAGCTACTGTGTTAGGGTCAGAAGCTGAGTTTATTCCATCACTGTACATACCAGTGAGCGGGAGCAGTACTCAGTCCAGTGAAGGGTTAAAACACACTGCTGGCCATTCGTCCTAACGCTGTGACTGAAGCATGTGCCCGAGACACTGATTTGACTTGTCTGCTCGTCAGTAGTTGCACTACTTTCTGAAGTGTGGCCTTGTCAGATGTACGGTATGAATGAGTGTGGAAAACTGAAAAAGCGTGATGTGGATCAGAGTGGTGACTGCTGGCTCCCGATCGCACCACCAGTGCTCTGACTCACATCAATGCCTCTCTCAGGAATGGAGAGGGGTGGGGGTGGGGGCCCGGGGGGAGAGAGAGAGAGAGAGAGGGTTCAAGGTTCAAGGTTTTTTTATTGTCAGTCACAGATATATACAAGTATAACACGGTGAGTGAAATTCTTGTGCCAGAAAACTCTCGACAGCAAACAGCAGTAAGACTATATATTTTTAAACTATAAGTAGACCATAAATAAAATAGTTAAAAACGGTGCAGCAAATTAAACTATAAGTATACATAAACATAAATAAAAAATTAAAGCGAAGATAAAAAATGTTTTAGCTAGAAACAGTGCAAAAATGTACCTATGTAAACCGATATAACTGGGCAAGTGAGTACCAGTTATAATAGACAATTTTAAAAATACAAACATACGGAAAAATACAATACAGAATAAAAATACAATACAGAAAAAATACAATACAGAATAGTGCAAGTAGGTATGAAGGTGCAAATTACAAACCAATTGCAAGTACAATTGGGTGTGTGCAGAGTGCGAGGATCAGCTCCTATTCAGCAGCCTGATGGCCTGACTATGGAAGCTGTCCCTGAGTCTGTTTGTGCGGCACTTGATACTGCGGTATCTTCTGCCTGACGGTAAAGTGGAATACAGTTTGTGGCAGGGGTGGTAACTGTCTTTGATTATGCGTTTGGCCTTTGCCACGCACCGCCTGGTGTAAATGTCCTGGAGGGAGGGAAGCTCCCTCCCACGATGCCCTGGGCCGTTCGCACGACCCTCTGTAGTGCTCTGCGCTCAAGTACGGTGCAGTTCCCATACCAGACGGTGATGCATCCTGAGAGAACACTCTCAATCGTACCCGTGTAGAATGTACGGAGGATACGGCGGCACATGTTGAATTTCCTCAGACGTCTGAGGAAGTACAGGCGTTGTTGGGCCCTTTTCACCACGTGTGTGGTGTGTGTGGTCCATTTGAGGTCCTCGGAGATATGCACGCCGAGGAACTTGAAGCTGCTGACCCTCTCTACTGCAACCCCGTCTATGGAGATGGGGGCGTGCTCTCCTCTCTGCCTCCTGTAGTCCACGATCAGCTCCTTGGTCTTCTGGGTGTTGAGGGTGAGGTTGTTCTCCTGGCACCACTGTGTCAGTGATCCAACCTCCTCTCTGTAGGCTGTCTCGTCGTCATCGGAGATCAGTCCCAGCACCGTCGTGTCATCAGCAAACTTGATGATGACGTTGGAGCTATGCATGGCCATGCAATCGTGGGTGTACAGGGAGTAGAGGAGAGGGCTCAACACGCATCCCTGGGGGGCTCCTGTGTTGAGGGTCAGTGGCTCTGAGGTAGTGCTGCCCATCCTCACCACCTGGCGGCGGCCCGACAGGAAGTCCAGTATCCAGCTGCACATGGTGGAGTGCAGGCCTAGACCCCGGAGCTTGGTGTCGAGCTTGGCAGGAACTATTGTGTTGAACGCTGAGCTATAGTCCACAAACAGCATTCGCACATAAGAGTTCCTGCTCTCCAGGTGAGAAAGGGCGGTGTGAAGTGCCACGGCAATTGCGTCGTCAGTGGATCTGTTCTGGCGATATGCAAATTGCCATGGGTCCAGTGTGTCAGGCAACATGGAACAAATGAAGACCTTAACCAACCTCTCGAAGCATTTACTGACAATCGAGGTGAGGGCTACGGGCCTCCAGTCGTTCAGACACGTTACCTTGGGGTGTTTGGGGACAGGCACAATGGTGGACATCTTGAAGTCCGCGGGAACAACAGCCTGGGACAGGGAGAGGTTGAAGATGTCTGCAAACACCCCTGCCAACTGGTCAGCGCATGCTCTGAGGACGCGCCCCGGGATGCCGTCGGGGCCTGCTGCCTTGCGGATGTTCACCTGCTTGAAGGCTCTGCGCACATCGGCCTCTGAGATGCTCAGCAGGCTGGGCTCCCAGGCAGCGCTGACTCCGGTGGGCTGCCGTTCACATCGAACCGAGCAAAGAATGTGTTCAGCTCTGCTGGGAGGGAGGTAGAGGAGTTCTCTACACAGCTGGTTCTCCCTCTGAAGTCCGTGATTGTCTGTAGCCCCTTCCACATACCCTCACGTCTTGATTCTGAAATTTCTCCTCCACTCTGCTCCTATACTCGCTTGGCAGTGTTGATGGTCCTGCGGAGGTCATAGCGGGCTCTTCTATACTCCTCCATACTTCCGCAGTTGAAGGCGGCGTCGCGCGTATGCAGTGCAGCGCGAACATCCCCGTTAATCCACGGTTTCTGATTTGGGTATATCCGAACCGATTTAGTAGGAACAACGTCATCCATGCACTTCTTGATAAACCCCCCGACTGTGGACGCGTACTCACTGATGTTGTTGTCCGAGGCGTCCTTGAACATGGACCAGTCGGTGTGTTCAAAACAGTCCTGCAGCATGGATTCCGATTTGTCCGACCAGCGTTGAACCTCTCGCGCAGCGATTGGTTGCTGCTTCAGTCTCTGCCTGTAAGCGGGGAGTAGCTGGATAGAGCGGTGGTCTGATTTGCCAAACGGTGGGCGGAGGAGGGCCTTGTAGCCACCCGGAAGGGGGTGTAGCAGTGATCCAGCGTCTTCTCACCACGGGTCTTGCCTGTTATGTGTTGGTAAAACTTCGGGAAAACTTTCTTCAAGTTCGCCTTGTTGAAGTCCCCGCCACAATAAAAGCAGCCTCCGGGTGAGCCGACTCCTGCACGCTAATTACCCCGTAGAGTTCCTTCAATGCAATGTCCGTATTGGCTTGTGGCGGGACGTAAACAACAGTCACGATAACCGCTGTAAACTCCCGAGGTAGCCAAAATGGTCGGCACATTAACATCAGATACTCCAGGTCCGGGGAACAGAACGACTTCAGAGTATGCACACAACTTGGGTTACACCAAGACCTGTTGATCATAATACATACCCCCCCTCCGCGATCCTTACCGGAGAGAGTCTTTGTTCTGTCCGCGGTGTGCGGAAAACCCGTAGGCTCAATGGCTGTGTCGGTAATCCCTCCTTCATCCAGGTCTCCGTTAAGCAGATGATACAATTGTCCCTTGTTTCACGGTGGAATTGAATACGAGCCTGTAGCTCGCACAGCTTATTGTCCAAAGACTGTACATTAGCCAGTAAAATGGAGGGTAATGGAGGACGATTGGCTCTGCGTCTCAGCCTGACCAGCACGCCGGCTCGCTTCCCTCTCCTCCGGCGGCGTCGCTTGCGTGAGATCGCTCCCAAAATGGACGGGGTTAATCCAACAAAGGCTCCTGAGTCCGAGTCGAAAGAGTTGAAAAACTCCGGTGTGCGGCGAGCGATTGCCGATCCAATCTCCAGAAGTGAACGTCTGTCATAGGTGATAAGGCTGCTAACTTTTTGAATAAAAATAAGTACTATAAAAAAAGTAAGAAACAAAAAACTGCGTGTTAGCTCGGGAGCTAGCGGCGAAGCAGCCATTCCTACGGCGCTCCGGAAGATGGTGGGAGAGAGGGGAGAAAGAGAGGAGGGGGAGAAAGAGAGGAGGGGGAGAGAGACAGGGTAGGAAAGAGTGAAGGGAGAGGGTGGGACAGGGAGGAGGAGAAAGAGTGAGAGACAGTAAGAAAGAAAGGACTAATATATTGGAAAATGTATTGGTCTGACTGGGAGAGGGACCCACAGAACCATTGGCAGCGTACCATTACTATTCCTGTTGTGCTATAAGCAATTATAAGCACAACGCAGTGCTCTGGCAATGCAATACCCACAGATGGAGGAGAGAGGCAGAAAGTGTTTAAACCTGAGTTGGAGCAAAGGAGGGGTCCAGTGGGGGGTAATTACAGCCCAGACCCGATTTCATCCCCTTGATTGATTGGGTTCTTTCTCTCGTGGCAGATGAATGGCCATTCTCCAGCTCCATCGCTCTGCTCGTTGTTTCGTTCTTCAGCACACCCACCCCAGAGAGGTCCCTCTCTTTAAATGGACCACTTTATCCCATCCCTATTGGAAAATCCCATTTTCTGCCCCGTCATGGATCTCTCCAAAACACTGCCATCAACAATGCCATCTGGAGCCGCTCAGACTATGAAGAAGAGCAAAGGCAAGGCTATCAAGGCCAAATCACCTTAAATAAGCTATCAGAACCAAACCACCTTAAATTAGCTATCAGAACCAAGCCACCTTAAATGAGCTATCAGAACCAAGCCACCTTAAATGAGCTATCAGAACCAAGCCACCTTAAATGAGCTATCAGAACCAAGCCACCTTAAATGAGCTATCAAAGCCAAACCACCTTAAATGAGCTAACAAGACCAAACTGCCTTAAATGAGCTATCAGAACCAAACCACCTTAAATGAGCTATCAGAACCAAACAGCCTTAAATAAGCTATCAAAGCCAAACCACCTTAAATGAGCTATCAGAACCAAACAGCCTTAAATGAGCTATCAGAACCAAACTACCTCAAATGAGCTATCAGAACTACACAGTATTAAATGAGCTATCAGAACCAAACCACTTAAATTAGCTATCAGAACCAAACAGCCTTAAATGAGCCATCAGAACCAAACAACCTTAAATGACCTATCAGAAACTAACTGCCTTAAATGAGCTATCAGAACCAAACAGCCTTAAATTACCTATCATAACCAAACCACCTAAAATGAGCTATCAGAACCAAACCACCTTAAATTAGCTATCAGAACCAAACAGCCTTAAATGAGCTATCAGAACCGCACTGCCTTAAATGAGCTATCAGAACCAAACAGCCTTAAATTACCTATCATAACCAAACAGCCTTAAATGACCTATCAGAACTAAACAGCCTTAAATTAGCTATTAGAACCAAACCACCTTAAATGAGCTATCAGAACCAGACTGCCTTGAATGAGTTATCAGAACCGAACTGCCTTAAATGGGACAGACTGGTTGGAGGATGCATATGCAGGCTAGTCATGACAGTACTGAAACTACGACCCTTGTGTTGAACCTCCTAGCAATGTAAAAAAAACAACTCCAAAATTACGATGGTGCAAATCCAGTTTAGTGAATGAGTACCATTGTGTTCCCCATTCATATTTTTGGTCTGAACAACAACTGAACCTCTTGACCATATCTGCATGCTTTTATGCATTGAGTTGCTGGGGACGTCTAGGTGTGTCTTTATAGCCAGAAAGCCCTTAGCCCAGCAGCCCCAGTAAATTCTCCCACTGTGTTGGCATACAGATCTCTTCGGCAGGCAGTGTTAATGTGTTGTAGAGACATAGCAATGAATAAATATTATAATGACTACAAATTAAAACAGCTCTGTTATAATAAATGCGGAGGAGAAAAAGCAATCTGCTGCTCCACAACCCAACGAACTGGAAGAATCTGTTTCTCCACAACCCAACGAGCTGGAGGAATCTGGCCCGACTCGAAACGCTTCCATCCACAGAAACCCTGCAGCTGGGAGGGGGGCCCATTGAGACTGTTACCACGGTGCTCACGGAACCTGAGCACACAGCGCATTTTGCCATTGAAGACGGTTACCATGGCACCCATGGAGCTAGAACACACGGTATATCTCCCCATCAAAGACTGCTACCACGGCGCCCATGGAACCTAAGCACACTGCGGATTTTACAATTGAAGACTGTTACCATGGTGCCCACGGAGCCTGAACACATTCCTTATTTCCATTCACCACCCCTGACCCACACACCACAACATGCCGCCTTCCCACAAGCCCCCTGGCCTCATCAGGCATCCCCATCCCGCATGATAACACACAGGACTCAGGTCATCATCAGCCATGTCAGCTCCCCTAAGTACCCCGGACGTGAGACTCACACGTAATGAATAACACAATCTAAACTAATAACGGAGCCATGCTCTCACTCTTGTTTGTACCCTTTATTCTATTAGTACCCACCGCTAGCAAAATAATGAAGAAAACATGAGGACTCTTCCCTCTCCAAGACAAGAGCTGATGACGAGGTTAATGCCTGAGATGCACACAGGCGGCAGAACAGCTGATCTGAACGCAGAGCCATCTCAATCCAGAGCAGTGTGAAATTACTTCATATATGAGAGCTTGTCTACGCTCTTTCGAATTGACAGCATGGGTTGCAGGGAGCGTGGCTTAGAATACGATTGGACATTCTAAATTGGGAGGAAAAAGGGGAAAAAGCATAAAAATACCTCTCACTAGGCTTCTAACATTATCATATTTAAGAGAAAAGGAAAATGATGGAACACTGTTGAACAGGGTGAATAATACACACATTAATGCATGCTAGCTCACAGACTTGATCTCAGCCTGATCATGTGACCATGCCTACTGCTTGATGGAAGTGTGCCATCACATACACACACACAAACACCCACAACACACACACCCACACACGCACACACACACACCCACATGCACACACACCCACACACACACACACACACACACACACACACACACACACACATTAAGTGAGAGATGAGACAGAAATATCTCAGCTCCAGACACATTACTTCTCCCATTAGCAGCACAGAGCCGCATTAGATTTGATTACTGTGAGGACAGCCTCTCCTTAGCATAATGTTGGCTGGATTGTTAACACTTAGCCAAACATCACTCTCATTTGGCACTAAATTATAGCCAACACATTTGGGGAGTTGCGTGCGGGCGGCGTAGCTCCATACAAGCAGATCGGAGGAGGCGTAATTACCCCCATTCATTAAGGCCAGCTCACCCCCTCATTACGACCAAGACACGGGCCTTGGCTGCTTGCATACTCATCCACTAATCTTTACGAGGACAGGACGCACACGGATGCCCAGCTGCTACCGCTGTCCGTCCCCATGTCACGTCTCCTTGGGCTTTTGAGAGCCACTGTACAAATACCATTATTTATTACTAGCATTATTATTATTATTATATTCAATGGCCAATGTGTGTGCCAAGGGAGTGTTTTATGTGTCTTATGAAACTAAAAAATATAAAGTGTGCTAAGTGCATTATGCAGCAGTGGTTCTTCAAGCTTTTTCAATAGATGTGTCTCAATGCAACAGCATCTAAATGACTGTGATATGCAGGCAGCTGAACAATGTTTTCCCACACTGGCCATTAGCACAGCCTGTTCAATAGGTGCCCATCTCTGACTCTTCAGTGAAGTACCGTGTTTATGCAGAAAACAGCTATTGTATCAGGTTTCATTCCCCTGAGATGAGATGTATGTTAATCTAATACTGCAGGGAGAGGTGTAAAATCGGATGATCACGTGACACAATTATCTTATACCATCTGTGTCTAAAAAATATATTTGAAGGCAAAGCATACTACAGCAAGTAAATGCATTTGTGTGGATGAGGTGCAATCATAGTGCCTGAGAAAGAGAGAGAGGGAAGTAAAGTGATTTAGGCATTACAGATTATACTCTATTAAATTGTGTGCTTGAATGAGAGCTGGGAAGATCTGGGGAAAGCATTTGGTTGGCCATGCCAGAGCCCTTAAACAAACGGGGCGAGGCTCTGTGAATTGCTGTGTGAAATTGAGCTGTGTAGATTGGTCAGAATGCAACCCTTGCCCCGTACAGGCAAACAAAATATTGCAAACACGTCACACTTTAAACAGCCCCCACACCTCTACCCCACACTGACAGAAATTCTGTCCTCATGTACCTCATATTGAGTTTTCCCTTAACCACTCCAGCTAACAGGCTAATAGCATGCCCTCTGCTGCTTTGCGCTCCGCTGCAGTTTTTTCTCATTTTCACCTAATTTTCCCCCAAAACATACTTCTTTGCTCATCTTAATTTTTTTTTGGAGGGCACTCTATGTACCCATGCTCATGCACAAATGCACACACCAAGCAAACTACAGTCTGAGTGAGACAAGCAAAATGGCCCAAAATAGCATAAAGAGGGAATGATTCAAAATGGATGGCTTGGTTGGCGGCATCTAAGGAATCACATGTCTGAACTTCATTCCTCGCCCATGGTGCACAACAAATTACATTTCCTTCACACCAAACAAGAAACATTATCTGCTGCTGATACAGCAATGATATGCATACAATTTCCTTGTGTGTGTGAGAGAGAGATCGAGACAAAGAGGGAGGGAGAGAGCACGAGAGAGCGAGAGAGACAGAGAGAAAGAGAGAGAGAGATTGGGTTGACTGAAATGTCCCTTGTTAACTTGTTTTATGTGGAGAAATAAGCACTAATTGCTTCTCTGATTGAAGCGTTTTTCTCTTTAGTGTTCAATTTGGGGGAGAAGTCTCAATCACCACATGGGCACAATTATTTCTCCACCAAATATTTTCCTCCTTTTCACCTACACTTTTGCTTATTTTCCATTAGAACCTTTTGGACAAATCAAATCACAATACATCAAGAAGGTGCAGCAGTGTGGCAATGTACATAGCAACAACCGGCTATAGACACAATCGTACCTGCCGTTACTTTATACAACATCTCATCACTTTTTAAGGATGAACTAATAAAGCGTGCTGAACTGGCATACGATGCAGGCCATGCTAGTCCTGTTCATTTCATTTCATTTCCACATAGACGTGTTAAGATATTCACTTTATTGACTTACTCAATTAACCAAGCTAACGTTCATAGCGAATTAAGTAAAAAATAAACAAAAGAATCGAATTAGCTAGTTGTTGCACGGTAGAACGTTAGCTAGTAGCTAGCTAGTTATCGAACATTATCGTAATTCATACAATAAATTACAGAAACAAATTTTTATGCTAACATAACTGCTCAGACATGCATTGCTTCTGCCACAATATGCTCAATTTGGAGTCTTTGTGGAAATGAACAGCTTTCTCTGCCACTAAGTTTGGTTCATAGTGGGGAGAAATACCTAACAATTTTGATGGTGGCGATTTGTGTGTCTCCAGTGATCTCCTGACATATACAGTGAGCACCATAATTCATTGGACAGTGACACATTATTTGTTATTTTGGTTCTGTACTCTAGCCATAACACCCCCTCCACCATGTTTCATGGATGAGGTGGTATGCTTTGGATCATGAGCATTTCCTCTTTTTCTCCACACTTTCCTCTTTCCATCACTCTGGTACATGTTAATCATTGTCTCATCTGTCCACAATACTTTGTTCTAGAACTTTGGGCTCTTTTAGGTGCTTTTTAGCAAACTGTAATCTCGCCTTTCTGTTCTTCAGGCTTATCAGTGGCTTGCATCTTGTAGTGTACCCTTTGTAGTCCTGCTGGTGTAGTATTCTGCATATGGTAGACTTTGACACATCTACACCGGCATCCAGGAGAGCGTTTTTGATCTGTTGGGCCGTTGTCAGGGGTTTTTCTTCACCATAAAGAGTATTCTACAGTCATTCACTACAGTGGTCTTTCCTCGGTCTTTTGACGGGTCTTTTTGATGAACCAAACTGTTAATTGAGTTCACCAGTTGTTTTTTTCTTGTTAATGATGAACCAACCTGTTGGCTTAGAATCAAGACTAGACATCAACAGCTCTCTTCTGCATTCACTAACGACACAAATGAATACACCTGCCTAACGAAACACATCTGAGAAGCCAATTCAACAAATACTTGTAGTATCAAACTCAAAGTGCTAGAGTACAGAACCAAAATAACAAAAAATGTGTCACTGTCCGATGCATTATGCTCACTGTAATTCGATTAAACATAAAATATTAAATACATTACTCTATGTCTCCTGCTTCCAACAGCGATGTAGGCACTTTCATGGCATATTGCTAAAATATTTTTTAATATATATTTTTTAATCCAGCAAATTTGCCTTTGAGAACACATAACAATGGTAAATTCCAAAACAATGGCAAATCAATCTAGGTTTTAAAGGAAATGTGTCATCAGGGCTCACAAAACCATACAATAACCAACATTATTTTGAAAGCCAATTCTACTGCCAATGAGATTATTACTGATCTATTCAAGAACTAAATATTCAAATATCCTGTCAATAATATTATCATCGCTATTATAACGGTTTATTGTATTTGTTAGTTAACATGCAGCAATGGCATGGACTCTCATGTTGACCAACCAGACAAGAAGCTATAAAGAATGCACTGCATTCAACACCCTCAGTTTATAGGAAACATTCCAGGAGTTTCCTACATAACAGATATTTATTTCCTCTTATGAGAACTCTTTGGAGAGAGAAGCCACCTTCCATTAAATCTACTTCCCATCTATGTACTGGCTATGTCTGCTCTATCTGGGTACCACAGTGTTTTGTGTGTCCATGTCTTGTATGTCCACCTAAGTTGTTTCACACTGATTTAATTGCCTATATGTCTGTATCCAGGCATCCATGTTGTTTTGGGGGAATTGTCAAATAACATTGAGAGGGAAACTGAATGTTTCATTACTGGAAATATTAAGGTGAAATCACACACAATCTAAATACACACATATTAGCACATACAACACATAGATCATTAACTAACTCAAATCCACACAAATGCTCTCAATAAAATTAGTAAGTTGGAACATGCGTGGTTGTGGTTCACAGGCAAAGAAAACCAAAATTTAAAATCACCTAATCAAGTTAAAGGCTGACATATGTCTATTATAAGAAACCCACTTATCAGAATCGGAACATCAGAAATTAAAAACCTCACAATTTAATCAAGTATATTCAGCAACCTACAATTAAAAGAAAAGAGGCGTTTCAATTTTGATACACAAAAAAATACCACTAATCCACAAAAATACCATTGCTTACCCTGAAGGGTACATTATTATCAATGCCTCCATCAATAACAATAACATTACCATTGCAAGCATATACGGCCCCAATAATGATGATCCCTCCTTCTTCCACACATTTTTCTCATCATTAACTGATCTCACAAATTCAACAATCATCATTGGAGGTGACTTTAATACAGTCATCAATCCAGCTCTAGACAGATCAAGCATATCAGGTAATTCCAGAAATTGGCACACTACAGAAACCCTCAAACAATAAAGGAGTGATTTTGGTCTTGGTTACAGTTGATGACTGAAAAATGTATCAACAAGGGAATACTCATATTTCTCACCCCTTCACCAATCATTCTCTCGCATTGACTTCTTTCTTACCAGCAATTCAATTATATCTGATACCATAATTCACCCCATCATAATCAGTGATCATGCCCCTGTCTCCTTTCAGTTAAATACTAAACATTTCAAACAACCTCCCACCAGATGGCGATTAAATGTATCTTTGCTTAAAGGTGCCGATTTTGACACATTCTTTAAAAAAGAGTGGGCATCCTTCTTGGAAATAAACGATTCTCTGGAAATCTCATCCACATTACTCTGGGAAACAGCCAAAGTAGTACTGAGGGGGAAAATAATTTCATAGTCATCACAAAATAATCTGGAACAAAAAATCTATGTGAATGACTGAATGACTCCTATCAATATCAATGACTCCTATGCTAATAATCCCACAGAACAAATTCTGATCGAACTCAGAGAAGCCACATTTCAATTAAATGATATCATAAATAAAAAAACACAATTTCTGATACAGAGACTAAGGCATGGCAATGAACATAATAACAAATCTGGAAAACATCTTGCAAACCAGCTAAAACAAAATAAAGACAAATCAATTATTCCTGCGATAAATAATTCAGCAGGGAGGGCCATGCAGTCACCTCAAGACATAAACAACACCTTCCGAGCATTCTATAGCAAGTTATACACCTCTGTCCATGAAACAAATTCAACAGACATTGAGCCAGATGCAAGAACCACTTTTATGCACAAATTCGTTCGTAAGTCACTCTGTGAGTGATTTACGAGAATTTGCCGCATTCACCAATTTTCTCATATTTAGAATTTTCTCTTAGGTATGAACAAGATTTACGAGTAGTCCAGAGCTGTCGTATGAGTCATACATACAATTTGCCTGTCGTTCTCCAATCAAAACAACTTTGTTTTTGACTAATGGATTGTGTCCATTTCGTTACTTAGAAGAACTGTTGAGTTTGAATATATAACTTACACGATAAATGATAGAATTCATAATGTATAATCATTTTAAGAGTATCCTGTTTGACAATTGTAGGCCTATATTTGACTGTTTTCTTTTCAAATTGTAGGATAATATCATACATAAATTATTTCATATAATTATATCATTATCTTTAGTTTCAATTGTGGCTATTGAAGCTATGGTATAATACTACAATATCTACAATTTTTCTTCTTGGTTTTGTTCGGTGCCATTATTATGAATGACGCCTAACCTTATATAGCATTATTGGGGCGTTAATTATGCTAATTCACAAATCACATGAACGCGCACTCATTTAAGAAAACAGTTTACGTTGTCATTTACGACCGTTTTCTGAAGTTACCTGAAAGGACCTGATGACTTCCCTGCTGAATTCATTAAACACTTCTGGCAAACAATATCATCACTGTTTATCAAAATGACACTTGAAATAAAACACAACTCAAAAATCCCACCACACATGAACACAGCCTCATCTCAGTATTACTGAAACCTGACAAAGTCCCAACCCTATGCTCCAGCTAGAGCCCCCTATCACTCATCAACACAGACATAAAAATTATCAGCAAAGCACTAGCTACCCGAATGGAAGCCATAAACCCACTCCTAATCCATCCCGATCAAACAGGATTCATTAAAGGTCCTTATTCAATCTGATGAACATATCAAAACAAAATAATATGAAAACAAAATTGCATCATTGGATGCAGAAAAGGCATTTGATAGGGTAAACTGGGAATATTTATTTGCAACATTACACAAATTTGGTTTCAGAGAATTGTTTATTCATTGGATAAGGGTAATATACATCTCACCTATGGCTACAGTCACTACTAATGTTTTAACATCACAGAGCTTCACTTTGCACAGGGGAACCAGGCAAGGATGCCCACTTGTCTCCATCACTGTTCGCCCTATTTATTGAACCTCTTGCCGCAGCAATACGTCAAAACAATAACATCATGGGAATCTAAACCCCCAACACAAATCACAAGACCAGCCTTTATGCAGATGATATATTGCTCTACCTACAAAACCCATCAAACTCACTACAAGAAGCCATTAAACTCAAAAATACATTCTCAGGCATATCTGACTACTGAATAAACTGGACCAAAACAATGTGGAGATAGCTGGAATGCTACATTAGACTCCATAACAAGCAAATTCTATTGGAAAAATAAGAAACCCTGGATTAAACTGGCCACTCTACAGAAAACCTACATTCAAGGAGGTCTAGAAGCACCAAATTTCCACTATCTAGCAAACCAGCTTCAATACATCAGAAATGGGATACACCCTAACCAACAGAACCCATGGATAGAAATAGAACAATCAGAGTGTAAGGAAATTTCATAGATCATAAATTTACCATTTCTCAGTACAGCCATAAAACACCATAACTGTTTTAGGAACACCGTCAATGACAGCTTGGTGAAAAATCAACAAAATCACAAAGTCCACACTGACACCCTGTAAATACACCCCGATATGGCATAACTCTGAATTTCAGCTCAACAAAACACCACTTATCTTTAACACATGGAAACAAAAAGGTATCACACACCTCCACCACCTTTTTCTAAACAGCACATTCATAAAATGTAAAGACTTGGTCCAGAAGTACGATGTTGGGAAAGAACAGTATCTACATTATCTCCAATTAAAATCTGTCATCAAATCGAGGATCAATATAATAAATAATAACCTCCTGCCACCATCACTAATAGAAGAAATTAATAAAATAACAAATCCTAAGAAAACTCTATCCAAACTATATAAACTACTACCCACAATCAACTTGACAATATATCTACCAATTAAAGAATGGGAAAAATACCTCTCAATCAGCACCAACACCGACTTCTGGACACAAATCTGTATGAACACCTTTTCAATGACTAACAATACTAATGCACAACTAATTCAATATAAAGTAATTCACAGAGCTCATATCACTCAGCAAAATATGTTTAAGATGGGATTCATAGACTCTGACACTTGCTCACACTGTACGCTGAACACCCCGGATAGCTACTTCCATGCCACCTGGCTCTGCCTACCCACTCAACATTTCTGGCAAGCAGTCATTGACAGAATGTCCCTGCTTTTGGGCTGCAACATTCCACTCTCTCCATCTCTTTGTCTACTGGGAGGCCTTTCAACACTCAACCCCCTATCAAAAAGACCAAACTGATACTCATCTTCCTAACTATCACCAAGACAACTATCCTCTTGAACTGGAAGAGCAGAAATACATTAAACATCACAAAATGGTTAAACCTTCTCACAGAATACATATCAATGGAAAAAATGACAGCCTCTCTCCAAAACCAAATCATACATTTTGAAGAAACTTGGAACCCATTCATCGGTTTCTTAAATCTGCCTATTAACTATAGCCCCACACACAAACAAAATGCACACGCATACACAACAAGTGTGTATATACACATATACCAACACTAGAATAGAAACACCCACCATATGCTGCCATATTTTACACTCCCTAACATTCTAACACCCCCCCCAAATATAAATCTCCTTTTCTTTATTGCTATTGCTTCATTTTATCAATTATTATTTTATTTTTTTAAATTTTCTTTTTTATTTTGCTTTATTTTGTACATCTCACTCTGTGCAACATCCTGTCCTCCACCTGCTTGTTTGTGTATCTATCTGTAGGTTTGTTAGACTGGATTTATGTCAGTGTATCTGTTTATCTGTCTGTCCGTCTGTCTGTCTGGATAATACAACAGTATTGGGGTGGGAGAGGGTGGTCGTAAGATCAAGAGGGGTGGGGGGAAGGGTAGTGTGGGAGGAGGGGAAGGCTCCTGAGGGGGGGACAGACATCACATTTGTGTCTAGAACTGCACAATCTGTAAATACACTTAAAAGGTATATGCATGTATATATGTATATGAGTGTGTATGTATATATACATACATGTATATTGCCGAAACAAAGCTATTCTCAGAAAAAAAGAAAGTTGTCCTTCAAAAAAAAAAAAAGAAAAATCTACTTCCCGTTGGTCTCTACCCCTGTAAAAATGTAAAAAAGCAGTGCCCCACAACATTTTGTGGCAAATATAATTTTGTCTCTGTTGTCTGAAATGACATTTAAAGGAGACATCTTTAGCTTTTTAAAGGTTTAGTGATTTGTTAGAAATGGCATGAGTGGAGCCTGTGAAATTAAGTTGTAAATTACATACTTTGAAGAAGTCAAAAGTGGCACTCTTCTCTCTGGACCAAATGGAAATCCAATCCCCCGGCAGAGTGATGGGGACACTGCGCTGTAGAAGGTGCTGTCCTTTGAATGATACATTAAACCGAGGCCCTGACTCACTATGGTCATTAAAGATCCCACGGCACTTTCTGAAAGAGGTAGGGGTGTCCTGGGAAAATTTCCCCAAAATGCTCTCTGCATCTGACCACCGCCACCATCCCCTACATCTGATTGGCTGCACAATCCTTTATATGCCCTGGCCACATTGATTCCCCAGGTTATCACTGCAAATGAGAATTGGGTTCTCTGTTGACTTACCTGGTATAAATAAAGGTAAATAAATTGCTCCAGTGAATATTCTAATGTGTGAATGCAAAACCTAATCTTGGCTGTAAGCAAAGTTATAATAAAAATGGTTTTCATGTGATTATTATGCAATAAACCTTTTTTCCTCCTTAGAAAAATACCAGGGATATTTTAGGAGCATATTGGCACTTGAGCACTTGTGAAGATCGACACCTGGTCCTATTTCTGAAGGGAACAATTTGTGTTATTGGCAAAAAATAAGTTAAAAAATCACTGCCTTGGATCCATCTGGCCTTAGCTCACGCATACGTAAAGCATCGATGAAGAACATTTCATGTTTCTTAACCAGACCTGGGTAAAATCTATATATTTTCACCAATATTCAGGAAAAAAACCTTTCTTTCACATGATTGTACGATTTGGTTAGTAACACAATTCACTGAAAATTCTCAGGGACCTGCAGGAATGTTTTCAAAAGTGTACTGGCATCTAAAGAGTTAAAGTATAGGAAAAGTTACACCCAGGTGTGGTCAGAACAGTCTTCGGCTTTTGGGGTCTGCTGTTCAAAATCCAATTTTAAGGCAGAAAATCTGAAAATTCTTTAAGTATGAAACTGCCGTACGTGAGATCCATCTGGAGCTGCAGAACGTTATCCCAGCTGTTTGAATGCTTTAAAGCTTTGAAACCGATACCAGTCTGATGAGCTCCTCTCATTCCCAATGCCTCAGTCAGACCGGAGAAATGTCACACATCCAACATTTGATAGGAGTGCTCCAAATGTGTCTTGTGTTTTTCCCCCCAGAGGACATTGTAGAGACACTAGCACCCATCTCCATAGAGACTCCAGCCAAGATAAAGTCAAAGGCTAGCGATCGCATGCTAGCACCCATCTCCATAGAGGCTCCAGCTGTCACGCTTCCCTGAGTCTGGCTGCTGTGACTCTTCACACATTTTAATCGGAGCACAGCCTGCCCCAGTTCACACCAGACAGAACGCTACCAGACACAACAACGCCATTTACCTAAACGCCTCTGAATAAAAACCTCTCCCTTCTCCTTTCTCTCTTTCTCAATCTCTACTTCCGTCTCTCCAAAACCTTTCTCTGCCTCATGTTCCCCCTCTCCCTTTCTCTGAGAAAACCTACAGCAAAGAGCAGATGGACATATACCTCCTTGGAAACTTTCATTGTTTTCATATAGAAATGTCATTAAAATTTCACTACTGACAGCAAATATGCATAAGAAATATGATTTCAATTATCAGGCTCTTCATATAAAAAAACCTCAGAAACCAAACAGAAACATGGTTATGCTTAGAAAACATTTGCACAAACTGTCTAATCATTATAACCTCTAAACTATAATGACTTTCTCCATTAGAGGATGTTGTGTACATTGACATTCTCACCCAGGGCGGCTGGCTTGACTTACTTTCTCCTGACACATTTATACAGCTGGGCTTTTACTAAAACAGCACAGTTTAAATACTGCAATCTTACTCACAGGTAATTATACAGCTGAGTATTTACTGAAACAGCACAGTTTAAATACTGCAATCTTACTCACAGGTAATTATTCAGCTGGGTATTTACTGAAACAGCACAGCTTAAATACTGCAATCTTACTCACAGGTAATTATTCAGCTGGGTATTTATTGAAACAGCACAGCTTAAATACTGCAATCTTACTCATGGGTAATTATACAGCTGGGCATTTACTGAAACAACACAGTTTAAATTCTGAAATCTTACTCACACGATAATTATAGACCCGGGTAATGCCCCATTTGGAAATCAAACTTGCAACATTGTGGATACAAGCCCTAATTCTTAAGCACTCTCCAAACAGCAGGGAGAAGACTGCTAAAGGTGCACTTGTAATGGTTAACAGCCCTTTAAGGTGTAGTGGTGTGTATCCCTTTAAGGGACAGTGGTGTATGTGTGTTTTGGGGTTACAAGCATGTGGGCCAGTAGAGGAACAGGTGGGTACATGGGAGTTGGTAACAAAGTTGGTTAGACATGTTTTTGGTCATTCGATGAATAAAAAATCATATCATTGCACCATAAACCCGCCTTGCCTAATCAATAACACTGCACACTCACAGCCATCGTAGATATCGGTGGGGATGTGAACTGCGGTGTTGTTGTAGGAAATGGGCCTTTTGAACAATGGGTCCTCCTTAAACTCGGGCTTAACCCGGTTCTTTCGGCCGTCCGTCGAGTTGGAGTCGAGCTGTTGGTAGAAAAAAGGTTCCACATCCCTTATGCAATGAAGATATATTTGACAGTTATGGAGATCTAATATATTGCCGTTCTAGTTTTTTCATTATTTGTGTCAATTCAAAATTGTTCTCACAATTGGTTCAGCATGTACTTATAACATATAACAACAATATCAAGAGATGAATTTCACCAACAGGCACGTGGGTGAAATTGTAAGCCTTCTTATAAGTAATACATTATATTATTATATGTATTGCAAAATATAGTTAATAATATTATTACAATATATTGCACAAAATATATGTGGAGTTATTTTATATATTCAAATATATTATTGAATATATTGCAGTATATGTTTCAATACATGTCAATATGTTCACTGCATAAGTTATTCCTTCACAGAATCTAGTTTAGATTCCAGATTTAATTCATTTGAATGATATTCTAAAAAATTGTCTATTCAATAAAGGGGTAGAGGAAAGAAAACTAAGCACATTAACATAGAGATTGGTCCATTGCTAAGAAGGGCTTAACTGGGTGAGCGGTGTTAATACAGAGAGCCCATATGCCTTATCTGCTGTATCTGTCATTACTCCTAGATGACTAAACAGGCTGTTGGGAAGAGCAGGGTGAGATGAGGCTCCTGGTGGTGGAAGCAACAATGAGAACAGGGAAGAAAAACACTAGTGCTTCATCCAACTGTCGGATGTAACATGACAGAAAATATGAACCTGGATCCAAACTGTGCATGCAGGTATAGAGGTATTCAATAAAAAGAACACAGGTATGAACAACAACAACAAAAAAAACAATGTCCATCTTACTGACAAAATGAATATTATAAAATTAATATATTCATATATTAAATGAATATTAAATGAAGATGTAAAAAATCCCACAACAAATTAAAATAAACCCCAG
Organism: Aldrovandia affinis; assembly: GCA_029706075.1. Lineage (NCBI taxonomy): Eukaryota > Metazoa > Chordata > Actinopteri > Notacanthiformes > Halosauridae > Aldrovandia > Aldrovandia affinis. Next base: position 402,717 of record JAINUG010000175.1, read on the forward strand.
ATGAGGAATTTGGTTGCATGTGCAAAGCACACATTCAGCCAATACCCTGAAGCAGATTTTAAGGCCGATTTGAGCTTTAATACAAAACCAAACCCTTTCCCTGTGCACTCTTTAAGAGCCTTTCTCTGTGCCTATTTATTCAATCTGTATTATAATTCCAACAAAAAAGAAGATTCCCTCGTCCCTCATTCCCTTGAGACAGCTCCACTGATGCCTCCAGTAGTCCAGAGGTGTCAGTTACGATCATGGTGTTTACGGAGGAGGAAACGTAGTGTAGCTCGATACTGTAAGTTCCTTCCCTGCCTTTGATGGACTCTCCTGCAGTGGGAAGTGGACAACTCCTCAGTAAGAGAGATAATCCATTACAAGAGAGGACAAGATCCCACTCAAGAGCCAATGGGAATCAGCTCCCCGTTTCTGTGGACTGCAATCAAATATTGTGGCCAAAAGAATAATGAATGAGGTCAGGGGCTTCCTTTTGCACTACTCACTCTGCGCCAACCCTGTTGTGTCTAAGCTTAAAAAAAGTGTCCAAAACCAAAAAGTTGGTTTGGTGAGAAAGAAAACCTCTGGGAAAGTTTCTGGTTTGACATCCAAAGGCTGTTGACTGGTGTGTACTCTCACAAAACATTATCTGTGGCTCATTTCAAAACCATTACCACTTTCCAAATTCCTTCATGTGTACAAACTAGAAGTTAAAAGTTTATAAAATGTACAGGCTGAATAACATATCCTCTCCAATTTCGTTGCTTTATTCGGCACTATAAAATAATTACCAAGCAGAGCCTGAAGACTTTGACAGCCACAACGTACAAACAATCCAATTTTAGACCAATTTCACAGCTGAAACCAATTCCAAACGGGCGCGAAATTCAATTCCGCTCAAAATGGAGCACGTTACAACAGGTCGGAGAGGGTGTGACACGGCGGAAGGTTCCACTGCTTCTCCAGCTAATGAACCTCAGCTGTCAATTAGCGGAGAAAAAGTTCGACCAGCAGCTCCACTGGCAGGGTTCAATTAGCGCCCGAGAAACATGTGAACTCTTGTGCTTGTTAGTTGCTCTCACTGCAGCGCAGTGCTAAAGTGGCTTCTGGGGGCCGAGACTGTGTTCCTCTTGAAAGTAGGTAATAATTCAGCTTCACGGGTTCTGTACTAACAAAACCGGTTACGTTATTACTGATGGATGTTATGTTCCTCATGGGAAATTGAAGATTCACACATCAGACAGCTTGTCTTTGTGAGGTTTTGTGCTGATTACATTACGGAAGCTGAGCCGTGTTATTGGAGCACACGTAAACTCTACAGTAATCCCAGCTGTAAAACCATGTAGAGATTAACCTTTACCTTCTTCAGCTTGAGCCAGAGAGATATACTTACTTTGTCCTTCGCATTGTAATAAGGAATTTCACCATCCTGAAATGAGATTAAACAAAAATCAGTTGGGTATCAGTTAAGTACCTTGCTCAAGGGTACAACGGCAGTGCCCCAGCTGGGAATTGAACCAGCAATCACTTCCCCAACCATCATACCACACTACCACCTATAGGTTGCGTCAGCATGTTTCAGCAGCACCATAAATATGAACAAGAGAAACAGGAAGTAGTAATAGGTCAATGAAGACCTCCATCTCTGGTTGTTGTGTGGCGAATGCTCCTATGCAGAAGGAGAGTGGGCCCCGCCACATATTTGTGTAGCTTGAGCTATCCTCTGTTCACTCCTATGCATGTTGACATCCCTTAAAAGCAATACAGAATAATTTTCATAATCATCATCACTGAAATGCTGGTTTTAGGTAGGGACAAATGATCTAACCCCACTTTAAATCTGGGCGGCTGCGTAGTTGTGTCAAATATGGCTGTAAAGGACCTTGGTGTCACTATTGACCCGGATCTTACTTTCGACACTTAAAAATATCACCAGAGTGGCATTCTTTCACTTATGGAATATTGCAAATATCAGGCACTTATCATCACTAGGTGACAATCAGGCAGATAACAGCCAATTAGCAACAACTGAAAAGCCAATTCGCAAAACACTGTTTCACTTACAATGGGAGTTCCCCGAATCTTAGCCATACTGTAAGGCCAGACTTAAAACACAGTTGTGGTCATTATTATGTCAAACTGGCATGGCATAACATAACCATCTATTCAAACTGCAAGTCATGAGCCATGCAGACTTCCTGCAGTGCAGTACATTTTCGGGTCAATTACGGGATGTCATAACTATTATGGCACTGCCAGCAACCTTCCGGCTTTGAGCAAGGACATTTAATTTCCTCAACAAGCGCCAATGGTGATTTGAAACACTGATACGTGGACGCTTATAGCACCGCAGAGAACATTTCAATTAATTAAAGTGATTAAAGTTATTCATTGAAAGGCTGAAATCAAGGTTATGCCCTCTGCAACCACACAATAGTAACTTCAGTTAGGCACCCAAGTGATGAAGGCTTTTACATTTCTGTTGGTCATGTGGTAGTATCATTCACTGAAGAAAGACCATAGATGGACAGACATATTTATATATATATTCATATCATATTTTTTGGCCATATTGTTTGTCTCTTCTCTTGGATGCACCTTTTATCTCTCAACGATGTTAATTTCACCAGAGATATCCTGGCTGGTTTTCACAGTACAGTACAGTACCGTACAATTCCACCAGGAGCTGATGATGATGATGATATGATATAGAGAAGACAGCAACATGTAATGCCAATGTGTCCATTCAATACGTACAGTGCACGTAAGAGTTAACTGGCAGCTTGGCATTTAGGCAAAGAATGATGCATCTACACATGTTTTTTTACTTTGGCTTAATTGATCTAAACTGATCTAGGCAATATTGACTTGTTACCGTGCTCATGGAAGCAACTTATATAAATGACCCAGCTGCAAAGGCAATTATCTTAACTAGCCGAGCATCTCAATGCAATCAAACATTACATCAAAGGGGGGAGCGGAGTGACATGCTTGATGAACTAGACAAATTAATTCCTCCTACCACTCTCATTCCTCCCTCATACCTTTCATTTCACACTGGAGCCACCAAAGTAAAGTGTGTGAGTGTGCATAAATTATGGAACTTTTAACATGGAAAAACTCATTAAAAAGTGAAGAGAGGGTTTTCATGTTGCCCTTTTCCTTCTGAATGGAAAAAGGTTTTGACGGTATGAGGATTGATGGCATGCCCCTTCACGTGGAAAGCAGAAAAGCCTTGTTAGTTATTATTTAATGATGGCCGTGGACTGACACATTTATGTGATTTATAAATGCAGTGAGAAAATAAACAGGTATGGAATACGTTTAAGCGGGTTATTCAGGCACTTCTTATTGCAGCAGGTTTATTTCCTTGACAGATTGTTTTATCTCCCCCCATCCACAGAATACCAAAGAGGTAGTACACAGAAAGCACACACTGCAACATAACCCTCTCATTCCAGGACATTATTACACATGCAGAACACTCAATTTAAATGCTATTTCTTAAAGATCAGAGGGTGAAATTCATTTCCATCTTCTATTTTCTATAACGAGGACAAGACAAGAGGAGCACAGGCTGAATTGTGTTATCAGAATCATATTGCATTGGCTCAGGATTTAATAGAGATGTGTTAAGGTAAGACCGGCCTAGCTAGCAGGGTCATATCAGCCCTCACCACTCTCCCCCAGGGAGTGCCAGGATGTGACATGTCACTGTACTCTATTTCAGCCAGGTAAAGCGATCATTGGGCATGTGCAATATCTGTATCTTCCTGTCTGAACTGTGACCATCAGAAGCTCTGATGGGAGGAATGGGAGTTTAGCCAATGAGATGAGGCTGCACTTGTGATGTCATTAGAAGCATGTCCTCCCACATTCAGCTCGTTCTTTGAAATCTGGGCAGGTTCATTCTGCTGCTAGCTTTGGTGCAATGGATCAGGACAAAAACCTTTTTTGCTACTTTTTGCCACTACTTTTTGGGGGGGTGTAGCTAGAAGCTGCGTTTGACCTACTCAGGCCATATAGTCACGCTATACACGATCCCCACCGCTGCCATATGAACAGCGCTCTGCACCTGTTAAATGCACCACAACGATTTGAGAACATTAAAACAGGGGTTTAAAATGCCCATGAATTACAAAAAATCTTCTAAGAGAGTCCCTCCACCACGTGAGCCAAGACTTCCAGGTTTGTGTTTCATTATGATCTTGCCATTCATTCACTTCTGGGAAGTGAACAATTGAATCCTGTTCACACACACCACTCAGCCGGGAGCTTCTGTGACACGCAACACATAACAGAGTCACAGAGAAACAGCGTTACAGGAACCAACAAAAACACACTGCCAAACCCTGCATCCACTTCAACAAAACCGAATGACTTTCTGCGGGCGCATCATTAGATTCAAACATATACTGATCAGTAAATTGCCCTCTAGTGATGTCTTCTGTAAATGATCTGACCACTCAAATGCCACACACTGCAGTGCAGCCCCGTTGGCTGGTTTTAAATGTGTCACATTAATACAGTTTATAAAGCGGATAGTTCCGGTCCACTGTTCCTATTGGTCAGTTTGCGTTCCAGCCGTAACCATATTCCCTGATATACCACGGGTCGATAGAATTGTCGTACACGGTTTGAATATCATTTCACATTAGCACCAACATCCAGAAGCTATTCCATGTTGGGCTGCGAGCAAGGGAGACAATGTCCATCAGTGGCCACAGATCAGAGAGCTGTCTCCAAAGCGATTACCTTGTTGATAGTTTTAAACATGTCACATTAATAGAGTTATTAATAATAATGCTCACCTCGTACTCGTTCTTCCACTTGTGGTCCTTCTGGAAACTCTCTGCTTTTTCAACCAGGGTCTGGAAGAACAGATGACAGAAGAATCATCACAAGAAAGATATAGACACTCTTGAAAAAGTACAAAGACTAAATTGATACCTGGTATGAAAGGTTATGAAAAGTTAAGACTTAAAATGCTTAATCTTTTCAAGATTAGCAAAAGGAGACCAAGAAGGGGATTTGATTGAAGTTTTTACATTCATGAAAGGGATTAACAACAAGGTACTGGTGAACGAGTTCAGTTAGCAGAACAAGAGGGCACAGGTGGAAATTAGTTAAGGTAAATTCTGCACAGATATCAGTATTTATTTATTTATATTATTTAAGAAAATGTTTTTACATAGAGTCAATGCGTGGAACAGCTTGCCAGGTCATGTAGTAGAGGCAGAGACATGGGGTGTTTCCAGGCTTGATGCAGTGCTGGATATTCTCTAGTCATGGCTCATAAATGGATATATACAGTAAAAAAAAATATTTATGAGGGAAATAAATGATTGGGTCTTTATTGGCATATTGGTCCCAACTTCCCAGAAGCGTTCCTCTATAAATTACCTTCAACCCTCACATAATTTCAGGGCCAAACAACTGATCCAGTTTTACAATTACATTGGTAAAGATACAACGCACAGTCCGAGTTCTAACTTATTGGCACATTTAACATCAACCTCATCAAAAAAAACAAAAAAACAATTGCTTCCAAATCAACAAATAACATTTTGTCTTGCATTTGGAGTGGGAGGAGGTTGGACAAATAAACTGCTGGGTCTCATGGCACCAATGTGTGACACGCAGATTTGAATCCAGCCCAGCATTCATGGGATATTCTGGAACGACACCTGAGACAACATTTTCCAGTTTGATAAATTGAGTGTTGATTTACTTTGTTGTAGAAGAGTGGTGTGGTATTCCTCCTGCAGAACTGCGGACACTGGTAGACTCCATGCTGGGCTATGCGTAACACCCTGTTAAGTGACTGCCTTGGGGCACATGCCCCAGGTCACTATGTACATGGTGAAGGACAGCCAATCAATGTGCCCAGTATTGGAACTGTGGATGTACGCTAGGATTAGTGTAGTCTTAAAGAAATGCTTCATATCACACAAGTGCCCTGGAGAAGTAAATTAGGACAGCCTTATGTGCAACGTGATGCTGAAATTGTATCAAATTCTGATTCTCAATTTTCCCTCACCACCCAAAGGTCTCGGACTAATGACTTTCTTAATAACCATATAATAGAGAATATCTTTTAATCTCCTCTGATTAAGAAATTGTCTGTAATACAAATTTCCCCCAGGAAATACAAAATCTAATTTCTACTCTTCCTCCCAGTGAGGGAATTGTCTGCATTGCCTGAAAATTTAAATCGGTGGATAAAAATTTAAAAAAGAATAAAATTGAAGAATGCATGCGATTCATTCTGGTTTATATAATGCAGATCCATTATGTCAAAAAATATAACGTTTCTGGGGCCGTCATTCCTTAGTATAGGTTTTTATCAGGTTTATCAAAGCTTCACACTGGGTTGGTCCATGAGACCTGAATGGATTTCTACAACAGTAGGGTACAAGTCGGCAAGCAACGCCACAAAGTGCAACAAAGATTGCCGATAACGGAGAAGGTTCCAGAAGCCATGTAGCTTCAGCCGGAAAGGTGTGGAAGATTCCGCCTAGCCCTTTGTGCACAATGCCAGGTGTATGCCCATACTTTTTAAATGACTAGAAATAAGCTTGGAGACACATTAAAGAGGATACGCCCTTGTTTGGAAACCAGAAGCAAAGCTGAGCAGTGGGGCATATTCTTCCATTAGTTTTAGGGTAAGGCTTTACACTGTGGGACATGGGGGTGGGGTGGTGATCTTGCCTGTGGAAGTGTCCCAGCACAACTTTATCCTCCTTACTATTTCTATTCTGAGTTGGGGGTCCATTCCATTTAAATTCAGGAAATTAAATGAAATTCAATGTATTCATTGAAATAAAATAAAACCTCATAGGACCTCATGGAATTTTTCAATTCATAAATTACATTTCAGTTCATGTCCTTTATTGACTGAATGGAAATTGAATTGACCACTAATGACTATTGCAGTACATTCCACCAAGAGCTGAGTAATACCTTGTTTCGCTGAAGAAAGTACCTTCCACCTATGGGAACCTCAGAACAAATTTTTATGGATTTATTTTTGTCAACAAATGCCCCTGAATGCTTTAAATGTCAGAAGACTGAACACCAAGCACTGAAGCGCTGCAGTTTGTGCTCCAACGCAGAGCAAGCTGTTCAGACTCCTAGAGTGGATCTAAAGCTAGGGGAATGCCAACCAAAATGTTTTAAAATGGAATCGATGTCACGCCCTTCATGCACACAGGGAGAATACAGCGCCAAGGTTTTCAAACCAAGGCTTTTAGTGTTGATGGTTTCCAATTTTAGTTTAGATTAAAAATGTATCTCACATGTGTCTTCAGTTCCTCCTTGTTCTTGGGGCGTTTTGCCTTCAGCAAGTGAAATGCATGCTCAATTGGATTGAGGTCAGGTGATTGACTTAGCCATTGCAGAAAATTCCACTTCTTTGCCTTAAAAAAGTATTGGGTTGCTTTCGCAGTATGCTTCGGGTCATTGTCCATCTGCACTGTGAAGCGCCGTCCAATGAGTTTTGAAGCATTTGACTGAATCTGAGCAGATAATATAGCCCTATACATTTCAGAATTCATTCAGCTGCTTTTGTCAGCAGTCACATCATCAATAAATACAAGGGAACCAGTTCCATTGGCAGCCATGCTTGCCCACGCCATAGTACTACCTCCACCATGCTTCACAGATGAGGTGGTATGCTTTGGATCATGAGCAGTTCCTTCCCTTCTCCATACTCTTCTCTTCCCATCATTCTGGTACAAGTTGATCTTTGTCTCATCTGTCCATAGGATGTTATTCCAGAACTGTACAGGCCTTTTTAGATTAGTTTTTGGCAAAGTCTAATCTGGTCTTCCTGTTTTTGAGACTTACCAATGGTTTACATCTTGTGGTAAACCCTCTGTATTTACTCTGGTGAAGTCTTCTCTTGATTATTGACTTTGACACAGATACACCTACCTCCTGGAGGGTGTTCTCAATCTAGTTAACTGTTGTGAAGGGTTTTTCTTCACCAGGGAAATAATTCTTCTGTCATCCACCACAGTTGTTTTCCGTGATCTTCCGGGCCTTTTGGTGTTCCTGAGCTCACCAGTGCGTTATTTCTTTTTAATAATGTACCAAATTAGTTGATTTGGCCACACCTAATCTCCCTGGTGGGTTTGTTTAGATTCTTCAGCCTAGTGATGGCTTGCTCCACTGGCAGTGACAGTTATTTGGACTTCATATTGAGAGTTAACAGCAACAGATTCCAAGGCTGGGGTGTATGTGTGTGTATGCATTTGACACAGGACTGTGGTGTGGTGTGTGTGTGTTTGTATTTGACATAGGGCTGAGGTGTGCTTGTGTGTGTATACGTATTTGACACTGGGCTGGTGTGTATGTGTGTGTACATATTTAACCCAGGTCTAGTATATGTGTGTGTGTGTGTGAGTGTGTGTGTGTACATATTTGACCCAGGTCTGGTGTGTGTGCATATATTGTGGTGTCCGTTGGGGTGGGGCGACACTCACAGACCTTTGCAGAGGGTGTAGGCAAGTTGAATAACCCGGAGGAGGCAGTATTCAAACAAAACAAGTATTTTATTACATGTAATCTTGACAAAACATAAAAAGATGGGGTATATTATGCCTCCCCAAATATCAGCTCAACTAACACCTCAGTATAAATGAAGCTGGCTTCACCACGCCCTAGTGATGTTTGATATCGCCACAATTCTCAACATGAGAGGAGCATTTCAAGGGCAACCTTGAAAAGATATCTTGTGGTAGTAAGTGACCCCCCCTCAACACTTAAAGTCTGACCTGCCGGTGACACGATATTAGATTTGGGGAATTCTACTCTTGCTCTGTCCTGTTTCTCTTGGAAGATCTGGCGCCAGCCTTGCCCACGTGTGTTTGTTCTTGGAGAGAGACAAGCTTGGTTTGGTATCATTTTCTTCCATTTCATCTCTTTAGTGATTGTTAATTTTATGTTTAGAAGTTAGTATTTGTTAAGCCAGAATATCCACTTTGGAACTTACATCTTTCGTGTCCAGATGAGAGCGGAGCTTGACGTGGTATGAGCAAGCTTGTGAAATGGTAGCTATAAATGTTCCATACGTGAGGAGACAGAACTAAACCCTACATATTGGATGTTCTGATTTAGTATTTGTTAAGGTAGTTGAACCTACGTCTGTAGATTGGACATTGAATGTTTTGTCTAACCGTTGTAACTGAATAAACCAGCTGTTAATTTTAATTGAATTGTGAGTTGTATATTTTGATTTTGGTTGATCCTCAGGGAAGTGTGGTAAGCTCGGATTTTGGTTGATCCACCAGTTTGCTCTGCCTATCAACAAATTCTGAGATTTAATTGATAATTGGTATCCTGTGTAGCAATTATTATATAAAATCAAATAAATATATTTTACATGTAGGATAAGTGAGGGGGTTTTAACGTTTTAACAGAGTGCTGAACTTTAAACAAGGGCATTTCACTGTTAAAGCTACTGGATTTAGAGAGTAGACCATTTTTATTCTAACTTCACTGTTCCGACAACGCATATTACTGCCCCCCACAGGTCCGGAAGATCCTCAGCACTATAAACTCAAAAGGAAAAAAAACTAACAAAACAAACACACATCTGACACCCTAGCATGCAGACCAGTGGCATAAAGGAAGTTCAGGACACCTTGATACACTTTGAACATATTCTCACATGGTCCCAGCAATAATTTAATAGAGAAGGAAGTCATGTCGACACACGCCAAATATCTATACTATAATACTATAATCTATACTATAATATGTCTCTGCGTTCCCTTGAATAATTAACACAGCCTAATAGCACGTTTAACTGTTTCTGGCACTTTGCACATATCACAGCCCAGCCCTCTGACCACAATGCCCAAACCTCAGCCTGGCTAATAATACCCCCTCCCGCCTGTTCCCAAATGTAGGGCGTCCCTTCACCACACCACTCTGAATGGAATATAAATGTTTCCGCTTTCTGTCTGCGTCCCACTCCTTTTGCCAGAGAATCCCCAATCCCTCCGCAATCCTACTCTTCACCTCCCCCCTACCCAAGGGGATATAGACCCCCACCTAAGGAAACTCTAGTGAAGCCTTAGCCATCCTATTCGTACACTAATTTCCCACTATCCACATATGCAGGCACCCACACCAGTCCCACCCAGCTCCCAGCCCTGTGGACACAATTCAAAAGTCTGTGGGCACTAGCAAGTCTATCAAAACATCAGGACGTGCAGACAAACTCCTGCACTGTAACGCGGTCAGAGCTGCAGCGGAGTCTGAGCAAATAACAACCTTTGAAGGCTGCAGCTGCTCCACTAAGGTGGGCCATACTCTGTATTTTTTGTAAATCAATCGAGAGGGGTGTTCAAATAACATATTTTGGTGTGTAGAACACACATGTGAAGAACATTTTTTATTCTGATAAACCTAACCTACATCAATTTGCAGTTGATTATTATTACATATTTTATTCTTTTGCTATTCTTCTGGGAGAAAGAGACTAAGTTGGGGGGGCTTTTATTTAGGTAACTTCCTGTTGGGACGGCAGTTGTAGCCATCTTGTTGCTGAAAGCCACATGTTGGGAAGGTTGGCAATCCTTATCCATCCGTCTTCTGTTCTCTTCTTGTGGCAACACTGGTGTGAAAGCTGGAGTAATGCGGAAGCTGGAGCTGCACCTGGGGAGAAAGCTGGTCTGGTTGGTGTGCAACCTGCACACTGTTGAACTTCCCTTGCGCCATCTCATTGTTGATCTTGATGGCCCTACTCTGTCAGACAACAAATTATCTGGGCCAATAGGACAGCTCCTTGATTCTGCTACAAACTTGGATATCAATCCAAACTTCACCCGGATCTTTGTTGGCCCTCCTCTGATCAAGCTGCCTGACAAGGTCATTCAAGATCTCTCAACTGATCAACACTATGGCTATAAAATTGTCTGTGCAGTCAGGGATGGAGTGGTTCCTGCAAGGCTGGCTCTGTTGGAGATTGGACCAGTAAACCACAGCCGCTGGCTCACCACAGCAAACAGACTTCTCAGGCTCTGGGTGTCAAAGCACTGACTTAAAGGAAAGAACCTGAAGAATCTGCAATTCATTGTGGAATTCATAATTGGAGTGTATTATCCATGTTGGTTCAATGTGAAGGTCAAGCACTCCTGGATTGAAGGGCCTAGGCACATCCTGTTTGAGCTGGACTGCCTCAAGTCCCAGAGGAAGGAGGTGCTGGACCTTGTGATGCCGACTGTGAGAAGATCTGCTTGGTATGCCCACAGTGAAGCCAACCTCCAAACACTGCTGTGCTCTGAGGATCAGAAGGAGAGGACTGAGGGGGTGGAGATAATCCTGGCCATCAGGGGAGAGGGGGACCCAGACACTCAGTTGGGGGACTCCTCTGTCAGGACCAGAAGGACACCTGACATCAATTGTGATGCTTCCAGCATTGGTGACTTTATCAGCTGGTCAGAAGGTGTGTCAGAGCCACTTCTCACCTGCTTCCTAAGCACCTCGGAGGTGAAGAACTTCATCAACACCCCCATGGAGGTGCTCAACCGGCCTTGCCACACACAAAACATTGAGAGGGTTATTAAAATGGTGACTGAGGCTTCTGCTAAGTACTTCTCACAGGAAAAGAGGGATGGAGGGATCAGGGCTCGGGAGACCAGCAGGAGGCTGATGTCCAAGAATGAGTCAAAGCAGGACTTCATAGGACTGGAAAAGTTCAGGAGATTGATCTTTGTAATTGTATCCAGTGATATACATGTAGTTCACCTGTTAATAAATATGTACATTTGATTTGGCTTTGTCAATATAAATAATTTCCCTTATATCTTTTAATATCTTATAAAGGGGTTCGAAAGGGTAAAATTGGCAATTTAGAAATACAAAATGATTAGAGTTAGAGTGGTTAGAGTTATCCTATCCAAAAAAACTCATATTTGAATTCCCCATAAAAAACACATAATTTAGACACCCCTCATGTTAGGATTTCCTTCAGAATCATGTTGGCACCTGAGTATGACCCGCCCTACTGCTCCACCCACTCCAAAGCCCACAAAATAGCCATGAGCTCTGCAGTAAATATAGACATGCCATCAGGTAAACGTACCCCCTGCCCCACGGCCAACTACGGAATATGAAATGCGAATCCGACCCTTCCACTCTCCGGCGCCCGAGACCTGTTTGTATACACCTGGAGGGAAGAACCCCACACCTGCATCAGATGAGAGTCAGTCACTACATGTGGTGCCAGGTCAGAATTTCCTGCCCTCACTAACTCCATAATTCTAAAATCCACCTCCACTTCGGGTAGAAGCCACCGTGGCACAGGAGGCCAGAACGACTCAGCCCCGATCTCCACATCAGCCAAACCCACATCCCCTGCCAACCCTAAAGCATGGACCAGAAATACACCACTCTGCATCCAGCCTCCTCACGGAAGATCCCGCCTCCACCAGTCAACCAAAATCCCAGAGGACGGGCAATCAGTCACATGGCCCTTCAGCCTAGCTCAATATCGAAGACCCAGCTTTAGCCTATGGAGGTGAAGAGGAACCTCCCCCATCTCCACCAAGAGTGATACGCAGACGCCTGCAATGATGTCTATTGCTGTATTACTGCACTGATCTTGTGCGCTAACTATGATTGTTCTTACCTTGTATTAATGCACATCTTGTAAGTCGCTCTGGATAAGAGCGTCTGCTAAATGCTTAAAATGTAAAATGTAAAATGCAAGGCCCCAACTTCCACCTCCTACCAAAACAACAAACTTAGTTTTTGCCACCAAAATCTTGAGGCCCCACAATGCTGACAACTGCTCCACAACACCCAGGGCACGCTGCAGTTGCCTCACCACTTACCTCACATTCTTCCCCCTCTTCCACAGAGCACCATCATGTGCATATAGTGAGAACACAAAAGCCGAGCCCACCTCCTCAAATAAATCATTGATCATGACATTAAATAATACAGAGCTTACCACACTTCCCTGAGGAATGCCACAATCTATCCCCACCGGATCCGACAGAGCCCCAACCACTCTCACCTGAATTGTACGTTTTAATGAAAAAAAAGCAATCCAATTAAACATTCTCCCCCGAAGGCCACGCCCCGGCAACCTGTGTAACAAGCCCTCCCTCCAAAGAGTATCATACACCTTCTCAATATTGAGGAAAATAGTCATGAGAATCTCCTTATTCTCCACAGCTAGGTGAATGTCAGCATCAAGCGCCAGCACATTGTCCATCGTACCCCTGCCCCTCCTAAAGTCACTCTGGTAATTAACTAAATACAAGCAAGTCTCCAATAAATTAACTAATCGATCAGTCACCATCCTCTCCATGAGTTTGCACAGTACTGACGTTAATGCAATCGGCCTATACGAGGATGGTGAGGACGGTGAGGATGGTGAGGATGCCTCCTTCTCAGGCTTCAGTATTGGAGCCACTACAGCATGCCTTCCCAATGTGACACAAAAGCAGTCCTTTATACATTCCCAAATTGGAATCAGCTGCCAGCTGTCCCAATTGCTTCATTAGTTTTAGCTGGTGCAATAAGGTGTGGGACTGCAGGCTGCTGGGAACTGTAGTTCTGTTTTGCCTCCAGTGGCTCCCACAAGTTAAAAGACCAGGCATCCATTTACCTGTCCTGCCCCTTGGGATGCCACAATATGTATTTGGTGTGTGTAGCGTGTGTGTGTGTGTATGCCAGAGGAGGGGACATTTACTGGATGTATAATACGGCAAACACACCAAGGCCTTTCAAGATGCCAAAGAAAGGGAAATGGAAGCGTACATCCACGTGAGGGACACAGGACGAGAGTGAAGGAAATTGAGGCAGAGTGCTCACTGCTCCAGAAACAACTGCTTATTTAACCATGCACTTTCACCTAGGAAAATGCATCATTAAAAACTCACTGAAGTCACTTCTGGGGTTGAGAGCACAGCTCTGAGACACAGTGACAGTCCCTACCCCCACAAATGCAGAGCATCCAAGAGCAAACTTCCAAAAGCATTACCCACAACATCCATTATTCATATTCAAAGACAAGCAGAGTGCAAAATACAAATCTTCACCGTTATCATATTCCTGAAAAAAACTAAACTGTGTTTTCAGTGAGAGTAAGAGTTACCAAAGCCAAAAAAGCAGAAGAAATTCCAGTACAAGCACCAAAGCACTCTTACTTGACCATTGTCATGGCAGTAGTTTCATACATACACTGTATTTAAGCAGATAGCCTTCCACAGCCCAGATTTACATCAAGTGTATAAGAGTGCCCCAATCAAGATATTATACACAATACAACACACAAACAAACAAACACACGCACGCATGCATGCGTGCATGCACATACACACACAAAAACAAAAACACACACACAAACAAACACACACACAAACAAACAAATGCACACACACACACACACACATACAAACACGCACGAGCACACACACAAACAAACACACACACAAACAAACAAATGCACACACACACACACAAACACAAACAAGCACACACACAAACATGCATGCACACAAATACACATACACATAAACACACATCCTTCTGTAAGCATTATGGCAGACCATTTGTTCCTCTTTCCCCAAACCAACTTTTTCAGCACAATCACTGCACCGAAAGCAGGAGTTGAGGGCTGTCTTTGACTTGTGAATTACTTGACTTGCCTGTAGGACGAGCAAATCCATCACGCACCCAATTTATTAAATCCATTTCAACAGCTCCGCTTGGATTTTATTAGACCACAGCATGAGAGATTCAGATTCAACAGCTTGTGATTAAAGGATTTTGAGCACAGTGTGCTGTGCATTAAGAGCATAGCATGCACAATATGTGGGCCCAAAGACAGCAGGGTCTGCTGCTAAGGCAACACAAAAGTCCACCACTCTTCATTCCATTCATTCGATCCTTTCCTGACTTATACAGCCACCAGGTGATTTTGTTTTCACCTTAAAATCAATGACCAATTTAGAACCGAGAAACCAGAGGTGAGTTAATTATGTAATCAACTGCTTTAATTGATCAATTAAGTGATGAGAAACAACGTAAACCAGCCAACCTTGTGTCTCTCCAGGACCAGGGCTGAGAACCACTGCACTAGTGTCTCATGAGTTTCCAAAACAACAGATTGTGCTCCCATATTTCAGAGACTATCATCTTTCAGAAGAAACTCTTCTGCCTGTGAAAGCCAACTTTATCCTCATTGTGCAATCATTTCTCTGCTTTAATAATGCAATGCCCCACTAAGACCAAATATACTACAATAGCCATAAGTACCTTTCAAGTAATGATAAAATATACAGCCACAGAATAAGCTCCAAATGGTGCGTCTTTTCAGTGTTGTTGTTTGACTGGCTGTGACTTTGGTAAATGGACCCTTGATGTGTTGTGGCAGGATGTCTGAGGTGTCGTTGGGACTGGGAGGGTCAGAGGTCAGGGGGGGTGGACATGCTCAGACAGAAGGGGGGGGGGTGGGGGGGCAGGGTGTCCAATCTTATCCGAGATGGGCTGGCGTGGAGGCAGGCTTTTGTTCGAGCCAAGCACCAAAATGCCTGGCTCAACTAATCCATGAACCATGGTCTTCGGAAAAGACCTTGATTAGTTGAATTGAGTGTTTTGTGCTGGGCTAGAATAAAAACCTGGATCTACATCGGCCATAGGTCAGGGGTGTCCAATGTTCACGCCTCCCCCTGCACATTAAAATATTATTGTGAAAAAAATGCTTCATTTCAGTTTTACAGGTGGAGAATTAGCATTCATAGCAGCACTCTGTTCTTCTGCTCCTGTCTTTAAATGAACCGTCACTGTGTGAGGAGGAGATGACTGTTATTTAAAAATGACAAAAGCACCGGGAGAGCTGCAGGAGTGATTAATCATTCATCTTTTCATCTTGGTGAAAAAAAATCTTTATTTCTAACCATTCAGACAGTTGCTGAAAAGGTTGACAGCTTAACCAATGCGTTTCTGCGGCAGAGTTCATATTAAGACATTCATCTTGTCTGGATTCTAATTAATTTTTCATATGATGGCAACATTCGCAGCTTGCTGTCATATGAGAACAAATCATATTCCGTTAAAATCGTCCAGTGGCTTCTTTGATACATATACTTTTGTACTTTTCCCTGCTTCCAGTGTTCAATATCCACAAAATGCAAATCAGCAGAGTGAAACAAGCGTGTCGACGAGAGCCAGCCATTACACGCTTGTCAAACAAAAGGCTATGCAACCAAAAGAGGGTTGCCTGGCCTGCACCCGAACGACAGCATCACGGCACCCGGCAGGCAGGACGAGGGCCTGAGCAGGGCCCTGCCTAAACGCAGAGCCTGGCTGAATTAGAGCCTCGGTGAATTACAGCCATCATAAATCCAGTTTAGTGGCGATACCCCATTTAGCGCTGTGCTTCATAGATTATTTATTGGACTGAAACATGTCGACACAGAGATAAAGATGTTTTCAGCTTTGCTGATTCTCCCATCCATCATAGGGGATAGAGGGAGGGGCTGGTGTAGGAGGGAGGGAGGAGCTTGTATAGGAGGGAGGGAGAGAGGGAGGGGCTTGTGTAGGAGGGAGGCAGGAGCTTGTGTAGGAGAGAGGGAGAGCGGGAGGGGTTGGTGTAGGAGGGAGGGAGGGAAGGAGGGACGGTGGGGCTGGTGTAGGATATGGAATGATATGATAGATTCTGAGAAACTGAGAAACCACAGGGCCTTGGACACACTCTACCCACAATGCTTGAGAATTACACCTGAAAATCTATTACTTTTAAGTGAAAATGAAAGTGTGTAACAGCCGAAACAGGTGGGAAAGGGAAATGGAATATTCTTTACAGTGATAGGCCTAGCAGAGTCTGACGAGCTTTGATAACTGGTATGGCATTCTGCATGTATACGTGGCTTCACTTCAGATAAAAAGCTTTTACCATGGGCCACCATGAGGATTCAGGACTCTAAGGAATTTGTCTGATAAGGTTGACCCTTTTTGAAAAATGAAAGCCTTAATGCATGCAGACTAATTTGTGACGTCAGTCAGATCCCTTTGAGAATATGCCGTTTGTCCCAGATGCCGCTTGGCCGCTGTTCCACAACTTTCATCCGCTCTCTCATGTCAGCATAGCAGCTGTCACTGTCGGACTCGACGACGCATCACAGACACAGCGTGGACCTCACCAAAACAAAGCCATCACTGTGCATACAACTCCTACAGCTCCTGCTACCTTTGAAATGGAGGAGGAATTGGACACCTCAAAGTGTTAAAAAATAAGTGACATGGGGGGAAAAAGCAGACCTGGTTAACAAGCAGAAACCTTCTATAAATACATTTTTAAAAGGTGGCGGTGGTTTGAAATGGTGCAATAATCTTTTCTTCAGATAATTGCACTTTCACCTCAACAAGTCTGAAATGAAAATTAAATATAAATCTGAAATCATGAAATATTCCTGCAGTCACTAGAAAGGTTGGATTAGCACTACCCAGCAGTCTCACGCTGGGGTTTAGAATGAGTGCGCAAGCAAAAGCACATCCATTACTTATGTTCTTCCTAACAAGAGTCCAGGAGCAGTCCAATTACCTACAGGGCTTTCATTTGCCAGACAAAGAGAGTGCGGCTTGATTTTAACATCACTTTGGCAAGATGCCCTGAAGAGAGAGACGAGACTGCATGGTGCCCCACATGGATGCGTTTCAACCACACCACGCAACATCCTCATATGCAGTGAATTATTATTATTTTGAATTGGGTCTGTGTGGGAGAACGGGGGCGGGCAATCTGCAGGATGTTGTCGGAGATGACATCATTGCGCTGGTGGACTGAATGCAGGGTCAGGGGGTCGCCTGGAGGTCATCATGCCCCCCCACCCCCAATTTCTGTCACTTCTCGTGTTCATGTTCCCCATAATTAGGTGTTTGTAGTTTATTCCATGTTTTCCTTGTTGTCCGGTCCGTGTTGTTACGTTTCATTTACCTGTTTCCAGTCTTGTCATTGTATTATTGTTTTCACCTGTTTCTCATTATGTCTGATGTAGTTAAGCTGTTCATTTCCAGATTGTCTCGTCATTGTATTATAATTTTCACTTATTCCTTATGTGTCTGATTGCAGTCAGCTGCATTCGTGTTAATTCCTGATTGTTTCTTGTTATGTCTAAATGTATATAAGCTGTGCGTTTTCCCATGTTCGTTGCCAGATTGTCTTGTGCTTTGTTATGCCTACACAACTCCAGCGTTTTCTCTGTTTACCCGTGTTTTGTTTCATCGTGTTTTTGTTCGTGCTCCCGTGTTCATCTGTATCCCAGTCTCGTTCCTGACCCACCTGTTTGTGCTCCTTGTGGTTCCAGTCCCGCTACTCTCTGTGTTCCCTGGACTGATTTCCCGTTATCGACCTCCGCCTGCCCATTGACCACGTCTTGCCTGCCTCTGACACACCTGAAGCCTGGAACAAACTTTGCCTGTCCCCGACCACTCTTTGGATGCCTGTATTGCCCTAATTGCTCCTGTTTGACCATTGCCAGTTTTTTAAGCAATAAAGGACATTATTGCATTTCTGGGTCCACGCCTGGTTTTCCTACTCCATTCCTGACAGAAAGGGCTCCATTCCCAGATGTGTCCAGTCATCCAGTAAATACTGGGATTGTGGGTCGCCAGCCAGGGTCCGCCAAGCACCAGTGGAGCATGGGGAGACTCCATAAGATAGAAGGCCAGTCCCTCCCTGTGATTTCCGGAAACAAGCAGCTCCAGAGGCTGGGTGATCTCCTCAATCACTGCTAGAGGCGTACCTGTCAGGGTCTTGGTTTGGAGAGGTGTCGCTAGCCGAGACACCGGAACTCCCATGCGATGAACCAGGGTAGGGCAGATGAGATTAGTGTCGGTCCCCGAGTCAATCAGGGCCTGCCACGGAAACTGCTCTCCTTGCCAGGAGAGGACGACGTGGAGCATGGGACGTTGGGGTCGGAAGGTTGATCATTGCGAGGCGCCCGTCAGAACCTCCCTCTTCACTGACGGGCGTTGTCTTTTACCGAGCATGACACCCAGAAATGTCCCCTGCCACCGCAGTAAAGGCATAGTCCTCCCTCCCGGCGGCGCTGGCGTTCGGCCTTGGATAGATGGGCCCAATTCAGCTGCATGGGCTCCGTGATCGCAGTGGGTTGAGCAGGGGAGTTTGATTGCGTCGCAGGCCGGAAGCAAGGGGGAGCAGGGGATTCGCGACGCCTCTTTCCTCTCTCCTGCAGACGCATGTCGATGCGGATGGCCAGGTCCACGAGTCTGTCCAGGTCCAGAGGTAGGTCGCACACTCTCAGTTGGTCCAGAACCCTCTCGGAGAGACCATGCATGAAGGCATCGTAGGTGGCCACGGCATTCCATCCGGCTGAGGCAGCCAGGGTCCGGAACTCGATGGAGTAGTCCGAGACGGATTGTTCTCCCTGGCGAAGCTGAAGCAGTTGGCGGGCAGCCGCCCGTCCAATCGAGGACCGGTCGAAAACCCTTCTCATCTCCTCCGCAAAGGATGAGAAGGTCGTGAGAGCAGGATGTCCGTTTTCCCAGAGGGAGGTCCCCCACAGTCGAGCTTTTCCCCCAAGGAGCGTGATAACCTAAGCTACCCTTGCTCTTTCTGTGGGAAACGAGGAGGGCTGTAGTTCTAACACCAGGGAGAACTGACTGAAAAAAGCCCAACAGGAGTTGGGGTCGCCCAGGTAGCGTTCTGGAGGAGGTAATTGAGGTTCGAACCCCCTCTGATAGCCAACTTGCGCCTGGAATTGGGTTGCTGCAGTCTGTGCAGAACGGGCAGCCGCTGCTGACTCCTGGGTGACTTGGGCCATGCTGGAAAGCTGCTCCGCCAAAGCTTGGACAGTCTGCTGCAATGTCCGCAGCTCCGTCTCGTGATGTCCCAGGCGAATCCCGTGGTAACGGGCAACGTCGGCAGGATCGGGTCGGTCCGCTGGTTCCATCGTGGCCAGATTGTTCTGTCAGGAACAGAGTAGAAAAACCAGGAGCGGACCCAAAAATGCAATAATGTCCTTTATTGCTTAAAAAACAGGCAATGGTCAAACAGGAGCAATCAGGGCAATACAGGCATCCAAAGAGTGGTCGGGGACAGGCAAAGTTCGTTCCAGGCTTCAGGTGTGTCAGAGGCAGGCAAGACGTGGTCAATGGGCAGGCGGAGGTCGATAACGGGAAATCAGTCCAGGGAACACAGAGAGGAGCGGGACTGGAACCACAAGGAGCACGAACAGGTGGGTTGGGAACGAGACTGGGATACAGATGAACACGGGAGCACGAACAAAAACACGATGAAACAAAACACGGGTAAACAGAGAAAACGCTGGAGAGTTCTGTAGGCATAAGCAAAGCACAAGACAATCTGACAATGAACATGGGAAAACGCACAGCTTATATACATTTAGACATAACAAGAAACAATCAGGAAATAACACGAGTGCAGCTGACTGCAATCAGACACATAAGGAATAAGTGAAAACGATAATACAATGACGAGACAATCTGGAAATGAACAGCTTAACTACATCAGACATAATAAGAAACAGGTGAAAACAATAATACAATGACGAGACTGGAAACAGGTAAGCGAACATAAAAACACGGACTGGACAACAAGGAAAACATGGCATTTAAAAAATTGTTTTAATAACTTCAGGGTGACAAGCCCCTCCGATCCACGTCAGGGATGCATCACCCTGATGTTCTGTTTTCAACAATCAACTTGTCCGCAGTACTGTATTAAACTGTGTTTGGAGGGAGAGAAACAGCATTATCCCAAACCTGGGCCACACCACCTCTCTTAGAATGTGAAACACTGAGTGGCTATTAGTGTGGTGCTGTGGTTAGAGTCTAGAGATCAGGAGGCTGCAAGTTTGAATCCAAGAGGGGATTCGCAGCCTTCACACCATTCAACAAGGGTCTGTAAGACTCTCTTCAGTAAATATCTAGCTGCATACATATGGAACCCTGTGTGAAATGTAAGGTATTTAAGTCACCCTGGATAAGCCCACCTGCTAACCTAATCCACAATGCACTGTACCTCAGCACAGCGAACAAGCTCTATGATGCTCCAATGAGTCACAGCAGACTATTACTGCTCAACACAGCTCTTGTGTACTGAGGATGTGCTGGAAAGACTGACTCATTCGTTCACGTAGTATCTGTCAGAGAGAAGGTAAATATGAGTTACCTAATACAGGCTTTATTACTATGGTCATCTGATTTTAATGGATGGCTCCAAAAACAAACCTGTTCACAGCAGCATCTTGTACTGAATGATATTGACACTGGCATTTCCCATTGTATTATGGTAATGAGGTGTTTGCTTTGCTTTCCAGTCGGGAGCCAAATATTTAGACAACAGGAAATGAGTCATCATCACACAAACCTTGGAAAGGTCAGAAATGTTTTGGTTTCAAAATGAGCCAATCAAAAAATATCTCTGTTTGCATTGCACTTTGCAATTTACAACATTGGGTTTTATCATATGAAGTAGAAGTACAGTACACATTCAGCGGTAATTTCATATGGCTTAAACCAGGCTGGAAAGCACATTGGACAAAATTAGGGTTAGTTGATCAAACAAACCTACGGTGACTGATCTAAACTACGATACTCAATATCAATAGTGTTCTGATTTTAAGTGTGGGGATAGTAGACTGTCATTCCTGAAGGAACAGAATCTCCTACTTTGTAACACAGATCCTTTCGAAGTGAACTGAAGAACATGGATGACACCAATGAATGCTGCAAGTCTACATTGGTTCTGTGTGGCTCAGTAGGTAGAGCATGGCATTGACAATGCTTAGGTTCAATTCCCACTGGGACCACATACACTGAAAAATGTATGCATTCACTACTGTAAGCCACTTCGGATAAAAGTGTCTGCTAAATGGAATCTGTTATATTATAAGTCCATAATCTTGACAAGAGGTGACGCTGACTTTATTTGTCATTTGTTTCGGAATGCCTGCTGGTGCTGATCTTTTGGGATGAAGAGTTTTGCCTGTGCAGCTGGAGACCGAAGCGAGAACACCCAGAAGGAAAACAAACTGGACAGAAGGCAGATTGAGCTCACTGGGGCACTGAGCTGGTGTGGCCATGCACGCCAATGCAGGCTCTCACTCTTGCCCCGTTTGTATTCTCCTATGAAGTATTATTAGTAAACCACATGGGATTTTGGCACATAAATCTATCAACTGAGTTAATGCAAACATATTAATGGAATTAAATGTCACATGCTAAATTTGGAGCAGTTCTGGCCTAAAGCCTGATATTTAGTGAGGTATTGCATTATATTTTTCATTTGCTTAGCGCACAGCCTTAGCAAGAACGACTTAGAGAGCCACATTATTATTCATATTATATCTATACAGCTGGCTATTTACAGAAGACATTAAGGTCAAGGGTACCACGACTGTGCCCCACCTGTAATTTGCAACCTCCAGAGCAACAAGTCCAGCTCCTGTACCCCTATAGTGCACTGCCAGGTGAAATGGATAATTCAGTAATTAAACACAGCTAAATGGGGTTTCCGTGATGTGTGTCCTTTGCGTAGTAACCCCCCAAAAAAAATAATAATAATCGAAGTGTGTCAATGATGCAAAATATTTCAATGGAAAAACAGATAGCATCAAAAGAGAAAACAAGTTATTAATTTTTAAGTAATTGGATGGCTATGGTAACAATACCAATATGAATACTTGAAACCGGGTAGATGCTTGTCCAGATATAAAATATGCACCATATTAAATTACAATCCAAGGACTTTTGATGAATGACAATCCCAAGGGCAGGTGATTAATGTTTATGTGCTTTGGACTGCAATCACAACTGTTTGTTTACATGTAATATCTTCTTCCTTTATCACATCCCATAATAAATGACATCATAAATGAGGGTGGCTTACCCATTCCTTTAATATACGAGCAGTGAAAATGATTATACTCCACCAGATAATATTGAAGCCATCAGTCAACTATCAATTTCAACATCCCTGTAATATATGGGAGCTTCACAGCCTGGGGGTGCTTCAATGTTGTGCTTGGATAGTTGTTATTAATGCTGTTGCTGATGGTGACTGATGTGCTCCTGCCACAGCAGAAATTTTGATATTGCCTAGCAGGGCATGGGCCTAGTCCATCAGTGGTCTAATGACAACAGAAAACGGCAAATTGGTGGAGTATTTCTGATGCGATGGAACTGAACGTGCGGAAACCAATCACAAAGATGGAGGAGATGACAGTGGCCATGGTTTTACCTGGGTAATGTGTTGCCACATGTGGTCTCTCAGAACATGAGCGGTCATGGACAGACTGCTGACTCTACCAAGCCAGGTGAGACAGCCAATGGCACAGTCCTGGTCCAGACACCAAAACACATGAAGCTACAAAGGTTATCTACATAAGATGCCACAGATGTTCTCTTTGTCATTTTAACTGGATCAACATTCGAAAAGTAAAATCACTGATACCAAAATTGCATCTATAACTAATGGTGTAATATATTGGTGTTAATTAATATCCACATTTTACATCCTACAGGTCACACACAGTACTACAGGAGAGAGCCAGTGACTACTTTACACCCTACATATCACACAGTACTACAGGAGAGCCAGTGACTATTTTACACCCTACAAATCAGGCACAGTACTACAGGAGAGAGCCAGTGACTATTTTATGCCTTACAAGCCATACACAGTGCTACAGGAGAGAGCCTGACTATTTTATGCCCTACAAGCCATACACAGTGCTACAGGAGAGAGCTATCAGCAGTTGGAAAATGGATATCTCCCTCTCACTGATGCCACCTGGTAGCTTGTTGATAGTCGGAGGACTCTGGGCAGGAGACTCCAATTGTGTCCCACCACTGCAGACTCCTGGTCAAAGTCAGCAAAAATCATATAGAAAAGATGCATAGTTGTTCTAAAAACAAATTCATAAATACAAGCATAATTTTATTTTTATTCTCAGTTTAGATAGAAATAAAGATTAAATACTGTATGTGGGCTGGAGTAGAATCCTAGATGCCATCTCCACTGGGGAAACACAGACTTCATCTCAGCCTCTCAACATCGTACAACGACAGTGGCCACAAACCCACAAACTACTACACAGGTGAATGGCAGCCTTTATATTTCCTCTATTTCTTAATACAAACAACAAGGTCAGATCATTATTTGTTTTTGTATTTGCCAAACCTTCACCACCATTATTTTACAATACCGATGAAAACCTGTACGGGGCGATGAGAAACACGATCAAGCAGACCACCACATGGTGCACCTGGTATGACTGTAGAATTACACTGCAAGAGGTACTGCTCACATGAACCAAGTATGTACCTCTAAAGCTGCCATGAAGTATATATGTCTATATTAACATGATCTAAAATCTTGTAAAAACCCTAAGAACTGCTTGCTAAGGATGACATAGTGCATGCCACAGAAGCCCATCTTTGTGTAATAACATATGAAGTCAATTTACTTTAATTTACGCTTAATACACCAACCAAATTTCCTGCTCACATGCTTATAAATGATTTATAAAGGGGTTATGCTGTAGTAATGACTGTACATGCTGTACATGCTTGATAAAGACTTTAACCCATATCCGCCTAATGCATTATTCTGTATAAACACACTGTGTGCCTAGCCACAAAACACCCATTCACACTCAGCCAACATTCAGTCTAACACTTACATTTACATGGGTTCGTATCATTCTCTGTAATGTCACAAGTTCATCTCATTCTTCATTTTGTTATTAGTTTAAAATTTTTCCGTGCCTTTTGTTTGTTGTGTCTGTTGGGATCATCATAAGTGGCCAAAACATGGATCAGCATGCATATGCACTTCACATACCAAAGTCGCGCAATTTCATCTTTGTATTATGCTTTATTGTAAACAATGCAAGCATTTAGGATAGCGATGTCAAGAATGTACCAAATTATTTTATACTTACCACTTTAGTGACTTTGTTTGTCTCTTGTAATTTTTATTTATTTTAATTTTATTTTTTGGTCAGCAAAGTCTACAGCCCCATGTGTTTGTATGTAATTCCATTGAATTTATGCTATATGATTTTCCGTAGATTGGCGGCTGTCGTGTTTGCGCAGTCATACAGGAAATCCCGTAGACCGGTGACTGTACTGTTTGTTCGGCAGATATGGGTTAAGTAAGCCAAACTGTCATAAATATGTTACTCAAAGTTATTGAAATGGCGTATTGTGGTTTGATTGAAAATAAGATTAGACTTGAATGTGAAAACGTGCTCTGGTGCTTCAGTGCATCAAAAAAGAAAATAAAGTGCAGAAAAGCAAAGGTTTGTATTTGGAGAGTGAAATCAGTTTAGCATTCTTGTCTTCAGGCAGCAGCTCTCTTTCTGAGTGCAGTGCTTTTCTGGTGTCTATCCAAAGAGCAGCCAGCAGCAGTTTTAATGATCTGGCGTAAGAGCTGGCATCACAATCCGTCTGGTCACCGAGATGGCGCAAAACACACTACGAGGTGAAGACCTCGCCCGAGACGTTGTACGCTGAGGACACCCCCTGTCCGTCACGCACGTTAATGGCTGTCCATAAATAATTCTGTCTTTTAATTATGCTGCAGGGCCATGACCTGCCCCAGGGAGAAAACACACAAACACACACACACAGACACATGAATATGATGCGGCTTGTCAATGGAAGTGGATTAGGTCTAGGGCAGTCAAGCCACTTTCGCTGGCAGAACTAAATTTAACGCATCAAACCAAGGCAACATGATACTGCAGCCTCTGCCCCGGCTGCTTTCTACACACAGACCGTCACAATCCCAGTAACAGTGCAGCCAAAATCACGTTGTGCAAAAATGCATAATGTAACCTTGTGGAAAATGTATGTATTTATTTTTACCATGAATTAGATTAGATTAGATTCAAATGTATTGTCATTGTACAGTACAGGTACAGTACAGTGAAAAGAAGTTTAGTATCTAACCAGAGTGCAAACATGTCAGTAAGTGCTACAATATAGTACTATAACCAGTAGTTATAATGCTAACAGGCACAGTATTGAATTATTACTATAAAAGGTAGTGAAAAGTATACTTGCTATAATTTATATACAGACTAGTGCAGTTATGTACAGGTAAGTATATGCAGGTATGTACATATGGCAATAAGGGTAGGTGAGTATAAATATATAAATATATGTATAGGTAAGTAGGTAAGTAACAGTGCTGGTGAATATAAGTATAATATACGGTATATTTTACAGGATATGAAGAGCAGGATATAAATATAAGTATGGGATAATATAAGTAGGCTATAGGATGTGGACAGCAGTATTATACAGCAGTATGGTGCAGCAATATTATACAGCAAAATTATACAGAATTATACAAGGCTATATTACAGTATTGTACATGGATATGTGCAGAATGTAGGTATGACAGAGCTGACATGAAGTGTTCATGTTCTTAATTTCTTAATTAACTCAAACGTAATAGGCCATTCTGCCATCCTCTTTTAAATTCTTGTGTGCTTTTACAATTTTGCTTTTATTTATGACTTCCTATGTAATGTTGTTTTTGGTTAAACTTTTTGTATGCTGCCTTCTTGGCCAGGGCTCACTTGAAAAAGAGATGCCAATCTCAATGTGACTACCCTGGTTAAATAAAGGATAAATAAAATGTTTAAAAAATTATATACAGGTATCTACCGAAATAAACACAACATTTTAGTAAATTAGGGATCCTTTAAATGGGTGCAGTACCACAAGTGCCAAGGCCAGTTAGGTCCGTGGCCAGAAACCCTCCCCTTTCCAACGCCCCCTTCCCACCCAGCTGCGACTCTCCTAGCCTGGGCCAGGTCCCGGTCCGTTTGAGTGTCCCCGCCAGGTTACCAAAATGTTGCCTTTATTTGGGCAGTTACCTGTATGTGTGTGATATGTATAATTAGAACTATTAAAATGTCAGTGATAAAAAATGTAGAGCACCCAACAATATTAAAATTATGATTTTTAATCTCCATAAACGGGAAAAGGTTTGTGCACTGTATTTTTTGTTTTGTTTTTGTGGCCCAAATGACACATTCGGTTGGGAGATTCAGCCCGCGTTGACTGAAGGGCTCAGAACCACTGCTATAAAATAACAACGCAGAACAATTCTGTTGCACACAAATGATATTAGACACATCATACATTACTACAATGAAAAGGGACCTGCTGCTGATCCAATTTGAGGTTATTGAGCCTGCCACACTATTCTGGAGGAAGAGACAAACAACAGGTGTGGACACAAAGCCCCCATTTCACAGCAGGAAGGGAAAACTAAGAGAAAATGCACAACAATCTGCTGCTTCCTGGACACCACATTCATCATTACCATACATCTGCATACAACTGAATATTGAGATTACATTTGGAGGTTGAAAAAGATCAAAACATAGTTTATTATAAGGTACACAGTGAGTAAGCATGCAATCAGGAACATTTGCATACAAGAAACAGCATCTGAACATGTAATACCACATACATAACTTACGATACAATCATATACTGGTTAGTGGACAGCTAGGCACAGGCAGCTCTTTATAGGAAAGAAGTGCTTTAAACAGTATTTATGTGTGTATTGTTGTTCTGCCCCCCTCTTCCACACTAGACAGAAAATGTGTGACATTTTCCCCCTCTCTTAGTGAAAGCTGGTGATGTCTCTTGCCTCATACAAAGCGCTGCATTAATAATTCAGAAGAACATGCACAGCCCAGTTTTCAGCCGATGCTCCTCACAATAAATAAGGAAAGAAAACCTGGCACGGGAGCCGCTGGCATTTCCTTGCGTCTCTGGGTGGCCTTCAGGGTTGACGGCTAGCCTAAGAGGCTGCAAGTAAACCCAGGGGGTCCGGGAATTGACACAGGCTCATAAAACCCGGGAATCGGCACAGGTTCATAAACCCCGAACAGGTTTGATTTCTGGAATGAAAAGCTGCGGTGCTTTCCATGTTTTTTCAGAGCGGGGGAGAAGAGCACCAACTTGGTCAAGCCTGCGTCCGTCAGTTATGTTTGAATTCACACCTTTTACACACACAGTTTTTGACTAGGGATTAAATTAGGGATATGAAGTATATTGAAAGCAAGGTGTGGTTCCTGATTTGAGCAATTAGCATTGCCATCATGCTTAGGGTCATGTATAAAAATGTTGGCCAATGTTGGCCAGTATTTTGGCTACTATGACTAGAAAAAGATTTGACTTTGAAAGAGGGATAATTGTTGGGTCATGTCATAAATATTAATCTATGGCATGAGCAGTTTCAGCAAAAATAGTCTGCTGAGAACTTTAAAAATAGTCTGCATATGGTCAGATGAGTTATCATCACTCTGTTCTTAACAAGTGGAGTGCAGGTTTGGCGCACGCCAAAACAAACGTACAGGTCCGAGTGCTTCTTTCAAACGGTGGAGGGTTCTGGCAGCTCTGTTATGGTGTGGACTGTATTTTCCTGACATGGTTTAGATCCACTGAACCCCTTAACGGGCAAGGATTTTGTTTACTTGCTGAGCACCACCTACCCCTGTTTGAAAACGAAGCCATTGTGTGATCAACTTCATCCTATGGTGAAGCATTTCTATCCTGATGGGAGTGGTCTCTTCTAGGATGACAATGCCCCCATTCACAGGCCACGAGTGGTCACTTAATGGTTTGATGAGCATGAAAACGATGTACACCATATGCCATGGCTGTCGAAATCACCAGATCTCACCCCAATTGAACACAACAGATTCTGGAATGGTGCCTGAGACAGCGTTAAAAAAATAAAAAAAAATGGAATTTCTCATGGAAGAATAGTGTGGCATCCCTCTAATAGAGTTCCAGAAACTTGTAGATTCTATGCCAAGGCACATTGGAGCTGGTCTGCTGCCCTACTTTATGTTGGTGTTACCTTTATTTTGGCAGTTACCTGTATGTCGTACAAAAACTATGGGCTATGTCATACAAAAACAGCAACTGTAAGCCTCATCCACTATTGACAAAATACTCTGTGTGTTAAAGCATTTGTTTCAGAAGCAGCTTAGACAGTAAACCCCATCTGATGTTTCCCTAGAGTTCTGGATGTTGCCCTGGTAACCAAGTTTTACTGGCATTTTTTTCTCTTTTACCTCAGAGCAATGATTGAAATTCACCCACACTGAAAAATCTAGATCAATCATTGACTGAGTTCACCAAATATGTATCACCCAGACTTGGGGGTGGGGAACCTGGAACATGAAAATGTCCATTTTGGCTCAAGACATTATGTTCCCATTTGGTAGACAGTGTCTGTCAACCTGCCAAGAACCAATGCAGGTCACTGGTTCACCAGCATCCACTAGAGGCAGAAGCCTGCAGCTACGTCACTCAATGGAATTACACAAACTACAGACATAGCTTGAGAATGTGTGTGAATTTTAACTAAATGAAGAGGGTTGACAGTTCCATCTGAAAGACATTTCTGGTGACTGTATGGATTAAACCCATGGCACTTAAAAAAAAACAAAATCATGTGTTTGATATGTGATGTTTGTATGCTACAATGTAGCAAACTTAAAGTAAAACATGTAACATACTTTACCATTTTGGCAAGTGCTGCATATAATCATACATTTAGATACAAATTTTGTAGATTGATTCGACGTAGATTGCTCGACAAGTGGTAAAAAAGTACAATCCATATAGAAAGCAGGTGAGCAAACTGCAGGGACCCAGATTAGCAGCCATCTTATCGTCTCAGACGACTAAAAATGAAGAAGGATGACCTTCGATTTCCAAGTGATCGTCCTGCTGACGACTGTGAATTTTTTAAATTAGCTAACTGGAACTATTTCTGTTTTACACTCACATCGTAACAAACACGTCATGCACAGATATGAAAAAATCAAAGTTCTAAATGGGAAAAGCGGCACATTGTCACAGTCTGTGCTCACTGCGTTTGTTGTTGTTGCTATGCCAGACTCTGCAGCAGTCAAGCAAGTTTGTGGACTGCAGCACATAGACACAACAGCGAGAACCAGCTAGTTAGTTAGCTAGCTAACGTTAGCGTTCACGGACATTGGGTATCGATATCTGTTGTTGCTAGTTCCTTACTAACACAAGGCTTAGTAAGTGATCATGCATTTACCACTTACCAAGCCTTGAATTAGCAAGCAATATCCATGAACACTAGCTAGCTAGTTACTGTCTATATTCAGTTCAGTGAGCCCTCCTGCCAGGCTGAAGAATCGCTGTAATTTTCCTGCAGTGATTTCTCATCTCCGTCCTACACTCAGAGCACAAATCATTCCCACATCCCTGCTCAGCTAAAATCTAGGAATTATTAGCTAGCTATTATGTTAGCTGCCATACCACACTCTAGTTGGGAATGGAAAAATCTATCGTTTGAGTGTACGTTATGATGTACTGTACAGTCAGAACACTAGTCGCTAACGCCAGCTGCGGGCACCCGTCAGAGCTTCACTGCTACACAGTCCCATGAGCACACACTGCACAAGTCAAACATAAATATCCATGTAGAAAATAAATAACAATAACCGTTGTATCTATCTTTGGGGTACATACAACGTAGTGATCGCACTTTCAAAGATGTGGAGATTTATTGATGGTGCAAGTCCACCCCCCACTAAAAAGGCTAAAACCAAAGAAGATCAGCTAAAAACTCAGCAAAAATATGATTCAGAGAGCAGAGATCGCACTTTCCAAGAAGATTGTAAGGTGAATAGACCATGGCTTGTCTGGGAGGAGGAAGGGATAATGAGATGGCTAAATCAATCCAGAAGAAATGAATAGATTGACAAGCAGGTATAGAACCGCTCATGCTTTGGCCAAAAAGAACAGGCTATGTAGTGATGTTAAATGGATGAATGACTTGGACAAAATAAAGGGTGTCAGTATACAGTCAACCTACAATAATGCAGAGTACTGTGGCACATTTGTCCATTACATTGCTGAAGTTGAAATGGCACAACTAAAAGAAGAAGACCTGGCTGAAACGTATTTCTGCTGTGTGTTGAGCAATGGCAGCACAGATTCCTCAGTGACTAAGCAGGAAATGGTCTTCCTACGGTATGTGAAAGATGGAGAAGTCAAAGGCAAATTCATAGCCACCAAGTCAGTGGAGAAAGCGAATGCACAATCAATCCTTGAAGCTATTAAAATCAGTGTGTCCAAGGTGATGGACTGGGATGCGTTCCTCAGCAAGCTGGTTGCAAAAGGGTGTGATGGTGCAGCAGTGATGGTAGGGAAGAGGGGAGGCGTGGCAAGTATGCTGCAAAAAGAACAAGAGGAGATGATAGTCATCCATAATTGGAGCTTGCATTGAAAGACGCAGTGAAGAAATGCCCACTGTACGACAAGGTTGTCAGAGTTCTACTCGCTAAAGGTCTCTACTACCTGTATCACAACAGCGCACTGAACCGCTCAATGTTAAAGCAGGCTTTCAGAGCAGTTCTCAGAGCAGTTCTCCACACACAGCATGTGCCATCCAGAACTTCTTGAGGGCCTTCCATGCCATCAGGCATCATCCTGAACAGGTACTATTCTAGCAGCATCAGTCACCTTGGACTGACCGTATCATGGTCAGTCCAAGGTGACTCAAGGCTGAATGACTTTGCACCTCCTGAGTTAGGTAGTCAGTGGGGGGCTAAACCATGTGAAGGGGGTCCAGATCCAGGGACTGTTAGCAGCAGTACTTTATAATCAGCCTGATATTTAACAGGAAGCCAATGTAGTGATGCTAACACAAGAATAATGTGCTCATACTTCTTGGATCTAGTCAAAATACGTGCTGCTGTATTCTGTACTAGTTGAAGACTCTTAAGAGAGCTACTAGAGGAGCCAAATAATAAGGCATTACAATAGTCTAGCCTCGATGCTAGTAACTTTTAGGAAGTACAAGTATCTTTTCTAAGATACTTTCCCTTTGACAAGTATGACTTTTACCCTAGTCTGGGCCCCTGAAACTGTAAATGTCAAATCAATGATTACCCTTTGTGTATTACAGGATGGGGTCAGGCATGACAGAAAATGCACAAGTCACACTCAAAACAGATGGCACTGTTCTTATGAAGCCGTTTATGGGGTTTCTTTGGTTGAAAGCTGGATTATTTCCACTCTATCTGATGGTAAGAAGAAGGTGAAGACCCTCCTATAATCAATGATCTCAGAAGCTCTTGCTGGGGCGAGAGTTGAGCTTGGCTGCAGGAGGGGTTCTCGGTGACATTTGAAAGAGCTTGACTCGTAGATGAGAACTCAAACTTTATAAACTGCCCTCATACAAAATTAAGTTCCACAATGCAAACAGTAGAGATTTATTTCTGCCATGTTGCCTTCTGTATCTTAAACTAGTCAACACGTAAATTCCCCTTAAGATGGTCTGTACTCTGCGGTGTTGTTGCTGAAATGGTCTGTCGGTGACCACATCACTACACTGGAGGTTTATGTCACATATAATATCCTAAGTCTTAGGAATACATTTCAAATATGTTTTAATGTAGTGTTCTACCTGTATAGAAGTGCTTTCAAACAGCATAATCGGGCCTATAAGGTGTGACCCATGAATCTACAGCCAAGCTCTTTTTTTTCAGAGAAACATTCTGGCTGCCCTCAATGAAATTCCTCAATAATTAATATGATTAATTACTGATTTATTAGTTCATTAACAATAAATAATGTAATGAAGTGAACTTAAACAGCATGGAATGCTGTGAAGAAATGGTTTGATGAGGGAATTCCTGTATGCTAATTATTCCAGCACAGCAGCAGACCAGGGTAAGTGTAGAGGCCGTGTGCAGGAAGCAAAGCTGAATCAATTCACAGGACTGAGTGCACATAAATGTACACGTAATGCAAAACTACAGGCA
This sequence comes from Aldrovandia affinis, assembly GCA_029706075.1. Lineage (NCBI taxonomy): Eukaryota > Metazoa > Chordata > Actinopteri > Notacanthiformes > Halosauridae > Aldrovandia > Aldrovandia affinis. The sequence goes on from JAINUG010000175.1 coordinate 435,557, forward strand.
CATAAACCAGTACCACCCTGCAGTCACTACACTCTAATTACTGAAATGCCTCACTTTTCCCATACATTGCAAAAATTATTCATACCTTATAAAATGCAAATGATTCATGTTTTTTTCATTTAAGATTGCTAAAATATTAAATACTATTCAAATTGGTGTTTTCCCTTTGAAGTAATAGGTTTATATATATATATATATATGTCCTAAATGCCCAGAATTAATTTCAAATGTGCTATAATGTGTTGCCAATATAAATGATTTCCATTTGAATAATTTAATTGTCAGGCTGTAGCATTGGTTGCAGGGGTGGGGTCGGGGGTTGGGGGTTGGTGGTCTGGGATCAGGAAACAGTTCTGATGGGAACCTTGTCCAGAAAATGAGGGGATAAAAAGGTATTTGGCCAAAGACACAGAACAATGCAGAACAGTGGTTCAGACTGCAGTGATTTGGGAATGTGGTTCAGTGGGTTGGGAATTATTTATTTATTTTATTTTATATAGCTTTATATACCTTTCCACAGAAACAGATGTTCTAATATCTACTGGAAGGCTGTTCCAGAGTCTAGGAGCTTTGATAGAGAAAGCTCGGTCACCTTTAGTTTTCAACCTAGACTCCGAACAGCCAGAACTCCTTATCAGATGATGTAGTGGCCATCTGGAATTTGGTTCAGTGGGGGAATGTGGTGCAGTGGTTTGGGAATGGGGCTTGTGGCCAGGCAGTTTGCAGGTTTGAATCTCAGCTATTGTACCCTTGAGCAATGCTGAATTACCTCAGCAAATATTCAGCTGCACAACGGGATTATGGGTCAAATGTAAGATATGTACAGTCACCATGGATACGCAAGCCAGAAAAGCATCAGTTTGTTTAATGAGTTACTGTGATATCCAGTGAAATACCCCCCACCAAAAAAGGTGCACATTTGTTAACATCTTCCCTGCAGACACTGTTCTAGAAAGCAGAAAATCTTGGGGAAATTGAAGATTGCAGTCGGGTAAAAAATAAACCGGCCAGGCTTCATATCAGACAGGAAAACCTTAGAGGATGCGTGAAGTTAAATATAATGACATTTAGCTGCCAAAAAAGAAAGGACAGAGTGACTCATCCCTCACTCTATCTGCAAAATCAAAGGGTACGAACTGCAAACAGAGCAGCCAAATCCCTTCAGAAAAGGAGTGTTTTCTTCTCTTCTCTTCTCTTCCACAGAGAGCAGGGCCACAGAGGGTGTCCTCTGGTTCATCCTCTCCTTTTTGCTGCTTTTTGTGTTTCTCAATAGTAAATTATGGGAGGATTATGTAACCTAGTGCTCCAGAAATATGATGCGCGATGTCTGTGATGTCAATACACACGTCAAATCTGTCTGTCCACAGATGCATGGAAAGGATTCACTCACCCCTCGTGTAGGCCCTCGCTCGGCCCCATCGCGCCGGCTGATGCGTAGCGCAATGGCAGAGGACCTCCACGTCCGACGGTCTTTGGCCCTCTCCTCCACTCTTCTGCTCTGTGTTGTCTTCGGCTGCCTCTTCTCTCCCCCTCTCTTTCGCTTTCCTTCGGGCGTCCAGTGGAGTGCCATTTTGGCGACAGAGGCGTCTTTCCTCGTCTCATGTCTGCTCCGACTCCAACACCGACTCAGAGGCGAGAGCTCAGAGTGTGCGGGGGCGAAATCTCCTCTCAGCCCGGTGCTGATGGGGGAGCTCCACACTCTCCTCTGATTCTGCACCCCTTCCTGCGCATGCCACTTGGCAAAGGCAAGGGCTGTTTTAAAGATTAATCAGAACACATGTCGCTTTGCAATTCATGAAAAAAAATAAAAAATAAAAAAACCTTTGCAGTAGTGCCATCTGTGAAGAAAAGGCGTAAGCAATCTTTTCATGGTGATACAGAGTGCCATCACAGGGAAGGGTCGAGTGGCGTGCACCTGGAGAGAAAATCCAAACCATAGGGGGAATCTCTGACTGTGGAGCAAGAACCTCTGCTGCATGTGCCACCCAGGGGCACCACGTGTAGCCTTTTCATGCTCTCAGATCCTTTCACCTTTAAAAGCAGCAAGTCTACTCTCAGCACGCTGGTCACTTCTAAAACAGACGCAAACTCTGATTCCATCTCACCTCAGGGCAATGCCCTCGGCCATTGGTGGGCCTCCAGGTTTTGAAGCGCTTCACTCGGATGGAGCTCTTATATATCGCAACAGACAGGACGCGAGAGCGGGTGGTTTCAGTTTCATTATCTGTGCAAGGGAATCGATTGGCACGACGGATTTCCCCCAAGGGTCACGGCGAATAGCCCAGCGATGACCGTGAATGAGACGATTTCAGGGTCTTCTTTTATGCCGTTTTTTTGAGCCACCACTGGGCCTCAAACAGGTGGAGGTGAGAGAGAGAGTGGGGAAGGGGGGAATGTAATGTCTAATGTGCTTTCAACTGCTCAGCTAGTCCTGAGGCTGATGTAATGCATCCGAAATAACTCACAATGTAAAATGCCAGAGCGATAATAATCATACCATCATATTTCATTATTGCAACCAGGTCTCCCACTAGAACTGTGCTTTTATATTCAAGTAAGTAATTTTTAAAATGCACTTTACTGCATCTTTTCTAATGTATCTGGACAGTAACTTTGGGCAGGGCTGATGTTACCTGTCCAGGTAGATGCTCAGGTGGCAGGACTGTGATCCTGTACAGAGAGGGCAGAGAGGAACCATGCACTGTATATTATAGGGCTACTACTACCTCGGCAACTAAAATTGACATTTTTTGTACTCGCATGATATCAAAAGATTGTGAAGATGAATGTGAAGATGAATGTCTCATTATGATTTGTACGATTTTTAATGCTGCACACTACACTGAAATCTCTGACAGTTGTAAATAGTAATTTTTAACACTGACTCGCTAGCTTGCTATGGGTAAATATATTGGCCAGCCAAGCAAGCATGCCATCACATCATGACCCGACAGACACAAGTGAAGGGCGAAAGGCGAAGTATCGTCTCCTCTGAGACGGCACTCACCAGGCTGTCGACCGTAACTCCAGTACTCCAGAGCCACTCCTGTATGCAGCGAACTTCCTGTCGGCTTCCCTTCCCCCTCCCTGGGGCGGACAGCCAATTGCCGCCCCGGTGGCACTCCCAGCCAGAGCTGACTCTGGCGTGGCCGGTGGAATCGAACCCCGGTTGTAGTGGCCAGCGTCGAACGTTATAACCATTAGACTACCCGGGAGGCCACCCCCACCATATTCTAAGCTGCACTCACTGCAACCTCCACTGTCAATTCAGGAGAGCGTAGACAAGCACACGCTCTCCTCTAAATGACGTGATGTCAGACGCCGCTTCTTTTCATACCACAGTCTACAAGCTAAGCTGCACAGACATTAGTCGCAGGAAGACACTTTGTACACAGCTTCATACCGGCAGACTGTGGGCATCCCATTGACCAGCGGTGGTCGCTGGTATGCGATGAGACATGGACTACCCGGCCGACTGAATCCCTCCCAATTATGCACACACTAGAACAGTGCCTTAACAGGATGCAGATCATGGGTCTCATCCACACACTAGAACAGTGCCTTAACAGGATTCAGATCATGGGTCTCATCCATACACTAGAACAGTGACTTAACAGGATGAGCCACCTCCTTTTAGGATCCATTTTAAATGAGACAGAAAATTATTTCAGGGGTAGTTTAAACCAGTTTCCACTCAAATGATCTAATCTCTCTTAATATCGAACCGTTCACTTGGGCGTGCGGAATTGCTGTCAGAACAAACACTGAGGCAATCTGTCAGGAAACCGCAATGGAGTGATTCAGGAAAAAAACAGACCACAGAAATGCTCTTTGTAGATGGAGTTTCCTGGTTAGAGCCAGGCCCAAACATATTGCCCTGAACTGTGACAGGAGAGGACTTGGAAATATCAGAACAGCCAATCAAATCCCATGTTAGCCCAAATAAATACTACATTTGAACATTTGTGTGCCTCTTTTTGTGTGAAGGACTAATTCCAACCCAAACACAATATTAAACTGTGTAGAAAGCCTTACTCCATGTACTAATTTACCCTTTCTTTGGCCTGGAAGGTGAAATAAGATCTCATTTTATATTTTACAGTGACGACCTGGGGAACGACCTTCCTCAATCGGGCAGGACTGCAGAATCGCTGGCAATCTACCGTAAGAGACTGAAAACACACCTCTTCAAACTACACTCAGTCAGGACTGCATAATCGCTGGCCGTCTACCGTAAGAATACATGCAAATACATTAAAATGTGCTAACCTTTCTCTGTGCTAATCTGTTTTGTAGGTGCTGTGGTGTGCATCACTATGATGGCATCTATTTCATCATAGCTTTACTGCTGTATATTCTTGCCATTCTAAATGTGCTCATTGTAAGGTTGCTCCGGAAAAGAGCGCCTGCTGAATGTCTAAAATGTCAAATGTCAAATTGTGGAGTTAAGAAGAGGCCATATTCAGAAAATCCAGTTTGGCCAAGACACCAGGGGTCAACAAAATTGCTCTTCCAATAAGTGCCCAGGAACCTTTACTGACCCCAGCCAATCAGGACTGCGTCTTGACGTGTTGTCATAAACACGAGTCCCCGCCTTTGTGCTCGTTGAGCTTGGGACAGGAGGAGCCACTTTGAACGAGAAGGTTATGGGTCGTCCTGGCAGCAGGAGGCAATATCCCAAACGGTCGTATGCATGCCAGCAGCCAAGAAACAATAAAATAAAAAAATAAAATAAAATGAATGTATGTGGACTCACATTGAGAGCCTTGGAGCGTTTAGAGAGCAGGTCCTCGATGTTTCTGGCAGCATTGGCGACCAGCTGGACGGCATTGTTTGACTCCACTTTGAAGTATTGCCTCTTGTCTAAAAAGATCTGAAACAGAGGAAAAAGCCACATGTAAAACAACCAACTAATCTCAATGCCTAAACATTTCTGTCTATATACAGGCAGTGAACAAAAAATTGCATTTGAGTGCTTATTTATTTCTGTTGCAAGCGGCCGTGGTATAAGCGGAATAACCCGCTCTGGGCTGTGCAGTTGCATGAAAATAAACCACTTCGGGTTTGGTTAACCCCTCAGCTTCGCCTCAGGACCGCATCACACCACCCTGTCCTGGTTTACTTTCACACAACTGCACAACCCTGATTGGTTTATTCCTGATGTACGCAAGGATCATCGGTCCAGAGAATGGGGCTGAAAATCGTCTTTTAAATCAGTCCAAAACAAATGCATGCTGGCAGGCTACCCACAGGTGCTCGCATGCCCTGATTACACATTAACTTGAGATCAGTGATGACTTATCATCCTCTCATATCGTACAAGCGTGTGGCAGTGGTGGAAACAGAACAGGAGAAATGCTAAGCAGGCCAATTATTTGGTAGCCAAAGGGAATGCGTGTGACAACACTTAATACCACGCGTTTCTCATCTTACTACCCTCCAGCGTTCTGATGCCTTTTCATTTGCTCAAGTGCGGCCTAATGAACATCCTCGCGCTGCTGTCAAAACTTTCAAACTAATCTGCATTTGAGGGAGTGCCACGGTGCGGTGGGCAAAACGACACGCGGCTATGAGTCCACGCTCATCCTCTTTCTACATTTTACAAGATGTGCATTAATACAAGGTAAGAACAATCATAGTTAGCGCACAAGATCAGTGCAGTAAAACAGCAATAGACATCATTGCAGGCGTCTGCATATCATACCTGTAACACTGGGAAAGAAAAGGTTAGTGGGTTTTTTTTTTTTTTTTTATTTTTAAGTACAGTGTAGAACAAGTAAACAGTGGTGACGACAGATTGACTAGATGGACAGTGTTCAGTGGTAGTGGAGTCTGAAGAGGTGGGTTTTGAGTCTCTTGCGGAAGATTGGAAGTGATTCCGCAGTCCTGACCGATTGTGGGAGGTCGTTCCACCAACAAGGGACCAGGACAGAGAAGAGGCGAGACCGCGAGGAGCGGCTGCCAGGCGCCCGGAGGGATGGGGCAGTCAGTTTGCCAGCGGAGGCGGAGCGGAGGGGTCTGGGCGGGGTGTAGGGAGTGATGAGTGACTGGAGGTATGCGGGAGCAGTACCTCTGGCCGCTTGAAAAGCAAGCACCAGTGACTTGAATCTGATGCGTGCTTTCTCAGTTTAGGGAGTCAAAAGGAGACCTTCGGTGACTCTGAGAATATCCAGCCCAGAGAACGTGCTTTGCTGGAGATACCTGGCTTTAAAGCATTTGGTTTTGCATACAGGTTCTGTGTCTCATACAACAAACCCTTTCCTTGGCTATTTTTTGTTTTATATAATTCATACAAGTGTGAGGTGAACTACTGATATACAGTACGCTTTGTTTTTATTCACACCCTTGAGAAAGATGAACAAAAGAGCTTGTATAAAATAAACTATATAAGTAATGAGGTATATTTTATGCAAAAAAGTCAGAAAATTCCAAGCCTACATTACTATGTTGTTCAAAAAAACATGTTTTGTTTTATTAATATTTTTTTCCAGAAAACATCTGGATCATAATTATTCATATCTCTAACTATTCTTTTAAATGTAATCCAACAAAAACAAATCTTCATAAATATAGAACTTATTTGAAGTTCATTGGAAGGTTGTGGAACTATGCAGTGGCCTACAATGGTTTCCTGTTTCCCTAGGGTATAAAGAGGAGGAAACACATGTTTGAAATACTGTGGTCAGCCATCATCATGGCGAAAGGCAAATAACTCCCTGAAAGCATCAGATAAAAGGTTACTGACCTCTACAGATCAGGAGATGGCTACAAAAAACTAAAAAGTTTAAAGAAGTTTCCACTGTTGTGTCAATCAGGGGCAATTCTAGGATTTTACCTTTAGGGGGGCTCAGCCCCTAATAAGAATGTGAGATGTACACATGCAAAGCACAAGCCTAAAATTGTAATTAATTTACTGTTACATTCCCCAAAACTGTCACATTCCCTTTGTTCCTGTCTCGTCTTTTCCTTGTCTTGTTTTCCCCTTTGTTCATTTGTTCTCTGGTGTTCTTCCCTCGTGAGTGTTTGTGTTCATTGTTTTATTATGTTCCATCTTCACTCCTGGTTACTCCTCATCCTGCTCACCTGCTTCTAATCCCGTCACCCGTTTCCTGCACACCAGCCTCCCATCTAGATCATCAGCCCTGCAGTATTTCTACCCCGGTTTTCCAGTCATTCATCGTCAGATCGTTGTTCTCTCTACCCCGGTAGAACTTGACTCTCGAAATCCGAATTTATATTCCGTTTTAGCGAATCTTTGTGTTTGTTGTTAGTACATGTTAACCTTTGTTCCTGTTGTCTCCCCTATGTGTTCAGGTTCGTTCCCCGTCTGTCTGCCAGCCTGTTCATCCTGCCAGCCCTGCCTGTCTGCACGTCTTGCTTGCCCTCCGGTTTCCTTAGCCTGCCTGCCCATTCTTCTCGCCCACTCCACCTGTGCTCCTCTTCTGTTGTCCTGTTCCCGTCACCAGTCCTCCAGCTCATCGATTCCACTACCTCTGTTAACCAATAAATCATCTCTCTTTACATTCAAACCCACCTTGTCTATGTCTGCGTTTGGGTTCGTTCTGTACCTCAAAACAAAAACATCACAATGGTGGTTGCTACCAAACTGGCGAACTAACAAATAAAACCTGACTCTCCAAATGGCATGAAAAATGGGTTTTAAAATGTGTATATGAAGGTGCCAACTGCCAACTAAATGTTGTGAAATCACCACCATACAATCTGCAGCAACTGCGTGATGCCATTGCATCTGCATGGACAAACATTGCTGTGTATGACACCTTTATCAATGTTGGTCCATGCTGCAATTTTTGAATTCTTTCTCAAAAAAGACAGACTCATGGACTTTATTTACAAGTGACGGGTGAGTGCTTTACTATTTGCGTTATTTTGGAGTGACATGAATGTGCACAGTGACACAAGTGTATTAGTAGATTACTTTATTGATCCATGTGGGGAAATTTACTCTGCATTTAACCCACCCTAATCTAGCCTACTGTTGTAATTGTTGATCAGCTGTCGTGTTGTTGAGAGCCTGTGTGTGGCATAATGTGCGCATTATTTGCATATGGCTGCGTTGGCTGTAACAGAGACGTGTAAGATGTGTGTATGTGGCCAAATTGTGATGGCTAGACGACTGGGTCAGAGCATCTCCAAAACGGCAGGTCTTGTGGGGTGTTCCCTGTATGCAGTAGTTAGTACCTACCAAAAGTGGTAGAAAGGTGTCAGAACACACAGTGCATCGCAGCTTGCTGCGTATGGGGCTGCGTAGCCGCAGACCGGTCAGAGTGCCCATGCTGACCCCTGTCCACCGCTGAATGCGCCTACAATGGGCACGTGAGCGTCAGAACTGGACCATGGAGCAATGGAAGAAGGTGGGCTGGTCTGATGAATCACGTTTTCTTTTAAATCATGTGGATGGCCGGGTGTGTGTGCGTTGTGTATCTGGGGAAGAGATGGCACCAGGATGCACTATGGGAAGAAGGCAAGCCGGCGGAGGCAGTGTGATGCTCTGGGCAATGTTCTGCTGGGAAACCTTGGGTCCTGGCATTCATGTAGATGTTACTTTGACACGTACCACCTACCTAAACATTGTTGCAGACTAAGTACACCCCTTCATGGCAACGGTATTCCCTGATGGCAGTGGCCTCTTTCAGCAGGATAATGCGCCCTGCCACACTGCAAAAATTGTTCAGGAATGGTTTGAGGAACGTGACAAAGAGTTCAAGGTGTTGACTTGGCCTCCAAATTCCCCAGATCTCAATCCGATCGAGCATCTGTGGGATGTGCTGGACCAACAAGTCCGATCCATGGAGGCATCACCTCGCAACTTAGAGGACTTAAAGGATCTGCTGGTAACGTCTTGGTGCCAGACACCACAGAACACCTAAAGAGGTCTTGTGGAGTCCATGCCTTGATGGGTCAGAGCTGTTTTGGTAGCACGAGGGGGACCTACACAATATTAGGGAGGCGGTTTTAATGTTGTGGCTAATCAGTGTATACAGTATATATATATATATATATATATATATATATATATATATATATATATAAATAGATGTTTGATAACAGTATTCCAATCCACTGAATAGCTTAGCTAGTTAGATGAAAGGGGAAATAATTTTATGGTGCAATCAGTCTGTGAGAAACTGCTACCAAGCTGCCAGTTTACTCTCTCACCTGGATACTGCTAGCCTACATTGCCACATGGGGTGCATAAGTACTTTCATATACCCATCTATGGAGAAACAGCCATTTCTTTAGGGTCATCTGAAATTGTGAAGGGGCCTACCTGGTTGATTATGGCACACATATAAATCGCTGTTTGTAAGGAGGAATTGAATTGAATGCACATTGCAGCCATATATAAGCTAGCCTATCTGTCTAACCAAAGCCATGCAAGTAGCTAACGCAAATGCTGATGATAAGTTGACTAGCAAGCTAATGTTATCTAACATTAACATTACGTTGATATCGCTTCTGTGAGCTAGGTGACAAACTGACACTAACGTTAATAGCAGCTTGTTTTAAAAAATAGATTGACTGCATTGCAATAATAGCAAAGACCACAACATTATCAATCAACACTTTTATTTTTGTTAAATAAATCCAGTCTATATGTTAGCTTATTTGTGCTGTGTGACATCCAAGTCGACATCCCGGTTTAGCTAACATGCACCGCAACCGCGCTCACAGCTGAACTCAAGCAATCACAAACAAAAGACTTGCTCATTGTTTCTTGCTGCCGCTGTTTTCAGTCAATCTACCAGCCCGCACACTTTGTACGAGAGACCAAAATCCAACATTTCTGAATTTGAGAAAATAATGACTAAACATTTTCAGGGGGGCTCAAATGAAAGACAGGGAAATAGGGTCTAAAATCGCCACTGGTGTCAATTGTTAGGAAGTTTAAGGCCACTGGAACACAGAAATAGCAGTCCAGAAACATCAACCCAAGAATCTGAAGGAACTAGAACAATTCTGCATGGAGGAATGCTTGAGGATCCCCCCCAAGAAGTTCCATAAACTTGTACGACACTACAGAAGGTGACCACTTGCTGTTATAATGACCAGGCTGGAACCACAAAGTAATGATAACAGGGGTGTGAATATTTCTGATTCTTGATTTTTCTGAGAAAAAAAAGAATAATTTGGGAACAGTTTGATGGACACACACATCTAAGAGCTTTCTAAGTTTACTTTTAGAGCTCTTTTGTATTTGTTGGATAATCTTTGTATCTTTTTTTTTCAGTTTGGAATCGCCAACCGCGCACCTCGAGTTATAGCTCTGCCCCCCACACCCCAGAAGCACTGCAGCTGAATCATATGTACTCTTACAATGCACTGGTTTCTCTTCTTGATTTAAAAAAAAATATATATTATTTCAGATTTTTTCCAGTTTTTTCTCCCAATTTGGTTGCCAATTAAACCCTCTATTTATTTCAATTCCCCACCCCCACGAGTCTGTCGCCCATCCTCCGGGAGCGAGACACACATTCCTGGCCATTTGTTCCCGCCTCTTCCGAGATGGGAATTCTTCCACGGACGACTTAACCTTCTCCTCGACGGACTTGTGCCGGCTCTCCCTCCCAGCCAAATGCCGCCTCCGATCGGGCTGATGACCAGGGCCGGTCTGGTAGAGACGCGGGTTTCGATCCGCGTCCCTGACGGGCAGCGCACACCACTCCGAAGCGTGGTGTGATAGACCGCTACGCCATCCGCCAGCCGCTCTCTTCTTGATTTTTAACTGGATCGACATTTGAAAAGTAAAATCACTGATACCAAACCTACCTCTATGACTAATGGTGTAATATAAAGATTACTGGAATCAAACTGAATACATCTGTGTTAATCAATATCCACATTTTACACCCTACAGGTAACACACAGTACGACAGGAGAGCCAGTGACTATTTTACACCCTACAGGCCACACCCAGTACTACAGGAGAGAGCCAGTGACTATTTTACACCCTACAGGCCACACACAGTACTACAGGAGAGAGCCAGTGACAACTATACACCCTACAGGCCACACACAGTGCTACAGAAGAGTGTTAGCGACAATCGTCAGACAGGTGTTGTCTCTGACTGAAGAGAACTGGTAGCCTGTGGGCAGCTGGAATGTTGCTGGGAGGAATGTAGTGGTAATCCAATTAATCCATTTTTGTCACGCTGAAACCCACCTGGGCGAAGCGCTTCACTCCAGTTGCCTGCTCAGCTAGGCCCACCAGGTCCTGCTGCATCTTCTCCACCCACTCTTTGATCCTGGAAAGAGGCAGAGAGATATCGTAGAATTAGATCAACCACAGAGAAGAAGGAACACCCCCACCCCCTGCACAGGAAACACTGAGGTTTAATAAAGTTAAAAAGCCCTCACTTGTTGATGTGACTTTTTTTTGGCAACAAACATGGTTCCAGATGGCAAAGAAGAAAACAAGATTTGAGGCAAGATGAAAGTGAGGACATTTCTGAAGACCCATTTCACATGCGGCAACATACACAGCACAAGACAATTATAGGGGATGGAGGGAGAGCCTTTTGAAAGACATTTTACTTTCTCTGGGAACATTTCTGAACTTGTGACCTAAAGAAGATTGTCTGCCCTGACAAGGAAACTTTGTGGGTTCAATCAGCAGAAGATTGTTGGGTCAACCGCGAATCGAGCCATAATGAAAAAAGTGTAAAGCTTGCTTTAAAAGATTTAAAGTTAAAGTTAACAATAGAGCAATCTGTGGTTGAAGAGAAAGGAGCCATTCATATCATTTTATCTAACATTACATTACATTACATTACAGGCATTTGGCAGACGCTCTTATCCAGAGCGACGTACAACAAAGTGTTAACCGTAGTCAAGAACAGTTTAGCTGAAAGCCACCCTAGTGGGAAGTACAATTCCTGGGTGCTAGGAGCAACCACATAGTTAAACTAGGACCCTGTAGGTAAATCTGTAGCCACAATTCAGAGGTAGCAATAAAGCAATCAATGCAGAAAAATAATGCCTAAATCTAAAGATTTACTTTTCAAACAAACCCAGAGCCATAGAAATCCACCGGGAGAAATGGAGACTTCACTCAGTGGCTGCGTAATTCAAGTCATTAAATGGTCCCCCCTATCAATTTTTTTAAAGATGCTGTTAACATTTTTTGTGCATATATTATTCATTCCTTATTCATTATTCATCTGGCTGATGCTGTAAAAGTGATTATGTAATTAATAGTGAGTTATATGTCTGGAATGAGACCATTACATGCATGAAGCATAAATATTAGTACAAAACCAAAGCTGGAGGGTTAAACAATGTGAAACCCAGTTTATTTGCTTCATTTAATAAGGTTATGATTTAAGGTATAGGGCAGGGGTCGGCAACCCATAACACTCAAAGAGCCATTTGGACCCGGTTTCCACGGAAAAGAAAACACTGGGAGCCGCACCATTTTCTGTCGACGGGGGGTGCAACGCGAAAATAATTCTTGCCCCTCGGATTTTCTGTCAACGGGGGTGCTACGCCAAAAAAAATGCGCCCAATTTTGCGCCCGATTCAATTGGATACTTATTATTTATTTTCCCAAGCCACGCGGAGCCGCAACATAAGGCTGAAAGAGCCGCAGGTTGCCGACCCCTGGTATAGGGGGTGGTTGGGCTGAAATGCTGTTTCCTGGTGCAGTGGCGTTCCCCAGGCCAGTGCCATGCCATCAGGAGCTCTGTGAGGCATCACATCGTGCTCAAAAGCGCCCTGCAATGAAGGGTTTCAGTCAACGGGGGAAATCCTCGCCTCATCACGCATGAGTGGGCATGACTCGGGCTTGCAGCCGGCCTGCACCAGCTGCGCAGTGTGCAGTCCTCTGACGCAACGGCTACGCAGATCAGCTGGACTGTAGAGAGTGGAGGAATCACAGCAATGGGGAGGCGCTTACAACTGTGATTGGCCAGTCCAAATTCAGGAAATAAAGGAAAGCATGGCATTAATATTTTTTATTTAAAACACATTGTGGCCTTTTTCCAGAATAATGCTGCTGTTGTTGTAGTGTATGTGGATTGAGTCAGACAAGCTCACACCACTCTCAGCCCAAAGTCTGGCACAGCATCACAGCGATGATGTAACGCAGAAATAAAATGAGTGGTTGGAATGCAGTGCACATGCACATGTGTGGTTAGGCTTATATTTCTAAGGACATGCATCTTTAATGCCTTTGTTTTAAATGCACAGAACATCAATTCCTGACCCTTTACATTATGCATGGCATGCTTCCCCACTGTGGCTTGAGAAACAAATTGCAATGGAATACCAGCCAAGACAAATGCATGAAAAATACACCCTGATCACTTTGATATATGTATTCTAATAAATAAGAATAATGTTCCACACTCTCTGGCCACCTTCACTCTGCCCTGCCCCTGCCTTATGATTGGAGAGTTGTGTGCAAGTTGTGAACTTTCTCAAGGCAGGTTTGAGTGATAGATTCCTCCTGATTGGCCAACAGGGCAATCACATGATCCTTTCCTTGCTGTGTGCTGAGTGCACAGGGCCATTCTCCTTCAGCTCTTAACTTGCGATCAGTGGGTGGAAATGCCCTGCGTTTCATGCCCCGAAATACTGCATTACTCATGCATTTAAGTTACACCGCCACATTACTCATAACTTACATTTATATTTTAGGTATTTTGCAAACCCTTTTATCCAGAGTGACTTACAATAAGTGCAAGAATAATCATAGCTAGAGCAAGAGATACATACAGCAACAGTAGATGATAGACGCCACCTAAGACAGATGCACACCACACTACAAAACAGTTACACAACCACATTACTCCGGTCTACAGACTGAACTGCAACATGAGCGTTATTGAGTGCAAAGCCAAGCCTTGGTGCGGATACAAGACAATGTGTGAGGTCATAATATATGCCATTTAGCAGACGCTTTTATCCAAAGCGACTTACAGTAATGAATGCATACATTTTTCAGTATATGTGGTCCCAGTGGGAATCGAACCCACAACCTAAGCATTGCAAACGCCAAGCTCTACCTACTGAGCCACAGAGAACCACGGTCATCTTTAAAAGGAATTTTAATAAGTGCTACCAAAAACACAACATTATCATCAGGTCACATACAAGGCTTCAAATACGCTCTCAAGTTTGACAGTCATAAAGCTCCACACAGGCACCTGCAGGCTACCAGATATCAGAGAAATACTCTTCTCTGATTGGTGCTGGCTCTCTGCTCTCATACAATGTGACCTGTGGGACACAGGATGGTCACTGGCTCACAGGCCAGCTCACACTCTTCAGCTGCGGCGCTGTCTGAGTGGGTGGCATGGTGGTGACTCGAGAGGCACGATCGGGGGATTCCAAATTGGGAGAGGAAGAAGAAGAAAAGAAAAGAAAAGCTCTGTCCACAAGATCACATTGAAGAGCAGCGATGAGCTTGCTGGAGCATGATCTCCCATGGCCTGGCGTTAGGGGCATGTCACTGGAGTCTCACTTGACTCCATTTCCCAGCAGGCTCCACCACTGTGTCACAATAGGGCAAACTGTCGCCATCGGCAACAGTTACTCATAGCAACAGGGTCACCCCTCTGGGGGAAGTGATGCTATTCCAGGCACCCATGAGTTGGGGAAGCCCTGGAGCTAGCCCGAGGCCAGCCAGCTGGATGGAGCAGGTCCATAGGAAGCAGCTAGTGAGGAAGGGTGGCCTAGCTGATTTTTACTTTGGTCTTCAACTATATATTGCAGTGCTCAATGTGCGACAATTATTTTTAAAAATTGGCGGGGCCTCCCGCGTGGTCCAGTGGTTACAACGTCCGACGCTGGCCACGGAGACCGGGGTTCAATTCCCCGTCTCGCCAAGTGTCGGCTTTGGCCGGGAGTGCCACCAGGGGGCGGCGATTGGCTGTCCGCCCCAGGAGGGGGAGGGAAGCCGACGTGACGTTCGCTGCGTAGAGTGGCCCTGTAAGTACCGGGGTTCGGTCGACGGCTTGGCGAGTGACGTCTCGGAAGAGGCGTCACTTCGCCTTCGTCACTACCGGTCGCAGGACTACGGCAGCGAACTCACATTACTAGGGGGGGGATTGACGTAAAAATAGCGGGTCTAATTGGCTACCAAATTGGGAGAAAATGGGATAAAATCAGAAACAAAAACAAAAAAAACAAAAAATTAAAAAAAAATTGGCCAACCCAATCACTTAAATTAAACCCCAAATGGTATTGTTAAACCTGACCTACAGCACATCTGCCACTATCTACAACCCCGCCCCCAAAAATAACATTGTTAAACTGTACTGCCTCCTGCTCCAGGATGAAAAATTACAGCTTCTAATTGTCACAGCCAATTGTAATTGCAAGAAAATTCCAGCTGGACTAGGAATAAAAAACACAGAATTGCTTAATTTGAACTGGGCAGTAAGAGGCACTCTCAGTAAGTGCACATTAAGGGTGCATTAATGAGGAGAGCAAATGTCACAGCAGTTCACTGTGTCCCCTCAAAATACGGTTGACTGACTCCACAGTCAGCAGCCTGTATTTTTAACCTGAATGTAAATCTCACTCCGACGTCCTGACACACTGGGAAGAGTGATCCTCCAAGGGCGTCCTGCCCCACATGGGCCACTGGGGGGTTGCCCTCAAGCTCCATCCTTGCTGAGAGGGGCAGACTAGACTCCATCAATGTGTCGACCGGAAACACGATGCATGCTCTATCTACGGAATGCAATCGCGCAAATGGAAATAATCAATCATCTCAGCCTGTATTTGTAGTGCTGATTGATTTGCTCAATTCAAATGTTTAGAGGACGGTGTGTAAAAAGGCATTCAGAACCAAATCAAAGCAGGCGAGCTATATGCAGAAATATTGTATATCATTGTATCAGTCCTGTCACTGATCTGTAGGCAAGTACAGATATAGTGCATATATTCAGTACTGTGCTCTATATATGTATATGTCTATTTATTGTGGCATCCCAAGGGGTAGGACGAGAAAATGGATACCTGGCCCTTTAATTCTTGGGAGGTACTGGAGAGGAAAGAACTACGTTTCCCAGCAACCTGCAGTCCCACACCTGAACGAGATCAAGCAATTGAGACTACGGACAGCTGAAGGCCATTTGGAGGCCTATTTAAATGACTCGTTTGTGTCACACTGGGAAGGAGTAGGTTGGTGGTTGTGGAGAATTGTTTGGAAGATAATTGTTTGGAAGATAATTGTTTGGAAGAGAATTGTTTGGATTGTGTTTTGAATTGGATTGTTTTGAGGATCCTTGTGTACTGACTTTTGACTGGATTAAGGAACTGGATTGGATTTGACTATGGATTACTGATAACGACCGACGAGTAAGGATTGTGGACTCTGTTTTGGATTCATCTGTGGTATGACATCACCTGCTTGGTTACGTGGCGTTCTTTGCTGTGAGAGCCGAGGGGGGGAATTAAAAATGCATGAGGTTGGAGCAGGAACTCTCTGTGGAGCATATGCTCAATCTAGATCCAAGCCGAGAGCCAAGTGGATCCCGAAACTCAGTGAGAGAGAGTGAGAGAGAGGACTTCCATCTCTGTGCGTGAACACAGCAGGAAACAAGTTTGTCCCAGCAGAACATTACCGAACATCATCATCGGCTCAGCTGGAACCCTTATATCTATGTCAACGATCGCAAAGCGCTCACATCTTCAATAGTATACATGCACTGCACACGGCTGGATATGTACCAAACAGATATGCAGCTCTGGTGCCTTGCTTAACAAATCAAGCTCTAGTGGCGCTTGAACCTGTTGGTCTTTAACTTTGACTCTTTTAAATGTGTAATTTATTCCAGGTTTGGCCAGGTCACTCATCACCAAAACTAATTTTTAAAAAGCTGTTTGTGCTGGAAAAAGCAACGTTCAGAACAAAATGTTGACTGAATCCCCCAGTGTCCAGTTCTTTCCAAAATTTAGGTGATGTACTTGAAATCTAATTGAGTGAAAAGGATTTTTCTGATAAATTACTGACAAAAAATATATTTGTCATAAACCCATTGCCTTTTATCGTCACAAGCTGCCAAATGTCCCAGGCTTTTCACAAATTAAACACTACTTTCCAGGAGCTACTAAATTAGGCACCAAAAACACCTTTTCAAAAAACAACAACAAGCTACAGACAGTTATGTCAAGGCCTTCAATTTTACTTTTGAAGATTACATCCAAACAGTTTAGTCTTATGAAATCTGCCAATTTAACCCTCCCAACAAATGGGAGTCGTCATGACACCAAAAATGGGTGGAGCTACAATACAGTACCGGTAACTCACTGATTTGAACCAATCATTGTGAAGAGCAATAACTCAACAAACTCAAACAAATCAGTAACTGACATTTTTGGTGTCATGACACCTCATTCTTCCATCACTAATCAGTGCTGCAAGGAGAGGGGACCCTCTGTAGAACCTGCCCCAGTGCGTGCTCCCCTCTCCCCTGCCCCACTGCACGCTCCCCTGCCCACTGCGTGCTCCCCTGCCCCACTGCGTGCTCCCCTGCCCCACTGCGCACTCCCCTGCCCCACTGCACGCTCCCCTGCCCCACTGCACGCTCCCCTGCCCGACTGCACGCTCCGGTCCCGGGGAGCACCGTTAATCAGCAGAGCCTAAGGCCCATGAGGGGCCTGACTTTGCCTGTGTCTCTGCTGCAGTCTGAAATCGGAGTGGGACCTGTGGCTTCACGCTGTGGGTGCTGGAGTCTACAGACGCCCGGTGCACAGGATGGGAAAATCTCTTCAATAAGCATTTGCCCAAATGCAGTGCCCAAATCTGAGGATGGCCTCATAGCCTATTCCAATTAAGAGTCTGGTCACGCAACCAATTATCTCCATTCCATCCAAGCAGGTCCTGATCCAGGTGCATTCCTGACTACACTCATTCTTTGGGCTCTGGGAAGCTGGGATGTGTGAAATCTGCAGATGTAACTCACGGTATCATGTTGCCTTTACACCACCAGCTCTGACCTGATGCCTCCAGCACCAGCGTTTATAAGGAGTGCGGTCCCACATCCCTCCTTTATATGTGTCTCTGAGGTCGGTACCATATTTTAATCCCCTTGTTTTCTGTGTGTCTGTTTTATTGACTCTAGTGTGTTTATTGACTCTACTGTGTTTTTGGCCTCTTGGCAAGGCCATTGTTGTAAATGAGAATGTGTTCTCAATCAACTTGCCTGGTTAAAGATTGGTTAAAGATTGGTTAAATATTGCAGAAACCCGACTACGTCAGCGCGGCCCTTCGGGGCGGCATTTGGCTGTCCGCCCCAGAGGGAGGGTGAGCTGGCAAGAGTTCATCGAGAAGCTGTTATGTTTCTGAGTGTCTGTTCTGTTGTTTTTTGTACTTTGTTTATTTTTCATTATTCATCATTCATTATTCTTTATTCAGTATTTAGTTTTCATCATTCTGTCACGTTCTGGTCCCCGTCTGTCATCGTTCCTGTTATTTCGAGATCCACTCCTTGTCTTGTCATGCACTTCGGGAAGTTCTACATTTCGGGTTTTTCCATCTTCGCTTATTATCTAGTTTTCTTCCTTCTTACTTTCTATATTTCACTTTGTATATATTAGTTAGATGTATATACGTAGTACTAACCAACTAATCTACTAACATTAGGGATTTAGATTAGGTTACTAACACTACTAATCACTAATTATCTCACGCTTCTTACTATCGCTGTCATTCTCTCTCGTTATCCTATCCCTGTTAGCTTTTCACTTTTCTTTTCATTCGCACGCAGATTCTCTCTTTGCGTTCCTCCCCTTCTAACTATGCACGTGTCTGCCTGATCTCCCAGGTCGTTTATTGTCTATGTGTTTGTATTATTCCCAGTCCGTGTCTTGCATTTCCCCTCGTTATTGGATTAACGATTCCCATTGTTTACACCTGTGTTCCTACCTTTCTCTCCTCCCAGTCACACCTGATTCCTATTGTGTTGCCCTTTCCTGTTTGTATATCAGTTCCGTGTTTATGTTCCTTCCCCGTCAGAACGTTGATCTTCATTCCCTGAGCCAATTCCTAGTAAGCCAGAGTCTGTAGTTTTTCCTGAGACACCCCTTCTGTTACCACTCCGAGCCTGCCTGTCGATTTTGTTTGTTTGCCTTTCTGATTTCGTGGGTTAGTCCCGATCGGGGGTGGCATTTGGCTGTCCGCTCCAGGGGGAGGGGTTGGGTGAACCAGAGAAAAATGAAACAAATGTATTAAATAAAAAAATAAAAAGTGGGACACCAGGACGTGGGGAGAACAGAGCGGAAGGCATGCCGGTTAAACTGAGGAAAAGCCACGTTCATCTGACAAGACCATCACATGCAAGGCAGTGAACAGACGAAGGCATTCCTCCAATCAAATTACTTTGATTCAGCACGGCTCCGATCAAAGCACAGCAGTGCGTCACTGTCCACAATAATAATAATAACAATAATAATGATAATAATAATAAAAATACCCACCATGTCTAGGCACTAGTTTTCCGACAGTGAGGTCAAATCTCTTCCTGGATTTGCCAGAACATTGCACGCTGCCAAAATCTAATTCTGCATTAAAACATTTACTTCAACCAACCAAACTCTCAACATGAAGCAGGGCTGCACTTTAACTTTACTCACAAAAAATCAATGCCGAAGCAATTACCGCTCCAAAGCATTCATTAAGATGGCATTACGACCTCTGGGCTCCAGACGCTCAGCTGGGGAAGGAAATGACCATAATCACTTTGCAGTTGGACTTGAACCAGAAAAGAATAGTTACAGCCTGTCAACGTTTAAGGGATATGCTCTTAAGGAACAGATCCCTGTTTCATAATGTCATACTCTTATATGATATTTCCCTGTTATCAACAGCGGTATTAGACACTGTGTTAGCACCACCAACCTACACGTTTTAATATTGATTGCTTCCTTCCAGGATGATGCTATTTGTGGAGGAAGAAGCAAAAACTAGGCAGAAATGTATGTGTTGAGGGAAGTTGGCTGGGGGGGCAGGGAGGGAAATTAGTAGTAGTAGTATTATGGATAGGGAGGTACAGACTGCCCAGATGGAAGATACCAGGGCAGAGTATAATAAATCTGAGGATATAATTAATAAAGATTTTTTGGATCATAATGTGAATAGAGGTGGTTCGGCACAGTTATGTGTGGAGAGGAAGAACAACGTAAGTGTGAGTAAGGCTCTGAAGTTCATGTGTTTAAATGCGAGAAGCATAAAAATAATTTTTTTAGAACTGGAGGCTGTCATGTTGAATGGGGGTTATGACATTGTTGGGATTACTGAGACATGGCTTGGCACAGCGGATGGGGATGAATATAATGTAGAGGGGTACAAATTGTTAAGGAAGGATAGAATTAATAAAAGAGGAGGGGGAGTGGCCCTTTATGTGAAAGACAATCTTAATGTGCAGGAAATTCCACATATAAACTCATTTGTTTCTTGTGAGGACTCCTGGATTAGATTACTGGGAGATCATGAGAAGGGCCTTAATATAGGAGTATGCTATAGACCTCCAGCTTCAGACAGTAACATAAATAGTACGCTCTTTGGTAACATAAAACAAACCTGTGCTAAAGGAGAGACGATAATAATGGGCGACTTCAATTCCCCCTCTATTAATTGGGAGATAGTGACAGGTCAGGGCAAATGTGAAGAGGAGGTTTTAGATATCATCAATGACTGCTTTTTGGTACAGTCTGTTACTCAGCCTACGAGAGGGAAATCAATACTGGATCTGGTTTTGTGTAACAATAGAATTTGCAGCACAGAGGTAAGACAACCACTAGGGGCAAGTGACCACAGTGCAGTTATTATTTTTTTTTTTGGCAAGGTAAGACAGCCTCCTCTAACTCTAGACTTTTTAATTTCAGACAAACTGACCTTAATAAAATGAGAGAGAATTTAAGTAATATAGACTGGGTAAAACAGTGTAAATTCATCCCAAAAGTAAGGAAAAATAGGATGCAAAAACTGTCTCCGCAGTGGATGACTAAATCTTTACGGGAGATTTTGAGGCAAAAGAAGCAACTGTACAGAGTACATAAAAAGGATAACTCAGAGAAAAACAAATTAGATTATTGTAATATGCAGGCTAAGGCTAAAAAGGAAATAAGAGGCTAAAAAGGCGGTTTGAAATAAAAATTTCCCAAGATGCAAAAAGTAATCCTAAGAAGTTTTTTCAATATTGTAGTAGAAAAAGGCAAGTTAAGGATGAGGTTAAGTGCATTAAGAATAAGGAAGGAACTTTGGTTTATAATAATAAGGATATTGCTAACACACTAAACAGTTACTTTGTTGAGAGCTTTACTAGAGAAGAGGTTATAAATATGCCTAAATGTATAGACAAGGTACAGAATGTTTTGGAGGACTTTGAGATAAGGGACATAGAAGTACTACAAAAATGACAAAAACTTAAGACAATTAAGGCAGCAGGCCCGGATGGCATATATCCCAGAGTACTCAAAGAACTTGGGGAAATTATATATAAACCATTGACAGATATTTTCATTCAATCCATAGTCACTGGAGAAATACCAGATGACTGGAAGCAGGGTAGTATCATTCCAATATATAAGAAGGGGGACCGTACTGACCCGGGGAACAATAACTTGCCTGTCAGTTTAACTTGCATCGCATGTAAAATGCTGGAATGTATTATTAGGGATAAGTTGGAATCATTCTTAAAAAATAATAGTATTTTAAGGGAGAGCCAACATGGTTTTCTCAAAGGGAGGTCATGCCTAACAAACCTCCTGGACTTTTTTAAAGAGGCTACAAAGTGTGTTGACCTGAACCAGGCTTATGATATTATATATTTAGGCTCATTGTTAAAATGAATTCAGTAGGAATTGCATAAGTAGTTTCAGAGTGGGTTCATAATTGGCTGCAAGGGCGAATACAAAGAGTAACAGTAGGTGGGGCCATATCTGACCTCGGTGCAGTGGGCAGTGGTGTCCCACAGGGATCGGTGCTGGGACCTCTGCTCTTCATTACATAAATGATTTTGATATGGACGTTAGTAGCAAAATAGTTAAATTTGCAGATGATACTAAACTTGGGGGTTTGGCAAACAGTTTGGAATCAACTAAAGTAATCCAAGATGATTTAAACAAAATCCAAAAATGGGCAGATACATGGCAGATGACATTCAATATTGCTAAAGTTATGCATGTGGGAAATAAAAACATTAGACAGGAGTATTTTATGGGAGGAGAAAAGTTAGGAGGTGTTCAATTTGAAAAAGACTTAGGAATTGTAGTTGATCAAAGCCTATCTGCATCAAAGCAGTGTGCTACAGCAGTGAAAAAGACAATAGGTATAAATGCTGGGATGGATCGCCGCCGATAGCAAAAAGTATTGAGTATAAATCAAAGGAGGTTATATTGCCTCCCCTGAGGTCGGGCCTTTCTGCGGAGTTTGATGTTCTCGTGTCCGCGTGGGTTTCCTCCGTATCCGTTTCTTCCCACAGTCCAAAGACAATAGGCAAGTAAACAGTATATTACTGAACAGTATTTCTAATGGATTGGCGACCTGTCCAAGATTTTATCATAGGCTCCACACCCTGACCAGGAATAAAACATTGATGGATGGAAACCTTAGAATTGACAGAAACCTTAGAAACTTTCCGATTTGAGCACTGGCAAATACTATGAGATTTTTAAAATTAGGTTAATTAGACCAAAAGTAAACCTTGCCTTTTACTCTCTGTTTTACCTGGAAGTACCATCCCCCTTCTATTGACATGGTAACTAGGTAACTTTCCCTGTGATTGGTGCTTTTGAAAAACCTTTTCTCGGAACTGCTTTGATTGTTCTTTGTTCTTCATGATGAAGCTTCTGTTTGGAAATGCACTAACCAACTGTGGGACCTATCACAGACAAGTGTATTTAATTTGAAATAATTTGAAACACCATATTGTACACAGGTGGACTACAAAACACAAGGCGGCATGGTGGTGCAGTGGATAGCACTGTCGCCTCACAGGAAGAAGGTCCCGGGTTCGAATCCCGGCCGGGGCCTTTCTGTGTGGAGTTTGCATGTTCTCCCCGTGTCCGCGTGGGTTTCCTCCGGGTACTCCAGTTTCCTCCCACAGTCCAAAGACATGCACGTTAAGCTAATTGGAGAGTCCAAATTGCCCTGTCGGTGTGAGTGAATGGTGTATGTACCCAGGCTGCCATTGTAAATAAGAACTTGTTCTTAATGGCTTGCCTGGTTAAATGGTTAAATAAATAAACAATCAAATAATTATGTGAATTATATAAAGACAACTGATAGAACCAAAGTTTTTTTGATGTGTCTTAGCAAAAGGGTTGAATACTTATGCAATCAATTAGTCTTTTTTTACAGATCATTTTGTGTTGATCAGTGGCAAGAAATCCCAATTAAATCAATTTTGATTCCACAAAGTAAGAAAGACAAAGTGAAAAATGCCAAAGGGGGTGAATACATTTTATACCCACTGTATATCTTAAAAGGGACATATCCAGGACTGTGCCCATACCATGCACTCTGAAAGATCACAGATTCTTTTAGAATATGAACCGCAGATAAATATTTACGGTGTGTTCATGGCAGGCTGAAAGGTTCATTAAATTGAGGTGTCCTTGGCACAGTACATCCAATTATACATACACTTCCCTGGAGTTCAGTCTCAAATATGTAGACTTTTTTGAAAATGACCCAAATTTGATTTCAAGCCCTAAATAGAAACACATTAAAATCCCAGAAACTGCTGATATATTTTCAGAAAACCTCCCCAGGTGCTCTTAAACAGGACAGCACACCTGTACCTCCATTACACAGCTCAACAGGACAGCACACCTGTACCTCCATTACACAGCTCAACAGGACAGCACACCTGTACCTCCATTACACAGCTCAACAGGACAGCACACCTGTACCTCCATTACACAGCTCAACAGGACAGCACACCTGTACCTCCATTACACAGCTCAACAGGACAGCACACCTGTACCTCCATTACACAGCTCAACAGGACAGCACACCTGTACCTCCATTACACAGCTCAACAGGACAGCACGCTTGCACTAGCGCCACACAAATTACACAGATCTGCACCCACCTTATAGATATAGCACAGCCTTATAAAGCCCTACTGTAAATTGTACAGAGCCACATTAGGTAAAGGGTTTGGTGGGAAAGCAATGTGCGTGGTTACCACGGCTTCAGCTATGCATGAATCAAATACCAATCAGTAAACTGCCGGTGGTATGAGCCACAGATTTCCCACAAGGAGGGAATATAAAATATAAAATGGCACCTTATCACTTGTTGAGGTCTCATCTCACTCTCAGGCAGTGATGGGAAAAATCACACCCTGAGGTGATGATTGGTGGACCAATTATAAATCAGCCTTCTTGAACGTTCCATACACACTTTAAAACACCTGAATCACAAAGCTTAGCTTCCCAATACTTCATACTTCAAGAGATGCACGTCAACTGACAAGAGTAAAGTTACCAACCCGCCGTGTCTGTAATAATAGCAAATACTCAGACTTTACTTCTGCCAGGCTGTCTCCTTCCAGCAGGAACTTACACCCAAGAGCGAGCTGATCCACTCTTCTTCCCGATCAAAATACTGCACGTGTTCCAACATACAGAATTAACTGACCGTGACCATAGAACTTTAATCAGCAATTAGTGTCAATGTTCCAATGTTTCAAACTTCAAAAAACATGGCGACCATAGCTAGTGTCATAAGGTAACAAATATTGGAATAAATATAGGGGAAATGGACTTGTTATAGCATCCAATCTGCAGAGTTTAAGGTAAAGGATAACAATGAGATAATTATAAAGGATAACGTTGAGATAATTACCTCTCATGAATTATTCATGAATTACTTTCTCTTTTTTAGCGCTCACCAGGGGGTAGCGTATCGAACGTTAGCAATCGGTTCTGCAATTCTAGGGCAGCCAACATGGCACAGCTTGTGTGATAAAAGTTATAGATTTCTGTAGAACCATTAGTAAGAAAATGAACATAACCATTTTAATGTGTCTTGGTATTTAATGATGTGCCATTGCTTAAATATATCATTAGCACATCCTCAACACTACTTGATAATTAAAAGTGTTTCCCTCATTATTCACTGGGCAAAATGTGCTTCATTAACTGGAACCAATGCACCAATGTGCAAGGGGTGACATTAAACATTAGTCTCAAAAGAACTGCAAATTGTACTTTCTAATTGTCTTATAACACAATTATTATTATATTATTAACATATAAATATGCAGATAAAAAAAAACACCTGGATATAACTCCTTCTTTGATGTAGTCCATAGGTAAGTGCTTCTATGGCCTATCACTGTAGTCCCGGTGTGCCCAAGTTCAGTCCTGGAGATCTACTGGGTGTGTAGGCTTGTGTTCCAGCCCTTCACTTGATAGATCAGTGTGCCCAGGCAGAACATTAAAGCAAGTCTTTGTGTAGGATGCCAGCAATGCCCATTCTGAATCAGGGCTATGTTTCAAACCTTTCATCTCTCTCTCTCTCTACCTCTCTCTAACTCTCCTCTCCTGGCTGGTTCCTCAGACTCCCAGAGGCCCCTGCAAAGGTTAAAAAGCAGTCCTTTTGAAGGTGGTGATTATCTACCCTGTCAAAGTGATGATTTAACACAGTATAATTTCCTCAAGGTGTCACATCCCATTTGGTCTCTGTGTGCCATGTGTGCGCTTACGTCAGTCTGGTACACTGACATGGTTTGTCCCAGGCAAACCTATGTGTGGTGCAAGGGGGGATCGGTGGTGAAGAAATAATACTACAAGATGCTACTTTGCAGTGATCTGCTATACGCACACAACTTTCTATGTCCCACTGTTATGTCCCAAGGTAGTAGCTAATACTTCAGGGTGACATGCAGTCTGATAATGGATGGTGATAAACCATTTGAACAAACTGTTCAGACACAAATCAAATTACAATTCACAGAAGCCACAAGATATGTTGTTATGCCTGCCCTTTCATGTCATTAAGCTAACTAGTAAAGTAATTGGATTGCTGCACTAAAGCAACCACAGACAAGCCTTGAAAACAGACCCATGATATGCAAACCAGATGGGAGCTTGTGTGTTAGGGATTATACATGAATATGGTAGCAAGCTGTGACATTCCTCTCATGATAAGGCTCACCTTTTGAGACCTAGCGATGTGATCAGGAGGAGCTGACTCGAGCCACACGTCGACAAAGCTAGCCTAGCCTAGCCCAACTGTTCATTTTAAAAATACTGTCACATTTCGGAACATTCTGAAAGGGGACATGGCACGGTAGACCCAGTTTCCAGACCCTGTTGGGCCCCACGAGGCCCTCTGATTAGATCCATTTAGTGAATGCGCTTCAGATGCAAGTCCAGGCTCCGCCCCCTGTGAATGAACCTCAATGAAAAACAGGAACACCCCAGGAGGAGCAGAATATATTCAGAGAGAACGGGTAATGGGCCAGCACACATGCTGTTTATTTTGACCTGTTGAGCTCCAGGGGAGTCGGCACTATGGCAAATCCCAGCGCCCCACCACAGTTCCTTCGTAATTATATCCAACACCACGGTTCGTATCGCACTCACGAAAACGTGCAATTGTCCTGCCCCATTCCCAAACCAAGGCCCAGATTCAATACACCCACAATGCACTTTGTTCTTAGGCGTGGATGGCATGGCAAAGTGTGGCAACCGCTACATTTTGCATTTGAGGTCTTGTACTGCATTTCCAAGTCATTTCAGCAATAGGACGGTTTGAAGGGACTCCCACACACTGTATGACACAAATAAACCTTTATCACAGTGCAGCATTTTGATCACACAGACCCTCATCAGGCATGAAGACCAAGACCAAGAGGATGGAACATACAGGTAACTGCCGAAATAAAGGCAACGCTTTGGTAACTTGGGAGGGACACTCAAATGGCCGCCTGGCCCAGGCTAGGAGAGGCCCGAGGTCCGGGGAGGGTTAGGGTGCTTCCACTGGTACTGACCCTGGCACCCGTGGATGGACACTCACAGTACTGCACTCATTTACTCAATCAGACGATGTTGACACACGTCACAATGTTGTCCAAGAAAAAGAAAGAAACGCTGTATTTGTTAAAGGTTACGGCTAATGCACATGGCAGTCCGATTGCATTCTGGCCTAAGCCCTCACATGGACAGACAATGCATGGCCTGCCTGTGTGGTATAAATAGATTGACAGATCTATACCCTTGCAGTAGAAACAGTGATGATCGCCATCTCTCTCAGTGCCCTCGCCAATACGGCTGAGTGCTCTCCCCGGCACTCTCTGAAGGAAGGCGCACTCTTTTATCAAACCCGCATGGCTGTTTAAAATAAGACTAATGGGCCTGAAGTATGCGCTGCACTTCCAGCTCTCCGCCATTAAGATAGAAATCAGAAATGTGGGCTAAAAGCTCTCATAAACAGGGCCTTCCTCAGCACATCCTCTCAGACGCTGGCAGTGGCTCTCACTCTTTCAGCAAAGCAAGTCTTCTTGATGCACCATTGTACACGACAGGCTTAATGCTGAATCCAAACAGTAAATTAAGTACTTTTTGAAAGGTAAACCACTGTGCGTGGAATGCAAAAATGGGGGAATAATAAAGAAAAAAACAGATGCTTAGCCAGATGATATTTTCGATAACAAATGACAGAATGACATTAATTCTCCATACGAGGCCTGTGCACATCTCCAGTGAAATGGAAACGCTCAACTGAATTAGCATTTGAGGCTGAAACGTTGAGAAAATAAAAGTAGATGTTGTTCCTGTGGGAAAGAGGAAACAAAGCCACACTACCTTCCCCTGGAGTTCACACAGAAAAACACATCACAGATTTGGGGGTGCAGAATACAATCTTCTGTGTGGCACATATGGAACAAAACTTAAATACTTACATTCCAATACATAAATTCCAATATTCTAGACACAAAAGTCAAAATGGTTCACAGTATAGGAAACTGTAATTGTATGTTATCAAAGCATAGCATCTAAAGTAATAACAGCAGCCTCCAAAAACTCTATTAAAATGCAGGTAGTTATAATGCATGGAATCCCCAATATAAATCCATCACAATTAGTTGTAATCTATATATACACATCTGTTGTGTGAGACATGAGAGGACAGCGTTTCTGAAGAGCCTTCACAAACATCTCACTTCAGATGCAACATCTCACTGAGAGAAGCAGAGAACTGAAACGCTCACTCGACTGCCTCATTAAAGGGATTGATAGCCCGTGCCGCAGTTTATCAGATCACAATTTGCATGTCTGCTCCTGGGTTTTCTGAGTTTCAGCAGAGCCCCGTTGTTTCAGAGTGTCTGTTATCATGACACCGTCAGGAAGAAAATGGTGAACGAGGCTGGGAAATGGTCTGAGGTCCAGACTCTGCCTGGACGTTCCAGCCGAGGCGGGCACCTGCCCCATTCAGCCGACACTGGGTCTGAACAGGGCCCTACATGGAGTGGGCATGGACCGCAGGGACAGGTGGGGCCAACGGTGCCCTGATGAGCAAGGGGGGACAGCCACTGCTTTTGATTGGTTCTGCCTGCATGCATACATATAATAATAATAATAATAATAATACATGTAATTTTTCTAGCACTTTTCAAGGACCCATAGACGCTTTACAACATTACATCTGAGACGCCCAACAGTAGATGAGCTGAGCTATCAGCAGATGTTTTCAGGCCCAGGGCTGGATTCCCCACACTGATCAACTGATCTATTTTCCATTCACTTTCAGTGCGATCTCTCTAATAAATGATGGAGACAGTGTGAAGCAGTAATGCACAATACAGGGTCAGCACAGGGTCCATTTCAACTGCCACACATACTTAAACAGGAGCCAAAACAGCGCATCCAATGGTTACGCTTAAAGGATACCCAGAAAGCTCTAAAATGTGATAAGTACATTACATCATTTCACTTGTGCAATGTGAATCTATTTGAAGTTGGAAATTCACTTTAAGTTGTCTGGGGGAAAGAAAAAAATGATCAATAACTACTTGCAAATGAACTGAAGGGAAAATGTGGTTGGACATAATTGGAGAGCATAAACCAAGGTAACGGTCTTTGGTAGGGTAGATGTGGGGGAGGTGTGGATCTGTGTGTGCAGAATGTGAGAGATGCCATAGACAAGATAGTCAAAAGGCCTGACTTGAATCCCCACCCCCTGCAATCTACAGCTATATGCATACACACATACGCAAATGCGTCCATCCACATACACACACGCACACACACCTCCTTCCTCCCCTCACACCTGTCTGGACAGGGGTGATAGGAATAACCATTGTCTGCCTCCCCTCGGGGTGAAAAAACAACAACAAACAAGAACAACATCACAAACCAAAGTCTGACAAGAAAGCAAGAGACTTGGGTCAAGTTCCTATTTGAAATGCTTATTTGAAACTCCCTAGATGCCGGTAAGGAAACACCTACAGATACCTGAGGATTTTCAATGAAGTTTGAAGGCAACAAACCAAAATCATGAACCAAAACATACAGATAATTTGAAAGAGCAATTTTGGTATTAATACTCGTGAAAATGAAAAATGTATTTTAAAATTGCCAGTAATATGCAATACTTTTACTGGGGAATAAAGGGTTCAATTATTTAATATACATTTATTTGACCCAGGTCTGGTAGCCAATCCATTTCTGTAATTTACTGGAGGGGAGGGGCTTGGAGTCACCCAGACAGAATATTCCATACTGTAAAGATTTGTCACAGTGACGAACAGCATAATTGCAATGTCTGTAAACTAATTACCGAGAATCTCAGAAAAGCAAACTGTCGAGTGCCGAAATAAGAACTGCACAAAAAACAAGCAAACGCATTTTCAGTGTGCAGCCCCATCTCAAACTGAAGCTATTTATACCCAGCATGCTTCACATTCTAAACACAGGAGGTTGAAACCAAGTAAACTCTGTGCCAGATGGAACATTTCCAAAGTGTTATGGAAGGCACCGGAACATCGCTGGGGGAAATACAGCCACTCCCTTTACTTTACTCCTAATGTGCACTTCGGACAATCATTAAAAGGACACCTAGGATTGTTCTGTGAAAGATTAATATGGGTATGATTCCAAAAGAAATCAATATAAATTTGCCATCTCTCTTGATTTTAACAATGTAACTTTATATACATGGTCACCCATGGGAGAAAGGTTCAGAGTTGGACTTCTGGACCAGAATCACTGACCAATCAGGAGACAGGGATGCAAAAATGTTACCCATTTTGGACCACCCCTCCCCCTCCCCCACACTACATTTCACTCCACAAGCATAAGAGGTTGGTTTTGATGTTATTATAATAATAACCTTTCTGAAAAAAAAGAAAATTAGAAAATGATGTTGTTTGACCTTTAACCTCGATTTTCTCAAAACATCATTTACCATTATATATGATATATAAACAATCAGTGGCTCAATAAAGCTGAAAGGAAAATGCCTGTTATGTCCAGAAAACCCTTTTTCCTAGGGTTTTGTCTGTCAAACACTGAAGCGTGTTTTCAGACTGTTATTGGTTTGGTGTGCTCTCCACTTGGCTCATCTCAGCAGGAGCTCAAGCCACGGCCGTACACCAAGCCCGAGGCTTCCTGCCAGCTTATGTGTAAATTAAGATCTGAGGGCCGTCTAAGTCCCCATTTCCTCCTCTCTCCCCGGCATTGCACAGGGACCTCAGCTCCACCAAACATCCGAGAGCACAGCAGGAGCAAAGCACCGTCGGTAGGCAATTTTTCTTGTGTTCATTTTATTATCCCTCTTTCAGTGATTGACTGTAAAAAAAGGCTGCACATCACCACCCACCAAAAATGGGTGGAGCCAGGCTGACCGCGGACCAATTTTCTCTCATTTGTGCCATGTCACAGTTCTGTTTCCTCCACATGCAAAAGGAGCTCTGGGTTGCAACACCGGCTTCAGCTTTTTTTTTATTCCCTGATGCTAATCAGCAGCGGGTGCTTGAGCTCCCTCACTCTCCCGCTCAGGGAACACTGATCCCCGCAGAGTAAAGCAGATTAGAGTAAGGCTGCAGACGTGCACAGAGATTGAAAGCCTCCTGGCGTGATGGACGACGTCGCAAAGTGAACACGCGGGGGAAAGAGAGACCAGACTGCTTCAACGCGGCCTTCAACGGCCTGTGCGCAGCAGGGACATGTGAACGTTTCTAACAAGAGCTCAGCTTTGGTTTATTTTACGCTTTATAGTGAAGCCCCAGTATTTTGGAATACACACGTTCTACTCACTATGACTCGCCTTTAATACTCCGAATCTTTATTCACCGAATAGTAAAATAGTCAGGGACAGTTGACCAGCGCTACACAAAATGAAGCAACTTGGAGACAACCTGTTCTCCTATGTGCCACTGACTACCATCGATTAAAGTGCACACCACAGTAAGCACTCACTTCCTCTCCCAAACTGCAAACAAGAGTACAGCCCTCCTAGCTGTGGCTGCCAGATGTCATGTCGTGTCAGCCGCATTGATTCCATCTCCATTAGAATCCAGCCCAGTGTCACAAGACCCTTTGTCAGTCTGACCCCAACACACTGCAAACACAATTCCACATCTTCTCTGGTGGAAACTGAATACAAAATACCACAGGGGGTGTTGCCTATTCAATACTTAATTTTATACATCTCTTCCAGTACTCAGGTGGCCTCCTATCTGTGTCTGCTATCACAGGCGACGGCATTCTCCTCAAAGGTCCGTGACCTTTCACTATCAACGGCTGTCCTGATTTGGTGAGGGCACAGGGGTAGACAATTTATTAAAAGAAATTGGATACAAGTAAGACATTTTCAACATTGAGAAATGAATTAGTCTTACAATTAATGCTTTCAAATAATACAATAATAAATAATGTTAAGTAGCCTTCTACCTTTAGTTAAAGATGAGTGTGCTGTGTTCACAATTATAATTGTAAATATAAAACTGTAGGCCTAAAATGAGGAAAGGCCCCCCTTTTGACCAATTTTCCCATTAAATTGTTATTTTCAAAATACAAAATACATTGAATACCACAACAGGGTGTACATTTCTACATTGAGTGCTCCATAACCACCACAGTACAGCAGGTAGCGAGCAGTTCTGATGCTAGTGGGCGAGAAAGCAACAAACCAACGCGTCAAAGTAATACACAAGACAGAAAACATTTATTGGGATGTTAATTGACCAAGTCGCTCCCACCACAGGGTGCAACAACTGTGAAAGTAGGCCAACCTAATTACGATGTGTGTAATAAGTCGATATGAAACGAGGGCGCCGGATTTCTGTAGTATTAATTTATTTGATTAATTAGGCATAAGGAATGGTCCCGGGCGCCTTCCACGGCATTACAAGTGGCGGAGAAAAATGCAATACAATCTTAAGTAAGCAACAGCAAGAGGACCACATCGATGAAACATACAAATTACACAACTACATGAAAATTAGACATTATTATCCAGCCATTATTATCCAGCTAACATAAACCCCTTAAACTACCATATAAAGCAGAATTATAGGTGCAGTAGCGGTCGTTAAGTCACCTAAAACAAACAAAAACAAAATGACAAACGGGTCATACAGGTAGTTAAACATGGACCAAGGGGAAATAGAGGTCTGGAGAGGCGCGGGTCTTCCGTGGGCGACGGGAACTGAATGACAGCTGTCTGGATCGGGTCTGCTGTCCTGGCAATGCGAGCGAGTTTCGTGTCGAGACAACATTTGGGATAACGCATATATGGTTGCACTTCAGCAATTGCTCCATTCAAGCTCGCAACGTGATAGAAAGTAGATACCTGAACTAATATATATATATCATTTTATTTTTTAAGTAGACTACACTGTCTCATCCGCTGGATGGATTACCCTACGAGTATAACCTGTAGCCCGCAGAGTCGCAGAGACAAACAAAGCGCAGCGAAAGTTTCCTCCCTACATGGTAACAACTAATTCCATCAAGTAGCCTACGACGCACATTCATTAAGTGGCTCTTTTGCGAGTAATGAATAGCCAAAAATGTGTCCTATTACTGCATTTTCATTTTTGTAAGCAATGCAACGTCTTGGGTTTGTGGATTGTTTGGGGTAATAATCTACAGAACGCATTCATCAGTGTTATCTAATCGTATTTGATTATTTACTATGATTTACTTCAAAGCATCTTGTAACACCCACAGTAGCATTTGCCTTTTTCAAACTGTTCCACTACGTGATGCCGTGCGATGCTGAACTACTTCGGTGTAATGCAGCCACTTTTCCACGTAGTAGCCCAACGTTTAACACGCAAAAACGAGCGGAAGAGTGCAGCTGACACACAGCTGGGAACACCATGCTGGCTTTCCCACGATTGAGGTTTTATTCCCGCTACTTACATGAGTTGTGTAGGGAACTCCGACGAAGAGCTGTTAAACGCTGTGAAAAGTAAAAGCCAGGCGACCGGTGTCCTGTATTTATCCATGGCAAGGCTGAATTCCCAGCACATGAAATATGTGCAGATCGCGAATGATGCGAGAACCGCAGTAAGTCCACGGTTACTCCTACAGTGACACTTTGCCAGATAACAGTCCGTTATCCCGCGAGCTCATCGGATCTGCCGCCACAAGGGCCACTTTGAAACAGGTCTCTGCTGGTTTGTTTCTGATTATGCTTTTCTTACAGTCTTTCCTTTGCCCAGCGTGCCAAATCGCTGATGTACACACACAAATGGAAGCACCGTTTTTTGTTATGATGTGGAGGATGTTTTCCTGGTGTGCTCTGCCCCCCCCCGCTTGCTGATCAGTTTGCACGAGTCCCCCCCCCCGCCGTCCATACAAGGAAGAGGAGAACTCTCCAACCGCGCAGCGGGCTGATACAATCCGCCACCGCCATTTATCAGTTAGTGCCGTGCCGAACCTATAATGATACAAATCCACTGAAACACTTGGGACTTAAAAGGTGCACGCCGTATTTTAAAAAGTAATTGACATCTGACAAATGTGGAGAGAATATACTTTAAATGTTGATATGTAGGCTAGGTACACTGTAGGGATTTATTTTCCGGTATATACATGTTCATTCTCTGAGGGAATAAAAACAAGTTGAATTTTAGTTGTCACGTCCAAGACTGTAGGCTATATGAGTTGTATGTCTTCATGGCATGAATTTTGAATTTAAATTTTGTGGCACTTAAATGTGTTTTCCCATACACACATAATCATTGT
The DNA here is from genome assembly GCA_029706075.1 of Aldrovandia affinis. Classification (NCBI taxonomy): domain Eukaryota; kingdom Metazoa; phylum Chordata; class Actinopteri; order Notacanthiformes; family Halosauridae; genus Aldrovandia; species Aldrovandia affinis. Next base: position 469,742 of record JAINUG010000175.1, read on the forward strand.
GTAAAATGTTCTGTAAATATCATTAGAAACTACCAATTCTCTCCTAGCTGTTACCAAAAAGCCCAACATTCTGAGCTGTGTTTGCATTAGTGCATGCAAGAATAACATCATAGTCCTTCCATCACCAGTGGTCAGTAGGAGATGCATATTGCTTTTAAAGTAAACTTGATGGAGAATATGTTCAAAGTGCTTTCCTAGCCATCAATGACATGCATCAAGGATACATTTCCAATACAAATATTCTGTGTTGCCTGCACTTAGCAAATATCACTCTACTCTCGCAATGACACAAATATCATTGGGAAGTTCTGCACTTCAAGATCTGCTGACAGCCAGGCAGTGTGAATATTCACGACGAGGATACAGTCTCACTCAATGATTGGAGATCCCTGATAAATGTTGATACAAGAAATCTTTGTGACTTCATAGGTTTTAAATTTAAAAAATAATGTTTTCAAAGGGCACCTTTTAAAGGTATATTTAGGGAGGAGTAATGCAGCTTTACCAGATTCTTATCACACTTGCTTGAAATGGAACAAACCATTTTCTATAGCCTATTAAGTGGAGAGAATTGACGGAATCGATGCCCAACATTTTTATGTGTTGCGTTATGAGTTAGTTTGACTGTCACGTTCCTCCCCATCACTTAAAAATACAGATACCGATTCTACATGTTGAATCAGGACCTAACTGGCACAAACGAGCGGCAAAAACAGCTGACATGTGGAACACAATATGTCAACTCCAGGCAACCACCGGTTAACAACGAGTTTTGACTGACTGGGTTCCTGCCTCAAGAGGTTATAAGGGTATCAGAAAGAGCCCATTACAGCCAAATGTCATCCATTGCACCGCTCAAAGCAAGTCTACCACTACCAAAAATATAATTTACAATAAATCACAATGTCAGTGTTGTGACTACTGTATAGAAAAACCTCTGGTGGGACACTGTCAATCTTCCTACCCAAATATGGACTCAAACTAAAATTATAAACCCATGCATAATTCAATCATTTTAGTGAAACAGAAACAATGAACATCACACTGCATTCATTGCCTCAGTTACCGGTTTATGCCCTCTGGTGGGAAGAGGGGCCTCTGAGATCATTTAGCGTGTAAATATCATTCCAGAAAATGCACACTTTAATAATGCATCATCATTTTAAAGTTGTTCCTGGGCATCCAGGTTGAAACAGAAAAGCAACCCTGGTGGTTGCACACAATGAGTCTATTATTATACTGCCACAGGCACTCCCTGACAGTGTTACTGTAAACATGGAGACATCAAATGGGGTTAGGCCCATCTCCACAGCTGCTGCCCGGTTTGAAATGACTGATGTGACTGGTTGGATGGCAATGGCCCATGTGTATAAAAAATAAGAATGTGAAAGTGAGATAGAGAGAAAGACAAAGAGGAGAGAAAGACAGAGTGAGAGAGAATGAGAAAGAGTGTGAGAGAGAGAGAAACAGAAAGGATACTGCACAGCACACAGAGAACACAGACTGAATCAACTTCATTCACATCAGAAAGGGGCTTTCAGAGACAAGGCCCTCAGTGAATAACAGTCTAACGGTCAGCCAGGACCATGAGCAGAAAGCCTCAACAATCAAAAGCAATACTAGACCACTCAAGATCCTGAAAACAACTACGAAGATGTTAAATGTGTAAATGGAGCTGAATACGAGTATGAATAACAAGTAGTAAACCTGCCCACCCACCCGGACACAGCTGGGGTCAGTGATTAGTTACCAGTAGATGCCTGGCAGGGGCGCTGGGGGGCACTGATTGGTTAGCGGTAGATGCCTGGCAGGGGTTCTGGGGGTACTGATTTGTTAGAGGTAAATGCCTGGCAGGGGTGCTGGGGGGCACCGAGACAGGAGTAACCTGCGGAACCAAAGCCCACTGAAGCCCACTCTACTGTGGAGCACAGCAGATTGTGTCCCAAACTCCTGTACTTAATCTCAGAGAAATCATGTCATAGCCCAGACTCAAACTGGTGACATCTGGGCCCAGCCCAGCCAATCAGTGCCTTTACTGACTGAGTCAACTCCTCAACCCACAATGTAGGGGGTCTTTATAAGGAAAATGTACATTTCAGTTTTTAAAAACATTATAAAGCATGTCTATGAAATGACTGTGCTCTTGCTAATAAACAGCAGATTACATATCAAGCCATTGTTTGTATATTACATGAAATATAAAGAAATATATAAAATAAGGGAAATGCCATTTAAAAAATATACTACTACTGCTGACAGCAAATATAATTTCTGAATTTGCAATTTAAATGACTAAAACTCAATGCTTAATCGACTGGTTCACAGTTGTCTAAATGGCAAGTTAAAAGTTAACCTTAACTTTTACTATGGGTAAAATGGGCTACAATGGGCTACGATGGGTAAAAACCGATGAACTCATAACCAGTTGCTGTGGTCACAAAGCCTGCAGTTACAGAAAGGATTTGGGATTTGGGATTTAGATTTTTAGGTGAGGTTGGTTAACTGGCCGGGTTAGGGTTATGTTTAATAAGTTTATTAAAACTAAACATGCATTGAGGCCTCGGATAGCATAACGGTCTAACGCACTCGCATTGACAGGTGCTTAGCAAGTGTGAGCTGGCTGTCACAGTTGCGGTTTGAAACCAGACTGTGCCAGACCGGCCCTGGCCAGGAGCTCTGATTGGGCTGTCCACCCCAGGTGGAGGGGGGAGGGAGAGCTGACACAAACTCGCCAAGAAGCGCGAAGGGTGTCTCCAGAAGTAGGTGGGTGAGTTCTGTCTCGGAGGAGGCGGATCATTGCTGACCTCTGGGAATTGGCTTGACCGCAGGATGGGTGGTGAGTTCATGGGGAGGGTGAATCAAAATAAATAGAGGGTATAATTGGCTACTAAATTGTGTGAAAAACTTGAGAAAAAAACTGCAAAAAACAAAAACAAAAAAAGCATGTACTCAGGAAAACAGAAGACCCCTTCAAGATTCACATCAATAAATAGACTGTACTTAAAATTGTATTTAAAATGTGATTATGTTTAGTTATTGTAAATGCCCCTACCTCAGAGTTTTACTGATGGATTCCCTTGGATCAGCTTGACCTGTGCCAAAAGGCATGTGAAACTCACGGCCAGTTATGGTTCATAAAATGCAGGAGTGGAAGTGATCTATGGAATTCAAAATTCATCAGCACTTCAGTCTGGGTGGAGCCTCAGTAGGGCTTGAGTTCTAATATTCCACTGGTACTGTACCTCAGCTAGGACTGGGGAACCTCAGGCCCAGGCCAAACTAAGGTCACCACATTACTAAGGCCCCCACATTACTAAGCCTCCCCCCATTACTAAGACATTACCATAGTTGCTGGATTGAATGAGGTTATGAATATCTTAAGACAGGCCACACCCCTTCAGTCTGACCGTAAGCAGGTGAGCAGATTCACCTGGGTGATGGAACACTGAGGCCAGCCCTGTGTGGAGGAGAGCCCCTCATTATGAGTGCAGGTGTGTGCCAAGGCACAGGGGTGTCCCTAGTTAAGAAACCAGACACACGTTTCATTTTCTGCAAGTGCAACCATACTAGCATCTTGAAAATCAAGAGGAGAAATGAAAGAAATGTGTACTGCGTATTTAAATCAAGAACTGACGTACTACAGTATAAATTGAGTAATTTTACTTTTAATCCAGTGTTTTTTTCTATGTGTGTTTAAAAAAAAAAAAGTTAATTAATTAAAAAAATTTAAAGATTGAAACAAATGTGTGATAAAGTTGACTTTTAAATAAATAAATAAATCAAAGCATCCTGATGTTGAGATTTGAAAACCCTCTTGTTTTTTGAAATGCATATGAATGCATTGAATATGATAGATTCATTATGATGCCCAACATACAAGTAGTTTCATTTAATATTTTGCTTCATTTAAACTATTATATATTCTATAAATTGTTTTCTTTTTTACTGTTGGGTTGGGTTATTCACACCAATTCTATATTATATATGCCTTAATATATAGGCCTACTTAACTAACTTTCTCTAAATAATCTTAAGAGGGCAAAACATGCTAATCAAAACATACAATGATCAATCAACAAATGTCAACTAAAAATAAATGAATAAGTTACTAATGGCTTAATACTTTAAGCACTGTATCCAGTATAATAATGTGTTATTTGAAATTATTCACTTTAAAAAACTTTATTTTATAATACGTTTTAGTGTTAACATTAAACACATAATTAAAAAACTACATTTGGTAAAAAGGGTCAATTTGCTGCTATTCATGTCGTAAAACTATCTTTCGCTTCCTGCAGTAGAAGTACTACTTCAAGCTCAATCTTGGTCCACACGTTGTCCGCTCTAAAAGTAGATCTATTGGCCTACGATGCATACTAAAATGGGTCAATTTATGCCGTCATATCTAAAGATGTTGTCATGTTCAATATAAATCAATACCCGCACCTTTGGTTTTGTGTATCATTTCATACCCCAGACTGCGTTTTAATTAAATAATGCGCTCACGCGGAGGCAGGTGGGGCAGCGCGAGCGAGCGGCTGAGGGATTTGGTTCCCGTTGCTTAGCAACCGCACATCGTCTCCTCACAGCCGGGCGAGCTGGCACCTCAGAGACTCGCTGCAGCGCCGCAGTTGGAATGAGAAATATAACGGAGGAAGAAAGCGACGGAGTGAAAGGAAGGCCTTGGAAGAAACAAAGCGTAAATGGAAGGCCGTATTTTGCAAGGACTAACATATGAGGTTGCAAGTTTGAAATAAGACATGCTTGTTCCGATGGATGGAAAGGTTTTTTGTGGCCGTCAAAAAATAAATGATAATATGACAATGTTCGATGTCAAAAGGTGTGAATCCAATGACGTTTGGGTCACAAAGAAGTGAAAAGGATTGATCTATGGAAATGCAGAAATGTATTTCAGAACAGGGGCGTAGCCACGGAGGGGCCTGGGCCCACTCATTTTTAATCCAGGTCCCTCCAGATTTACAATGAAAATGATGCAAAATTTAATCATCTCATTGCTTAAAACAAGTAATCACATTTGGAAATCGCCTTCCCTCCCACTCACTGAAGCTGCTTCCGCCCACACTTCATAGCTTCTCTGTGTGTGCGACTGTACGCTAAGCAGCAAAGTTTGTAACTTAGCTAGCTAGCTTGCTAAAATCAGCTATGGAGAAAAGACAAAGTTCCGTCATGTGTTTTTTTAAAGCCACAAATGGAGGAGGAGGATACATTCTACTTCCCACTCCCTGACAACTCTCTCTCTGCCCCTTCTGAGGCTAGCTGTGAGATGTTGAACAGAACATTGTGCAGCATATTACCACAGAGTGATTTGTCTGGTATCGATGAACCACCATCACAGCCAAAACTGTCAGTATTCCCTGCCACTGACTTTTTAGGAAAGTCAAATTTTTCTCCGAAATGGTACGATTTTAAGTGGCTCGAATATAATGTTGCAAGCAATGCTGCATTTCCCTGACACCAACATGGAGAAGGCATTCATTAGTAATGGTTTTAAAGACTGGATACATCTTCACCGGTCTTGTGTCCAACACCAGTCCAGTAAAGCTCCATTGCACTTATTAACTATGAGGACTACAAAGGAAGTCTTAAAGCCCAGGGGACTCGCAACCAAGTCAAAGTGTTTTTTGACATTGTGATGTTTTGTGCAAAACAAGGAATATCTGCGTGGCTATAGGGAGAGTGAAGAGGAATTAAATAAAGGCAGTTTTTGGAACTGTTTATTGCCAACTATGACTTAGGCATTAAAAATCACCCCCAAAAACGCAAGATTAATGAGCCAAGAAATTCAGACCGAGCTACTTGAATGGGATTTCATGTTTGTGTATAGGCTGCTCGCTACATGTTCTAAAATGAACACCTACAGTATGTATAGGGTTTATAGTACAGATTATTCTGTGTTGTGATGTAGCATGTCCTTAGAATCACATAATCGACGCTTTCATGTTACAAAATGTAGTTTTCCGAAGTTTTGTTTGCGGTTGTACTGTCGTGCTTGTGGCTCCAGGCTTGATACTGAGCTGTAGCACAAGTTGAGTGACAGATGTCATTCAGGACTCATTATAGTTTCAAGGAAGTAGTTACAACACTTTTAACCAGCCACCCCCCCATAAAAACAAATGGCTACTACGACACTGTTTCATAAATGTGTTAATAGAAAAAAAAACTACTAACTTTTCTTTCCCTGTGTTACATGTATGGTGTGCAGCTGCCAACAATGATGTCTATTGCAGTGTTACAATAATACACTGATCTCTTGCACTAACTATGAGTCATCTTACTATGTATAAATGCACTTTTTGTAAGTCACTCTGGATAAGAGCGTCTGCTAAATGCCTAAAATGTAAAATGTAAAATCCATGAAAGAAAAACATGTACTGCACTCATTAAAATTTTGTTGTAGGGCAAAACTAGGATATTGTTTTTATTTAGAATAACTTTGGTTGGAAATACACTGGAGGTCTTTAATTATATTTTTAGACCGTGGTGAAAATCGACAGTTGGTATAGCACAGCTGAAAACCTTTTGACAGCTGGCTAAGGAGTTTTGAATATGCAAGTTTTGATATGCTTCAGGGATCTCTGACATGTAAAAGCAAAGGTACAGTGTGCTTCACCCTAAACAAAAATTATATATGCAAACTTTTGTTTCTTTTTGGTACAGAGAAAGCCGAAGCTGCATTATTCTTTCTCATTGCACTGGGAACACTGAATAACCAGCCGAGGATCACAGCCCTCACGTCATCACTAGTCGCAGTTTTAAAGGGAGCATAAGGCTGCGGTCACTGTGAGAAGGCAATAACGGTTTGTTGAATTATGTCTAATTCTTTGTGTATCTAATCGCCACACACATCCCCCCCGAAATTGGCAAAAACGGCATTGCAAACCGGCTAGGGGCCCAGATCGCATGTCTAAACCGATTCCGGGGAACCTGGGCAGGAACAGGTGAGAGTGCCAAACCCCCAGCCGGCGATCCTTGGTGGGCAGACTTGAGACGGTCCACGGAGGTGTGGTCAGGTTTACCCCCAATGTTGACAAGGAAAGTTTTATCGCCTGGCTCCAGGACCCAGAATGCAGTGGGCCACGGTGGGCGTCATGCCTGACGAAAATGAACTCGTGTTGGCACAAAAGCCTCTGCTCTGCTCAGTGAGTAGAGTGCTGGAGGGATGCAGGCCAGGGCACGGAGGCATTGGGGATTAGGTTTCTGGGCACCCAGAGCGGCTGTCCATACACCAGCTCCGCAGATGACGACTGAAGGTTTTCTTTTGGGGCCGTCCTGATCGCCAACAGCACCCACGGTAGCCGATCGCACCAGCTGTCATCCTTGAGGCTGGCTCTGACGGCGGCCTTTATGGAGCAGTGGAAATGTGCACACAGGCTGGTTGTGCACACTGGCAGTTGTGCGGTGGAGTGTCACGCCGATGCTCCGGGCAACCTCGTGCCAAACCGGGCGACCCAGGTGCAGATGAACGCCCATGCCACGTCAACAGTTGTCGATCCTGTGCATGGTGAGGAGGTAAATGAACCCATGGGAGGGAGAAAGAGGTCCCACTAGGTCCATGTTGACATGGTCGAACCGCTTCTCAGGCACCTCGAACATCTCCAATGGCGCCTTAAGGTGGTGGTGGACCTTCACGTGCTGGCATTCACATGTGTTTATCCAGTCTCGGATGTCTTTCCCCATGCCACACAAACCTTGCCAGTACCAGCCACTGCGAGGGCTTTCTTCCCGGGTGGGAGAGGCTGTGAATGGTGTTCAAAACCCGTCATCTCCAGCTCTCAGGGTGTGGCTGCCCCGGTGGAGATGTCGCATAAGAATGAGGCGCCGGCGCGGTCGAACGAAACATCGGCCAGCTGCAGACTCGTGGTGGCTTTCCTGTAGGCCTGGACATCTGGGTCGGAGGCCTGGTTGGTGGCCATGCGGGCATAATCAATGCCCAGGTGGACCGCATCGACCACGGCCCTGGAGAGGCAATCCGCGAAGATGTTGCCTTTCCCCGCAACGTGCTGCATGTTTGTGGTGAATTCCGAGATGTAGGCGAGGCAGCGTTGCTGGCGGGCAGACCATGGCTCAGCAATCTTGGACATGGTGAAGGCTAGAGGCTTGTGGTTGACAAACCACTTGTGGTTCCCTCCAGCAGGAACTGGAAATGATGGATAGCAAGGTAGAAGCCAAGGAGTTTGTGGCCTAAAGTGCTGTATTTCTGCTCATTGGAGTGGAGCTGTCGGCTGAAGAAAGCAAGTGGGCGCCAGACAGGACCGACCAGCTGCTCGTGGATCACGCCGACGTTGAGTGCGATAGGTGCACCGGGGAGCAAAATGGTCACATTCACCAGGGCCTGCTTGGTGTCCACAAAGGTCTTGGCCATGTCTGCTGACTAGTCGATAGCATGGTTGGGAGCCTTGCCCTTGAGGGCCCCAAACAGGACTGCATGAGATTGGCCGTGTGGGGTAAATTAAAAGGAATGTGAGGTCCCTCAGCACTGAATCCATCAGGTGCTGGAATGCCTGCGCTGCATTATTGAGGCCAAAGGGCATGCGCAGGCATTCCATGTTGGTGAAGTCGGCCTTCGGCGAGCTTCACCGGGTCTAGTTGACAGGCATGGGCGTGGACCAGTGGATCAGTCATGGGTATGTGGTGCTCCACTCCATGTGGAAATCAGTGCCCAGCAAGGGCTTAGCCACCTTCGCCACGATGAAATCCCAGATGAATTGCCGCCCGTGGCAGCATAACCCTGGTGGCCTCCAGCGGAGGACTGCAGCTCCCTGTCCGGACGTTGATGGGCGACACAAGCAGCATGCTCACCTGGGTGCCCGTATCGCACAGGAACCTTTCTGGTCTCTGCCACGCATGGTAAATGGAAGCTGCTTGGTGCTGGCCCGTGCAGCGATGCTGCTGACTGGCTCAATGGAGGCAGTAAACGGCGTGGCTACGGAAAAGCTCCATGCAGCAAAGTGAAATGTATCTGCCTCCTAAGCAGATAAATGAAAAAGTCATGAAAATCTTGAAGGGGTGTGTTGGTTAAAGCTGACTTAACTTGTTCTGGTAGCTGGTAGTAGATAAGAACAGCTCTCTAAAAATAAGTCAGCCCAAATATTTCCAGGAGGCAAGTTTTTAACGTTGTGTATTGTGAAGGCAATGTGTGTTGAAAAGGAAATAATGGTTTGTTGAATTATGTCTAATTCTTTGTGTGCCTAATTACCACATATACTGTATATATATATATAGTGATGTCCCTAGGGGTTGGGCGACATGCACGGACCTTGCAGAGAGCGTAGGCAGGTTAAATAACCCGGAGGAGGCAGTATTATAAACAAAACAAATTTTGACAAACACACAAAAGAAAGGGCGTGGTATTCGGGGAATCCAAAACCATAAAATCCATAAAGTCCATGTGGAGGGCGTCAGTCTCGGCAGCATGGGAGTGGCAGGGATGCCTTTGTTTTCCCATGATGGGGAGGTCTTTGGAGCAGTGAGACTCTCCGGGGGCAGGTTTGGCACTCTCACAGGGTGTGAGAGTGTGAACCGTTGCCCGGAAGGTTGCTCCAAAGGCCATAATTGATTTAATTATTATTTAATTTATGTTGATTGGTAAGTGATTATTCACTTACCTGTTTGTGTGTGAGAATGTGAGTGGGTGTGGCTTGTCAATTGTTTGGTGTTTTGTGATTAGGTGTGTGAATGTTAGACAGGTGATTGCCTCACGAGTCCCACCTGAGCCAGGCAGAAAGTACGCCTATTTAAGAGCAGGTGGGGCGAGTGGGGGATCAGTTAGTCTTTGTCTTGTCATTCGTGTGTGTATCAAGAGAGTTAGTCTGGTCTTTCATGTGTGTGCGCGTACTATAAAGTTGTTAGTCTTGTTGTTCATGTGTGCGTATTGAGAGTTGTTGTGTGCGCGTGCACGCGTATGGTATCGTGTTGTATTGTGTAGTGTGGAGTGTTCGTTTAATGTGAGTGACGTACTGTGTGTGGCAAACCCCACTCCTCTGCCAGTTCTTACCATCGGCTGCTCTGCTCCAGTCCAGGGATTGCAACCTGGTGTGTGACAGTCCACAAATCCTACTCGTCGTTGTTAGCCGTTATCCAATGTCAAAGTCCAGTTCTGTTCCGCAATCCAGGTCAGTAGTCGACATCCAAAGGGGGTCCTCACACAATCCAGGTCAAACACAATAAACAATCCAAATCACTTTCAAACTCTTTCTCTCCAAATCCCAGCTGGTCAACAGACTTCACAGGCTCCCTCTCTATATTCCAAACACTTTCCTACTCCTTCCAATGTGTGACAACGTGTGATTTAGTCCTTTAAAAAGGCCTCCAAACGGCCTTCAGCTGTCCATAGTCCCAAATACTTAACTTCTTTCAGGTGCGGGACTGCGGGCTGCTGGGAAATGTAGTTTTTCTGGGTCCCATGTGTTGAAGGGCCAGGCACCCATTTCCTTGGGCAGCCCCTTGGGCTGCCACAATATATATATATATTCTTTTGTTACACAATTTTGTCACTTTCACCGATCCAGTTGCATTGCATAGAAACATTGATTTGATTCATTATTCAGTGTTGAAGTCAAAACGTAGTCTGAGCCCGAGACTGCTTAAAATACATTTGTGTGGAAGAAATGCTGACGCTTGTTTCACTCCTTTTGTGCACAATGCCACATTTCAAAGAGTCTGACCAAGTGCATTGTACCTTTCTTGTGAGTACAAGAATGTTTGTTGATTTTGCACAAGTGTTTCCGCTACCACACAAATTTTTAAGCTTTATCTGATGCTGTTCATCTTGAGGTATGGATGTGGCGTGACATACTTCCTTGTGAATGATTAAGAGTACCGTGATGTGAAAAGGTAAATGCTTGGAATACGACAATAAAGAGGTAAATAATGTTTTATTAGCGCCATTATTCTGAGGCATATTCCACATTATCAGTTATAGCATTCATAGGCTGAGCAAGGAACAGAATATGTCCATCATAGTGCATCATTTTACATTTTTAGGAATTTAGCAGAGGCTCTTATCCTGAGCCACACAGTGTATATTTCTTTACATACAATCCATTTATACTGAAGCAATGGGGGTTATGCGCAACGGACTTCCGTGTTTTGCTAAACGTGACTGGCCATTTCTGGTAGACGAGATAATGGCGTTATTCTATATAAGATGTTTACAGGACAAGACGTTTAAGCTATACGCTTCCTCCTATATCCATGACTATGAGGGTACTAACGACATTTTTTTTAAGTACCTGTGCCTGCTGTCTAATACTTAGCATTAGCGTTAGCTAGCTAGTACTAACGACATTTTTTAAGTACCTGTGCCTGCTGTCTATTACCTAGTGTTAGCTAGCTAGTACTAATGACATTTTTAAAGTACCTGTGCCTGCTGTCTATTACCTAGCATTAGCGTTAGCTGGTTGGTTGCTCAATAACAGTTACCTATGTAGATCTTTATGTTGTCTTCCTCATTTTTCACCAGTGTCAAACAGAGACAGGATGACTGCCGATGTTCGCATCAGGGCAGCCTGTCATAGGTCTATGCGAAAGAGCGAGAAGCCCCACAGCCTGAGAGTAGGGATGGTTAGCATAAGGTTGATCTGTTCGCGTTCACCATCAGTTCCAGTTCAAGGATGGTAACGCTATGTCAAACTTCTCAAGGTATAAAGGCTAATCTGGCAATACGATCAGGACCCTCTTGACTATCTAATCTATCTAATCGTCATGATTTAAAAGGCACGACTTATAGCAGCATTCCCATTTTGAGAAGTTTGATAAAGGCCTCAGTCCAAAATAACAGCTGTTCAAGTTCAGTGTTGTTGGTTCGGTCTAATACATTTCAGCTGAAAAACGAGTATAGGCAAGGTTATTGGGGTAACGGTATTATAGTTTCTTGTAAATCATTGATTATCTAGTGGCATAATAGTATGTTATTCATCAGGTCTCTCAAAATAAAATTGATCACTATATGGTACAGTATTAACAACCAGTGCTATTGTTTTTATTTAATTATCACATTGACCTTGTTGACTGGCGGAAGTGAGTAAGCATGTCTTCCGGTTTGGTCACGTGATGCTCGACATATACCCTATTCAGGTTAAGTACCTAGTTTTTAATTTTTTATTAATGTTCAGAATTTTCTTTTACTTAAAAAAGGGAAAATGTGTGAATAAAGGTGGGAAAAGTCTGATTTCATGTTTTAATTTAAGGCTGTAAGGCAACAAAAGGTGACATTTTTCAGACGGGGTGTAGACTTTAAAGGGGCACTGTATGTGGGGAGCTACCTGGAAATTTCAGAAAACAGGTGTGGCTTCGTGTGGCAGGTAGAACATGGCGCTGACAATGCTTAGGTTCTGGGTTTGATTCCCCATTGGGACCACATACAGTATACTGAAAAATGGATGCATGCACTACTGCAAGTTGCTTTGGATAAAAGTGTCTGCTAAAAGGCACATTTTATGTTTTGTTATTAGGTGTAGAAGTCTTGTAACACTGTCCGCTGATAAAGACCACAGGCAGAGACACTGAGGTTGTTCTTTGGTTAAAAATAAGTCAATGTCAAAGATAATGATCGACATGTATATCTAATAAGCTCTGCCTGATATTCATCTGGCTGCTTAATTGAGCCGAGCCATTTCCTCTTATCAGGCAAACTATAATCAGAAATGACTGGGGAGGCAACGACCATCTACATGCTTTGTAATAATGAAAGAGTAAATAAGGGTCATTCATTTGTTCCTAGCAGAAAACAAACAGCCCTTGCAATGCCATCCAAAATGATGTGGTAACATCTCTGTAATTATTCCTGGATCAACCCACCGTGAAGCCAAACCAAAATGCTACAATCCAACCAGGCCTGCGCAGCATGACTGACCTTGTGCAATCCTTTAACTAACTTTCCAGGAGGATCTCTGGATACTCATACTACACTCTCAAAAGTATCGGTACAATTAGGGTACACTTTTGTTCATCAGGGTACAAAAGTGTTCATTGTACCTTAAAAGGTACACATACAATCCTTCATGATATGGTTTTGTACCTTTTCCCAGTGAAAAAGATACAAACTGAGGAAAGGTACAGATATGTACCCAGGTAGGGTAATGAATCCTTATTCACGCTGGCAGCCATGTTGGAATGAAAATGAGGCTTGTACTGCAAGCAACATTCTTTTTCTCACAAGGGAATTAATTATGTTCTTCTGACCAAAAGTACAATTCAGTACCCTAAGGGGGTACTGCTGCAGTGACAAGCATTTTAATAGGTGCAACATGAATGAATGAATGAATGAATGAATGAATGAATGAATGAAAATTTTATTTTGAACATGTTAGATATATAAAATATATATATATATAACAAAATTGCAACAACAAAACAAATAAACAATAATTCTAAGACATGTCCAAAAAGGAGTAGGAAGAAGTAAAAACTCTAATCCTACCCCTTCTCCACTATTCAGCTAATTGCTAATCGTCAATTGACTTCCATATTTAATATTTACACATATACCAAATCATATAAATAAACATATTTAATATTTACACATATACCAAATAATAGGAATAAACATATATCAACCAAAAGGAAAATATAAAAAGTAAATAATAATAATAATAATAATCTATGTAAACACCTGGTGAATGTCAATGCCCTTCGTTACCCCTGTACCTTTTAAAAATCAAATCCTTATACCTCTTTTTAAACTGATTTAGGCTTGGACATTGTTTTAACTCCACATTCATACTGTTCCATAGCTTCACTCCACAGATTGAAATACCAAAAGTTTTGAATGTCGTCCGTACACTAAGAATTTTTAAATGTAACTTCCCCCTCAAATTATAACCCCCCTCTCTATCAAAGAACACCCTTTGAATATTTCTTGCTTTATACATTATTTGTGCTGTCTGAAATTCTACTAGATCAGTGAATTTTATTGCTTTTGACTTTAAGAATAATATATTAGTGTGATCTCGATATCCGGCATTATGAATTATCCTTATTTTGAAGTATAGATAGTGCTTGCAATGAACATTTATATTTCCCCAAACCTCCACACAGTAATTTAAATATGGTAAAACCAGTGAACAGTATAGAATGTGGAGTGATTTATGGTCCAGAACGTGCTTTTCTTGACAGAAATACTTCTTGACAGTTTATTTTGTACATGTTTTATGTAAGATTTCCAGCTGATTTTCTCATCTATTATCACACCAAGAAATGTATTTTCACAAACTCTTTCAATGTCAACATGGTACCTTTGAGTGTATTCACACTGCCCATCTGTCTGACAATCTGCCCTGAGAAATATGACTCTGCAACAGTCAGCCATATAAATCCTGCAATCACGTTTCATATGGTTAGGTATTCTCCAATCACATTTCATATAGTTAGGTATCCTCCAATCACCTTTCATATAGTTAGGTATCCTCCAATCACCTTTCATTTTCCACCCCCCTCCATTTCACACCTCCTGTTTACAATCAACACAAAACAACCTGGGAAGAACCTGGGAACCATCTACCTCTATTCATAATTCCACCTAATTTCCACTTTTTTTCTTTTTTTAAAAAAGAATTTGTTTCTGATTTTATCCCATTTTATCCTGATTTAGTAGCCAATTACACCCTCTATTTTTCATGTCAATCCCCCCCTCGTATTATGAGTTTGCTGCCATAGCCCTGTGACCGGTAGTGACAAAGGCGAAGTATCGTCTCCTCTGAGACGGCACCAGCCAAGCTGTCAACCGTAACTCCCGTACTCCAGAGCCACTCCTATATGCAACAAACATCCTGTCAGCTTCCCTCCCCCCTCCCTGGGGTGGACAGCCAATTGCCACCCCCAGGTGGCACTCCCGGCCAGAGCTGACTCTGGCGCAGCCAGTGAAATTGAACCCCAGTTGCAGTGGCCAGCATCGAATGTTGTAACCACTAGACCACCCGGGAGGCCCACTTTTTGTTGACTTCCTGGGTCACATTATTGTAATTGAAAATTGTACCTATTGCTTTTTTTGCACAAATAATATAATAAATAGTCAATAGTCAAGTTCAGGGTATAAACCAATGGTGAGGCAGATGCAGGCTCCATCACAGCACACACACACACACACAACAGTGTCACATGCTCTGTCCCCATAAAAACAAGCTCCAATGTCAACCACAGAGAGAAACCCAATTGGTCCCCTGCACATATTGACCCATTTGACCCAGTTCCAGGTCCAATTCCTCACCACAGTATTTCCATTCCCTCAGTGATTGGTTCTCCCATCCACCCATCAGTATTCAGGACTTTACGATGGGAAATTCCCACTCTGGGGGAAAGGAGTCAAGAGAGAGTGAAATAAGGCCAAACAGAGGGCCAGGTGGAGCACAAGTCTATAGAATCAGACTGCTTTTAGATATCTGCACCACATTTGTTGTTGGGGAAGAACTGCATACATTAACCCCCCCCCCACTTAAAAAGGTACATGTGTACCAGCAGGACTCAAACCTATGAAATATTTGAGTAAACATTTATGGCATAAATGTTTAAATAACTAATAACTAACTATACTGTACTTACTGTATTTTTTATTTTGGCAAATTCTCAGCCTGGGGGTAAATAAATAAATGTCTGATTCTCTGAGACTGGCAAGATATGTGTCTGGCAGTGCAGAAGGAAGATGGAGGTATGCTAGTCTTTTTAAAAGCTGTTTGAAAGTGTGTGGTGTGCTGCAAGAGTAGAGTGGAGTGGAGTACAGAATCAACACGCCGTGGGCATCAGCAGCACAGGGAGAAAAGCTCCAGCTTTGGACCGGGGGTCAGCATAGATGTACTGGACTTCAATACTTCATGCTCAGGGCCTGGAGCTGTTCTTCTGCATCGTTAGTCTAGCAGTGTTCCTCCCTGCGGCCCTGTTAGAATAACACGCACGCCATTTCATCCAAGCTGCAGCCTTCAACACAAAGTCAGAAATAAATCAGAGCCTTCAAGCTGATTTTACAATAGACCCAGAGGGGCCTAACCCACCCCCTCCCACCACTCTACAAGGGGGGGCTTAGTAATGGGGGGTGGGGTGTTTAATAGAGTGTGATCATGTGCCTGATTCACAAGGAAGCAGCGCATTAGATTTACACCAGCCAGAATAGCAGGAAATGGAGAAACAGAATGAAGCCCCCATGCTGTTCCGAGCATAACCCAGAAACCCTGAGCTAGAGAAAGAGAATCGAGCCCAAGAACATGATCATTTCACCAGTGAATGTCTGCCATGCCAAGTCCACTTCATACACAATGTTAGAACAAATTTAAAATTCTGGGTTAAAAATGGGAAAATGAAATTATTTTTATGTTGCACTAGTTACAAATACTACACAGCTGGAATAAATCTGAGAGAATGAGTGCAAATGAGAGTGCACCTGCAGCATGCGCTCAGTATGTAACAGTAATGATTTCAAAAAGGGTTTGGACATAAACCATTTTGCCCCACTTTAACTGAATCATGGTCAAATGTATTCTGTTACATACAGCCCCCCGTAGCCAAAACACAAATACATGTTGAATGTTTTTTATAAACCACTGTAAAATCTAAGCGTGTTCATTCCTCTTGTGCAGAATGCTCCTAGCACCAGATGCAACAGTCTAAAAGCCATTTGAACTTTCTGAATGAATAGATGTGGATCAGATGCCCCCTGCTGGATTTACAAGCTCTCTGCAAATGTATTGCCTCAATGTGACATTGTAATCAAAAGATAGTATGTCTTGGTTAGTAAAATGCACCATTGAAATCCTAAGGCATCTGCAGGACTGTTTCCAAATTGTGCCAGCATGTAATGAGTTAAAGTGCTCCATATATGTATGTGAGCAATTTCGCTAGGGCCTTCCCCCCCACAAACAATCTGAAAGGAGGGCAGTGCATGTTTGTATGAAATTCCATCTCAACACCCTTTCAAAAAGGGTGATTTCAATCCTGGCACTCCGGAACCCTTCAGAGGCGGGCCTGAATGAACGGAATCACTGTTAGGAACCATATGCATGTGGTCATGGCGGAAAGACAGGAAAGACATTGTGTGGGCTCGGTGAGTCAAGCAACTAATGCTCAGATCACAGCAACATTTTCAGTGTTAAATCAATACTGCCAGAATACATCTGATCTTTCGGTGTTAAATCAACACTATGAGAGTACATCTGATCTTTCAGTGTTAAATCAACACTATCAGAGTACATTTGAGCCCAGCTGGGCTCATAATGTACTACTACTATGGATCGACAAGACATACTACTATACGTCTTGTCGATCCATTGACATGGCATTGTTGATACTTTTACATTTGTGTCCGTTTCCCTGTGAGCCGTGGGCAGGGCAGGCCAGGGCAAGTGCTCACTGGCTACTTCCAACAAACACACCTCTACCTGCTCACTGACTATTTTAAACAAACACACCTTTCTCTGCTCACTGGCTACTTCCAAAAAACAAACATGCACTGTGGAGTGATATTCTGGCCGGAGGGTCCCTTTGAGCTCAGCTGGAGATGACTGGACGCCGAACACTGACCAGCTGAGATTGCAGGTGTGAAGGTGATTAAGGGTCAGCTGACCCCCCACCCCGATCCCCCCGCGCTGAACCATGTGACCCCATGAGAGCGCTGCTCATGGACAGCACACCTCAGCTTTTCACATTTACAAGAAAACACACCGTTAAAAAAAAGACATGAAACAATTAGTTTTCTCAAGCAGGTTGCTTCCAAGTTTCCTCCAAGGAATAGATTAAATCTTTAAAAAAAAGAATTATGATAATTCTCTGAGTAAACACGGCAGGTTGGGATAAGCAGGGATGCCATTAGGGACATGCCTGCCACGGTGCATTATAAGATACGCAGCACTGCACATGCCTGAGCAGTAACACTATCACTGCAGGCGATACACATTAGAAAGCGATCTCCTTCACAGGGTCTCACAGAAGGCATGTTGTGAGACCTGACATGAAGAACAGCCATAACTTATTTCCGTGTACAGTATTACCTTGGCCCAGTTCTGCCTCCATCATTCTACGGACTGCACACTGAACCCCAGATAGCATTATCATTAGTAATGTCCATCACTGCCTGCACAGGCCACATGCAGAAGAGCATTTTATATTCACATCTAGGCATGTAGAAGACACTCATTTTGTGTTATTTTCACATACAACCTTCTCCCTAGAGCTGGATATTTTACTGAAGTAATTCAGATTGAGTACCTTGCTCAAGGGTACAACGGCAGTTCCTCCACCTGGCAATCGAACCAGCAACCTCAGAGTTACAAACCCAGTATCCTAACCATTGTTATACACCATTGGTCAAATTATTGAGTTATTAAGTTTGGAGGTTGGAGCAAAAAAAACACAAGGGCGCCCTGCCCTTTTGAAATAGAATTTGACACCACTGGAATGAAGATGTATTTTTCTAAAACAGGGCATGAGGTTAGAGAGCTAAAACAAAGCCAATCCTCTGGGTTTACCATGCCTCTCCTAAACACACTTTCAATTCTATGCTGCAAGTTATGGCCTGAGTAAACACCGCTGGCTTGGGACTATTTCCTATCATGCACTTGGATCACAGACTGAGGGGGAGAGGCCATTCTTGCTGCACCTACCAGCCAGATCAAAGTGTCTGCATGTTCACAGGTATCACATTAGAGCAGGTACTGGTCCACCAATCTTTCAATCATATCAATGTTAGCAGCCAATCATCACTTTCCACCTTCAACAACTACAGATCATTGCAGACAAATAAGTAAGTGACAGTAAGAGGGAGATTCAATTAAGAGCGCCATGGCACTGCACCGTATTAGCTGGGACGTCCCGTATTGCTGCCAAAAAGGGTGTGTCCCATATTTCATCTTCATTTGTCTTTCATGGACAAATGTGCCACATAACCCTAAGTGAATTTACCCCATTGTCCAACCGCATAGCTCTATATCATACACACCTGGCATATGTACCTGCCAAGATGATATAGAGCCATCGGTTGGAGTCTCTCTGCACCAGCGTTAATAAAACATAAAACATGGTTCTGAGAGATTGTGACGTTTCTGCTCATTGGTGCCAATGCATAACTAAGCAGCTCCATTTGCTTACATGGATAGTTTACTTCCTGCTTGACACAAATGCGTGGAAACATCACAGTCTGTCCTAACCTTGTTCCGTAACCTAACAAACGAACAAATATAAATAATAAAAAATATAATAGTAATAATAGAAAGAGCATTATAAAACTGTTTATAGTTTAAAGCATATTTTCTTAATCACAGTCTTTGGGGGGGTCCAAGAGTGACAAATGAATCCCTGCAACACTTACAACAGCATCTCCAACATCAGTCCTCTCACACGTAGTTATTCTGAGTTATTCAGTATTCTGACTCATTGTTGCTCATAACCTTTTAAGATGGGCTCGCTCAACCATTCAGTTAACAACGTGACTATAGTACACGATCAGTTGCTATTAGGCAAAAATAAAGGCATTTATAGTCCTTCCTCCTTGCGTGCTTACAGTATAGACAGAGAGATAGAGGCTCTGGGTCATGATTTTTTTATTTATGTATATATATATATACTGACGTCTGGCTCCCCCTAGCGTCTGTCAGATGTACAGACCCTTTATTCCAGTGGTACCCAACCCTGGACCACAAGGACCGTGATTTGAGTAACCCTGCACTCAGTAACACTGTCAATTTATGAGTTATTATTTATATTGTAGTCATGAAACGGGCAGAATATGCAAGTTGCTTTTAGAAACGTATGTGCCGAATGGGAGGAATAACATTAAATTCACAATCCAGGATTTGGAATGGGATTATACTTAAAAAAAAAAAAAACAATGTCACCATCTTGTGGTAGTATTCAGTAAAATAGGCCTACGTACTTCAGCGAGGTCTCACTAGACCTCTGAAACGTATTATTTTACAGCCCTTAGAAAGTCAACAGACAATTACTTACACATGTCGCAATTAAAAAGACAGTATTTTACACGTGTAATATTTCCTTCTCCACATTGTAAGTGTTTGGGCCTAATGATATACAGACCAGGGGAGGTATTTTTATACATAGAAATGATATAATTATGCTGCTACAATAATAGTTAATCAATTATAATACGAATAATATATTAACAGCTTTATACAACCGGAGATTCACTTTCATGATGGTAATTCACAGGAAATTGGTCCTCAAACAAATTGAGTAAACTTTCCTAATTGAGCTGTGTGAATGGGTTTCAGAATGTGTCAAATTGTCAGCCATATAAGGAGATAATGTCATATTTATATGAATGAAGGTTGGGTGAAATTTGATCATATGATCCTATATTTTTTTTACCTGGTCAACTTGGATACTTTGTCCTTAATTTTGTGATGAATTTAAGCAAGAATGTATATAATGCAAGAATATTTTTCAATGTATGTTTTAATGTACATTGAAAAATGTCCTGTCAGAAATGAAAAAAGTATTAATTGCATACAGTTGTGAATGCCTTACTCTCAGAATGTGTCCGGACATTAAACCAACAAAGCAATGGAATTTCCAACAACATGCATGTGGATTAGAACTTTTTTTATATTTATTATTTAGACTCAGGGAAACAGCCTTTTTTACAACACAATTTGCATAATATCTCAATACATCCTGTGTACAACCACAAAACCATGACATTAGATTCTGTTTCTCATTTTTGCAGAGTGAAAATCCAGACCGATTTTACAAGCATATCTTTGTACAGTCAGAGCATACCGCTTTAAATAAATGTATACAATTTTTCTCTCTGTTTTTAATTTTTTAAATATAATCTGGAAGCAAAAAATATGAACAATCCACCAAGGACACATGCAACATCCAATGTGAAAACATCTAAATCCTCCGGCGGCTGCTGAAGTAGATACGTTTTTCCTCCCCGTTATCATTCAGTGAAACTCCAGTGTCTGCTGTACAGATCTGGATGGGTGGACTGCACACAATTTATTGAGCCAATCATATGATCACCTGATGACATCACTTGATCACTATACAGACAATCAAAGATAATTTTAATTTTTTTCTTCAAATCTCCACAATCACATGCGCAATGCCAGACCAAATAAATGTTGAAATCTCTTCTCGTAGAAAAAATGCTGTGTATTTACAAGGTATACCAGTAAAGAAACCACATTCGCACTGCTCACTTATATAGTGTAACTCCGATACTCCTTGGTTTACAGGACATCACCAAGCAATGGAGCACTAAGAGACTGCAGGTAATAAACACACATGGGGGGGGGCATCCAAACGTGAGAAACAAAAACACACATGGTTCAAATGATACGCATCTTAAACATAACATGGTCATTCACATAAGAAAGTTTTTTTTACAAATATTTTTACATATACTGAAAAAATACAATAATTTAAAACCAGGAGTGCTAAAAAAGGTAGTGAAAAGCTTAAATAAATCTATATTCAAGTCTTCAAAACAATGAGGGGGACAGGATTGCGTGCCATTCTGATGTTAAGCCATGTCCTACACAGAAAATAGCAGCCATTCTGAATTCATATTTTCACCATGGTAACACTGTAAACATAAACATTGTGCTGCTGACCATAAATACACTTTCAGTAGTAACTCTCATCCCTCAACGGTTGAAAACTAGATGACCAAACAAAAACATTTTGTGAAATTACAACTTTGCATCAGCAACGTTTAACAAACAAGACAAAAAAGGATTAACTTACATTTAAAGTGCACAAACTCCACGTACATCATAAGACTCTAGTCGAAGGTAAAAAAAAGAGCAAAACATATCAATAATTCTTATTTTTTTGGATAATATACAAACAGAAAGTCATATTCTCTTTATAAGATAAGCCATTTTCAGACAAAATGTTTGCTTATATTTAATATGTTAAGAAAATGCATTCAAAGCACATAGCATAGAATTGCATAGAATTACATCAACAGAACCTATGGATTTGGTTAGAATTTTAGGTTGGCACAAGTGAAACGTTTATTTTACCGTGAAGCCAACCCTTATAGTTTTGAACACTGTACGAGCAAAGCTGACACACGTGCTCAGCTATGTGTCAGCTTTGCGCTTAGCGCCACTAGCGCCACTGATGGAGTGGTGAGAGTGTACGATTTCTCACAATCCCACAGGTCAAGCTGCAGGGGTACGGGCAGTAAGATATGCAGTCACTCAGGACACTGTTTGGTTTTTATAACCCATTATGTTGACTGAGCAATGAAACAGACTGATGCAGAAACACCTTTCGATGTTTACATGATGAAGCAGTCTTGCAGTAAAAGGGCTCTGCCACGGTGGCAGCTGCAGCTGCTTCACTGCGGTGCCTGACACAGTCATGGGCCAGACTGGTAGGGACTCCATTTCAATAAAGAACACTGAACTCTACATACGAGACCAGCCATAGGCCAACGCACAGCACTGTGAACAACAGCTAGAACCATGACTCGACACGGTCGGACCACAAACTCAGCGTTACGACACTGGAGAACTCCTGCGTTTCATTTGTATTACTCTAAGCTGGGTTGAGAGACATAATTGCAGCTTACAGTACACGTGACAACATTTTGCACATAAAACATTAACCCGTGGTGTTCCATCGCATGACACGGGTATGTTTGACACAGAAATGGAGGATGGTCCCGCTTGTCGAAGGAGCAAGCTGGACAATGGGCAGAGATTTCAAGGTGCCAGCCAACTGCTCACAATTTACTTTAGCCTGTTGACCAATGGCGATGTCATGCCAGATGTTTAGATGATTCTTCCTTAAGACACAAGCAGTTTCTGAACATCTGAGCGTGAAGCCACTCACCAAAACACTGAAAAACACATCCAGCATACTTCTCAAAGCCTCCTTTTGGAAATAAAAGATCCATTGAGCATGAAGATCCACTTTAGACCGAATACTCATAATGGGAGCGTATTTAAAAATGAATTCAAATCACTAGTGTGTGCGACTTTATCCACAGAAAGTCATTATCTACATTCTATGACATCACATAGTGCAAACCAATTTTTTGGGGGAAGTACAACTGTATGCATCCTAAGGATATGTTCTAAAATGGAGGACAATGTGGCTAAACAGTCATATATATTAAATAATAATTAATAATAAATCTTTCATTTGTGCTCCATGTTACACATTCATAACACCTTACATCATAATCAACCAATAGGATTGTCTGTGACAGGAATATATATATATATATTTTTAAATTATTTTTTTCAAGCAACAAAATACTAAACTATGTACAAATGAAAACTTATTGATTATGTGAACGATGCAATTTTATGTCTGTGCATGAAATTGGGATGACACCAGAACGATATCCATGCACATTGTACTTGTTTTTGTAGTTCACTCATTTATCTTTTAAATTTATACTTTGTACATTTTGTAATCTTATATTTCTGACATATCTACATCTAAATATACATGTATAGTTAAGACACAGGGGGGTCTAGCAGCAGAGTCGTTTCTATGTGTACTGCCTTGTCTTCACTATCGTACACCCTTCATGAAGAAAAATATGCATCTCTGATATTAGCTATTTTATATTGATTGAAAATTGTAATAGATAATATTTATTCCCTGACCACAGTTCTTCATCTAACACATGTTCCAGTATACTGGAGGAAAAATGATATCCAAAAATAAAAATATAGACTGCTCTTTTGTCTTTTGTTGATTTACTCATGTCACTCCTAGAAAAAAGAGTGAACATTTTTTTATAAATAATCTACCTGGAATGAATTGTGTTGCCGGTTTATGGAACACTGTAATGCAAACAGCAAGAAAATTAATGCTGCAAATGAAGTCTAATAAAATGGAATAAATCTGTATATATATTTCTTACATTCATTCCCTTCCTATGAGGCAATATGACGATGAAATGGGGAGGGGCAGGGCTTAGGTATGACATCATAACGTTGGGTATTTTCTAGCCGCCAGGCTGCTGTGTGTCTCTTCCTGGGTCTCTGTGTGTGATCCTGCTTAGAGAAGATCTGGTCAGTTCTCTTGCCTCTCGCCATGCTTGCGTTTCTGCTTTCCTGCGAGCACTTGTCCGATTCCTGCCAAGTACCACCTCCTCCTCGTTCCTCTGCATTTCCCCCCGCACGTGGGTTCGACTGGGAAAGATAGTGGTGGCGGCTGTGTCCTTGCCAACCATTGTGGCCCAATCAGGCCCAGGCTGGTGCTCAGAAGCTCCACCCCCTCTCCCCTGCACGGCGCACAAGGTGCTCCCCGGACACCCCTACCGTCCCTCACCCCCCTCCTCCACGACCCGTGGCCTGGTGCTCGGGTCCCGCCCGTGACCTTTCCGTGACCTCTGCTGGAAGCCCCTAGGGGTGGGGCTGTAGGGAGCTGGCCAGCAGCTTGTGCCAGCTGACCGCTCGTTTGCGTAGGTCCACCTTGTCCAGCCAGATGTAGGCCTCTCCGATCAGCGTCTTCTTCACAAACTTCCCTCCGTTGGACACCAGGAAGAGCTGGTTGTGAGAGAGGGGGCGTGACAGAGACATGGTCAATGCCAAGGGTCTGCTCTAATCCCACCTACCACAAAAATGCTTTTCTTGTGATAGCCTGCTGTACTGTCGGTTTTTACAGTGTTAGGGCAATGTTTTGAGAATACAATACATCTGCATGTATCTAGAAACTGTGAGGTTAAGGCCTAGATCCAGCCCTACTTTATTGGTGTTTGTAATTTACCTTAGACAGGAAGTCAAGTAATTTCTTCTTTGTCTCAATATGAGACCCAAAATATTGTTTAAATAGTGAAAAAATCAAATGAAATAAAAGAAATGTTATACATTGCCTAATTGATATTGATATTGATAAGTCAAGGTCACTGGAACCTGAATACTTCAGTGTCAAATTGCAATCACAAAGCAATTCAAGAGATAACTGCTTCAAAGTTGCTCCATTACGGACACACCTAACTGCGTCTTATGGTAAACTGTGCCGTCTGTTTTAGAATCCTGACACGTGTTGTTGTGGACAATCCCATAGTGCTTCCTGGTTTTACCTGGATGGAGTGTCCCGCGGGATTCATGGCGAATCGGAACGTCTCGTTGAAGGACGGCTCTCGATCATGCCGGCACACTCTGGTCTTCTTCTTTATCACCCTCTTTTGCGTCGCCACGTTGACCACGTAAAGCTTCACATACAGGTCTAACACACAACGACACAACCATTAATCTCCCCATAACAGAGTACTGTGCACCTCAACTATCTGCAACACTGCATCCTTTGCGTTTTCACATTTAATCCAATGCACCAGTACCCAGGGCCGGATCTCTGCACAGGCCGACAAGGCATGGGCCTAGGGCCCAAACGTCGCATGGGGGCCGGAATTATGGGCGAAATATTAATATTGATATTTTTTTTTTTTACATAACTCATATTACACTTACATGCCTAATAAATATATGTTCATCAGCCTTATTATTAGTAGTAGCAGTCATAAAAAATAAATAACACAAATTAAATCATATCTCTAATCTAACGTTTAATCTAAAGACTCCATCTCCCAGAATGCCATACCGGAGGGTGGTTGGGGGGACAAGATCCGGCCCTGCCAGTACCTACAGTAAGAGAAGCTTCTGCAATGATGTGCAGTATCTGCCACTGACATGAGCCCAAATGAGTTTTAATGCTCACTGTTTGGCTCAGTTAGCAGTTCCTTTCTGACTGCAGTATAGCTACTAATATAGCTAATATAATTTAGGCTAATCATTAAATTTGAGCATTTCCCTAGTGAAGGGATATTCAAATCCAGGTCTCGAGGTCCGCAGTGCCTGCAGGTCTTTGCTCCAACCACACACTACACCACCTGATTTCATTAATTAGTTTGCTTCCTGGACCAAGGAGATAAACTAATTATTCAAAATCAGGTGGTGTAGTGCCTGGTTGGAGCAAATACCTGCAGACACTGCGGACCTCAAGGCCTGGATTTGAATACCCCTGGTCTAGTGTTTGCCTGTATTGAGAAAGATTTGAATGATATAATTCTGAGAAAAGCATGTATTTTGTAAACAGGAGCTAGGGCAAAGTGGTGATAACCCTGCCCAATGCAGATCCAACAGTAATTTAGGCTGTTATGAAATATGAAACCATATATGGATCATAAGAAGGAAGCCTCTTGAGAAGATACATGGACATGGGGTGCACAAACTTAGATCAGCTTTGGCCAGGTTCAAACCCAAGGTCCCATGCAACGTTCTCACAACATCCTGGAAACGTTGCCAATAACCCAGTGGCATTGTGGGAACATTGCATAGCCCACATTGCACACTGTGGGCCCTCGTTCCCCGCGATGGTGGCTGCGCGCATACGGGTCATACCTGGGAGGTGATCAGGAGTCTTAAACTTGTAGGTGATGTTCCTGCACTGGAGAATCTCCACAATCAGCTGCTCCCCCTCCGTCTTCATCTCCTTCTTCAGAGCGATTTTAATCTCACCCATCACCTGTGTTTTACCTGCAGGAGAGAGCAAGACTTCAATCTCCTCTCTCACCTGTGTTTTACCTGTAGGAGAGAGCAGGATGGACTGCCTCTCTAAGAGTGCTAACACATCGAAAGGCCACCTTTAACCACCATTATAACCAAATCAGCTTGAAAACAGGGAAACTGTCCCTCTCATTCACTGTAAATTCTGTTACATTTCCAGGTCAGGGGCATTTGCCCAAACCACCATCATTATTAAAAGTAAATCATAGCCTTTGAAATGCACACAAAACACTTTAGCGTTCAGAAACTGCACATCTTTAAGTGGATGAAGCTGCTCCTGGTGATGATGGGAGGGTTTCCATAGGAACAAAGCCACGTCTCTGTAACACCCAATCGTCCACACAGCGAGCCAGCATGTGTCACCTCCGTTACACAGCGAGCCAGCATGTGTCACCTCCGTTCAGCAGGAGGCCTGGGTCCTGTGTTCTGACTCAGTGGTGAATCAGCAGCTGTGTGTCTGAACACCAACTGGAGGAGGGACAGAAACACAAACCCTTAAAGACCGGTCACAGTCTCCAGCGTTTCAGATCCAGAAGTCAAGAGGCCCGAACTGCGCCCTGATAAACGGGCCTGACCTTGCACGGGCAAAGAGTCTGTGCGAGAGCTCGCCCGCGGGGAAAATCATTGTTGTGACCCTTTGTGGCCAATCTCAGCTCTTCAGAGCACACTCAAATGAGGCTGAGAGGAGCATTATGGGTAGCCCCACCCAGCAGAGCCCACTGGTGTTGACAGAGGCGCAGAGACATCAGGATAAGAGAACCAGGCCCTCATAATGGCAGGATAAGAGAACCAGGCCCTCATAATGGCAGGATAAGAGAACCAGGCCCTCATAATGGCAGGATAAGAGAACCAGGCCCTCATAATGGCAGGATAAGAGAACCAGGCCCTCATAATGGCAGGATAAGAGAACCAGGCCCTCATACTGGCAGGATAAGAGAACCAGGCCCTCATAATGGCAGGATAAGAGAACCAGGCCCTCATAATGGCAGGATAAGAGAACCAGGCCCTCATAATGGCAGGATAAGAGAACCAGGCCCTCATAATGGCAGGATAAGAGAACCAGGCCCTCATACTGGCAGGATAAGAGAACCAGGCCCTCATAATGGCAGGATAAGAGAACCAGGCCCTCATAATGGCAGGATAAGAGAACCAGGCCCTCATAATGGCAGGATAAGAGAACCAGGCCCTCATAATGGCAGGATAAGAGAACCAGGCCCTCATAATGGCAGGATAAGAGAACCAGGCCCTCATACTGGCAGGATAAGAGAACCAGGCCCTCATAATGGCAGGATAAGAGAACCAGGCCCTCATAATGGCAGGATAAGAGAACCAGGCCCTCATAATGGCAGGATAAGAGAACCAGGCCCTCATAATGGCAGGATAAGAGAACCAGGCCCTCATAATGGCAGGATAAGAGAACCAGGCCCCCATAATGGCATGGCAGAACTAAGGGAAATGTTTCATCACAAAGCTTGCAGCTCACTGTTCACTTAAAGAACAGCGCCACGGGCAAAGAAGAGACGCGCTCTTTGACTCTCCTCATAAACAAAGGTGTGGGCAGGCTATTATCTTCAATTGTAATGAGAAATCAGAGGTTGAGGAGGAAACACCCTTCAGACCCACAGGTCAGTGCAGCTGCAGGCCACTACTCTCAATGGGGATGTCAGCATGCACTTGCTATCAAATTATGGGTGTCAAGTGATTCAATTAGATTAAATTGCTGGTAGACTCTCTGCCCTTTACTCTACATTGACTTTACACTGATGTTTCTATATTTTTTTATCACTGCCTGTACTTGAATGGCTTCAGTGAAATATCCAGCAGTATAAACCGATAATGTCTAGAAGTGTAAAATAAGTAAGGGCACATGCCAAAAAAATAAATGCAATTATTTTAGTCATTAATTTAATCATTCAGTGCAGTGATTGCACAGGGAAGCCATTAATATCCCGAGTTGGGGCAGTTTCATTGTCAGGGTTTATTCACTTGTGGAATAATAAAGGCCTTGCTTTAAAACCCTTGTGACATAAAGCAGGCGGTGATATTCACAGGGTTAGTGTCTAGAAACTTCTAGAAAGTTAAACGACATACCTGTATTATGAGCTGTAAAAACTGTGAGGCAGATTACTGTCATTTATGCTGGATGATTGGCACATTCTAATGAATAAATATGACTGTAATGTAAAACTAGCCGGGCATTATTACAGATTTAATAGAGGGCACGGAAAACATCATTCAGGCTCCTCAGCCATGACTCCAGCCTGAAAGCCTGAACCTGCCATGACACTACAGCAGTAATAGCACCTTGACGTAGCTCTGCGTAATCAACAAACACACTTAATGTAGCCCTGTGTAATTGACAAACACAATCTACATAGCTCAGTGTAATCAACAAACACAATCAATATAGCTTTGTGTAATCGACAAACTGACACAGATGCACAGCTCTGCGTTCCTCCCATCCTCTGCGTCCTAACTACAGGAGGTTCCGGTGCTACAATGTATGAACATTCATTAAGGCATGCCCAAGGACGAAACATCCATCGCCACACTGTTGTCATTGACCACACTCATGAATATTCATAAGATGCATCAAATTGGAATGTCTCAGCTTCAATAGTAGAGAGACAGAACTTTCAATACTAGGAATACAGAGCTGAGTATCTGGTGGCTCAATAGAATCCGTGACAGTAAAATAATCGTGTCATATAGCACATTACCAAACATAAAATAATTAGTTGACCTGCAATGTGTTATATAACACATGATTAATAAATAAATGTATAATTAAGAACAATTAACAGCCAGTTACAATTCAGAGGTTGCCATTATGCCATTTTGGAACAAAAACCAGCATACACAGGGGGTGCCCAGCACACACAGTGTAAACCAGTATACACAGGGGGTCCCCAGCACACACACAGTGTAAACCAGTATACACAGGGGGTCCCCAGCACACACAGTGTAAACCAGTATATACAGGGGATCCCCAGCACACACAGTGTAAACCAATATACAAAGGGGGTCCCCAGCACACACAGTGTAAACCAGTTTACACAGGGGGTCCCCAGCACACACAGTGTAAACCAGTTTACACAGGGGGTACCCAGTACACCAGTATAAACCAGCACACACAGGGGGGTCTGCAGGACACACAGTGTAAACCAGCACACACAGCATAAACCAGCACACACAGGGGGGTCCCCAGGACACACAGCGTAAACCAGCACACACAGTATAAACCAGCACACACAGGGGCCCCCCAGGACACACATAAACCAGCACACACAGTATAAACCAGCATACACAGGGGGTCCCCAGGACTGAGGTTGGGGACCATTGGTCTACAGAACCTGTGACAGGACTCTGGAGAGCAGAAGGGGGTCACCCAGGTTATGACCTTTCAGGGTCTTGTTGCACCAATCAGTGTCCTGGTGGCTTTATGGCGCTCTGCCTTTGTGCCTCTTAAATAGCGAGCGCATCCTATTGCCCTGTGTGGAAACGCGAGCCACTATGCGACAGACAGGAAGTGGAGAGGGGCTGTTTACAGG
The DNA here is from genome assembly GCA_029706075.1 of Aldrovandia affinis. Lineage (NCBI taxonomy): Eukaryota > Metazoa > Chordata > Actinopteri > Notacanthiformes > Halosauridae > Aldrovandia > Aldrovandia affinis. The sequence goes on from JAINUG010000175.1 coordinate 499,794, forward strand.
CAGCTCTTACGACACCGGATCCACTTGCACCATGGAAACCAATGTCATAATTATATGCGTGGCAGAACATGCCGTGCAGAGAGCCAATGAGCGTTTGGCTTTCAGGTTTCCGTGGGAACCAGTGCTGTCTGCCACACCTTGCCCTTGCATGGCAGCCTGGTAACAATAACTGTTAGTGTGTTGTGGCATCACAGGGGGACGTGTGGTGGAGTAGTGCTGCATTCCCCTGCTGATCGGCGGCCACTTCACAAAATGGCATTTGGCTACAAGCCCCACAATGCAACACAACTCAGGTGTAGGTGCTTGGGCCACCTAATCAAGGCCAGTATAGAAGGCCCAACAGGACAGTGCACATGGCTGGAAGGAACTGGAAGAAACACACCAAGGAAAGTAACCTTTTGAATTGAGAATTGTTTACGAGAAGAGGATTATTGCCGGAATGAACTGTAACATTTTTGATTGAGGCATTTTTTGAATGTTTGGATTTTGGATTATTGTTTGAAAGTACCCATTCACGCCTGTGGAGAAATAAACCTGAACTTTATGTTTGAACCGTCTGTGTTTTGCCTGTTTTTTAGTGTTGTTGCACTGCCCCACACCGACCTGCCCTGGTCAAACCTCTCATGATGTCACAGTCTGGAAGGAGAGCTGCGCTAAGTTACACTCTTACATAACACAGCTATAGTTGGCTAAATGGGTTTTCATATTGATATTATGGACAATCTCTAGAGTCCTACACATTCAAAAAGTCAAAGAAGGTGGCTGCTTTCAGAGTTTCAGAAAGTGAATGTTATTTCACGTTATATGAATTATCAGTGGGCAGAATTAGTTGTTTTAATTACATCACTTGGTTCTTTTCTTTACTTTAAATCCACCCAAACAATGAACATGATTGTCTGAACATAGCTGGTAAATTAGCTCCTCGTTTTTTTAAAACACTTTCGCTTAGAGATGACTAAAATTGTAATCTTTGCCAAAACCATCTCCTCTTAGATGTGGCTTTCTCTTAATTCTTCTAAAAGAATCAATCAGCTCCACATCCATTTAAAATAATATCTTGCTTCTAGCCTGTTGTGCCATTCATGAATTTTATAACATTCCACTACATTCAACTATTCCCTCAAATACCAGTAGACCAAATCATCTCAGTCCAATTAAGAAACTCATCTCATATAAGAGACAATTCAGCTAGGGCAACTGTCAGCACCACTGTACATAGCACCATTATGATTGAACATGGTTTTATCTCTGTGTTCACTCTCTCTTTATAAAATGCTCTGCTGTCAGTAATGCAGTTACAGAATCCACAGGGTTGAAAAGATAAGCTATCGAGGCCAGTTTGGGAACTTTGTTAAGTGGAGTGTGCTAACAAGGTGCGCTGTGCCATTTGTACAGTAAAGCTCAAACACAGGCAGCCAATCCCTCAGGAACTCATTATCTGATTCTGATTCAGGAAGTATGCCGACAGAGCCCTTCCCACTTCACATCTGCATGTGCTCACTATGTCTCTTTATGGAACACTACTGCCCTCACCCCATTTGCTGGCCCACCTAGCTTTCCAACTGTCCCAATTCCACCCACTTCACCTCATGAGTGTGTGATGTCATAATGCCTGTCTTGCCTTGACAACAGATCTTAGGCCAGCTTGCTCACCCCAAATCATTGCCCTGACCACTTAGTGTGAAATGTTGATTCTGATCCAGGATCAGGTGCTAACAGTAAAAAAGGGCCTGAACCTGTGTCCTGCAGGACAAAGACATTAGCGTGCAATCAGTATTATCATTCATTCATTCATTCATTTACAGCAAAGCATATGGTATATGGCACAAGGTTTATATGGAACTCCAATGTCAAAAACAATATGTTTATCCAGGCCATTGGTTCATAGTGGTGATTCTGTTTTCTATCTGAAAGAAAGTTAGGTTCCCATAGGATGTCACACCTTTCCACTAGATGGAGACACATCTACAGCAGACTGTGTTGCTCAAACATCACTTGAGTGTTTTGCAGCTTTAAAGGGATTTAGTCAATAAGAAGGGGGATTATATCTTGGTCTACCTTATCACAATTGTTAATACAATGCCCTGTCTGTGTGACCATTGGTGTGCTAAATGCTAATCTCAGTGGTTTAAGATCTGCAAACAGCAGTTTAAAATGTACCCTCTCAGGACCATGTGAAATGCAGCAGAGATTGGCATCAATGCCGACGCGGATTTGGGCCATTTTTCCACCAGGCTGATGCTCTCAAAGTCTATCAAACAGTGCCTTATCTGATCGATAGAGAGAAAAGAAGGCTTTTCAGCCAGTGATCTCAAACTTCAATCCGAGTCTTTACCGCCTTCACTGTGAAGCCCAAGTAAATTGGCCCCAAGCAGATATCCTAGCGCTGCCCTGCTTGGTGTCAGATCGTGTCTGTACTCTCTGTGACTGGCCGCACACAGCCAAAGACACAGAGGTGACCATGCACACTTCTATCCTGATAGATTGGCGTGCAGTGGGGACAGTGGCGTACTTCTGACAGTGAAGTCAAATCGTGTCATGTTGTCGTCTCAATTAAACCATGGCATGTGATGTCACGTGACCTTTCCCCTCCCATAGGTACACTAATCACCTGCAAGTGGAGTCTATTCCATACCAATTAGAGAAGAAAATAAAAAATAAATTGTGGAAATGATCTCATGCAGTGGAACAGAGGGAAAGTCTGGCTGCACACATTTAAGTAGTTAATACACAGCAATTATTGTATGCAGGCTTACCATGAATTTTAACTAGATGATCAATATTAAAACTATGATAGAAAGTGAGAAAGTTCTGCCTGAAATGAATTCCAGAATTTTCATGAGGTTATTGATTATAGTACCTGCTATAGTAGCTTTAACTGGATGGTCTACTGCAAGGGAGTAACCACATATTAAATATTGGGGGTGGTGTGTCAGTGGCCAATCATCAAAGGAACAGTTCTGCCCATTATCAGTCTCAGTTTGGAATGCACTCTAATGACATCATCTCTCAGCGCCAGATCCTTTCCTTTATAACCCCTCAGGTAATAAAAGCATTGGTGCAACACAGAACGCTTTCTTTCTCTTTCTCTCACTCTCATTGTCCTGTAAGTTCACACAGTTAAAAGCTGAACTAGTCTACCTCATGGTAACTAGCTAGTATTTTCGGCAGATATACTTAAAATAGCTTTAATTCCTAGGTAGGAAGTAATTCCTGTGTAGATTAATCTGTTTCAACAGACAGAGTACTAGTATCTCGTCCTGGCACTTTTGCTGGCTCAACCAACTACCAACTCTAAGAGAAAGCCCTTTTCTCTCTTCGACAACAAACAGTCATGCTTCGTCAGAGCGGACTGGAGGACAAGAATACAACTGCACACAGTCACCGCAACCACAAAGCCACAGCGAGTACCACTGACGGCCTGCACACCCACGAAAGACCAGGCAAAGGAGGAAGTGTTCTACCCCACACTGGAACAAAAAGGACCCACAGTATAACCACTGGAACCACCATTGGAGTCACACCATCGGGAGCAACCACATGCTTGGAGGACTCCAGTAAGCCTGACAAACATCCCAGTCAATAACTAGGCTAGTCATTATAAAATGAACTTATATTAAAATATATTATATATAATATTATATCACTGTTTAGCAAGTGTATGAGAATTAAGAATTGTAACAACAGGTTAACTAGTTGACTATTTAACTTGTTGCCTCCAAGCTGACCGTAGCTACCCTAACAGAATAGACATTTATATTTACATTTACATTTTAATCATGTAGCAGACGCTCTTATCCAGAGCGACTTACAAGATGTGCATTAATACATGATAGGAACAATCATAGTTTGCGCAAGAGATCAGTGCAGTAATACAGCGATAGACATTGTTGTAAGGCAGCTGCATACCTGTAACACTGGGAAGGAAAAGGTTAGTAATTTTTTATTTTTTTATTTAAATGAGGAGTAAGCAGGGATACATACAAAAGTGTTGAACAAGTAGGCAGTGGTGATGACAATTGGCTAGATGTACAGAATTCAGTGGTAGTGGAGTCTGAAAAGGTGGGTTTTGAGTCTCCTTTCACAAGTAATTCCACGGTCCTGACCAATTGCGGAAGGTCATTCCACCGGATAGTACACCACTGCGAGGAATGGCTGCCGGGCGCCCGGATGGATGGGACAGTCAGTTTGCCAGAGGAGGCGGAGCGGAGGAGTCTGGCTGGGGTGTAGGGTGTGATGAGTGACTGGAGGTAATGGGGAACAGTTCCTCTAGCCGCTTGAAAAGCAAGCACCAGTGATTTGAATCTGATGCATGCTGCGATGAGGAGCTAGTGCAGAGAGGAGAGTAGAGGGGTGACATGGGTAGTAGCTCATTCCTTTTAATCCTTTATAACCTCCCCAGTAACTAACCATCTTTGTCACAGATATGATCTCCGTGTTTCGCAAAGTTGAAATAACTTGTTAGAAGTTTGGTTGGTAGTATAACTTACACACAGTAGTATAACTTACTCCTTATGAAACTACCATAACGTTATTCACCAAAAAATCGTGAATCCATTGCGCAAACCCGCTATTCATGTGTACGCACACACAGTGTGCCTTTTTTGGAGTATTATTACAATAGATTGTGTGTCTTTCCGTGCCACTTCTAGGTCCCTTTGTTAAAAAACTAAGAACGCAAATGCTGGCTACTCTACGTGGTCAGTTTCAATGCTTCAAATCTCATTCATGCTTTAACAAGCAAACATTCCTCATACATATACACCCCTTTTCCTTGTTTATTTATTTTCATCAATTCAACGTGAGCTTTCCTTTTCATTTCTTGGTTTCTGTAGAATTGAATAAATATTCTATATTAAACATGGTCTGTTTTGATGTTATAGAAACATGGGAATATAGCCAAAATAGTCTATTAGAAGAACTCCAAGAAATCCTTCACCCTTGTGTATTGTCAATAGTTATAGCTTTGATATAAAAATGAAAGCATCCATATATTCATAATCCATAACTGAAAAATCAAATGAGACTTATAATTATTGAATTTTATGAGACTGATTAAATATAACCTGGTGTGATAAAACCACATCTGGCCTCTACAGGGAACATAATGAAAGGGAATACTTTATATCTACAAATTATTTGTGGGGACAGATATGACTGTTTTGAATACTGGGGAGGACATGTCATTATGCCTATGGTCTACTGTAATACTGGGTTGAGTCCTGTAGGGCTAAATTGGGCACTAGCTCCTCGGGGCACCACTGTGTTGACCCCCCCTTAGCTAGGGCCCTCAGAGGTGTGTGCGTGTGTCGGGCTCAGGATGTGGCAGGTGTACTGCTGGTATTAAACCTCAAGTCTCATCTTCACCCCCACACCCAGAGAACTTCACAATTCACCAACGTTTGAAACCTGAGTTTGCTAAAACAAATTGACGTTCCAAACTTCCGCAGCTAGCAGCAATTATACACATTTTTGTGAAGTTACTTTAAAACACATTAAAACAATCAGGGCAAAATAATAATAATTATGTTAGCAAGAGCCTACATTTATAACAGGAAAATGCTAATGTGTAATAAGGGTAACTTTGAAACTGATGGGCAAGCAGCGTGTCTATGTCCACTGGGAGTGCTATGTCACCCTTAATATAATCCCATGAAGTGATACAGCATTACATGGATGGTGACATCAAGGTGATGTTAGTTAGGATAGTACACCCCCGTGAAAGTCTATTTTGTTTGCCGATTTCAGATGTCTTTTGAAAGCATTACGTAGTGCTTATGAAAGCTTTACGGAGCTCTTATGCACCCTCCTCTCCTTTAGCATACATGCCCGATATTCGCCGAACTCTATCTTCCCCTACTGTGAATCAGCTTCATATTTCCAGAGCTGGATTTCTCCCAAAGTTATACCAAGACAAGCCTGGTGGCCCATTGCATCCAGAAAAAGCACGCAGTCAGGACATTTGATATGATGCTGTAGTGAATGCAGCTAAAAGACACAGAAGACCAGTGGTAAATACGGACATGAAAGGTCAAACCGGTCAACGCTGCAACTCTCAGCTACCAGAGAGGAAGTGATGTCGTCCATGATGGTGGGACGAGATTGACCAATCGATGGCGAGATATCCCTATCCCCCAGGCCTGGATCAGATGCGTATCTGAAATACTTTAACTCTCTGGATAGCGGTAAGACTCGAGGATGCTCCTGCAGATCCCTGAGAATTTCCAAGGAACCAAACTTACATTCATATGTCAGAGTAATTTTGTCAGAATGTTTATTTAAAAATTGTCAGTAATTCTGCAAGAATTTTACGGGTGTCTAAAGGGATATAAAGTATTTCAAATATGATATCTGACGGAGGTCTTATCGCCAATTCTCTTTCTAGCAGAGGGCTGATGACATCACTGACAGACACAGGTTTTTTTGGAGTTTGTCCCACACCTGCCAAGCTGAATCAGATCTGCAAACTCTTCCCCCCCCCCCGCCGCACGGCGGCATGGGAGATTGTTCTGCGTTTGGACATTTCCCGAATTCTCTGGCCCTAGCAGGAGGAGCCATCAGTGCTAATATACAGGCCCATCTGCCCTGACTGAGTGAGTCTCTGCCAGCCGTCTGCCAGTTATTCTGGATGATTCTATCCCAGGGGGTGTTATTTTACCAGAGCATTAATGTGAGATGGCGGGTGACTGCGTAGGCAGAATCCACAAAGAGAGGCCTTCAGGAATCTGCCTTTCTCCTCTTGGGTTCCTCACTGTTTGAACAAAATCAATGACTGAAGGATTAAAGTAGCTTCCTGCTTGGTCCAATATAAAACAGCAGTGTGGCCATGATTGCCTTCTGTTATTTGACTCTTTGCGCACTAATGGAGACCTGCACTCGATGTCGAAATGACTCGATGATACCAGAATAAAATGCTGAAATTTTATGTCACTGTACCTTAAGCCAAACAACCAAAAATGGAAAACTGAACTGTTTTGAAATAGGCTGAACCTTACAGCATGGATTTCCACTTCCTGGGTGAGAAAGAAAAGCGGGATGGATATCATCCACAATGAGCTACGTATCACACAATACGATCCACAATACACGTCAAAACACAATGCTCTGTGAATCACATTGCTCTACAATCACAAAAAGATATAGACCACAATATGCTAGGTACCATAATGAGCTATGAACCACACTGTGCTATGAATCACTTTTTTTTCAGCATGTGTTATTTTCCACCCTATCTTCTGGAATGTATAAAAACCGAACCCCCCCTCACACAATAGTTATGGAGAGAAGTGCACTGTGTTTGGTTCTCTGTGCTGGCGTCTTACCCTCCGGGCCTCCAACACCCATGGCTGGTTTCACAGCATCCGACCCTCTCCCCTTGTCTGCACCATTCAGGGTGGGCTTCCCGCTGTTCAAACCACAGGGAAAGATTGTTTAATGGACAGGGACTGTGATCATCATCATGTACTGTGACATCATAATCTCTATTATCAGGGGTCCAAGCAGCAAAGCTGTGCTGGAACCCTATTGTTTTTGTTCCGATTATTATTATTTTTCTGCCATAAAATTGTCTGGAGCTCAGAAACTGTGAGGCCTACAGCAACAAAACTTGGCAGATGAACTTCCAAATCTTACCCCCTAGTCAGGAAAACAAAATGATCCTGGTCAGCCAGATGGTGGTGCTATTACAAGCCATTTTACATTATGGCTTGTAACTCAAGAACAGTTTATTCTGGAATGAAAATTCCCCATAGTCCTTGGCTCAAGGCAGATCTATCTCATATAATGGGTAGAAGCTAGATGCCAGTCATTTAGACTTTAGAGGACGGTTATCTGCGCTTACGTCGAGATACGAGATGCGATGGGCCTGTTGGTTTGTTTAGATTTTACGCCTTTCAGTTAGAGTGGCGCTAGGGACATCAGCGCATGCGCAACAATTTACAATTTGTTCAGCCTTACAGTAACTATTACTGTGACTATGTCCATTGTCAAGAGCTGGTTGGAGTGTTTATGTAAGCTGTGGAAAAATGTTACCAAGCACTTATGCAGTGCTAACATGGCAGTATGGACTATATTCACTCTGAATACAGTTACCGACAAGGCCCTGATCGGGTAATGGACTTTCTTGACCCTTTAATGAGCTCTGATCAGACTTAATTCCACTGAGAGAGAGAGAGAGATATTTTATGCAGCTATTGACATTCCATAGACCCTGCTGTTGGCTTTATATTGATCTGTTTACAAACCCAGCAGTGGAGTATGCGCTTAGGAAAACCCAATGAAGGAGCTCTACATTCATAGAGCTCCTAGATTCAAATAGATAAATTCATCTATTTATTGAGGTTCATTACATGTATTTGATTCTCAGATCTGTGCACGTTTTACAAAAGGTCAACAAATACCCATTTAAGCGTTAAACCAGTGTGATCACACGGCACCGGACCAGTCCATTCACGCACTGCAGAAATGAGCTCATTTATACACTTAAACACCCAACTCAAGCACTTTTGATAGTGACTGTCGGTGATCTTAAGAGCTGACTGACTAGCTGACCAGCTGGGGTTTAAACACACTGGCACTTCATTTGCAAACACGCAGCATAGTTGGGAGTTGTAGTTAGAGAAGTGATAATGTGACCAGAAGGTAATTCCAGGTGAGATACTACTGAAGGGTAGCTTCAGTGAATTATGAAACTTCTCCATATTATCATATTTTAATAATATTTCACTGTATTCGTGGACAGCAGGTAAATTGTGAATTGATTCGAGCAAATACATAGTTTTATATACAGTACATGTTAGATGATGCACTAGTTTCAAACCACCTCTGGCCAAAATGAGTCATTCCCAAGACATTCCCAATGATTTTAGAATGTTCTTCATCTCCTATTGTTACATTACAGGCTGGGGTGTGTCCTCCATGCAGCACTGCTCAAAGCTAAGCTAAATTCCATCACCTATGGCTTATTTATCTGCACAGAGGAGCGTGGCGAAGCCGGGGATTAAAGAAGAAGGAGGAGTGTGATAAGGACCAGCTCTGGGTCTGATGCTTTATCTGAAATATTTTCACTCTCACACCAGTAACATTCCTGCACATTACAGACAATTCTGTTGTTACCAGAATTCTTCTTTCATATGATTGTATGTTTCGATTATATGCAACATCTTTCATCGAAAACTCTGAGTGATCTGCAGGAGGGTTTTCAGCTTTTATCCGCTTGTAAAATGCTACAATATTTTAAACCTGTATCTGGCCTAGGTCTGGAGAGGTGCTGGACTCACATTTGAGGGACTTGGAAGATGGCGCTGTCGACTGCGTTCATTCCATCCTCGCTGTCCTGGTTGTTGCCGTTGCTGCCCAGGTTGCTGCCGTTGGCGGGCAGGCTGTTGACGGAGGAGGTGGTTGTCACGGGGGCGTCGGTCGCCCGGAGGCCGGGCCTTGCTGCACAGGGAATGGATGGCACTGCAGAGTAAGATCCTGTGCGCAGGCACAAACTCCTTCCCTCATCCCACAAACCACTCCCCTTCAGCCAACAAACTCCTCCCCTTCAGTCGACTAGACCCTACCATTCAGTCCACAAACTATCCCCCAGGATATTTTTTTCTCTGCTTGTTCAGATCATCATCCACATTAACAGACACGGTTCACACCAGCCCTGGGCCAAATAAATATTAGAAATACTTTCACTCTTAAGATTCCATTAAAATTTAAAAACACTCTTGCAGATCCCTGACAACTTTCAATGAAACATGTTACTACTCAAAACATACAATCATAGGAAAGAAGAATTTTGTTCTCAATATTGGTGAGAATAGATGTTTCTTTTAAAATGTCCAGTAATCTACAGGAATTGCACTGGTGTCTTACTGGTTAAAGTATTTCATGTAATGATTTGACCCAGGTTTGGTTCACACACGTATACATTCCAATATGTGAGCAGGTTCAGCTTGACCCTACACAGTTCACATCTCTCTGAACATTACACCATAACAATCAGCTCTAAAGAGAATAAATCCCACACAGAGGCAGGGACACACAGAACACTGCTGCCATAACCTGAGCATGACCACACATACTAGAATCTGAGTGCTCTTAAATCACAACCATAAACTTATTAAACAATCCCAAACATGAAACAAACACACATATACAATACAGTGCATAAACACAAAGCACACAAAAGTGATCGTACCATATCTACACAAATAACATTTTTAAAAACCATTAAATTAAATAAATAATCTGACAATCTATTAATTAATAACTTTTTTTTTTATAACATTAGATGACATTTTTAATTGAAGGCTTAGAACTAGTTTATTTAGTTTGTATTTAACTTCATTAAATTATTGAGTGCAATTAAAATATGCATTAAACAAAAACCATTTAGGATTTCTCTTAACAACACTGCAATGTATGATATTCTTAAATGTTGTTGTAACTCTAATAATGGAAACATAAGTACTTTTTTAAAAGAATTTGTTTCCGATTTTCTCAGATTTTCTCCCAATTTAGTAGCCAATTAATTAGTTTTCATATCAATCCCCTCCTCGTATTGTCAGTTAGCTGCTGTAGCCCTGTGACCGGTAGTGACAAAGGCGAGGTATCGTCTCCTCCGAGACAACACTCGCCAGGCTGTCGACCGTAACTCTGGTACTACAGAGCCACTCCTGTACACAGCAAACTTCTTGTCGACTTCCCTCCCGCCTCCCTGGGGTGGACAGCTGGAATCGAACCCCGGTCGCAGTGGCCAGCGTCAAACGTTGTATCCACTAGACCACCCAGGAAGCCCCCAACATAAGTACTTTTCAAAATAAAATGGATTAATTCAGTGATGTTGCTTCAGATTAAATAAGAAAACAATGACATGGAATGTGTGACATGAGAGCAAAATAATTCATGTTTGCACTTTCCCACTGGCTTGAAACACGCTTTTACACATGTGCGCACTAACACTGCACAATGAACTAATGCACACGCCCATAAGAAACCTTTGACATTGGTGAACATCCTTGACAGCTGTAAAACACTTCCCTTATCAGGTTGAGGGCTTCCGTTGGATTGTCATCCAACATACATTTTCAGGTGTTAGCTAGACGCTAGAGAAATGCCTCGTAACATGAATTACTCCTGCGTGGGGAGGGGAGAACAGGTTTTGCAATCTGTTCAGTTTTAGGTTTGTATTTAAACCTCTTTGCCTTTTTGCGATTCTCACCTCCTTCTGCATGTGGACATCCGTCAGACATCGCTCTCCTGATGGTCAGGTGACTGGTGTCTGTGCTCTCATTGGCCGGCGCGGGCGGATAGTCAGACTGAGTCCTTTGTATTGTGTGCGGCGCGGCTACGCCGTGTCTGTGCCGGCTCTTCCCGCGATTACACACTGCGGCCCACGTGTGGGGGTGGAACGGAAACTCACAGTGCGTATCCCTGCATGGACTCAGCTTACGGTACGCGGCCACACATGCACAATACCAGCGCGGCCACCGAGAGAGGCGCGCAGCTTTCTGCCTTTACTGGGGCACACAGGGGCCCAGACACCAGAGAGGAGGAGGGGGGAGAGGGAGAGGGGGGACACAGCATGCACATGAGCTCAAAAGGGCCGAGTCGTGTCAAAACTGGCCGTTTTATGCTTTTGAGGGCTCAGCGGAGGCCCGGGGGGAAGTGGTGAGTACAGTACTTTCTGAAAAGAAAAGAAAGAAAGAAACTAAAACAAAAAGAAAATGCAGGAAAGGAAGGGGATGTTGTAGGAAGCAGAAACGCTTCCCTTGTCTATTCTGATCGCAGCGGACTGGGAACGGAGTGGCTAAAACAGTGTCCACATCATTCTATGAGAGTGCGAGCCCACCCTGGTTTTCTATAAACCTGGGGGGTCCAGGGAACACAGACAGGAGCATGGACGGGGGAGGGAGGGGGCTGTAGAAACAAGATTCCAGAAGAAAGCACTCATAGTTTGAAAGATTCTCTTCAGCTGACAGGGCCTTCTCGCACCAGTGCACGCACCAGCAATTTGTGAGGCATGTGGGTGAACAGACACGTGCTTGTCAAGAATAAACAAGAGTATATATTTATATATAAAATTCCTGTCACATCCTGTTTTTTGAAGGACCATTTGTTTGCAGCATTTATTCAGTGTGTTAGGTTAGAAGAGCCCTTTAAGATGTACACTGCACGGAAATTAATCTTTTTTCTTTTTTGAAACCAATCTGAGCCGAGTCAGACATTGGAGATATATCTGCAACTTTAAACATAAAAGTAATTAAGAAAATGGATTGTTATTCCTAGGATAAAACTGAATGTGCTTTATTTTAGGGAGTTTTAACAGGACTTTAGTTTGATGGATGTAATATAAGCACACTATAAGGTTACTGGACAAAAAAACATTTATGTTCAGCTACTTGACAGAGATTCCTGACAATAACTATTTAAATGTTAGATTTAAGATTTTTATTAAAAAGATGTTTATCCTTATAAAAACAGCCAGTTTTATGGGTAACTTTTTGGTAAACAAACAAAAAAAGAAATTAAATTTTAGGTGAAGGCCTCTTTTGACCACACAAGTAGGTGCACACAGAACAGGAGAATCGTGAGCAGACCATGTTCACGGTGTGGGGGGAGTCGGGGGAAACAACGGAGGACGGAAAAGGAACGACGACGACGTACGAAAAAAAACTAAAAAAAGACGAAAAGGGAAAGGAAGCAACGGATGAGAGATAAGCGGCCATGCTGCAGGCTATCCGCGCTCTTTACTTGATTGGAGGTGATGCTGCTGCACAGCTGCTTCAGCCGCTGCTATGGCGACGCTTGCATCCTCCAGGTGTGTCTGAGCGACACTGCTTTTGCTCTGACTGTGCGATGGTCCGTGAGAGCGCGCCTGGCCCTCGGACGATGACTTCGAACTCCCGGGGCTACTGTGAGATTTCTCAATAGTGGGCACCTGCATGTCTAAAACAACAGGGCTGTCATTGGCTTCAACATCACCAAACCAGCTACAAAGCCTTATAGTTTATGCCATATTATATAGAAATATATACATATATATATAAACCCAGTATATATTTTGTGGATATATTTTGTAGATATATTTTATATAAATATTTATAGAAATATATATATTTATGTAAATATATTTTTTTGTTGTTGTTTTTTTTAACCCCTCTAATAAAAATGTAATTTAATAAATTAAATTGATAATTTATGTGGCATTATACAGCCTATGTTTCAGACATGGGATTTTGGGCAGGGATGAATCCCTTCTTCATATCAGTAGTTAATTAAGATAATTAAACATGGCTCTGTCTCTCTTTCCCATTACTGGAGCATCTTTTGTATTAGAATGATGAACGCACAATATCCCTTCCTCTCTCCTGTCCCAGTGTGCACATTATTTATCAGCCTCACTTGCCCTTGGTGACCCCCTGTGTTTGGCTTTGGAGAGCAAAACCAGGCTGTACAGTACAGGAGTACGGCTGATACTTCCTTTGGGTTTATGATGTAGATTACTGCTACAAAGAGGACCGTGCTGGTCATGCCCTAGCCAAAGGGCCCCTTGAAGGGGACACGAGGTGAATGGCTCCTTGAATAGGAGCTACATTGAAGTTTGTATGAAGGATTTCAAACTCTACCACACGATTCCTGCAACAATGGGCCAATGAGGTGTCTATGTAGGCCTCATGGATTGATTGATTGGAATCGAGGAAGGCGCTCTGGAGTTTGAGAACTTACATGGGGGTTGACTTCAAACAAAAATATCTGCATGGTTGTGAAAGTTTGCAATGTGGGATATAAATGAAAAGTGAGGGAAGAGAGGTGTTGCTGAGAGATCTGAGGATGTTTGGGGCAGCTGGATTGGGCTGGGATGGGCCAGGCCTCCTTGGGCTTACCCTTTGACGGGTCGGGGAAGATTCCGTGGCTCTGGCTCTTGATGACGGAAGGTTTGGGAGACGGCTGGCTCCCCGAGGCTGAACGGGACGTCCCAGGATCTGCGCCCTCGTTCTGCTCCTTCAGGGGGAACCAGCGTGGAGTGTTGTCCAGCTGGGCAGTGTTCGACAGGTCCATCAGCACCTTCAACCCACATGTAGACCATTAGAAGAGTGTGTGTGTATATGAGTAAGAGAGTGAGCGTGTGAGTGTGTATGTGTGTGTGTGTGTGTGTGTGTGTGTGAGAGAGTGTGTGAGTGAGTGAGTGTGTGTGTGTGAGAGAGTGTGTGTGTGAGAGACAGTGTGTGAGTGAGTGTTGTGTGTGTATGTAAGAGAGTGAGTGAGTGAGTGTGTGTGTGTATGTGTGAGTGTGTGAGAGAGTGAGTGAGTGTGTGTGTGTGTGTGTGTGTATGTGTGTGCTTAAGTGTGTTTATGTGTGTGTGTGTGTGTGTGTGTGTGTGTGTGTGTGGGAGTGTGTGTGTGTGTGCGTGTGTGTGTGTGAGAGAGAGTGTGTGTGTGTGTGTGTGTGTGTGTGTGTGAGAGAGAAGTGAGTGTGTGTGTGTGTGTGTGTGTGTGTGTTTATGTGTGTGTATGTGAGAGAGTGAGTGAGTGAGTTTGTGTGTGTGTGTGTGAGAGAGTGTGTGTGTGAGAGAGTGAGTGAATGTGTGTGTGTGTGTGTGTGTGTGTGTGCATGCAAGTGTGTGTGGGTGTGCATGCATTCGTGTGTGTGTGTGTGTGTGTGTGCGTGCGTGCATGAGTCTGTGTGTGTGTCTCAAAATTGTGTGTGAAAATATGGCTCTATCTAAAACTGTGTTTATGTATATGTATAACTGTGCTTGGTATATTTCACGTGTTTGTGACATCGTAGCTGGAATATGTTCTATTTCTATATTTACTTCATAATCCTGAGATAAGCACACATTATCTGAGATGTTCTAATCTATTGCATCTATTTTTTGTCCATACATTGCATTTACGACAGATCCAGATGTACATACGGGTGCATTTAGTGTGCTTCACTCTTAAATGTAATGGAAATTAAAAGTATCTTTAGTTTTAAGCCCACAGTCACCCGCTTCAAAGATGCCGCTTCAGTGCATTACATTACATTACATTACAGGCATTTGGCAGACGCTCTTATCCAGAGCGACGTACAACAAAGTGTTAACCGTAGTTAAGAACAGTTTAGCTGAAAGCCACCCTAGAGGGAAGTACAATTCCAGGTGCTAGGAGCAACCACATAGTTAAACTAGGACCCTGTAGGTAAATCTGTAGCCACGATTCAAAGGCAGTATATCATGCACTATCTGCACGATTCAAAGGCATATACACAATGCACTATATCATGCTCTACTTACTTCTCCGAGAAAGTCATTGGATGAGAATCTGTCGTAGTCCCACACGGTCACTTCCAAAGTTTTCTTCTTCAGCTGGGGTAAAGGGTACAAGCAGAAGAGTATGAGAACTGAACGGAGGTAACTCGAGATAAAACGAAACGCATCTGCGCTCTCGATTAAGGACTCAGCGTTACTGTACTGGCAGGCCTCAGGCTGGTAGGCTGAGCAGAGTCCTTCTGAGGCTGAGCGATTGCATTTCGTTTCGCAGCTCACCCAGTGAAAGAAAGCTGAAGATATCAGGAGGATGTGAAACTCAGGGGGATCGAGGTGACTTATACACCTGTCTTATAGACCTTCAGAACAGTGCACTCTTTCCTCATCTCCTCAGTCCCCTCTCCATCCATCTCCATTACCTTGAACTCCACATTACCTGCCAACACTCCGGATGGATCCAGCCACATCACTCAAAACTGCCTTTGCAATACAGACAACTGCAGCTAGAACCAACTTCTGAAAGGAAGCATTGTTTAAATAATTGCTTTCAGGACTTTGAATCTACCGGCGGCACGGTGGTGCAGTGGATAGCGCTGTCGCCTCACAGCAAGAAGGTCTCGGGTTCGAATCCAGGCCGGGGGCCTTTCTGTGTTGCATGTTCTCCCCGTGTCCGCGTGGGTTTCCTCCGGTACTCCGGTTTCCTCCCACAGTCCAAAGACATGCACGTTAGGCTAATTGGAGAGTCTAAATTGCCCGTAGGTATGAGTGTGTGAATGAATGGTGTGTGTGCCCTGCGATGGATTGGCGACCTGTCCAGGGTGTATTCCTGCCTCTCGCCCCGGAACGCATGCTGGGATAGGCTCCAGCCCCCTCCCGCGACCCTGACCAGGAATAAGCGGCTTAGATAATGGATGGATGGATGGATGGATGGATGGACTTTGAATCTGTTGCAAAGTAGAGAATTTGTATAAAGTGCCAGAGGATCCTTTCGCAAAAACCCCTCTGATTTAAAACTTGGCTACTGTGGCATGAAGGAAACAACAAATCAGGCCGAAATGCATGGAGTACTGCTGGAGCCTCGTTCTTTTTATTGCACCTGAGACTGGCCCATGAGGCACACTGCTCACGATCTGTTAAGCCTTCAGTTTGCGTGGCAGCAATATGAACATGTGTCCCTGCCACCACATGCCGGAACAGAATCACCTTTGACTGTGGACTCGTGCAACAGTGAAGCGGTCAGCAATCGCTGTGAGGGACAATCTCCAGGTGTACTGTGGGGAGAAGACGTGACCTACCTGTTCCAGGTGGATGTTTTTATAAATGACTGTCTGGTTCCATTCCGGATTGAGGCTTTTTTGCATGTGCTTCGTTCTTCTCTTGTTCTCAGCGCTGCGGTTGAAAAATGTTCAAGGGAACAATGTTTATAACAATACAGGAATGCATTCATTATAAAACAATACAGCCATGGAGATACTATCTCAGATATGACTATTCACATGGTCACATGGTTGTGCCCTTATCTCCTTAAAAATGTAACAGGGCTGAGCTTTTCTATGTGATGAAGCTCAGCATCTCATCTCACAACGCTCTCAAAAAGATGAATTCGATGCAAGCACAATTGGTAAAACACCTTTGTAATATACTGTTTGCATTACACTGTGTACAGTGTAGTTTTGGAGCAATTTCCATCCTATTCTAATGTACATATTTTTCAGTTACACTGCATGATGATCATCATAAGTCGGCTATATATGTGGACAAACACAAACACAAAATAACTCCATGTGTCATATATTAATATATGAAACATATGAAGACATCTAGATGAAGAATGATTCAGAGATTCATGTAGATCAAGTAGAAATATATGTATATGATATATGTACAGGTAACTGACTAAATAAAGGAAACACAAACATAAAGTGCCTTAATAGGGCGTCATGTTACCACGAGCCACCAGAACAGCTTCAACGTACCTTGGCATAGATTCTACAAGTGTCTGGAACTCTATTGGAGGGACGCAACACCATTCACCTCCAACACCTCCAGAAGTGTTTTGTTGATGCTGGTGAAAAACGCTGTCTCAGGCGCTGAGATCTAGTGACTGAGATGGCCATGGCATATGGTTTACATCGTTTTCATGCTCATCAAACCATTCAGTGACCACTCGTGCCCTGTAGATGGGGGCATTGCCAGGAATATGCACCCCTCACCATAGACCCACCAGAACCCTTCATTTACTCAAGTATTTCCTTTATTTTGGCAGTTAGCTGTATGAATGTCAGTTATGAAGTAATGGGATTGTCTAATATAATGAGGTAACCATGACCCTCTGAGGGTCCAACTCTGGTCAGCTCAGAGGGTGTCCTTAAACACCAGTATGGCTTTTTCAGTGTCTGTATCAGTTTTAAAACCACTGGATGCACCAGAGTGTAGCTTTTATAATTAGATAATCCCACCATCTAGTCTCTTTTTCTTAATGAATTAATTTTTTACAGTTTTGTTTCAGATTTTTTCCACAGTTTTTCTCCAAATTTGGTAGCCAATTATACCCTCTATGTCTTTTATTTTTTAGATTTTACCCTTCCTCACGAATTCACCGCCCTTCTCCGTGGGATGAACTAATACCTCGAGGCAATGTTTGTCTCCTCCGAGACGTAACTCGCCCCACCCTGTTCATGAGGTCGCCCCACCGCTACTTGGCGAACTTGTGCCAGCTCTCCCTTCCCCCTCCCCCTGGGGCAGACAGGCAAACACCGCCCTTGATCGGGGCTCCCCACCAGGGCCGGTCTGGTAGAGTCGGGTTTTGAACCGCGGCCGTGATAGGCAGCTCACACTCGTAAAGGACCAGCCAATATGGGTGCATTAGACCGTTACGCTAATCGTATTCATTAGTGGCAACTGGGTCACAGCACCCCCTGGCTGTGATAGATGGGAACACACAGCTCGAGGGCAGCAAAGGAAAGGGAGTAAGCGCTCCATGTTCTGGAACGCTTGTGCACGCAAGCCAAGCAAAAGAAGAGAGGCGGCACGCTACCTTGCATTCTGGACAACCATGACTTGGCTGAAAAAGTCCAGGGGTTTGCGGCACGTGCAAATTTGACAAAAAAAATAAAAGAAGAAAAAGTCAGAGAAGCAGAGAAGGGGGATAAATAGAGAGAAAACTAAAGAGAGTGAGAGAGAGAGTCTCAATAAAAGGACAGGTGTAGTACAGGTGAGGTCTCTATTGAGCTCTGCCTCTCAAAGGATAAGAGGCACATTATAGAGAATAATCACATCATTGACCAGGATACAGTTTTATGAGAATATAGATACTACTGTATTACTACCCTGTAGAGGGCGTATTGATTTCTGTAGCTTGTTTCCAGTCTGGTTCCTGTGCGAGAAGTGTATGAAAACCAGGGATGAAGGATTATCTTAATAAGATACCAATTGATTTTCACATTTTTGGCTTTGTGTTACTCTGTAAAGTAAAAAGTGTTTTTTTTGTTTTGTTTTTGTGAAGATAATTCCAAAATAGTAGATAGTGTTGTCTACCGTTGAATCTACATTCTGAAATTCAGGAGTTCATCAATACACACTGTACCATGAAATATGTTTTAGAACTTGTTTTAGAACTGGTTTTAGAACAGTTTTTTCAGGAATCCAGCCGCATATAAACTCCAGCACAAGTTTAAATTATATCAGAGCAGATGCAGGAGGTCAGACTGAGGTAAGATTTATTGTTTGCTCTGTACAAAATAAAAATCAAGCTGAAAAATATTTTATCCTATTGGTTAGAGAAATATGACACGTTAGCTCCCCATAGATGATCAAACTTAAAAGGCACATATGGTAGAGTCTGTTAACACTCTGAAATAAGCACAGATACCCACACACTCGCACACACACATACACTTACACTCACACACACACATACCTGGCCTTACTGGTACTGTTTATGATGGCTATTCATCAGCCTAACATAAAACCCTTTTATAAATTAGGGTATTAGAGGTAATAACTCTATGCTGCATTTACTTAGCACATAATAATTTGCTGACCCTGGGTTTCATACCTGATAAAAGCCTGGTGTGTCCAACCAAACCCTTTCCCTAGGTTAATGTGTTTTACAGTGATCTACTCTGCATGTTCTTTATGAAACAGTAAATACACACTAATCCGGCACGCTCAAAAGGCTGTAGCGGGAAGCTAGAAAAAAAACACCAGAAAAATAATTAGCAAATAAATGACAGAAATGTCAGTAAAGACAAATAATAATGTTCTTTTGGTGTCTCGTATCTACTTGACTGCTTGGGAAAAGCATCCCTCTTTAATCCCACTATAATCTTCCTACTGTCAACATCAAACATCAAAGCTTGCTTCACACTGGTAGAAGCCATTTTTGATCTGGGCGCATGTGAAACTCTGACACTTTTCACTAAAACTCCTTAAACTCCTAAAATTCCAATTTAATATTCACAGCAGTTAAAGTAGTCTAAAAAGAGACATAAATATCATAAATTTTCTCCAATATTATAAATATATATAAGGAATTATTGAATGGAATGATTGATAAGTAGAAGGTGGTAGCACCAACTACACACCAAGTAGATGGCCTTGCTTTATTGAATATTTTATTAATGCATTAATACCATCAAAACAGATGATTATTATTTATCACTTCTTTAACAGTTATTTTTGTCCCCATGAATAATTCTTTAATAAAACCAGACTTTTTATTTCAAGCCTGGGCAATCTAACAATCCGCACAACGAGCATGGAGAAAGAACAGAATGACAAAAAAATCGATTGGCCAACTGGCTCTTGATTTGTGTTTGATTGCTGCAGTGAAGGTACTGAGACTTACCCTCTCCCAGGCAGGAGGTACACTTTAACGAACGGGTCCGAGTAGCCGTTGTTGTCCCAAGGGGAGAGGTTTCTTGCTTGTAGAACGTGGACAATCAGATTACCAAGATTTTTGTCATAATTGATTTGAAGCTGGAGAAGGAATGAAATTAGGAACATTCAGTGTGGTAATACACACTTCTTTCCACGTCACTTCACTGCCGGCTCCTGTGGCACAAGGAAATATCACACCCTGCATCTCATATTCACATCTTTTAATCTTTTCAATTTAGAGTACCTGCGTTCTGAATTAAAATGCATATTTGTGATTCTCTGCAAGTGAAATAAGCACAGAACAATAGTTCCAGTGATTTTAGGACAATTTTCTAAAATGCTAGCAGAAAAGTAATCTGACGCACTTAAGAGCTAGTTTTACTTTTAATTCGAAATCTTATTGTGATTGCGTCGCATGCCGATGATAGGAAGGCGTGTGAGAGTCCAAACTGTACCTGAATTTCCCCTGTGATCGGATGGGCCTGAGTCTTTACAGTTTCTGCAGACTGAAAAACAAGCATTTTCAGGCAGGGCAGCGTTTTTGTACTCTTTGAGAAATATGACTTGCTAAAGTAAACATACAGCCGTATATACCGGTACATGTAAAATATAAAATATACCAGCTGCCCACTTTCAGATCAATCATTTTAACGTGAATGTACTGTAACATAGGGGTAGTAAAATAACTGTATCAGATAAACTTCACAGTTGTAGCTAGGATAAATATTGAAGACCACATACAATGTGCTAAACTAAAGTACTACACTCAACTTAAATTTTGAATATACATTTACAAAATAGAGACAGAGAACAAAGCTGTGGACATGGGCAAGGCCATATCTAATAGCTGCCTATACAATATGGTGCAGTAAATTTGGCAATAAATGACAAGCATATATAAATGCCAAAACGGAAATGTAGTAATAAGAGGCCAAGCCGTAAACACTCCGGTTAGGGCCTTACAGGTCTCGGATTCTGACGGTGAGATAAATATATTCAACCTCAATTTTCTCTACAGGGGAAAGAAACCATTGCAGTAAACAGATATAGGCATTGAATATGTATGACTGTGTGCTTCCTCCAAAAGAGGGGGACATGACACACTAATCACTGCCTGCACTACAGTGTCCCACCTGGAGCCATCTCAACACACTGTGAGATGGCCCAATGTGAATGTGTTTACTCGCAGACTTAATGCATACTGTATCAGGAGAAAGCCCTGAGGTGTCTTTCTGGCTCTCATCTCTCACCACACACAGCCTGCAATAGATTCACCCCCGGCCCTTTAACCATTAAGAAACATGAAGAAAAATAAGATATTATCCGTGCGCATCAGAAACCGCGACAGTGTCCAGGCCTGCAGCTACACAGTGTCCGCATGCTCAGGGGCAGGACAATAAATAATAGATGTGAATATTTTAAGAATGCCTATATGTTGTTCATACACATGTGCATACTGCTTATTCATACATTGTTTTACAAACAGCTTATGGTTTTTAAAAAGAATCAGTCTCCCATGAGAGCGTAGTTGAAGAACACTGGTATTGCATAAGGGCAGACTCAAACACACAGAGATATGAGAATGCACATAAAACATCTAATGGACATAATGGGGCAAAATGCATAAAGCTGAGTGATCTCTCACTGCAGGCCATCGCCAAGGATCCTGATGTGAGAAACCTACTTAGATGAATCGGGTGGTGAAATATGCATGAGTCTAGGCAGGGCTGCGACACTGAGCACTGGCTAAAGTATTAATAGACATAAAAGAGATTTGAGATTGAGGAGCAGGCCAGACAGGAGAACACACAGAGGGGTTTATTTATGGGGTTGGTGTAAGGTGATTTAGTGTCCAGGGGCAAACGAGGGGAGCCGAGGTGTTGGATGTGATTTCAGAGCGAATGGACCCTGGAGAGAATAGTGTGCTCCACACACGCTCCCTCCTCCTCTCTTTCATTTTCCTCCTAAATCACATCTCCTCCCATCCCTCTCAGATGCCAGGCTGCACCTCCACAATCAACTGTCACACATATTTCTGCGATCAACTATTTTTCTGAAAAGCCTGTCTCTGCACACCACATACAGTTTATTAACATTTAAGGCATAATAGCAGGTGTGTCAGGTTAAATGAGGGCATATTCAAAGTTATACCTTGTGATCCCTACAAGCTGAGTTTCCCAACTTTTATAGGCGGATGTTGGAGGCAGAAATGGTTTCTACCTGCTGATGATACAAAGCCAGAACTCACCTTGCTGCTGTGCCTCTTTTTGCTGATAGACGGAGAGCCAGGTTGGCCTGGGCTGGGGATGGCGCTCGAGGCAGCCGACGCGGTGCCTGAGTGGACGTGGGGTCCTTTCTCCATGGCGGCCATGACTGAAGAAGGTGCCTGCTGCTGAGAGACCTTCTGCAGTTCTGCAGCCAGCTGCTTTGGGTCGACCCCTGGAGACCGCTGCCTGTCAACTGGACACAAAACACAGAGCAAACGGTACCACAGATTCTACAAACAGACCAGAGACTCCACTCTGTGTTCCTCTGTGCCACAGACTCTACAGACGCACCAGATACTCAGCTCTGTGTTCCTCTGTGCCACAGACTCTACAGACGCACCAGATACTCAGCTCTGTGTTCCTCTGTGCCACAGACTCTACAGACGCACCAGATACTCAGCTCTGTATTCTTCTATACCACAGATACTACAAACACACCAGATATTCAGCTCTGTATTCTTCTATACCACAGACACTACAAACGCACCAGATACTCAGCTCTGTATTCCTCTATACCACAGATACTACAAACACACCAGATACTCAGCTCTCTATTCTTCTATACCACAGATACTACAAACACACCAGATACTCAGCTCTGTGTTCTTAACATTGAAAGTTCTGTCTCCCTACAGTTGAAGCCCAAACATTCCAATTTCATGCGATTTCAGTAAATTCATGAAGGGGCGTGATGAAGTAGAGCACTGGTCTGTACTGTAATACAGCACCGAAAACTCCTGTTACCAACAAGAACCTCCTGTAATTAAAAGCAGAGAGGATGGACGGAACGCAGGAGTTGACTTCTGTATCTGTGATGGTACGTCATGGCAGCCAGCCAGTGTGGAGCAGCGGTTAGGGACTCAAGAGGTCATAGGTTTAAATCCCATGCAGGGCGCTGCATTTGTATCTTTGAGCGCTTGACCTGAAGTGCTTATTTAATATCCACGTACTGTGCACAACAGTAGAAGCAGACACTAATGTAGACAGTATGGCAGAATGCGCTGAATCGATATGAACCATCATTTTGACTACAGAGGAAGTCTGTTAAAAGTCTCTATCAGTCAATTCAAGACATGAAGGCACCATGGATTTGTGCTGTTTCCAAAAGCTCCTTTTCTGAGGAGGTCCTCCAGATCTAAAATATCCCCACCAGTCTTCTAGGAGTCTAATTGAGCACACTTGCCAGTAGACCCAGTAAATAGGCCAGCTTTCAAATCCTGCTCCTGACAACAGCACCATCCCAGCCAGCTATGTAAGCTTGGGCTGACGTTTGACAGACATCGAGGCCTAGCGCTGTCGAGAGACTTTTGAGCGGACCTGTTATCTCATCAGACTTCATTAATAAACACCGGGCTCTGGGAGAGCAGGAAAGGGATGTTAACAAGAGAAACAAGGCATGATGGGAAAACCTACCAGCTCTCGCTTGACCGTGGAGCTCCAGGTGCTGAGGATGTTCGGCATCCGACAGCATGTTCAAGTCCCTGAAAAACAGCCAACGTGCATCAACCCTTCCAAGTACTGGAGTAACCTATTTTAGTCTTCATATATTGTACTGCACAGGAAAGTCAATAAGCTCTTTTCGAAACCATTTTTATCCCCCATTTTTACACCCTCCATCTTGGAATGCAAGAAAGACAAAAACAACAAAACCTTTCCATAAATAAATTAAACTGTTTTTCATAACAGCCTACCAGCCATGTTGATTCAGTTGATTCAGTAAAAGGCAATGTACATGTTGTTAATAACATTTCTCATTGCACACCTGCGACCCCTGCTGGTCAGTCGGGTGCCCACAATCTCCACGCAGTGTGAAAAAAAGCGGTGTCTGACATCACGTATTGCCGAGAAGAGCGCATTGCTTTTCTACACTCTTCTGAATTGAGAGCAGTGATTGCAGCGAACGTGGCCTGAATATACGAAGTGCAGGAAGAGGAAAGTCACTCACAGTCTGACGCACACTTCTGCCTCGCCGCACTGCTGGCCCACGAGGCTCCGCACGTCTTCGTAGGTCTTCCCGGTCAGAGGAACCCTGTTCCATTCCAGCACCTGCATTCCTGCAAGAGCACAGAGCGCTAAGAGCACTCGCCTTCCGTTACACTCTGAGTCAACAGCCGCGTTGCACCCAACAGGGTTGGGGACACTTACCGTTTACCGTTGATCTCTTTCATGCTCCATTACCTCCATGACCTTCTGCCTGTCTCATCCATACTCCACACCATCTATTACCTCCTGCCTGTCTCATCCATACTCCACACCATCCATTACCTTCTGCCTGTCTCATCCACACTCCACACCATCCATTACCTCCTGCCTTTCTCATCCATGCTCCACACCATCCATGACCTTCTGCCTGTCTCATCCATACTCCACACCATCCATTATTACCTCCTGCCTGTCTCATCCATACTCCACACCATCCATTACCTCCTGCCTTTCTCATCCATACTCCACACCATCCATTACCTCCTGCCTTTCTCATCCATACTCCACACCATCCATTACCTCCTGCCTTTCTCATCCATACTCCACACCATCCATTACCTCCTGCCTGTCTCATCCACACTCCACACCATCCATTACCTCCTGCCTGTCTCATCCATACTCCACACCATCCATTACCTCCTGCCTGTCTCATCCACATACGCCACACCATCCATTACCTCCTGCCTGTCTCATCCATACCACCGGATGAAATCTGCTGCTGATTAAAACTGCTGATCAAAGTGATCTCACTGTCCGGATCGGGAAAGGTGTACATTATTCAGCCTTAAATTAAATCAACTTTAAAATGAAAGGATGGGAAAGGTTTAGGTTTCTATATCACGCCCTCCCTTCCACCCCAAGAATAACATTTATGATTCTACTCAAATTTATCACAACGTGAACAATAATGTGCCGGTGGCAAATCCATAACTGCGGTAGGCGAGCCATTGCTCTGTCTTCTTATAGATTTAAGCATGAACTGGATAAACTGCAGCTCTGCTTACATGCAAATGTGGCTCTTACCATTTGTCATGTGAAATTAATCTCCAGCTTTCAGGTGCTCTCAGCTGTCAAATAAAAACACCTCCCAAGGCAGGTGGCTCGCTATGGACATGCTGATTAAACTCACCTTTGTGAGATGGAACAAAGGCCCAATTCATGACTACATTCATTGAAACAAATTTTGCTTTCTACTGGCAAACGGCCGTCCCTGCTTATAATATGAATCTCATTGAAAGGGAACGGGGTTTCAGATAGAGGGATAAGGGGCAGGCACTTTTTTTAGAGAAAGGAGAGAAAGAAAGTTTCACAGCAAACAGATCCCATCTCTCTGGGGGCCACCACTTACACAAGTGGAAGCGTGTCTTCAGGTATTTCAAATAAGCCTTTTGTTTACGGCGTGCCTCGTAAGCTGTGACAGACAGTGGGATAAATTCAGATACCGTGGTCATACCTTGTGATCTGGTTAATGGAATTACACACCCAATTCACACCAACAATTAACAGACATAACAATGCTTTTTGCACCACACAGAACATATTTCAGTCATCTTGCACATGTTACATACTGTGTTGAAAAATTAACTGTTAGCGCCAGTAGAAATAGCTGGCACAATAAACAGACAGATAGATAGAAATGGAGAGAGAGAGATAAAGATAGATAGATGGATATAGATAGACGGATAGATGTATAGATGGATAGATTAATACAATTATTTGCATTAGTTCTGTTCCATCCTTAGATCTTATTTTGAAATCTAAAGACTAAATATTTGAGAAGATAACTAGTCACGTTTATCACTATACAAAAAAAAAAAAAAAAAAAAAAGAACAAAACACGTTTTAGCCCACGTGAACTCTGCAAAGCTAGAGTGGCCACATCAAACCGACATTAGACGCTGTGGAAAGACCCACTATCATTCCTCTCCAACCTCCCGTATTACACACATCTAACCTTTCATTAGAAAAGCAATCTGTATCCCATAGCCTTTAATCTAGCTGCCACTGTCAGCTGTGACCAGGACTAAGGCTTTTTTAGAGTGATACAATACCCACAAGTTCAAAGGCTACCCTACACAGGATGGTGTCTCCAGGAGGGAGAGAGTTGGCTACTGACAGGCTGGAAGGACATGGGTATGTTTCAGGGCTGAGAAGGAGAGAGATGGAGGGAGGGAATGCAAAATAACTGCAAACCAAAGCAGAAAAGACAGAGGTAAAGCATCCTACTGTTTCTTAATGGAGCTGAAAAGCTGAGACGTCTACAGTGTGTTAGCACAATAAAGCTCTATAATTCAGTCAATATATTGCAGAATAAATATTGCTGAATATTCCTTGAAAGGAATATTGTTTCATTTATTTGTATGATATTGATAGTGAGCTGACACTAAGCTCTTTAAGCAGGATTTTCAGCATTGAGCGCTAAGCTCAATGCATTAACCTTATAAAGCTTAACGTTCACACTCAGGAAGTCACAGTGATGTGGACAGAATATACATTTGAATATTGTGTAGAAATATGATGAGTGTGGACTGCCGCGTGTCTTACCTAGGCCCTTCTTAACCTGTCCCACATCCCACTATCATGTGTGTTCCACTTCCCACTATCATATCTGTCCCACAATCCCCCTAACTCCACACCCCGGGAGCCCTGTAAAACAGGTGAGGGCTGTAATATCTCCTCTACCTTTGACTGCAGATTCAGTGGGCAGGAGGTCTTAATTCCTCCCTTCTCCTTATAGAGAATATGCTACACTTTTAACGGAAATCCCTCCATTACCTGTATAGTGCCCTAGCTTTGAAAAACACACAATAAAGCTGAGCAAACAAACGTCAGTTCGGTGAAAACTTCAGTGCTTTTTCATGAGCATTAAACAATGTGACCTACAGATCAGATTATCGGATATTTAAGTCAATATTCCTTGAATTTGGGTACAGAGAACAAAGGCTACCGTTACAAGTTCAGATAATCTGTAAATATAAGCAAATGCTAAACAATTTTGTGATGTAAAGTTTGCTATCACAAAGTTAAATTGGGAAGCTATAACTATTGGTATTGATTATTCAGATAATTAATTTCTTGATTGATAATCAAGGAATGTAGAATGAAACAGGTTGAGAGTAATCATCAATTTAAAGGTACTGTATATGGTTCATCCTCCTCTATTTTAAGCCAACAAATCACTACTGCTGGCATCTTTTAAGCCTCTCCTCCTCATTACTTAAAGCCCCTCCTCCTCATCATTTTAAGCTCCACCTCCTCATTATCTTAAACTCCTCCTGCTCACCTGCAGGTACTGCACTGTGCTGGTTACCTGCAGAACTTGCTCCTTCTGAGTTAGCTGTAAATGAAAAGTACTATAAAAATGTATTATCATTATTATTAATTCTCTTCTTTCTTTCATTCATGTTGTTTTAATGAAATCTTATTACTTCATTTATAAATAATACATATACAATAATATATACTAATAGACATCTACTGTCTGATGTACATCACCTTGGGTGTGACAAAAGCACAGATAAACATTTATTATGAATTATAAACAAATTAAAAATGTAACAGTAAGTGTTACATTGCATTATGCTATCACATGCACAGAGAAGAAACCCAGACTGCTTCCCTTACCCAGTCTTGGGCTCAGGGTTTTGTATATCATAGAGCTAAACCCACAGCGGTGTGATTCAGTTGGTTTACAGCGCTCACTTTGGGCTGTGACGCAGGAGAAGTCGCCCAGGAGCCCGGCCCTTATACCAGGATGTCATGAATTAGAGAGGAGGGGAAGGTGAACCATCGTGAGGATCACAGCTCCTCCACGCCTGGCTCTATTATGACCGCGTGAGCAGCCATAACTCACAGAAATCACTGTTCTTTAAAAAAGTATGTAATATTTATATTTGTAACAAACAAGTAATATATTTTTTTAAACCCTTGAGGAAGCATTATATTACAGCAAAGGTTTTAGGTCCGCAGGACAGCATTTGTGCACTCAAACGCCCACTGATCATGAATAAGAAGTGAAGGAAAATCCAATCAAGCCACAGGAACCAACAGATGATGTCATATATATACACAGAACCCTGTATACATATACTGGTTCTGTGTGAATAGAACTCAAACAAGCACTGACCAGGCCTATATTTTATTATACAATATTCATAATATATGAATCCTTCAATATGAGTAATCAAATTGACATGCTGTCAATTAAATGTTTTTTATTTTTAACAAATGTTGTATTGCCGTGGCTTCAGGGAAAGGGCTGGTCCAATCAGCACTTCTTTCAGCACTGTGGTCACATTATCCACATGCAAGTATGAGCCATCTACTAAATGCTTAATACTGCAGACGATGGGACACTCAGACTTATAACTAATGCAAGATCACTCACACATCACTGTTAAGTCCACAGCATGTTTGATTAGACCTCCCCGACCCCTGGAAGACTGAGGCACAGGTGCGCTCTTGTTTTGTAAAAGCATCTTTCTAATCTTGGCTGGCTGTTGGCTGGATCACTTAAAATCAATACTCCTCTCAACAATCAGAGCCAAACTCGGCAGAAATGCATTTACCTTACATAAACCCCGGGCCTGAAATAATCTTCAAAGCACATGCATCTGAATGAGTCACATATACCTTAAACTATGGCATTCAAGTGCTTTTATTATTTTATTAAATTGTATTTTGGCAATGGTTTGTTATATTTACTGTCTGTAAATATTGGGTTAAATTATATATATATAAATTATATATATATATAGAATACAGTTACTTTAATAAACCTGAAGTGAATACATTTTGGATTACTTCTTGGAATTCTTGGTGGAAAGTTTTCCTTACAAACATTAATGAGCTGATATTCATTACTGAAGTTACAGCATGAAATTATCACGCCTACGTGATTATCATCACACAGCTCACGAAAACTACAGCCGCTGCACAGAACCCCAAAACTGCGTTAAAAAAAATGCGTTTTAAAAAAAGCGCGCGCCCGCACTGATAGGGACAAGATGGAAAAAAAGTCAGCTTTTAGTTTGTGGCGTTATCGACACAATTTCCAGTTTAAAGAAGAACATGGGAAAAATATGTCGGTCCAGTGTACCTTGTGTCTTCCAGGAATAAAGATACTGTCGGCATCAAAGGACTCGACTTCGAATCTTAAAAAGCACTTGGAGTAAGTCGACGTTAGCTAACCTTCAGTTTAATGAACACAGTTCTGCAGTAATTTGCTGTTACCTGACCTTAGCCTACGGTTTGAGGCATCGCATTAACTGCTCTGCTAATTTTATACTGCTTTCTTTATTGTTGAAACGATGACATTTTATTTTATTCTTTTTATTTTTCCCAGTTTTCTCCCAATTTGGTAGACAATTGTACTCTACTATACGTCAATTACGTTATTCGCCGCTACATATCCCTTACAAGTCGCTGTTATTCCAGTGCCAAAAAAGTTTCAAAAGTTATTACATTGTTTTAGATGCTGTGTTTGAGTTATGCTAATGATGAGCCATCAAAACAGTAAAATAACTTGCCTTTCAATATCCCTTTGCTTTTTATTATGATTAATTTTGAATCTGTCCATTCTAATTCCATAACATGTTAATGACAACGACTACAACACAAAATGCAGATACAATGTTGCATATATTTAGCTAAATTGACATCTCAAATGTATTAGTATTTATTATTAAATGAACAGAAGCTGACCTGACCTCAACACAGTGGAAAGTTGAACATGACATCCTTTTTCAAAGTGTAATGCATTATATATATATAAATTATATATATATATAGTCCTCCCTGGTCTCATCATATTCAAATGAAATACAATTCAATTAATTTAGGTTCAAATCGAATCGGTCAGTGGAAGGTCCAAAGCTGGAAGCTAGATTTAAAGAGGCTGGACAGTGACACTGGCGAGTCACAGCAAGTGCAAAACCATACAGCATAACGCCATAAAGGAAGACCTCCTCGTAAGAGCTGCACCACCACTTCACCGTAGTCACACAGGGTTAGCATTTACAGCTAATTCAGCTAGATGCCCCTGGCCTTTGCTGATCTGAGCTGATCTGACCTCACAACTCCTCCTCCAGCTCTCTCACCTGAAACCACTTCCTGAACTGCTCTAACCAATCATGGCACGGCTAACCATCTGTCTACTCCCCATTGTAACATACAGTACATCCACCAGATACATGTTTTCTATGTTCTGGTCCACCCACCTCCAGTGGACAATGTGTCAGCAGCCATGTTTAGCTGTACTGGTATTGAGTAATACCAACATTTCCACACGATGCTGACTCTACATGACTATGTTTATCCAGATGTAAGCACAATCTATGTGCACTGACAAGCAACTGCTGCAAACATATTTACTCCTCAGTATGAGAGACGATGCACCCTTAAAAACCACAACATACTGTAGTTTTGCCAGTGTTTATATATTTTCATTATGATATATTCTGTACTATATGTGTATTGTATGTTTCACGAGGAGCTAAGGTGAGGTGAGCATGGAACTCTGAGAGAATGACATCATCAACAAAGGACAGCTGTGGTCGGAAGCACATTCTCCTGGATCATTAGTTTGAGGTGCAAGGCAGGTGGAAAACTCTAAATCAATTGACTACAAATTTCAATCTAGGCCATGAGCAGGCTCTTTCATCAAGCATGGTAGGTCAAAAACTTTATAGATCAGGACACCATAGTTTATATAGTTTATATATTTATAATTCATATTGGTGTTTCCACCTTTTTCTACCTGTATATTGGTGAACTATGGGCCCATAATGACAATATGGCAGCATAGCCATTTCTTCAGATACAGAAAACAATCTGGCCTTTACAGGACACACATAAAAAAATATGTTTTTTTAAGATGGTCGTTTCTACATTCATCCTAATATACTCCCATGGGACTTGGACGGATTCTGTTGGCAGATTTGGAACATCGCAGAGCATAATTTTACATCGGTCACATTATTGGAAGACCTTGCTCTGGATAATTCCACTGTGCACCGTGAATGCTCACCTCCACACACTTCTGAGAGTTAAAACTCTCTGCCCTCCTTCTCCCAATTATGCTTGGAAAACAAGGACAATATGCCTTCAGGAGCCCGCGGGCTGGAGCAACACAAAGTAAACACACATACACCTGGAGACAGAGACTGTTAACACGGCGCATGCAGAGCAGCAACAGAATAGCCATTAGCAGTATCGCCAAGCAGCTGTACGTCAGCTATGCGCCTTTGGCTCCAGACATTGGTAATGACAGATGTGTCCTCCTTTGACCCTGCAGTCGCTGGACATGTGTTGAGTGAGGGCCTGATTTTCACTTGTGCCGTTGACACGGACTCAAACTGAGAGGACCTTAGAGGACTGGTTCAGCGCAGTCCATCAGTCATGACATTGCTCGGGGAGGCCGATGCCTCAGACTCACTCAGCCCCTGCTTCAGTCCACACAAATTAAACCAGAAAATGTCACGTTAATTAGACTGAACAGGGCTCTCTCCTATTAGATCATCTCTTTAGATGTATTTAGAAGCAAGTCTGAAGTTCCATAGAGTATATCTGTATATCTGTGTGTGCATGTGTGAGAGTGAATGTGTGTGAATGTGTGTGTGTGTGTGTGTGTGTGTGTGTGTGTGAGTGTGTGTGCACTCTATTCTGAATGACTGAGATGGTGTGCACTAACCTATAATAGCCTGGAACATGTTAATACATACTTGGAAAACATTTCCAGCAGAAATTGCCTGATTACTGTTTAAAATCGAGAGTGTGTGTGTGTTTGTGTGTGTGACAGAGAGAGAGAGAGAGAGAGAGAGAGAGAGAGAGAGAGAGAGAGAGAGAGAGAGAGAGAAGAGAGAGAGAGATAAAGAGAGAGAGAGAGAGAGATATGGTGTATCTGAATCCAGACACACTACCATTCCCAGAGACTGCACTAGGTGTGCTGGCCAGCCTGGAACACAGCCTACCTTCCACAATCTGTCCAGTCTGTTCGGCAGATCCTCCAGGTAAGACCTTAGCAATGTAAGCTCCAATATCCCCGCTGTGTCCAGGAATCTCCTTCCCACCCACAACTCTGATCCCGAGTCCATTACCTCCACATGAAAAAAGATACATAAATAAAAGTAAACAACACAATAAACTGTATTTCGAATAATGCTTCAGATGAAAGAAAACTGAGTTTATTGGCACAATTCACTTTATTGAGTTCCAGTTTTTGGCCTAGTTTTAAAACGTGTCTCAACAAGGTGCGCGATTCATTTGTGGGATCATTTCTAATTGCACAAGATAATCTGACAGGGAAATTAGACACCTAAGGACTTAATGACTGTAACGTGGACGGAAGCCAGAACAGTGGAGGTAGCTTGAAATATTAGCTTCAGTTTGGAGACTAAATTAGCATGAAATCTGAGTCATGGCAGCAGCCCCAAGCATCCACAGGGAGGGGCATTGTGATCCTGCACTCCATTACACCACAGCTTGGGTACATGCTCTATTCTGATTGCATTACATTACATTTTAAGCATTCAGCAGACACTCTTATCCAGAGCGACTTACAAGATGTGCATAAATACATGGTAGGAACAATCATAGTTCGCGCAAGAGATCAGTGCAGTAATACAGCGATAGACATCATTGCAGGCAGCTGCGTACCATACCTGTAACACTGGGAAGGAAAAGGTTTTTAATAAAAGTAGTTTTTTTTATTAAAAATATTTTTTTACATTGAGTAAGAAGGGATACAAAGTGTTGAGCAAGTAGGCACTGATGATGACAATTACTGTAGCTAGATGATTGGTCGGCTGTTGATTATAAACTGCCTGAATAAACGTAATGTGAAGTAGTTCCAGCTAAAGTGACCTTATCACTGATATTTCAACTGAACATTCCATTCACAATGGCAATGACAAGGACAAGTTAACAATGACAACAACAGCAACTTAGTTCTACAACAATTTTGTTTAAGTTAACAATGAGCAACAGAATAAACAGCAAAACTTTAAGTTCTGGCTTCTCTTCAACAATTTTGTTTAATTGATTATTTTGTCCAGTGTTGCAATTCCCCAAATTTCTGTATTATATTTTGCAAACTATTCTCATTATTCTCATTTGCAGCATTAACTGACTGGAGTATATTCATGTAAATATTTTTCAACAACTGTTGCCATGCATGTGCATCAATTATGTATTTTTAAAATAAAATAATCGCATGTTGCTTGTTCAACTCAGTAATTATTCAAGCCATGTGACCACATTATACTTCAAGAGGTAGTAGCAGTCTGAAAATCCATGTAAATTAGTAGACTGTGGATTTGGGAATTGATTTCCACAGGCCATTATAAGCCACTATTTTCAAAGCTGCAGCCCTCAATACTGCAATCAACACAGGCACAGATAACAGAAAGGTTTCCCCTGTAAATAACACAATTACATTACAGGATGTAGTTAGTTTGCTTTGGGCCTGGCCAACTATTCTAATAAAGTAATAGAGCTAATAACAAACATTTCCTTGCCATTATTTATGGATGGCCTTAAAAAAATATTTCCCATTATCAGAAACCTGTTCACAAGTTGCGAGGGTGGTAAATAAAAATGATTAAATGTCAGGTTCATTTTGCCGCTGTCACTTTCAATCTTGTTTACAGGTGTCTGAAGCACAGGGCGTGCAAGATGACAGACATATCAGTGGCTCGACCTTCATCTCTTCTCAGTAAAAGAATCAGAACAGCAGGTGCTGGATGCTGGAATCTCTCTCTACACCTGGTAGCTGCTCCCACAGTTGAGCTTCTTCTCTGCCCTTGTCCCGAGATGGTGGAATGACCTTCCCCACTCAGTCAGGACAGCAGAAAAGCTGTCTTCCGCAAAAGACTGAAAACTCACCTTTTCAGACTGCACCTCAATTAATAATAATATTAATAAAATAATAGTAACCTTTCTCTTCCCTTTTGATTACAGGTTTTCTGGCATGAACAACAGCTCTAGTGATGATCTCTATCCATATTAATGCACTCTTGTAAGTCTCTTTGGATAAAAGCATCTGTCTGCCAAATGACTAAATTGTACATTGTAATTCATAATGTTTGTTACATGAATAGATCATTCAAACTTGATCCTGCCCCCCATATAGGGAGACCAGGGTAGGATGGATGCCACAAGGTAAGATGAGCCACCCCTTGTTTCTAAGCAACCATTCACAAAATAAAGCATGTGACAGCATTTTCAGAAAGAAGCAACCATTTCATTCAATCTCTGGTATGGGGAGCACATGGAGAATGTGGTAAGAAATCTATGTCCAAAAATGTTATTTTACCCTTTATAAGTGAATTCCAAAGAAGTCCAGTGTTATGATTATTTTGAGAAAGCTGAAGTAGGATAATTTTCAGATACATTATAGTTTAGTTGGTGCTCTTATAAGCTATGATGTGACAGCTGAACAAAAGCATAGAAGTTAGCCTTAGCTGTTGTGTGAAGCCACTTTTTCAAAATGGTGGGGGTGGGGAAAGATGACCCACTAGGCCTGGGGTAAGTTGAGCCATTGGCTCAATTTACCCCATACATATGACACATGCACATTTGTCTTTATTGTCAAATTTATCTGCATAAATTGTCAAAATTATCTGCATAAATGTTATTACAACAGATTTCAGGATGCCATAGTCTTATAAACAGAAAACAGAAAGAGCATCAAATGCCCTTGATGATCTGAAAAGAGCAACTGAAGAAGTAGGGCAAGGGAGATTGATAAGATCAGTTGCAAAACAGTTTAAGATTGACCGAATGACTGAAATGATTCATTCAGAAAAGAAAGGATGGAAAGTCATCTGTAAGACATGCAAGACTTTCAACATTGCATATGGCGTTTGACGCCACCATGGAGCTAGAGCTTGCCTGCCATATTAAGAAGCTCTCTAACCAGTTCCATGGGCTAAGTCCTCTGAAATGTAGAGAGCTGGCTTATGAATATGCAAAGCAAAACGGAGTGAAAATGCCAGAATGCTGGTCCAGAGATTAAAGAGCAGGTAAGTTTTACAAGTAATTGAATAAAAAGGCAGTAAAAAAACAGGCATCAAGCATCAGGCAACAGGCTTCCATGATACTAACCTAAGTCAACTGCTATTGACAGCAGGAGACTGGTTGCAGTCCTATATGGAACGTCACCATATGTCATGCCGCACACCACAGGCAACATCACCGGGAAGGGCCAGAGCTTTTAATAAGCATACTGTGGGGGATTTTTTAAATAATTTGGCTTCAGTGATGGATAGGTAGGTCTAAAAATGAGTAGTTATTTTATTCTTCACAAAACAACTGCCTGTTTATGATGTGTTTAACTAAATATATTACTTTTAATTTTAGTTCAAGTTCCCGTCAAACAGTTCCCGGGCGTGCACAGACATTTTGAGGGGCAGTGGCTCAAGCCAAGAAAAATGGATATATAATATAATAATAATAATAATAATAATAATAATAATAATAATAATAATAATAATAATAATAATAATAATAATAATAATAATAATAATAATATATTTATTTGGTCCAGAGAGGCATTTCAGCCAAGGAGGGCAAAGGGGCAGCGGCTCGAGCCACTGTAGCCACCCTCTCTGCACGCCCCTGCTACCAAACATGATCTATAACATGGATGGGAGTGGCATCACAAATGTGCAGTCTCCAAAACAAATAGTGATGGAGAAGGGGAGAAAACAAGTTGGTATAGTGACATCAGGAGAAAGAGGGGAGCTAGTTAAACTTGTTTGTGCAGTCAACGCAGTGGGGAATGTGATTCCACCAATGTTCATCTTCCCGTGTGTCCGTTTCCATTATCATTTCATCAGAGGATCTCCCATAGGCTCTATTGGTTGTTCCACCAAATCTGGTGGTAAATTCTTAGAGCACATAATGAGGTACACCAACTGCTCTAGAAGTAACCTGCTATAACCATGAGCATCCTGGATAACCATGAGTCTCACATCACATTAAAGGCTGTCAATTTAGCAAAGGAGAATGGCATTGTGATGCTCACTCTGCCTCCCTACACATCACACTGCCTGCAGCCATTGGACAAATCTGTATTGCATCCAATCACAAAAATGTTATGTCTTAATATTTTTTTTTTTTGCACCAATTCAACAGATAGAAGAAATGTCTCAAACTGGCTCAATTTACCCCACTCATTGGCTCATCTTACCCCATGCATGGGGTAAATTGAGCCAAAAGATAAACTTTTTTTCAGACAGCATATGCATATTGGTTTTTGTTACAGCCAGTCTCTTAATCGATTAAGGTTGTTGAAAACACGTTTTTAATTTCTTCCACAATTTTTTCATTAAACTTATTTTCACATAATTTAGATTTGGCTGAATGTCATTTGCCATGTCATTGTGCTCTTCATTTTCCACAAATTATTTAGTTTTTGTGACCATGTGTCCACACTTGCAATTAAGACCCCATTGATTTCACCTGTCAGTCTATCATTTAACCAGTGACAAAGTGTAACCTCTTTCTAAAGGAATAATTTCCTATATCGCACATTACAGAAAATGAAAGCCTTAGTTGATATGACTGACTAAAAGTCCTGAGATGTGAATATGGGATATGTATTCTTCATGGCATACAGATATTTTTTACATAATGTGGCTGTATGTGGGTAAATCAAACTCAATCAGACATAAATAGTGTCTAATTAAGAACAATTAACAAGGTTGGGGGAGGCAGGCTCGAGTTTGGGCATCCATGGACAACTGACAATAGTCATGTTGGTTAGGACAGACCCCAGTCGTTACACTGCTGTGACTGAATATGAGAATATGGGTTGTTCATTGATATTGTGAAGGGGTCGCAGTGTCGTCTTGCAAATTGTGTAAATATTTTAGCCACTGTGTGAAACCTGAAGCAGTGTTTTACCTGATACACTGCGGTCTTTGGGATCCACCTGTAGCTTGACTCTGGTGTGGGGGAAAGGGTATTGAGTGGGTTTCATCTGGAGGGAAAACACACACAAAAAAGTTTTAAATAACCCGGAAAAGGAAAATGAACACAGAAGAGAGTGGCTATACCACAGCAGAAACAGTCTCACACGGTGGGTCACATTCATATAATAGCTCAGTAAACGCTCTAACACTCACATTAAACATAAAATACCCACAATTTATTTGAACACAAATGTGTAACGATAGAATGCTATATCACATACCTACAACTGACCAAATGTTTCCAGTGTTATCTGACCCACTGGCTTAACCATTGTGAAACGTTCTTTCTTTCAAAACGCCCCCTCCTGTATCTACCTCAGCCTCAGTTCCTATTGGTTGGTAATGATACTACAGTCTCAAAAACAAAGCGTATTGAATTGGGCAAAGGTGACTCCTTCTTTGCGTCACCTGTCTGCGGTCCAGCACGTGCGCGCTTTCCAGCCGCGCCTCACGAGGCTTGTCGAACCAATCCGTCTCCTCATGGCGCAGGTGATACGCTTTCGGGAGAGAGAAAAAAATATTTACAAATGAATCGCTCCGACCCTCGCAAATACGCAGCAGAGACAGACATGCATGACAACCCCGTCTCTAGTTCTCTCGCTGATGTGTTTTGTGGACAAATCATGCAAGAAAAGTGACACAAACAGACGGTAAGCAGAGACACAACAGAACCGATCTGGAGAGAACACTGGTACATTGGCAGTGGAGGTCAAGGAGTCTTCCACATGTCAACTGAAAAGCCAAACAAAATTAAATTAAATCCTGGAGGAAAAAACGAATCTGTCACTCTCTCATCAAAACAACACCTCAGATTGTCAGAGAGTACACTTTTGTGCCCTCTTAATAATTGTTCCTCTGGATATTTTTGAAAACAGAAATTAAGTTACAGACCTACCCCTCCCTCAAATGTAAAATGAGGGGCTGGATATTTTGGTTTCAGTTAAATAGTTCACCATCTGTCTTGGATAGTAGTGTATCCTCCATTGTAATTTCACATTTGCTTTGTGAAGCATCTTATCTTTCATAAGACTTAAAACAAGCTACGTTTAAAACAAGCCTTAGAAATTTCACTGATCTGAAATATTGGACATTTTCAAGTGTATGGCTGCAAATCCTGGTAAATATTGACTGATTGGCAGCATTCTGACTGAACATTTGAATGCTGATTTTGCTGATTTTGCGCATGTGGTTCTTTTCAGTGGGGAAAAAGCAGAGACGGGCCAGAGACAAAGACATGGCTACTGCCAGGCAACTGCAGGCAACATGGTGCGCAAGTCGCACCAATAGAAAAGATTAGAATATTAACAGTTGCTCAAGTCCCACAAAAATGAGAAGAGCATTAATGGTGTCACATTTATCTAACAAGATGGATTAATTATACTGGTACACAAATCAAAACAACACAGTTATTCTAAGAGAAATGTCTGCTCTAGAATTTTGAGCTGAGCTGAGTGGTTTATCTTTGATTTATCCTCAGAATAACTGTGCGCTCAAAGCTTTCCAGAATGTTCAAAAACAAAGGATCACCCTCTGCAAATTTAGCCATCAATAAAGCTTGTTGTAAAGGACCTTTTGCAGTGGCGTTATGCTGTCCCTAGTGGCCGTGTGTGTGAAAGGAGCTGTAATCTTCACATCTATGCTTTTAAATTAAAGCCACTGAATCCATATGCATTGCACTGAGGCACAAAATATCATAACTCATATTTGATTTTGCAAGGCATAAAGTGTGCTATATATTTTGTTCTTGCTACAATTAATTAATTGTAAAGATAAAGAGTAGAATTGTTCATGTTGAAGGTTGTATCTTAATGCATTTTGGTGTAGTCACATTACAATACTATAAGGCTCACATTATACACAAAGGAACTACACTCAGAGGTTCTCTCCTCTAAACGCCAGTGCTGGTTGATAGAAGTTTCTATGGGTGGGGCTGCAGGTTATAAAAAAATTAAACAAATCTCCTTTATTGGTAATAGAAAAAGGCTTTGTGAGGGCCTCCCACGTGGTTCAGTGGTTACAACGTTTGACACAACTGTCCGCCCCAGGGAGGGGGGAAGGAAGCCGACATGACGTTCGCTGCTCATAAGAGTGGCCCTGTAGTACCGGGTTATGGTCGACAGCCTGGCGAGTGCCGTCTCGGAGGAGACGTTACTTCGCCTTTGTCACTACTGGTCGCAGGACTACGGCAGCGAACTCACATTACTAGGGGGGATTGACATAAAAATAGCAGGTGTAATTGGCTACTAAATTGGGAGAAAATGTGAAAACAAAAAAGAAAATCTGAAACAAAATTAAAAAAATAATTAAAAAAAGGCTTTGTGTTTTTATTATAAAATACACCTTAGTGTTTTGATCACTTTGTACTTAATATCAAGTGACTTCTGAGTGTCACACCACCAGAATGCTGTAAACATCAAGAACATCAGCAAGTTTGCAACACTGATTAAACTACTGCATCTGAACACTATAATAATTGTATTCTTAGAATTAGCACAGTAGGATTCAGAGTAGTTATAGGAGCCAAAATTGCAAAAAAAAAAAAAAAAAAGTGGACCCCTACATTGAACCCTTTACAAAAACAGATATCACATGTTTAAAAATTACGTGGCTCTAAAACTGTATAAACAGCATCTCCATAAGATCATCAGTTTGTCATATTTTATTTTCTTTCCCTCAAAAGCCAATTCCCAGAGAATGTAAGGGGGAGTGAAAAGTTGCTGGATGGAACAGTAACCTGTTATTGCAATAAAGGACATTCAGTGCATCTGAAAATGGCTGCTTCGCATTAGCCTCCATTAAGCATACAAAGAGAATGCATCGTCAGTCAATGGCGTGGGGTGTGGACCAATGGCTGAGGTGGGACAGGGATGGCAACCAGTCGCTGAGGACTTGAAGGCGGGAATAGTGTGCATTCAGACATGTCCTTCCATGATAGCACACGTATGCATTGCCGCAACCAGACATGCAATGTCTGAAGGTCCAGAGCCCACAGCCTGGAGTGTGCATGAATATGGGAACTGAATATGTGCCACAGAAATGCAGTTTGTTCAAACCATGAGACAACATGGCAGGGATATATTTATGCTTTATGGGGTTTCAGACGTCATATTGTTCTCTCACCTTCTGAATCCCAGCTAGCAGCTCCTGCGGTGATGCAAAATTATATTTTAGGAACTAAACAGAAAACTGAGCTACAAGAGAAAGTTAATGAGTCCTACAGAGTACAACAAAACAGAGCATTGCTTCCTGCAGTCTACCTTCTATCTACCCATTGCCATTTTTAACATGCTCTTAAATCAGTTATAAGGTACAGGGAATTTACATCAACTCTATATATACATACAAAGTTATATATGTTTAATGGGGTTTTTATCATGCGTCTTTCAAGTGAAATAAATGTGCAACCTGTCTCTCCCTGCTCATAATATTTAATAATAATTGAATTGTATTTTTAATTAGTGGCATGTCTATAGGTCATAGAAAAAACATAACCCCACCAAAAAATATTACTCAGAATATAGCGACAGTACAATAAGCAAGCACTATTAATAAAAGACAAACAATGCATACATACATGCTTCAAACTGCATTGAATATGTACGTAGCTTGCTTTCCATACACCGTTTCACTTTGGACATGCATACAGTTGAATACAGTGAAATCTTTGACCTCTGATGTGAGAGGGAGTGGTTGAGAGAGGGGGTGATTTTGGTGAAAAAGGGACAATAACGCTCCCTCTAATCCAAGAGCAGGGAAAAGGGTGATAAAGTAATACAAATAAAATAAATAACCCCACAGAAATGTTAGAGGTGTTACTACCCTATATGACTCAGAAAGAGTACATGACTCAGTATTAAATCCTTACATAGTGAGCAGGCTAAGATATTTATAAAAGATGGTTCCTGTATTTATCTACAGATGGTAGCAGGAAGATGTGCCATAAATGTGATCTTACAAGATTATATTCCATCACTAGTGAGACTGACCTGCTGATTATTTGATTATATATATATAATGATTATAAACTTGTTCATGATACATTTATGAGTCATATACATTTGAGATTGTTTCTCCCTTGCCTCTGCAGGAGTAACATGGGCAATGGTGGATAACACATACAGTCATTA
Organism: Aldrovandia affinis; assembly: GCA_029706075.1. Classification (NCBI taxonomy): domain Eukaryota; kingdom Metazoa; phylum Chordata; class Actinopteri; order Notacanthiformes; family Halosauridae; genus Aldrovandia; species Aldrovandia affinis. The sequence goes on from JAINUG010000175.1 coordinate 541,271, forward strand.
TAATAACTTTTAAAAACCTCATCATAACTTGTGGACAGTTTGGTGTAATATAATATTGCATACTTTATAATGCAGCACACAGATGAAGGAGAAAAATAAACATTCATGCTTGAGCCTTCTTTAGAAATGCAAAAAACAGAGAACAGGAAAAAACAAAGCAAAACACTGATGATAAATTATAACTATATAATTATAACATCAGTGGTTAGGTGTCTAAAGGTGTCTAAACCTCCCCTCCCAGTGGCTTTACATGCAGTATTTTCTAGTTTGCCACACTTAAATAGGGCTGCAAATTTCTTAAAATCACAAGTGTACTCTGGCACTGCCTAATATGAGGAGAAACAAGTGTTCCAGAACATTCTATTGTGTGAGGTAGACTGAATTTGAATCCAATCTTCTCAATTTGTGGGGTTGTTTTAGCTTTGAGTCGCACTTTTGAAGTAACCTCCATATTGTACATGTTCTCTTACTTCACTAGGCTATTCTTCTGTATCAGTGATGTTTTAAAACACAATGGGGGTTATTCATGAACCATGACATTACACCTATGCGTCTCACAACCTTTCCAAGCCAGTAATATTTGCTGAGTTAAAAAGTGAGCAGTCAAATGATCACTGTGACGTATCCACCAAAAAAGTTTTTTCTGAAAAATGTTTATACATGAGTTAATGTGCTAATGTGCCATTGTTGGCCTGTATCGTCATGGAGATACTGACGGTACCTTAACTATGAACAGCCCCCAATGTATTTTCAACTGAGTCTAAATATATCACCTTTATAACAGCACTACTTTAAAATAAAAAACATACATTTGAAGATAATATTTTATGCGTTTGATCACCAATGAGAACCTTACAAATTTGTTAGCATACAGTCTCTATAAAAAGCCAAAGACATGCAAATTATTATTGCTTTATTTAAATTGAACCATGTTCATTACATACACCAACATGCACTTACGGGAAATGGTATTGGTAATAATCAGGAGATGGTATGGAATGATAACATTATCTTGAAAACATTTAAAATGTTCTCTAATACATAAGATTAAGTTGTTTTTTAAAATTGACAGTACAGTTTAATAAATATTTAAAATAGTATTTAAAAAGTGATATTCATTAATTTTTTAAGTAATATTTATTTTATTTAATAAATAGCTGCCTAAACAAACAAACCTACACAAATCTACATGTAAGACCATCCTTACAATTAACAATGGTCAAACCTATTACTGTAAACTGTGCTATCCAAAGTCAACATAGATATTACAATATAATGTGCAAAGGTTTTGTCAGAAAAGCAGAACATTTCTGTCGTAAGAAGTAGCATGTGCCTTTATGGCAAAAATACATACTGTACTGAAATATATACTCGAGCCATGCCCGTAACTCAATCTGTTCTGCCTCTACAGAGAGAGAGCGAGAGAGATAATCATTGTGCTATGTACTGTAGCTTTACCTGTAGAAAGCTAGAAAACCAGTGCTACATCAAAGCTTTCACGTCAACAACAGATAAGTGTACTCTGTTCTTGGTGTTAACCGGCTTTCCTAAAGGCAATCTCATTTCTCAATGATGAAGGAGATACAGAAAAACTACCTTCAAAACAAGCTATATTTAAACATTTACTGGTGGGTTTATAGATATTGGGGTGTGTAATGCCCTGATATGGTTATTATTATAAATTATCTTCCACGAGTAAACCAAGCCTCTGATTGCACAAGCACAGATAAAGCAGACAGCTAATGTGTTACTTTTATGCTTCTGATTCAAAATATAGTGTACTGTAGCAGTGAAACCTTCAGTATTTTCTTGGAATTTACAAAAGGTCACCAATAAAATTCTGGATATTAAACATTTCTGTATTTATTTGAAATGTCATCACCCAGTTGTTACTGAACATTGTATATTTTCAAAGGGGACAATAAATGATTTATTTCGTTTTGTTTTCAGAAACTCAAAACTCAAAATGTTTTAACTTTCAAGAATCAAAATACATTTTGAATACATGTGAATATTAAAGTAAAATATTAATCTTGTTCCAAACTCAAGGAATTGATAGGAAAAAAAGAAAATGTTTCCTTTCTTGTGAGAATCTTTATTTTGATATATCTTTAGTTTGTCCCAGAGGCACTTCTTGTATTATGTAATTTATGATAATATGAAAGCAATGTTTTCTGACCTGAACTTTCAGTGCAGCAAGCTAGGTCACATAAACATCAAGTCCTCTCCTAGCTAGTGCAGTGTATTTGTCATTTCAAGTGATTTAGTTATGCAACACTAAAAATATATATATTTTTTATAAACAACTCAACATGCAAGTCACAGAAACCCAGAAACATGCAAGTCACAGAAACACCAATACAAAAAAAATACATTAGATGTAGAAGTTGCAGAACACATCATATACAGTAACTATACTGTGTCAGACAAACAAAAAAAGTCAAAATAAAATAAAGACTACAGCATGCATCAAGGGCACACAGAACAAAGTCAAAAATAAGATAACAGTTGCAGTCATAGACAGCGAACAGAAACAGCAAAGACATTAAAAAAAGAGAAGAATTGGAGAAAAAAACCATCCAAAGTTCATGCGCAGACAGGAACGCAGTCAGGTGCATGCAGGTAAAGCAGGCCCAAAGAGTGGCAGCGTGATGGGGGCGGTCTGAGGCCCGGTTTACCTTCACTGTCGGACATGGCCCCCTGCAGGTCGTCCATGATGAAGGCTATGTCTCGGTCGTAGCCATGGGTCCGGGACTCCTCTCTCATATGCTGCTGGACTTCAGGGAGGGAGTGGCTGGAGCCAAACTGGTCCCTGGAGTCGGCAGATATGGGCGGGAGGGGCCCGGCGGAGGCGCGTGCCATGCCCATAGGCTGCCCCACGGGACTCAGGGGGCTTTCCTCCTCAGAGTTCTGGGCCACGATGGGAATGCGCCCCCTGCTTTGGCTTATGGGCAGGCTGGTCGGCTTGGCTCTCACATTGGTGGGAGCACCGTATGAGCCGTCCAGGGGATCCCCCTCTGTCTTCAGCCTCAAGGAGGAGCTGGATGAGTCCCGTTTTATGGAGAGGTCGAGGCCGTAGACGGAGGAAGGTCTGGAGGAGGGTCGGGACCGGCTGCCGCTCGGGTAGGTGGCGTCGTCCTGCAGGGATGAGCGCATGGTCGGGCCCAGGTTCAAGGTCTGGCCCAGGTTGAGGGAATGTGCCAGATTAGCCCCAAGGGTGGAGCCCAGGTACTTCTGCTGCTCGGCAATGTTCTTCCTCAGGCCGAAAGTGATCTCGTCCTGTAGCAGCCGCGCCCGGGAGGACAGTCCGCTGACCGATGAGGTGCTAGATCCCAGGTAGCTGCTGTAGTCTGGCTCCAGATCCTGGCTCTCCTGGACGGGGGAAAACTTTGTGACTTTGGGGTCCATCAGGGCCTTTCTGTGCTTAGCCTGTTTCTGGTAGAGCACAGCGGCCGGGAGCTGCTTGGCAGCCTGCTTCTCCAGTGTCAGCCGGCCGATGCTGTACTTCTCGGCCTTGGGGAAGTGGCGGTAGGTGCTCTCACCATGGTAGTACTGCGGCAGCCCGGTCAGATGGTCCAGCCCTTCCCCTCCACGCCGGAACTCCTGCTTGATCTGCTGCTTCAGCAGCTTCAGCTCATACGGCTCCTCCATGGTGTCCTCCTCCGGCTTGCCATAGGTGTGCAACCTGGCTGACCCCTGCAGGGGCCCCAGGAAGTCTGACACCTCAGCAGCCCGCCGCACCTCCGCGGCCCGCAGCAGCCGGTCTGCCTTGGCCAGCTCCTTGTCCGGGATGGTGAAGCCAGAGGAGATCCCAGCCGAGCCCTTAGTGAGCTCGCCGATGTCATCGATGAGGACATAGTTCCTGGGCGTGTGGTGCTCAATGTCAGCATAGAAGGAGTCAGCAGAGATGCTAGACATGGGGCTGCTGGCCATGCTGCCCCGCTCGTCCAGGCCCATCCGCAGGTCCAGGCTGCCGTACTTGTTGCCTCCCAGGTGCGAGAGGCCATAGGCGGCATCCCCAGAAGAGGAGCCCAGCATGTGTTGCTGGTTGCGGATGACCTCGTAGTTGGTGATCTTGGGCTCCAGATCGGACAGTGTGGCCTGCCGGGCCTTCTGCTGCATCAGGAGCATCTGGGAGGAGTGCTGCTGGTAGCTCTGCTGCTGGGACGGTGGGTGGGAGCTCTGGGGGTAGGACAGGGTTGGCACTGAGGAGTAAATGGACTGAGACTGGTACGGGGAGACTTGCTGGTGGTAGAGGGAGGGCTGCTGGTACAGTGTCTGCTCAGAGTACTGGGTGGCAGCTTGGGTCTGGGGGGCATACTGATACTGACCATAGGAGCTCTCTGATTGGCCGTACTGGGCTTCGGTCTGGGGCGGGACAAATTGGCTGAACTCAGACTGCGGCGCTGTCCGGGGCCTCTCGCGGCCATGGCCATTCCCCCTTGTCTCCCGGATGTTGGTGACCTCACTGTCGGACATGTAGTCCCGCTCCTCCGCCACCCCTTGCAGGTAGGCCCTCTCCCTCTTCTCCCTCTCCTTCAGCAGGGCGTCCTTCCTGCGGTTGATGCCCATCTCCAGGTACCGCAGCTTGGCATCAATCTCCTTCTCCTCCTCATCCAGCTCCGCTTGCTTCTTCCGGAGCTTGGAGGACTCCCTCTCCACCAGGTCCAGCTCACGGTCGATGTCCTGCAGGATCTTGGCCCGGGCGATGGTGGTGTTCCTGCACAGGCGTCGGCGGGCAGAGCCTGTGCTGTAACCTGATTGGCTGCCGGCAGTCTCCTCCTCGGGTGGGGGGTTCGGGAGAGTGCGTTTCACTTTCTTCTGAGTGCCTGATGGAGTGCCTCCTTTGCTCTAAGTGAAGAGAATAGAGAAAACACACGAGCAAGACCTTTACTCATTTACACTAACTATGCATTTTTTCCTTATTGCTCTCTTGCTTACCATTATGAACACAACATCATGCTGTCATTGTTATTATTCTCTTGTGTTAAGTGCTGGTAGTGCTGGTAGCATATGATTACAAAAGAGAACCAACAAGGAAATGTTTGATACTGAACTCTGCTGCCTCCAAAAGAGCTGACAGTGAAATTCGTGAACTGTGCTGAGGATCCCAGTGGTTATTATAAATGTCAATTATAATAGAACTCATGGCAAAGAATAAATCAAAGTCAATGGATGCATTAGATCCACTTCATCTGAGACACTGGGAACATTATTTTCATCATTAGTGTCATCATTTTGTAATATATATATATATATATACACTACTAAGTTTTAGAACACCCCCATTTTCAATTTTTACTGAAATGTAAGCAGTTCAAGTCAAGAGATTTAAAAAAAAGTTTAGATTGCCAAAAACTGAAAAATAATGTACATTTCTTGGCAATGACTAGTTTCCTACACCATCAAAAGGCACTTGCCACAACAAACTGGAAGAAACTCTGACAGGAAGAGGTCTGACAGACCCAAGCACAGCTTAACACAACAAAATCAGAAGACAAGTTTCTGAGAGTCAAGATGGCAAAATAAGAAAAAGAGCTTGCCTGGGATAGGCAGTGGCTCAGGTCAGGACAACATCTTTGAAATCACAGTTTAACACTGGTCGTCAGTAAGGCGAAAGGATGGTTCTCAGTTTCAACTGTCAAAGAGAAGACTTTTGCTGGATCCAGAGCTGCAGCTACATTGACAGGTCGAAAAGTGCCTTTTTTTTATAACTCTGAAATGTCATTATTTTTTTTAACCTCTGGCTGTTTACCGCTTACCCTTGTACCATTTCAGGTTATTCACTGGACTTGAACTGCTTAAATTTCAGTAAAAACTGGAAAATGGGGGTGTTCTAAAACTTTTGACCGGTAGTGTATACAGTATACAGTATATGTGTGTGTGTGTGTGCGTGTGTTTGTGTGTGTATGAAAATGCAAATTTGTGATGAATTAAAACCCTGCTGAGTGAGTTTTAGTGAGCAATGTTTTACTGAAACTCAGCAACCTGTTAAAGTAAATTAACCCCCTGGATAGAGACACAATCAGATGCACAGGATCTTATTTTTACCATACAAACAATACCACACCAATAACTGAGCAGCCCTCAAAGGGACTTAGATTTATAATCTCTCATTGGCTTCCATGAATTCTTTCTCCATTTAGATTTTTAAAGACAGCATGAGACGCACTTGAATATCTGTATCTTTGTATTCAAAGATTTGAGCCGATTTGTAAATCCGGTGTGAGCTGTAAAACGGACAACTTTGCAAGAACATTTCTACACCCGCCCTGTCTGCTAAAGAAGCAGAGAGGCAGGCGTGATATTAAAATTAGACACAGCACAGCCGGCAAATGCTGCATTCAGACAAGAGTATATCCATGTGTGTACAGTCCATTCAGATGGACAGATTCAAAGCTATTTCAAGCTGCTCCTGTAACCAGGGGATTGTTATTCATAAAAAAATTCATTGATAATAACTATAATAATAAACATTTCCAGCTGCATATGAGCTTCAAAAATCCAAGGGGAGCTGCTAACAAGTATTTAATGCATTCTTTGACTTTGTTTCACTTTACTTAATGGAGAACATGCTCTGTTGTTTTCTACAGCAGCAAAGGGATTTCACAGAATTGATACTTATTCCACAAAATAACTTACCGAGTAACCATCCGAATACTGGAGATTAGATCCAGCTCTGTCCTCTGTGGTTGGACTCAGGGACTTCGGATCAGACATGGACCGCTGTGTGGCCTTAAGTGTTCGTGGACTTTGAGGGGGCTTGGACGGATCTGCACTCAGCATTTTCTGTGGACTTCCAAATTCTATTGATTTGCTCGGGGACAGGGGCGAGATAGGGGAATACAGCACTTTTGGGGACTTGGGAGGGGATCGGGCTACTTGGAGGGAGGAGTCTGCTTTTAAGTGGGTGTTGTAGCCTATCTCTAAAGGAGTGGGACGCCTCTTTTCTTTCTCGGGAGACGACTTGCCAGAGCCAGAGCCCGTGTCTATCTGGCAACTACTCCCACCTCTGTATGTCTTCTCCAATTTGGAGGAGCCATGCTTTCCAAGATCCACCTTGGTGTCAAACTGAGCCCGGATCGATGGTCTTTTGATAGTTCCGGAAGAGTCCGTCTGCACGGAGATCTCAGCCACGGTCTGGATGGCGATACTGGACATCTTGGAGCCCTGCTTGCTGGAGCGGGACCGGCGCCTACTCCTGGCCGGGATGTCCCACTCTTCTTGATCTTCATCGTCCGTCTGGACGCTGGAGTCCACGCTCTTCTTGTTCCTCTTCCTCCTCCCGGAGTAGACCTTTTCCATGCCGTCCTCGTCATCCGTCTGAACCCCGCTGTCTACAATTTTTTTGTTGGCGCCCCCGGCACTGCACTCGCTGTACTGCCCGGGCACCCTGTGGACGGCCTGCAGATGCCTCTGATTCTCATTCTGTGGTGTTTCGGTGGAGCCTGGTAGGCTGGTGATATACTGGGCAACCCCCTCCGTGGGAACAGTGTACCAGGTCGTGTTCTGTTGAAGATCGACGCCGGCGACCGAGGACGTCGTCGTGGCGTCGTCCTGCACCGGCCAGTACTGGCCGTTATCACCCATGGCATACTGCTGCTCCAGTGGGAGCTGTTCTGAGCAGGGCAGTGAGGACGTTCCCTCGGGGGGGTCATAGCCATACGGGTACAGGTGCCTCATCTTTTGCTCCTCCAGCTGCTGCTGCAGCTGCTGCTGGAGCTGCTTGATCTGCTCCAGCTGGAGCTGCTGCTGGGCGTAGGTCTCCTGCTGCATCAGCAGGTGGGCTTGGTGCTCCTCCTCCTGCTGGAAGAGCAGCTGCTGCTTCATGGACTGCAGCTCCTCCAGCTCCTTCTGGACCAGGAGCTGCTCCTGCTCACGGAACCGCTGGATCTCCAGCCGCTCCCACTCCAGCTCCTCGGCCAATCGCAGCTGTTTCAGCTTCTCCAGCTCTAGGAAGTCACGCTCAATCTGGTACTGCTGCTGCTGGGCATCGTCCGGGAACAGCGGGGAGGCCAGGGCTTCCAGCGACGCCGCTATGGCCTCCAGCGTGGCATCGGTGTATGAGTCGTGCATGGTGGTTGAAGCAGTTGCAACCTGGGGGAGAGCAGCAGGCAGCCCCTCCATCGACCTGTCTGCCTCTAGGCCAATGGCTCCGCCTTGTTCTGCGGTTGTGGTGGATAAGAAGCTATACGACTGTGGAATGGTCTGGTCCCTTAGCGATGACAGTGCTGGCATAGTGGCATGAGTTTGCATTCCGGACAAGGCATTGCATGTTGTACTAAATATAGATCCTGGCTGGGTAGTGACTGCATATGTGGTTGGAACTGGCGCTGCTATGGAAGAATACACCACCCCATTTGAGGACCTAAGGACACTATTTACACTGAAGTGCATCCCCCCGGCAGGAGTTATTCTGGCCTGGGAATATTGAGGAACGGTCATTCCAGAATAGGCTTGGGCACCCTTGCTTGAGTAGTCCATAATTTCACCTGCAAATGTTCACAAATATATCTCAGTTCTTAAAAACATGAAATCTGTACAACTGCAGACCAAAAAAAAGCCATGCCCATCCAGAGGAAGAAAAAAAACCCCAGAAAGCATGCAGAACAAAAAATAAATCCAGCGTTGTGTAGTTAGCAGGAAGCAAAGCCAAAACACTGGGGAATTACATGCAGGCACATGCATGCATCTGTGTACAAAAAACAAAAAAAAGGAAAACAAATATTATGTGGATACATAAAATATTTTTTTCATCTTCAAAATTAATAACAGACACAACATAAAAAGGAAAAGCTCGAAACAAAAAGGAAGTCACACAAGCATCAACTAGGAATGAGTGGCGGCAACTCAAAAAGGTATTCCGAAGACAGATCAATATCTTGATCTACAATATCTTCATACTGACCTGTGGACGTCTTCCCAGCTGTCAAGTCTACTGCACCCTCTGTGGCTCCATTTGGATAATCATAACCATTTTTGCTTGTGCAGAGCAACAAAGCGGACTCTCCTAAGTTAGCATCTGACATAGAGGGCTTCATGTCACTGGTACCTTTCGCGCCACAGGTTCCAGAGCGATCGTAGGTATAATGGTTGTCTCCGTAGCTGTAACGGTCCTCGAGCTGTGTGCTTAGTGGCTGCTGCGTCCCGCAGCTCCCTACAAAAGGAAGATTGTACACCACGTCGCAGCAGATAACTCGGCTCCCAGCCGTCAGGTCCACGGGCTTCCCGTCGTCCTCAATGATGGTGGTGACCACATCTGATTTAGACCCATTAACAGTGACCATAGTCCGAACCGGTTTTGACATGGTCAAGTCTATGGCCCCTACTAGTCCCGCCTCTTCGCGTGCAGGAAGACTGATTCCATTGGTTATACTGGCTGGGGCAACTGTCACAGGAGCCTCCAAATTTTCTAGATTTGCAATGGCTCCATAGGAGAGATTAATGGGGTCATCTGCATCGGAAACAGGTGTGGGCTGGGAATCTAAAGATCTATATATTATCTGGGCAACTGGCTCAAATGGCTTGGATGTTGTAAGCTTAAGAGGCGTTGATGCAGACCCAGCATGACCGAGATCCAGAGATTTATCAGCAACATCGTTATTATAAGCTATTGTGGCTGTGCAAGTGACAATGGTTATGCTATCAGTCACGACCGACAGAGTCGAAGCCTGTGTTGACTCTGCGCTGAGATCCACAATCGACGACTGCACAGCACTTGTCTGACGCCCACTGCTGTCGCTTGAGAAAGACTGCCGTCTTGATGCTGGGGCAGATAAATCCAACCCTTTATCAGTCATTTCAATGTTGAGCTTCAGGGTTCGAAGGTCAATAACATCTGAAGAGCAGTACATCCTCCCATTCTCTTTTGGCTTTGGTGGCAATTTAGCAATTTCAGGGGGAATAGTGATGGCAACACTGGCTGTTCTTGTTACAGGAGATGGGGGAGTTCCAGGTATTCTTTCACGGACAACAGACACTGTAGTTCTTTGGAGTTCTGTTGTTACAACCTGGGCAACGAGGTTGGGCAAAGTCACAACAGGCTGTTCCGAGGTTGAAATTGAGGAATACACGTGACTCATGCTTGAAACAACTTTGTCGGATCCTTGTATTTCTTGGCTCTCCACCGATTTTGTATACTGAGTGAATGCTACTGGTGTGGCAGGCACTGCTTGCGCTTGCTGCTTTGATGGTGACACTACAGCTGGACATGTGGGAGCTTGGGTCATGATGCCTTCAACAGGTGTGCCAGGTTCTGACGGTAACGTGATGACTACGTAGGTTTCATGTAAAGAGTTTGCATATCTGGGGGACAAAGGAGATCTGGGTGATGTCGCACTCAGCTTACACTCGAGTGGAGCACTCAGATTCAGAGTCATATCAGAAGTGCTTATTGGGGCTATGGGTCTCGGCTGTGACACTGTTATAATATGCTGGGCTACTACAGGCTTTGGAGCAACCGGAGGTCTCACACTTTCCCCTGGCTTGTGACTGAATACTAAACCTGCTGGGATGGATGCAGGTTTTGGCGGTACAGGTGGCGGTACCTGCGGTTTGTAAGCAGTGGCCACTGAGCTCCTGATTGTTGCACCTGGGCCTGCGGTAGTAATTGTTGATTGAGCTACTGTCGTAGCCATAGAAAGGGGCACTGTTGCCACAGCTGAAAATACCTGTGGGATGGCGAATGGAGGTTTTTGTGGGTAGATGGCTGGCTTAGGCAAATTAGGAGGAGGTAGTGGTGGAGGCGGAGGTGGAGGTGGTGCAGCGACAGGTGAATACACGTTTTCCTGACATGAGGCTCTGAGCAATATGGCAGGTTTGGGGGGTACTGGTGGGGCAGAGCTTAGTGGTTGAGTTGGTGAGACACTAGCAGACACAGTGGCTGACACTACACTAGACACAACAGGAGCATACTGAGGTAACGTGGGTATAGGTGAAACACTCACAACAACAGAGGGTGCTGAACTGATCTTATTGATAGCTTCAAACACAGGATGAGTACTTGCTGCTGATACAGTACTTGCCAATATATCTTGTGATGCCTGGGCACTTGCAGAAATAGTATCAATGCTTGGAAATGAAATAACCACATGCCCTTGTGTAGTCTGAATGCCAGGGGGAAAAACAGGGGGAGCAGCTGGTGCAGCCACTGGTAAAGACATAGTGACAGATGCTTCTGCAATAGAGGGCCTGGACAGGATAGGCTGAATGTTCACAACCACAGATGGCTGGGAGGGTGTTGATGTCATGGTAAATGCAGTGATCGCTGTCGGAGTAGCATATGGGACATCCTCTGCCACTGGTATTTCTGTAATCGTCTGTGGCAAAGTGATGGATGTAGGCAATGGTGGCTGTTGTGGGAAGTAGGGTGGTGTGATTTGAGTTATGGGAGCTGGAGTTAGTTCTGAAACAGGAGCTGGATGTGCGGTTGAAACTACAGGGAAAGAAACGGTTTGAGAAACTGGAACTGAAACTGGTTCTGGAATTGGGACTGAAACATGGATTGGAGGTGTAACCATAACAGGGACTGGAACTGAAACTGGTTCTGGAATTAGAACTGAAACTGGTTCTGGAATTGGGACTGAAACTGGTTCTGGAATTGGGACTGAAACTGGTTCTGGAATTGGAACTGACACTGGCTCTGGAATTGGGACTGAAACCTGGACTGGAGCTGGAACAGGAATGGGAACTGAAACTGGTTCTGCAGTTGGGAAACTGAAACTGGTTCTGGAATTGGGATTGAAACTGGTTCTGCATTTGGGACTGGAACTGAAATTGGTTCTAGAACTGGGACTGAAATTGGTTCTGGAATTGGGACTGAAACTGGTTCTGAAATTGGAACTGAAACTGGTTCTGGAACTGGGACTGAAACTGGTTCTGCAATTGGGACTGGAACTGAAACTGGTTCTGCAATTGGGACTGGAACTGAAACTGGTTCTGGAACTGGGAAACAAGTTCTGGAATTGTGACTGACACTGGCTCTGGAATTGGGACTGAAACCTGGACTGGAGCTGGAACAGGAATGGGAACTGAAACTGGTTCTGCAGTTGGGACTGAAACTGAAACTGATTCTGGAATAGGAACTGAAACTGGTTCTGGAATTGTGACTGAAACATGGACAGGACCTGAAACTGTTTCGGCAGTTGGGACTGCAACTGAAACTGGTTCAGGCATTGGGACTGAAACTGGTTCTGGAATTGGAACCGCAACATGAATTGGAGCTGAAACTAGCACTGCAGGTGGAACTGCAACTGGGGTTGGGACTACAACTGTCTCTGTAGGAACTGAAACAGGGGCCGGAGCTGGAACTTGTGCTGGCAGTATATCTGGAATAGCCTTTGATTGTGGAACTTCACACACAACAGAAATTGTCTGTGAATCTGAAGCCTGAGCTGGAATTGAAATTGGAGCTGAATGTGGTGCTGCAGCTAGGATTGTAGCTGGACTGGTCTTTGGCTCTAGGACTTCACAAACAACAGATACTGGCTCTGAAATTAGAGCTGGAGCATTTGAAACTGAATCTGGAGGCTCCGAAATAGAAGTTGGACTTGGAGTTACAACTGGAGCTGGAGTTGGAGCAGGAGCTGGTGTAGCTTTTGTAGCAAGAGCTGAGGCTGGAGCAGGAGATGGAGTTTGAGCAGGTATTGGAGTTTGAGCAGGTATTGGAGTTTGAGCAGGTGCTGGAAGTTGGAGCATGAGCTGGAGCAGGAGTTGGAGCATGAGTTGGAGCAGGAGCTGGTGTAGGAGTTGGAGCAGGAGCTGGTGTAGGAGTTGGAGCAGGTATTTGAGTTTGAGCAGGAAATGGAGCAGGAGTTGAGCAGGTATTTGAGTTTGAGCAGGCAATGGAGCAGGAGCTGGTGTAGGAGTTGGAGCAGGAGCTGGTGTAGGAGTTGGAGCAGGTATTTGAGTTTGAGCAGGCAATGGAGCAGGAGCTGGTGTAGGAGTTGGAGCAGGAGCTGGTGTAGGAGTTGGAGCAGGAGTAGGAGTAGGAGCTGGAGTTTGAGCAGGGGCTGAGGCTGGAGTTTGAGCAGGAGCTGAGGCTGGAGTTGGAGCAGGTATTTGAGTTTGAGCAGGCAATGGAGCAGGAGCTGGTGTAGGAGTTTGAGCAGGAGCTGAGGCTGGAGTGTGAGCAGGAGTTGGAGCAGGAGCTGGCATAGGAGTTTGAGCAGGAGCTGGAGTTGGAGCAGGTGTTGCCTGTGGATATGGAACTTCACAAACAACTGATATCGACTCTGTTTGAAGTGTAGGTTCAAAGATTTCGGGTGAGGCTCTCTCTTCTGTGACTACAGTTTGACCAGCTTGTGGAATGTCTGAAGAGAAAACTGACACACTGTCCTCTTCTTCAATATCCTCCTCCCCAGAGGAGCACTGAGTAATTTTAGGTCAGGTATCGGATAGAGGGTTCTAGTGATTGAAGCATCAGAAGAAACAGGTGATGAATCAGCACTAATCTCTTCACCACTAACAGGAGCTGATGTTATGGTTTCTTCTTGAACCTCTTCGACACCACCTCCTGAGGAAATCACAATCACTTCAGGTGAATTGTGTAGATCAGAATCAGGCTGGGTTGTGGTGGTTCCAAGAGACATTCTTTGTCGTTTCATTAATTCCTCATATGCTGCCTCAGCGTCTAGCAGTGGCTTTTCATCCTTTTCTGAGGGAGCTGTATCACCTGTAGAAATGGGCACATAGCAAGTCTCATTAACGATAGATGGCAAAACTGTCTCTCGGTGAGACGTTTCCTTTACTGACTGCATTTGTTTAAGTTCCTGTTCTTTCAGCATCATTTCTTTCTTTTTCTGCATCATATCTTCATACACCTCATCTGGTGATCTTAATTTCTTCAAGGGTTGTGGTATCGAGATCTTAGTTGAGTCTTGCTGCTGGGCCATACTTCCAGCTAAAGTGTCCTGTTCTTCAATTAATGACTCATAAATATAGTCTTCGATTAGCATTCCACCATATAGTGGTTCTTTCTCAGGTGGGGCTTCTATCTCTTTACCTTGAAGAGCTTTAGCTTTCTGCATTATCTCATCATAGGCTTCATCTGCACTTTTTAACATTTTCTTTGTGGTGTCTTTAGTCACATTGCTACGTTGCTCATCATCAGTTGGAGAATAGGGTGAAACTGATTCTGGCAGTTGGTATGCTTTCTGAGCAGTGAGGTCCTTCTGAGGGTTAATCTCGAACCCGTCAGATTCAGACTCAATACTCGGAGAGTAGTCAGAGCAAGAGGATTTGTGAAGCTCTTCCATCTCGGCCGCTTGCCGTAGCTCTTCTGTTGGCGAGGCGTCTTCAATGGGAGAGAGGTTGCTTGGTGGTGTTTTTGGATGTTCGCGCCGCCTCTGTGCCCGCAGCTCCTCTTTGTCTTTCTTGGACTTTTTGTTGGTACTCTTCTTCCCCTGCTGCTGATGATCAATGTCTTGCTGCATTTCCTGTTCCCTGAGAAGCTCCTCTTCCTCTCGCATCTCCTCTTCTTCGGAGGAGTCTTCGATAGTCGGCAGCACCTGGCCGTGTTGTCTGTGCCGGGACTTCCTTTGTTTCCCCTCACCGCTCATCCTCTTGTGGCTTGGACTGCTGTCGCTGTCCTCATCTAGCGAGGACACTGAGGTGGGGGATGTGCCCGGCGTGAAGCTGGATGCGTGCACGCTGGAAGACCCCTCGCCTCGCGACCGATCCTCAAGGGACTCGGTGAGGCTCTCCACTTCCTGGTCCCCTTCATCTGTATCCTGTCGCACTGGGGCTCCCGCTTTGTTGTTGAGCTCAATCATTTTGAAGCATCGGATGCCTTCGCTCTCTAGACTCACTGCTTCGCTCTCTTTGGGGTCAGGGACCTCCATGCTCTCTGTTTCCTCACTCTCTGACATGCTACCCTTTTTGACGAGTCGCTTCAATTTCCCAGATGCGCTTTTCTCTTTGCTTTTCTGCTCCTCTTCTTCTCGTTGCTGCTCCTGCTCCCTGATTTGTTTCCGAATGTAATTCTCCTCGTCCGAAGGTGACGCATCCTCGTCCGCACTCATGCCCATGATCTGCTTCCGGATGAACTCCTCTTCGTCACCGGAGCATGGGCTCTCTTTTTTGTAGTCCTCACTACTGGATGATGTGGTGCTGACTTTCCTTCTCCTCTGCATTCGGGGCGAGGGCTCGCTCTCGCTGCTGTCCTCGACAGAATCGCAGCGCTGCCTCCTCCCTGGGGCCACTTCCGACAGCACGTGCAACTGTTTGCGCTCTGTCCTGGGTACTGAATCACTGAGAGGATCCTTTGTGAGAGATGTTTCCATCTCTTGGGTGGATTGAAGTGCCTCTTCTCTTGAGCTGTATAATTCAGGAGAAATCGGTAGTATTTTTGGCCTGTTTTGATCTGACTCAGTGTCGTAACGATTGTGAGGATCCTCCTTCTCGATCTCGCTAGCCCGAGCTTCTAATATTGGAAGCACTGTACTCTCTAACTTGGCAAGGTCTGAGGGACTTGTTGGACTTGTGTCTTGCATGACATTGTCCTTGTGGACAGGTTCAGTCATTGGTTCCTTCTCGTTTGTTGGAACGGCTGAGGGAATTTCGCCCAGTGATCCTGAAATACCTTCTGATGAGTACCCTGTATCGCTTAAGCCTTGAGGACTC
Organism: Aldrovandia affinis; assembly: GCA_029706075.1. Classification (NCBI taxonomy): domain Eukaryota; kingdom Metazoa; phylum Chordata; class Actinopteri; order Notacanthiformes; family Halosauridae; genus Aldrovandia; species Aldrovandia affinis. The sequence goes on from JAINUG010000175.1 coordinate 556,892, forward strand.
TTTTGTTGTGAAGAACCAGAGATATCAAATTTACCTTCTTCTTTCTCCTGTAAAAAAGAAAATTGAAACTTTTTTACTGATTTATCTAGTATTATCTTTTATCATTTGATTTTCTTTCTCTTATGGAACACATGATATATGCACTTATGGAACACATTATATCTATATATATAAATATATATATATATATATATATATATATATATACTGTATACATAATATGTCATGTTGTATTTCAGAAATTTTGGCTGAAGTTGGGATTTCTGTGGGTAAATGATCACAATGACATAGCTGTATGATGATAATTTATTATGTCAAAATGCTAATGTCACTAAACTACTAAACGACTTTAGTTACTAAGCTACTAATATGTGGACACTTACTGCATCCACTTCAGAGGACATTTTCAATGGCTGTGCTTCACAGAGTTCTGTCATTTGTGGTTCAGGCAATGGTTTATCTTCTTCTAAAGCTTTAGGAGTGATAACTTCTTCTCCTTCTGTACTAACTACAGATGATGGGATAGCATGCACTACTTCTTGCCATGGTGTGACAGAAACACTCTTTATCTCTTCATACACCATGTCTGGCAATGATTCCTCTTCTACAAATTTGGGAGTGCTAACATCTTCCTCTTGCATACTATCTCTAAGGGATAGGTTGGCATTTTCTACTTCTTGTTCTGATGGGACAGGAACATCCTTTATATTTTCAGACTTTAGGTTCTCTTCTACAACTTCTGGAGTGCTAACTTTGATTTGTTCAGGAGTCACACTTGGCAATGGTTTCTCCTCTAAGGTTTTAGGAGTGCTAACTTCTTCTCTTGTACTATCTGCATGGGAAGGGGTCACATGTATTATTCCTTGCTGTGGTGGCACAGGAACATTCTCTACCTCGTCATACACCATGTCTGCCATTGAGTTATCTTCTGCAACATTGGGAGTGTGAAGGATGAAGGATGAGATGGTATGCTCTACCTCTTGTACTACTACTTCTGGTAGGACAGACATGTCCTCTCTCTGTTCAGGAGTCATATCTGTCAATGGTTTTTCCTCTAATCTTTTAGGAGTGCTAACTTCTTCTTTATGTGTACTGTCTGCAGGGGATGGGGCTGCATGCACCCCTTGTTCTGGTGGAGCAGACATGTCCTCTGTCTTTTCAAACTCTGTGTCTGGTGTTCGATCTGGTTCTGGTACTACCTTCTTAGTGGTTCCTTCTAGCTGAATTTTTTTGTCTTCTGTTGGAACCACTGCAACCGTCTTTCCCCCTGCTGTTCTGTTGGCTGCATCGGCTGCGTCTTTGCCCTTCTCTAGTGGCGTCTGAGCCCCGGCTGGAAGAGGAGCTGCCGCAGTATCTGCAGGGGGTGTCGCCTTTGCCAGGTCGGTCTTTGGTTGGTCAGGTGCAGGTTTGGGCAGGGCAGTTGCCGTGTTGACTGGTGGGGTTGCTGCGGTGACCATTGGGGTTGCCTGCGGTGTTGGCTGCTTCTCAGGGGCAGGCTGGCTCTTGGGCATGGTGGTCTGCTGCTGGTGTGTTGATGGAGTGGGCATCGGAGGAGGCAAACTGCCCATGTCTCCCAGTTGCCCGGAGAGAGCCCTCTGTGTCTGGCAGTTCAAGCAAAGCCATTCTTTCTGTGAAAGCAGGAAAAAGGTAAATGCAATGTCAGCAATGAAAATATTTAAGAATTCATTTTTTGTTTTAGTGTCCAGTCGTTCATTTAATTCTGTTGTCACCTGACAAATCATCTAAAGCCACCCTCAACATCACTGGTTGATTACTGTGACATAGTTAAAGTCACCCACATTAAAACAAAACAAAACAACAAAACAGAACAATTAGCAATCAGTTCAAACTGATTAAACCATTCAGCTAATGACAAAAACTATTGTGAAAGGCGATTCAATGTCCGTCTGTAGGGTTCACTTCAAAAAAAGTTAAACAAATTGCAAATGAGTTATTCTTGCCCCAGTAACCTTAGGAATATTAGCATTACATCTCCACAGCACCAACAATGATTCAAAAAATCATTGGCTCATACTCACACACGTTGCCATTTTCTCCAGTGTACAGATTTATGCTTATGGACAGCAATTCTATTATAAATTATGATGCTTTGCTTCAAATCATGTTTTTATTTCTAAATAGATATAAACACAAAAACTATATTTTTCATTAAAAAAGCTAATGAAGAGAAACCAAAAAAACTGCACATTATTATACAAACTGATCACTGTGAATGATTAATGCTTCATTGTTTTACTTCCGTGCTGCTTCTTAGCCTTTCCTGCCAACCCCCTCCTCTTAATTGGAAAATGAAATGAATTTATCGCAGCAGCCAAAACAAATTTCTCCAAGAGTTTATTTTGTATTTGCCATGCTCATTTTAATAAAAGAAAAAAGTTAAAATAGATTAAATGCATTGTAACAGTGGTGACACACAGCAGCTTCCATCAAATAAAGGCTGAGTGTGTCTTTGAACACATATATACATATATAACAGCACCCAGTATAGGAAGTCAACTGCTCTTGAATTTAAGGTCACAGGCTGTTAAGTTAAAATGAATGAAGTTTATGGTGAAGGAAGGTGAAGGACGCTGGAGCCTGACTCACTGTACTGTGGTGGCAGAGCCAAGTGTTGGACTGAGGTGTTGTGTCCTCTTTTCCAGACAGTACATTGATGCCCCTTCCCACACACAAGCGCTAGCGGCACACTGACTGCATCACACAGTCATGTCAGTGGAAGTGCTTCAGCAGTCATACTTTAAAGTGAGCCATTTTAATCTAATAGACATGATCTTGTTAGTACATATGAAATACCACAACACACCCAGGATCTCTGCGGTTATCACAACCTGACACAGTTATTGTATTATGAGTGCAGAGGATTGCCTTTTTGAAGAAACAAATACAAAACTAAATATGAATCTGTACAACAAATTGCTTCAACAATATTGACTAAAAAACACAATGTGTTTTTCTGACATTTCAGTTATTAATCCATTCACAATTTGAAGGTAAAGTTTTGCATCTGCCAAAATGCTTTGTCTACGAAGAAAGATTTTTCTCTGAGAATTTTGGCTTGAGAAGTTGACAATTTCATTAAATGTTTTTTTTATTTTTTATTACTATTATTATATCATACATTTTATGAGAACTTCATTTTCAAGCTTAACTTATATCTCATTTTTAATCACAAAACTAGCAATATTTATATTTAAGTGTCCAGCTATATTTAGTAATAGTGTTTCTGTTTTTGTTGTTGTTGTTTTATGCCATCATAATATTGAAACTGAGTGAAATTAATTATTTGACAAATAGCTCAAATTATATCACAAATGAATACTGATGCCTAGAGTTTCATGGTCAATTAAGCAGAAGATAACAGCCAACACTGTCAACCAACTCATCAATCAACTCATCGCGTCTTAAAGCAGGGCAATTACTTCAAACGGTTTGTCCTTAATGTGAGATCGTGTTAGCTTCATTTTCTTTGTAGGCCAATGACGAGCAGAAAATGTCCGTATGAATGCAGAATAATGAGAGCCTCTTCAAGGCCTACAGGAGGCCTGTGATGAACAAGGCAAATTTCTTCCTCTGTGACGTTATGACTGTAACGTATTCTATGTTCTGACTGTAATTGCTTATTGCCTTGAACAACACAGCTGCACAAAGCATTTATGGCTATCTCACACATGCACATGCACAGATACACACATTCTCGGTCTCTTTCACACTCACACACACACACATTCTCTCTCTCTCTCTCTCTCTCTCACACACACACACACACACACACACACACACATGCGTGGATACACATATTTTCTTTCTTTCACACACACACACTCACACATGCACATGCACAGATACACACATTCTCTCTCCCACACACACATGCATGGATATACTGTACATATTCTCTCTCTCTCACACACAAACACATGCATGGATACACACATTCTCGCTCTTTCACACACACACACACACACATATGCACATGCAGATACACATATTCTCTCTCACACACACATACACACACATGCATGGATATACATATTCCATCTCTCTCGCTCTTTCTCTCTCTCTCTCTCACACACACACACATGGATACACTCTCTCTCTCTCTCTCACACACACGTGAATACACACATTCTCTCACACACACACTCACACATGCGTGGATACACATATTGGGCCTCATGCATTTTTTTTCATGAGGTGGCTTCTACGAGTGTTCCACGTCAGATTCAGCAAACGCTTGTAACTTCAGAAAACTGTCGTAAATGACAATGTAAACATGCTGAATGTCTTATTAAATGAGTGCGTGTTCATGTGATTTGTGAATTAGCATAATTAACGCCCCAATAATGCTATATAATGTTAGGCGTCCCGCCCCATTTTCATAGGAAAGTCATTCATAACAATGGCACCGAAAAAAACCAAGAAGAAAAACTTCTAGCACATATTATTTAAGAGCATCAACAGTGGAATTAAGGGACCTGTTAAAACCAAGGAGTGGGAAAAAATTACTTGTGCAGTTAATGCAGTATCATCTGTTGCCCATAGCATCACAGAAATAAAATAAAAAATGGTGTGATATGAAATTGGAGTCAAATAAACATCTCATGAAAGCAAGGCAATCCATGACTGCAACAGGTGCTGACAAAATATTATTTTGACAATATTTTGACAATATTATTTTGTCAGCACATGTGGTGACTGAGCGTGATGATGTAACTGGGCACGTTATCCCCAGCTTTGCACTGCAGCTTATCCCAAATCACAGAGAATCCTGGGATCGCTGTCTCCCGGGAGCTATAATAAGCCAAGCCACAGGCAGTCACACAGAATCACTGACCTTTCACAGGACACGGAGGGAGAGAAAGCCTCCATTGAAGAAGCACAAATGAGTTACGCACAGAAGGGACAGACACGCACACACTTCCCAGGCAGCTTGGCTTTCAAGTGGTTTTATTTGAGACATTCAGCAAACACTCTGATCCAAAGCAACTTCCACAGTTTTACATTTCTTCACATACAATCCATTTATACAGCTGGATATTAACTGAAGCAATTCAGGTTAAGTACCTTGCTCAAGGGTACAACAGCAGTGCTCCACCTGGGAATCGAGCCTGCAACCTCTGAGTTACAAGCCCAGTGCCCTAACCACTAGACTACACTGCCACCTAAGTGTATTGCCTGTTTTTTTTCTGAATGTCATTTAACTATGAAATCAAAAACTAAAGAGGAAAAGAAAGCTTCTTTAGAAATCTTTCGGGGTGATATAAGGGATATATAAGTGCTCACTCAAATTATATCTGGCATACTTGGATATCGGACCAGGGCAGGATGAGTCTAGTGGTATTCAGGCCTGGGTTCATGGCCAGTGGGCCACTGTATTGATTAGAAAAAATAAAAATGACCAAAACACTGAAACCCCACAAACACACACACACACACTCACACATGTACACACACGCAGACACAAACATATACACACACACACACACACATACACACACACCCGCACACACACACACACACACACACACGTACACACACTCACAAACTCACACACCCACACACACACACACACACACACACACACACACACACATGTACACACACACACGCATGTACACACACACACACACACACACACACACACACACACACATGCACACACACCCTCTGGGCTGGATCAGAGCGTGTGAGCCCTTCACCGGGGTGACTTTGGGAATAAAGGCCCGTGGCCGCAGTGACACATGCGACAGCTCCTAATCCGGCTGACCCCTGACATGGCAGAGAGAGGGCTCTTTTTTAAACTGCTGCCAACTCAAAGAAGCTCGTAGGCGTAAATGAAGCCTTCAACAAGATAAAGCTGAATAATGCAGGACTATGACATTATTGTACAGAGGCTTTAAATATGAGGGTGTAAAACCCATGCTGTTTATCTCATACAACGAAAGGGTTTGGTGCTTATCTCTCCCAGTGTGAGCGCTTCACGGAGGGTTCGATTACAGTAAATCAGATTCATCTCACACAGCGATGAAGAACAACTCATCTCCTTCACATTGATACGTTTATGTAATTCAGATTAAAGGCCTTGTAAATCTGAAGTGTAGGGGCCTTCACAATCTCCGGACTGGCCTAACAGCACTGAAGTCAGTTATGTAACGGTGACTGTTACATCATCTGGACGGCGATGGGTCAGCCCATGTCCCTATTTAGAGTATAATGGCTGCTAGCAGCTATTCATCAAAACAATCATCATTAACAACGATGAGCTGGTGCATGCCTTTGCTTCTGTTAAAGATCGATTTCATTCTAAGCCAATGAAATAGAGGACAGAATGGATCTTTTTTCCATTTTAATTTCTACTTTCTAACATGTACTATATAGCTACTGTTGTAACATTCTCATGTTTAATTAACTTTTTCTACTACTTACTCAAAACGTACTGTATTTATATATATATGCCATTTTGATATATAAATATATACATATACACACATACACAAATATACACATATATATACGTACACACACACACATACACAAATAAACATATATATATTTACATACACACACAAATATACAAATGGCAAGACTGTGAGCCTGACAGCCTGCAGGACAGCCCAGTGTATCAGAATGATGTACAGTCTGAGCTGGCACCTCAAAGCTCCACCAAACAGACTGTGAATAATTGTTCTCTACCTGGCTCGATATCCCAACTCATCTGGGGCCAAAGCTCATAGATTCTCATTCCAGAGAATGGACTCCTCGTGAAAAACTCACATGAAAGGGCGAGTTTGTTGGAGTTTTAGTCTTTCTTTGTATACACAGAGCAAGAAGCAAAGCCTTATCAGAGAGTTATTCAAAAGGCATCATTGCAGAGTGAAAAGAAAGTGGAAAAGCAATCGCAGGGCTTTTGGTCTCAGTAAATATAGCTCTAAAGTTGTGAAATCCGTGTCAGAAATGGTGTCCTTTCATAAACTTCCCAACTTGCGCTGACAAAAATTAGCAAATGCTTTGCATGTGGCATGCAGATAGCGTTGGCAATGCGCAGGTGGAGCACACCTGTTCTTCAGTTTTATGTTTTTTTATCTCCAAAAGTTTGGGAGACATGCAGACCATAATGGCTGTGTTTCCATGGCCACACCATCTGTGTGATTTTACAGCACGCTGTCGTTCTTTATTCAGCTCCAGATAACTGGCTACAAGGCAGTCCTGTCGCTAAAGCAGCTCTCTGCTGTTTATAAGCGGATGAAGCACAGAAGAAGATGCACATACAATTCGATAAACAGATACATACATAAGAATACATAATGCCAGGGGCCTCCCGCGTGGTCCAGTGGTTACAACGTTCAACGCTGTAACCACTGGTTCGATTCCCCTGTCGCGCCAGAGTCGGCTCTGGCTGGGAGTGCCACCGGGGGTGGCGATTGGCTGTCCGTCCCAGGAAGGGAGGCCAACAGGATGTTGGCTGCGATGCAGGAGTGGCTCTGGAGTATCGGATTACGGTCGACGGCCTGGCGAGTGCCGTCTCGGAGGAGATGATGCTTCGCCTTCGTCACTACCGGTCACAGGGCTACGGCAGCAAACTCTCATTACAAGGAGGGATTGACTTGAAAAATAGCGGGTGTAATTGGCTCCAAAATCAGAAACAAATTATTTTAAAAAAAAGAATACATAATGCCGTTCGGCCCGTGTAGGCTCATCATTCCCTAGTGTAGAGAATATTCAGCATGGCATAAAGCCTGGAATCAAGACACGCCACATGTGTCTCTGCCTCTACTACATGACCTGGCAAGCTGTTCCACACATTTACAACTCTCTGTGTAAAAAAAACACACTTCCTGATATCAGGGCGGAATTGACCTTTAACACATTTCCACCTGTGCTCTCTTGTTCTGCTAACTGAACTCATCCTGAAAAATCTTTGGTAGTTCACTTTATTAATCCCTTTTATCCATTTAAAAACCTCAATCTACCGAGATATATATTTATGGATACATATCCATATATATTCTGATAAATATAATGCATTTAAACACTGCGTCCTTGTAGCCCTCAGAGCATAGTAAAACCCCAACCTCTTAAGCCTTGGCACAACATTCTTAATGAGAGAGAATGTGTGTATCCATGTGTGTGTGTGAGAGAGAGAGAGAGAGAGAGAGAGAGAGAGAGAGAGAGAGGAAGAGGTAAAGAGAGGGAGAGAGAGAGAGAGAGAGAGGGAGAGGGAGAGAGAAAGAGGGAGGGGGAGGGAGAGAGAGGGAGGGGGAGAGAGAGAGAGCCCAACATAATAAGAGTTTCTGATTGAAAGGGTTTTGGGCTCACTCGTTCTTTCTCTCTCTCTCTCTCCCTTCCTTCAGTCTCTGTTTGTTCACTCACGTGGACACAAAGGAAGTCAATGTGCCGGGCCGCTGGCTATTCTAATGCACTCACTCATCCCAGGGTTAGCATCGCTGTCATCCTAGCGAGCAAACGAGGCCCGCTCTTCCTCCGCTTGTCTGCACATCACTGCCTTCACTCTCCCTACCTCCCGGGGGACCGGGGCACAAACGGAGCTTCATTCTTTCTTTTGGTTTTTCAGAAAAACGCAAGCAGAGGATCGGCACCAGAGCCGCAGTCGTTTCAATAAATATCCGATGTAAGCTTTTTGCCACCCTGAAGCAACGTTTCCTCTGCTAAGGAAAATAATAATTTCATTTCATGAGCTTGGACCATGAACATTTGGACCAAACTATATCACACAGACAAGTCTTAATAAAGCTACGCAGCCTATACCCAGAGCTTCATTTCCATAAGCAGTGGGGGGGAACGGTGTCATTAATGTGCAGCGGCAGCTGCAATCACACCCGTTCTTTGTAATCAGCACTGTTGCTAGTTTACCTCTGATTCACTAAAAACTCATATTAGCATAGAGTCTGGCTCTGATGAAACGACAGATACATAACATAATAGTTGAAATAACACAAACGCCTCTGCCCTCCTCTGTGGCCTTCAGTAGATCCTTCCAACCCTCCATTATTTTTTTCCAAACATCTGAGGAGTACTCGTATGTACAGATGAGAAAAACAAGCCACATCATATGACTCAGAGCTTTCATTTGCAGAATAAACACTGTTTACGACTGTAGTCCCTCCCCGTGCTTCCATGTCTAATGCTGAGCCCGGAGACTGCATGCTTGCACAGGAGTATAAAACAGGACTACCACGTGACAACAGATGTGCGTGGACCTGTGAGCATTAATGTGATTATCCCCACCAACCAACACAATTCCATTGCCTCTGCCCAGCCACTGCCAATCACAGTGAACTCATCGTCCAGCAGGGAATTAACAAATCTTTGATCAGACCCATTTTCTGGCCTTGCAGGAAGTGATGCATGCTGGATTCACTGTCCTTATTGGTGCCCTTTACGTGACTGGCGGGTGTCAGTCATGTGCTGGAAAAGTTACTCTACAGCAGGGAGGAATGGGCCATCATGACACCAAAAATCGGTGGAACTACAATTAGCTGTCAATCACTTCTTTGAACCTCATAACAAAACACAATGATCAAATTGTGTGAGTTACAGGTGGATTATGGTAGCTCCAGCCATTTTTGGTGCCATGATACCTCATTCATCACCACTCCACAGCTCAATCCACAGTGCCCTAGTGAGTTACCGCTCAGAATACGCCGACACAAAAGCACAGATCCCATTAACATGCGAGCAGGGCGAAGACATGGCAATCGCTCCGGCCAATCGGGATGATGGAGCGATGACAGGGCTGCCGAATTGCCTTGGTGACACACTCATGTGTCACCCTCCTCCAGAGCGTTAACTATTCAGACCCCCCACCCCGGAGCACTCCATACAAACCACAGTGGGGTGGGGGTCTGGAGTGGGCTGGAACATGGGACCAGAACCGCCACTCTGGATGCCTCACGCATGGTAGTGTGGGATGGCAAAACCTTGGCCCGGCTGAAACTGAAACACACCGTTCTCTGATACACACTCTATGTATTCTGATACACACAGCGCAGAATCACACCGCTCTATTCTCACACACACAGAATCACACCGCTCTATTCTCACACACACAGAATCACACCGCTCTATTCTCACACACACAGAATCACACCGCTCTATTCTCACACGCACAGAATCACACCGCTCTATTGTGGGAAAGATGGGGTTGGAGGGGTAATCACACATACAGAGATTAAGTCACAGCGAGATTAAGTCACAGTGTCTGTGCTCACTGCCCATCTGTGAGGTAACCATCGCAGGCAAACATCACTGAAATAAATTAAATCTGTCCAGCACTATTAACATAATAACAGAAATGACACAGATGCCTCATTTCTCACGTAAAATGTCCTTCTGGTATTTTCACCTTTGATTAAAACTATGTTCTCTCTGCGTGATTCAACAATGTTGGATAGCTCAGCCTTATGAAGGTCATTCAGCAGCTCTGGCTGCAGGGAGAGACATTCTGCAAGGGTTTGAAGCCTCCAAAAGCTGGTCTCAAATGCAAATTATACAACATGCCTGGTTTCAAATGCAAGTGCAGCCTTGTCTCAAATGTAGAGCCTGAAGTGAGTGTTAGCTGGAGCTGATGCTGTTCTTTTTGTGCATATTACAGACTTACTGTCCACAAACAAACACTGACCATGCCCGTGCCAAATGTGGCCGGGAGTCATGCAGGACGGCACACTATTGGCCGTAACTTTCCCAAGGAAACGAGGGATGCAATCGGCAGGGGAACCCCCGCCTCATAGCACATAAGACCATAAGAATACATAATGATGAGAACGGGCCGTTCGGCCCATCTAGGCTCATCATGTCCTAATCTAAAGAGTATCATCCATCATCCATTTCTCTGCTTAACCATGGCACCTCCTTTTTACTGAAGCAATCCAGGATATGTGCCCTGCTCGATGGTATAATGACAGTGCTCCACCTGGGAATGGACCCTGTGACCTGTGAGGTACAAGCCCAGTCCCCTAACCATTACACTGCACTGCCACCCCTACACTGTGATGGGACAGGCTTCAACAATATGATTGGACAATCCACATTGGGAGAAAAGAAAAATAAGGAATAACAAGTTGCCAAATAAACAAAAACTCTGATTGAAAACAGCTGTTGATAGTCCATCGGGAAAATATTTATGTGGATTAAGGTAATTAAAATAATGGTCAAAACATTACAGGTGTGTTATGCACTGCGTCCAAAACAGCATTCACAAGCATTTGTGACCATTCCTAAGCATTTATGAACACTTATTACAACTGAAGAATTGACTTAAGAACATGAGAAGCTGTCCTGATGCATTAGTTGCAGTATGGCCTCTGATGCCATTGGTAATACGCAGCTTTGAAAGGATATGACTGCCCTCATGTATTCTGCCAAATGGAAATGGTTATCAATGGTCATGACTGCAGTTTTAATTGAATGAAGAAAAAACTGTGTATGCAGTCATGTCTCCCGAAACTGTATTCTAAATAACAAATAATGGAAATGATTAAATGTGCCAGCTAAATTTTATTTGGGCCAAAGCCATCACACTGATAAAAGCCACTGATTATTCCCAAACACAATTATTTTTTAAAATAAACCAACAGCATTATTAGCCTCACAAAACGTAACATAATTTTGTATCCCATATCACAGTGGAAACCTTTTTAATGAACATCTGAGTGACTAATTAACGACCCCACAAACCCGTGTCCTGAAATGTGTTCTCAGCAGAGTAATGGAGCATGTGTGAGCCGCGAGGGTCAGGTTAATGAAGCAGGGTCATACTGAAATAGCCCAGTGAGAGCCCTTCCTGCCTGTGCAGGGTTCCTCCACTACATGACACACAAGCCTTTAACATTTCAGGAAGAGTCTTTATCTGTAGGCAAAATGCCTGATCTTTTATTTTTTTATTTTGTTTTTATTTTTCCCGTTTTTCTCCCCAATTTGGAAGCCAATTATACCCTCTATTTATTTCAATTAACCCTCCCTCCACAAACTTGCTGCCCGTCTCTATGGGACAAGCTACTCTCTGAGGCCGGCGATGATCCGCCTTCTTCAAGACAGAACTCACGACCCCCTTTCTGGAGTCACCCATACATGCTTCACAGCAAATTTGTCCTGACCACCCTCCCCCTTCCCTCCGGATTGGACAGCCAAATGCCGCCCCCGATCGGGGCTAATGGCCAGGGCCAGTCTGGCAGAGACAGGTTTCGAGCCGCGTCCCTGATAGGCAGCTCAAACTCGTACAGGACCAGCCAAATATGGTTGCGTTAGACTGCTACGCTATCCAACACTCCATGCCCAAGCCTTCTTGCCCACATTGAACGTGGTACCCTACTGCCAGATTCACTGCCAAAATCTACAGATTCGTGTTCTTAGATGAGAAAGTGCTCTGTGGTGAAAGCATACAGAAACGATTTTCAGAAAGTTATTGAGAAAATTAATGTGTAATGTCCCAATTATTACACTGACACTTGGGCGAGATTTCCCAGCTCAGGGACATCCAACGGAAAACAAAATACATAGATTTTACTCCAGAATCCCATTCGCTGTTTCTTTCCTACTGAAAAAATTGTGAAACGTTCCAACAACTGAACTTCAAAGGGGATTGTTTGCGATATAATAATAGGGGTTATTCATAAAACTCACCCACAGGGTTTGTGTGACGTATGGGCTGAAATCGTCATCGTCCAATTCATAAACTTGGATTACAGGGTCAGTTTTACTGTTTCCGTGCTCTTAGGTGTTTCCATCTTTACCACCCCCATGTGATCACGTGCATATCGCAAAACTGATTCATAAAAGGACACCGCAAAGCAGAAAACACTACCTGCTGCTCTGTAGCTTTAAGCAGACAAGCAATTACTCTGAAAATGGCAAATATTATAGTTGTAGCCGACGTGACCACACAGTCGAAAAAACGAAATAACATTTTAAAAAGGATGGTGGTTTTTCCCTGTGATTATGTACAGCTCTTAAAATGGATGCATGTAGTAAGCATGCACGTAAATCAGTGGCCATTATTTTGTGCACATGATTGCCTACATTAGGTTCTGCGGTGTGGGGTGTGGGCAGGGCTGGACTGGCTATATAGTCTACCGGGCCGATTCCCGGTGGGCCGGTCTAGTTTTGGGCCGGTAGGGCCGGTATAATTATTATTTTTAATTAAAAAAAAAAAAATGGACAGCGGCCCATTGGTTCATTTTCTATACTGACACTGGGCCGGCCCAATAACATGCTTTTTTTGCCATCGAACGGCCGCCCCAAAATGGACAGCGGCCCATTGGTTCATTAGTGATGGGGCGGTCTGAGCCAAATGGCAGGACCTATTTTTTGTCCCAGTCCAGCCCTGGGTGTGGGTGTGGGTCTTTCATGTGGAACTGAGACGGCACTTCCTGAAGAAGGAGCCTTTCTTCCTCTCGTTATGACGGTTAACACCACTAAATGCCAAAACCGTTATATTTGTAGTTATAGAAGGGCAACTAAATTGATACATGCTATGAAAGGTAAAAGTTATGAGGATATGACTTATGACTTAAGGCACTCAATCTATTTAAACGTAGCAAATGGAGACGTTTTTAAATGACTAAAAGGGATTAACAAAGTGAACTACCAAAGATTTTTTAAGATAAGTGGGGTCAGCAGAATAAGAGGCCACAAGCGGAAATTAGTTAAAGGAAAATTCTGCATGGATATTAGGACGTTTTTCTACATTACATTTAACATTTTAGGCATTTAGCAGACGTTCTTATCCAGAGTGATTTACAAAATGTGCATTAATGCATAGTAAGATTAATCATTGTCCGCGCCACACAATCTTTACACAGAGAGTTGTCAATGCCTGGAGCAGATTGCCAGGTCAGGTAGTAGAGGCAGAAACACTTGGGCTATTCAAGCCCAGGTTAGATGCAGTACTAGATGCAGTACTAGATACTCTTTAGATTAGGACATGACAAGCCTAGATGGGCTAAACGGCCCGTAGATGTCATTATGTTTTCTTATGTTTTTATGTTCTTAAGCAACTGCTTTACATGCTGGTAGGGAGATAAGAGTGCGGCTCCTTTCACTTCTCCTTCTCATTCTCTCCATCTCTCACTGGACGCGTTTCCAAACTGCCCCCTCGTTCCCTTAATCCCTCCATCCCAACTGACCACACTGTGCTACACTGATCCAGGACAGTTTGAGGGGGGGTTCCATTACTTCTTTCCCTCCCTCCCTCCCCATCTCCATCTTTCTGTCTCTGTTTTCACCATCAACTTTCAATCAACCCCATTACCCCACAGTGATCCCAGGGCACAGAGCTCACCATGATGTCTACTCCCCCCATTTCACTGTAACCTTCCCACATTTACTGTCTCTTCATCCCATAAGGACTCTTCATCCCATCACCCCAAATCTCATCACAAAAAAAGGTTTTGTGGTGAGAGTTCTGAATGAACAAAGAGGCCCAAATCCAACCCAACATGTTTCATAATGCCGCCTACGAGTACGGCTAAGGCCGCTCTCTCTACTGCACCTTTGTGTAAAACACAGTGTATCTTTAACTTTTTTATTAATTTATTTTGCCAAATATGGCCATATTCTAGATTTCAGCACCAGCTTTCTCATTTAAAATATGCTGTTTGTCTCAATTTCCTCCGCAATGCTTAAAGACGCTGAGTCCATGTTTTTATGTAACACTTCTGAACAGTTCTGCTTCCAATCCGCCCCCGCCACCCCCCACCCCCCACACACACACACACACTCCCCCGGTTTCAGCTGGTTGGCTCCATATTTTAACACAGATCGGTGAGGGGAAAAGCACAGCTTGTCAAGGTGTTTCTGTGTGCAAGTTTTTTGTTTCATTTTTGTGGCAACAGGCACATGACTTGGAAGTGAGCGATTAAAGCAGGACAGGACAGACAGGACAGTGAGTGCTCCTCTGGGTAGATGATTGGACTCCTACGCCCGCAGTCCCCACATAGCACGGAAACATGACCTCCATCTCCACTGGGGTAGACGGGAAGGGCTGGGCACAGCCATCCCCCTTTGCTTTAATTAAAGGCCTGTGTTGAGGCCTCAGAGCAGGCTGTGAGATTACCCAGCGTTTCAGAATAACCATGCAATGCACACTAACTGATAACACACACTGATAACACACACACATAACACACTCTGATAACAGCGTTTGTCATGAAGGTCAAAACCACGGTCATGGTTAAGATCATGTTCACAGTCGTGGTCAAGGTCATGACTGTGTTTGAACACACGCGACGTGGTCTTCCGACCAGGAAGCACCACAAACTGAGTGCGGTCTCACTGGGGCTGCGGTCGACATGCAGAGCCCAGAATTGGAAGCGCCGGAAAAGTGCATGAAATAAGGCTGCAGCAGAATCATACAGCAGTGCCTCAATGTTCCTGTGTCTCTCCCAGGGACCCACGCTGGCCCCTTATTGATTTCCTGGCAGGCGCCTTTGGCAACAGCTGCTGCTGGCTAATATACAGTGCTTTCAGCAACCCCGCAGTGGGCATCTCTCGATAAATCAAGCCTTATGGTAATGGAGGCTCCTCAGCCACTAATCTGTAATCAGCAGAGTGCTAGGCTCTGAGGATATGGAGCAGGCCTCAGCTCGCCCGTCCCGTCTGATGAATGGCACATCACCAAGAGTTGCTTTGGAGGAAGACATCAACATGCAGCCAAACGCAGCCTTACCGGGGCCAGGCAGACTTGGGGGGAGCGAAGTTTGAGAACTGTTCCTTTAACGGCGGGCCGGGAAAGGAGTCTGAGCGGCAGCGTGAGCAAACAGGGCCGATACCGCACACCTGGGACTCTGTTTCCTGTACGCGCGCGGACTCAAGCTTGCTGTGAATATGTCACGTGGACTGGCACTCCTTCCTGGCTCCATAATTCACGCTGATTAAACGGGCCACTGGTCTGCCGTGCAGAATGAAGACTCACTCACATGGGACACAAGCGGCTCCTGGTGGGCTAAGGAGAATCCTACTCATTCGACAGTAGGTAGCCTCCCTTACAGGGCTATTGATACCGCCTTTACAGTGCTCCAGCGATACTCCTCCTCCGCATGGCAAAGGCATGAGCTCTGCCTAACGCTGCACAGAGGACCTGGCAACCACCAGACAGGCAAACTGCGCCTGCTGCTGATCACAGATATGGTGTGTTTATCTTGAATAGTTCCCTGACTGCGTTCATCTGAGGGGGACGGAACAGGCAGCTAAGCTGGTTCTGGGAAAGGTTTGACCCAGTTGTGTGTGTGATTTTTGTGTCAGTGAAATGTGGAGGAGGCGCACAGATTGACACAGCGTTTAAACCACGTTCTTAACCTGCTGCTCTGTGGGCTCAAAATGGCAGTGTGGATATTGCCAAGTCCACAGCAACCCACTCCCACCCAGCACAGAGGATCAGAATGTGTCTGAAATACTGCCTCCCCCTCTCCTGGATAATAACTGGCAAAATAAAACAATCTTTCCAGAGGAAATCCCTCCTCTCCTTACCACATCTTAGGCACAGTTCCAATCTGTGGCCTCCATTTACAGTCAAACCATAACCATGGAGAGACAGGGATCCGTCCACAGTGATAAAGTGACCTTCTCACAGTAATAAAGAGATCCGCTCACAGTGAGGAAGGGATCCACTCACAGTCATCTCTTTCACTGAAGAGGAGAATCAGATCCAGGCCTTTTCTCTGTGTGCCTCTTTCTGTTTCACAGTAACACTAGTATGAACCAGGGGCAGGGCTACTAGGGTGGCACGGGGTGGCAGCCGCCACTCCCACAGGAAGTCTTGCCACCCTGACTGCCACCCCTATTTGTGGAGCAATAAATACTAGTCAAAAGTTTTAGAACAACCCCATTTTCCAGTTTTTACTGAAATATAAGCAGTTAAGCTCCAGTGAATAACCTGAAATGGTACAAAGGTAAGTGGTAAACTGGTTAAAAAAAAAGGTTTAGGTTACCAAAAACTGAAAAATAATGTACATTTTTTGGCAGTGAGTAGTTTCCTACACCATCAAAAGGCATTTGGAAACTGGAGGAAACTCTGACAGGAAGAGATCTGGCAGATCCAAAGCCACAACAAAATCAGAATACAAGTTTCTGAGAGTCAACAGCTTGCGTGATAGGCGGCTCACAGGACAGCTTCAACAGCTTCAAGCACAGGTTAACACTGGTCGAAGTAAGGAAGTCTCAGTTTCAACTTCGAAGACTTCGAGCTGCAGGTTTGACAGGTCGAGTGGCAGTAAGAAAGCCATTGCTAAGATGGCAAAATAAGAAAAAGAGGCTTGCCTGGGCCAAGAAACACCGCCAGTGGACTACTAAAGACTGGAAGATGGTGTTATGGACCAATTAATCAAAATTTGAAAGCTTGAAATTTTGAAAGGTTTTTGTAGGCCGTCGAGTAGGCGAACGGATGGTTCCTCAGTGTGTGACACCAATTGTCAAACATGGAGGAGGAAGCGTGATGGTCTGGAGCTCTTTTGCTGGATCCAGAGTCGGCGACTTGCACAGAGTGACTGTTAACCCACGTTAACCCATTACTTTCTCCCTGAAAAGGGCCTCACATTATTTTTCAGTTTTTGGTAAACGCAACTTTTTTTTTAACCACCATTTCAGTAAAAACTGGAAAATGGTGGTGTACTTTACATTGAGACATCATGGATGCTCTGTTCCAGAGTAACTGGCATGCAATACTGTAAATAAACCTCTGAGCAGCATTATGAAGATAGTCACACAAGTAGTAATAAGTAGTATTAAATATTAAGAAATAATTGGTCCATTCAGCATATGCCACCCCTTAATGTGACCTTTCCCCCTCTCTGCCACACAACATGTAAGATCCTGGAAACGCCACTGATATGAATGCTACAACCACACAGTGCTGAATACCAACCGATAAACGCAGACAACAGCAACACATACATTAGGAACCATACGGGGAAATCTATTTTAATACCACAGCTTTTAAAGTGTTGAATTGATCAACCTGACAATGCATAAAATAAGAGGGACTCCTGTGTGGTCTTTGTTTTCCAGTCCTGGCCTGGTGCCTAAAGGACAGCCAGACCAGATGAGGCTACTGTAGCTGTTAATTACTGTAAATTAGAAAGGTTTACCTTCACCCGTTCTGTCCAAAACAAAGACATGTATTATTCACGGAGCAGGAGCAAGCATCCAGCCCCCAGGGAGGGCTTCGTGGTCTCCCGTTACACAGCGCATCGCACACAATGGCGATGAAATTTCAAACAGCTGGGCCGTGAATGCAGAGGGCGCCTCGGCGTGACCCAGTTAACCCCATGCATGCTGCACCTCACTGGCCTTCCCAGGGCTCAGGTGGCGGGCACAGAAACGGGGCACCCCTAATGGATGGAGTCGCCCACGGCCATCGTTGCAGCCATGCGCCTAAAAATACCCGCGCCTTTTCTGTCTCACGCAGCACGCAGCTGTTGGCCCACAGGAGAGACACCTTGCAGCCTCAACTACCTTCTGAAACTGGAGGGCAAAAAAGAATGCACAGTGCTTTTAGCGAGGTCACCCCACCCCAGGGTTCTGATCTGATGTCCTTTATTGTTTATCATGGGAGCCGGGGCTATTCTTCTGCCCTCCATCTGGCACACAGCCTTTGTCGGAGTGCATTAACGTTACAGGCATTTAGCAGACACTCTTATCCCAAACGACTAACACAGTTTGCATTTCTTTACATACAATCCATTTATACAGCTGGATATTTACTGAAGCAATTCAGGTTAAGTACATCGCTTGAGGGTACAATGGCAGTGCCCCACCTGGGGATTGAAACCGCAACCTCAACCGTTACAAGCCCAGTTCTCTGCCCATCACAGTACACTGCCACCCTTGGTCCTGTGTGGCCGGTCACTCGCTGCCTGGCACTGCCTGGTGAGGGTACAGGGTGTGGGGGTGAGGGTGCAGGGCATGGGGGTGAGGGTGCAGGGCGTGGGGGTGAGGGTGAGGGTGCACTGCCCGGTGAGGGTAGAGGAACGTGAGCACTTATGTAACACAAGATCGCTTTGCACGGCCATCACACACATAGATGATAATGATGATAATAACACATTCCCTGCATGTTTTCCAAATGCCTGGTATGATATGATAACCTAATGGTAATCTATGATTGTTTTTGATAACTTGGTATGGTCAAAATGAATATCGAACACAACACATCACTGTCACTTTGAATGGCTCTAGATCGAGTGAAAAAATATGTAAATTGACAAAACTGCTTGACATTTCTTTACATACAGTCCATTTAAGCAGCTGGATATTTACTGAATATTACCCTGTTTAGGGCTGGATGCTACCATGGAGGGCACTCCCACTACACTCTGATTGGGAGCCACAAGCTCTGACCTCATTTCCATTTTTCCTGTCACAAATGGCCCTAGAAAAGACCCAAGTGAGATAGTCGACTCCAACACGACTGTGCTGCCTTCTTATACAAATGTCTGCATGGTAACAGTGAGTTGTGGTGCCGTCTGCTTGGCAACATCAGCCATGAATTGTCATGCTCCTTCATGAGCGTTCATCATGAGCCATTCATTCAGAACACTTTGAACAGTGGCAGAGAAAAATATTAAGTTAAAAACATGGTGCTGGCCCTCGTAACGGTAAGAGCGTCTGAACGGAATGCAAGTTCCAAGTTCATCCCTAAAAGACAATCCTAGGCTTTACCTGGAGCTTGCCACGTGAAATGCCCACCATGCATGTTGACTAACTGTAAATTTTTACATTTAATTTATTTATTTTTAACATGCACATAATTTATTTATTGTTTATGTTGCTTCTTGTCTGTTTTTACCATGCCCAAATTAAAATTGGCACTCCGCAAAGTGCCACAATAAAGTATTGTATTGTATTGTATTTTAAGTTGCCCATTCTGCGGGTTCTTGTCTGTTTGACCACTAGGGAATGGCAATTGTCTGTCCGCCTCAGGGAGTGGGAGGGAAGCCGGCATGAGCTGCAGAAAACCTTCTCTCTGGCTGGAATCACCGTTGGCAATTAGCGAGCTTTGTCTCGGAGGAGGCGGTTCGTCGTTCCTGCCACTACCTGTATCAGAAATAGGTTAGAATCGGGCTTGTGGGGGGGATAGTTGGAATAATAGAGTGTATTATTCACACCAGATTGGGAAAAAACAGGAAAAATCTGAAAAAGAACAAAAACAAAACATGGACGTGACCATCTGGTTAGTGGATAGACCATCTGCAGCATGGCTGAGTGGGCCATCACATATCCATCTAGAACAATAGCTTCCTGTTTTCTGTTCATCCTCTGAAGCTGTGATGTGTTTGCACCACTATAAGCAGCACTGAGTGACTAGAGAGAGAGATCTGTGAGAGATCAGACACCTGCTGCGATGCTGCCAGGAGCAGAGAGGGATAACTGGGTGTGTCTGTCAGATGCCATGCCACTAATACAGCTCCACCTCTGCCCACAGCCAAGCCCCCAGCATGCCCCTCACTCACCAGGGCCTGATGAGGGAGGCCACAGCCCCTGGTGCGCTAATATTGTTGCACAACTTCCCTCTCTGTAATGGTGGTTTCTGTCCTCTCACATTAAAAGGGCTTCTCGATCACAGCCGCGGTGAAAATGAACGTTTACTCACAACACCCTGATCAGAAGGATGCCTAGACATACAGAAGCAGCGTCCATTAAAGGACTTCTGTTGCAGCGAAGCGGAAAGCTAACTAGCGCTCTTAAGTGTAAATATGCCAACTCATCAAGACTCGATCATGCAGCGTAAATGTCAACTGTCATGGCTCGGAGGTTCAGTGTTTATTTGTAAACTCTGGGCAGCTTCCTAAATCATATTTTTTCACTTTTCCCAAGCAGAGTGCCCAGCTGATCAAAGCCAGTCTTCTCAAATGTAGATGTCATCTTTTCTTCTTTTCCCCCTGAAAGGTGAATTTGTTCCCGCTTCTCATCGCGAGGTCACTTGACAAGATGCTGCTGATGAACAGGCCTTGTCTGTGAGCTCAAAATATCATATGCAAATCTCGCCAAGAACTATAACAGCCGACCGACGTCAATCTCATGTCCCAGACAGGGAAGGCAGTGTGCATGGGCTCTTATTGGCTCAAATGTCCACCAAGCCTACATATGTCCACAGTAAGAGGGTGATGCTACCACAGATATTTGAACCAATCAAAACCACACCTCTCTCAGCAACAAAACAAATTGATTGGTTCAATCAGTGAGCAATAACAGCACATTCTAATGTAGATGGACTCATTAAGTCTCACTTTCCCGTCAAACACGCAGGACACTCCCGTCATTAAGAGCACAGCCATCCGGTTGAATTTGATCCATTTGAGACACTGGATCTGACAAGGGCAGCCTTTTGGATCAGTTTTCCACAAAACCTTACAGAATTATGTTTACCTCCAATTCTCCCTTAAGCAGTAACTCTGCAGCCACATTTTATACATTTTCAAATCCATAAGTTGAGTATTTTTTTTTTTTTAAAAGGGGGCAGGGTTTCTCTTGGCAAATACCAGGCTCTGGCATCTGCCTCTGCCAGTGATACAATCACCTGAATTCAGTACAAATCATTCTCAATGCAGGCTTTGTCATTTTGAGATTTAGGATGCTAACTGCAAGGGACAGGCTGTGATTTCGAACAGTGCCAAAGTGGGGCTCTTGTGCCTCTTCCTGTTATGTAATGTGATCGTGAGATCAGAAGGCAGAAGGCGAGAGGATACTGATCACACCTGATCACAGCACCACTTTTCTCATCAGACGTAATAAAGTCACACACTTTACACATGCTCCCTAAATCACAGGAGGGTAAAGGGGCATGTCATCACATTTACCTGCTGGTAAGGGACCGTAAAACAATTCTCAGCACTGTACCAGAGGAGCCAGTAACATGACTGACTTTACTGATATTTATTTTTTTAAAGCCAAACTATGCTATCTGTATAGCTGTATCCTCTCATCTGTACAGGGAAACTGGTTAGCAGTGTCTAACAGCAGGGGGAGTTGAATGGGGACAGACAGCATGAGAGGACTATTTGAGTGTTAAAGCATGCTAAAGCGCCTGTTGTCCTCCTCGGTTAAGACATCACAGTGAGCATGTTCTCCAGCGCAATGGCTAAACAAATAAAACGGCCAGCACAGATGTGAGCGCGAGAAACAGGATCACTGCAAACGTGAAATAACTCAGCAGCAGGGGCTGGAGTGGAGGCTGCACAGATGCCAGAAGAGGGGGGTGTCTCTGCTGCATGGAGCAGCTGCCCCACCGCATTACGGTGCATTACAGTGATGCATGCATGCAGCCATGCGGCTCAGGGTGAGCAGTCAGGAGACTGATACCTTCCTGTTCCACATTTAAATCCTATTAGCAGCTTACGCACACCCACACACACGCACACACACACACACACACACACACACACACAGTCACACACACACACACACAAACACACACACACACACACACACATACATACACACACACACACACACACACACACACACACACACACACACACACACACACACACACACACACACACACACACACACACACACATCAACACACCCACACACACCCACCCACACACACACAAACACTCACACACACACGCATACACACACACACACACACACACAATTGCCTTCAGACATTGCCATGGTAAGCTACTGCTCTGTTCTGAAGTGTGAGCAGGTGTGTAGTGGAGAAGTGAAGTGGCGACTGTTCCTAACGATAAGAAGTGATTAACGATCGCACGGGACTCTCAACATCGCTGGGGCAGAGAGTTGGGACGAGTGCTCTCGGCGATAATTAATTTATCCTGCCCTGTGGCATAAATAACTAAAGAGCAATCACTTTATATCAGAGAGCGCACAGTTTTAACAAGTCTTGTGTTATGTGACCAATAAGGTCCCACAGCCTACTACTGTACACTGAGCAGCTGAGATTCCCTCCCTGAGTGTCCCAGTCCTGACACAGTGATGTACGCCCGTTCTAGTGGACGGCCCGGCACAGTGGTAGTTGACCATGTTCCTGGACTTAACTGCCATAGACAACAAATAATGAGTGTCTTTCAGCACATGGTCACCAGCCTAAATGTATCCCCATAAGTGGGCCAATTGAGCCAATTAATCCAATCCTACTTAAGGGTTTGGAGGGATGGAAACGAGAGCAGAATCACTTCCTGCAGTCCAGGACCAAGGTCACCTCCCCCTGGTGCAGCAAAATCGCTATTTTAGCGCTAATCTGCAGCTAATTAGGTTTGTGTTGTGGCGTAAGCACCCAGGCCGGTGATCCTGTGCTCTTCCATAATTATATATTCCTCTGGCTTTTGCAGGAGCCAGATGAATGAGCACATTCCTGGAGTTAGAGAAGGAGAAAATGGGCAATTAGCATTACATTTGGACACATTTAGCAGGGATATTTAATGATGCACTGAGTTCTATTCCCTTGTGCCTCTCAGACCAAGAAGATCAGATGGAACTTCAGAAGTGCTGATATATGGCTCTCACTATGGACGCTAAACAATATTTCAATAACAGAATTAAAATGTTTCTGCACTTCTAAATTTAAATTTTCCCAGTTTTTTCTCCCAATTTGGTTGCCAATTAAACCCTCTATTTTTATCTCAATTCACCCTCCACCACGAGTCCGCCGCCCGTCCTCTGGGGCGAGACAATATTTCTGGGCCGATTTTTATCTGCGTCTTCCGAGACGGAAATCTACCACGGACGCCTTTTTCCTGCTCCTCGACGGACTCGTGCCGGCTCACCCTCCCCCCTCCCCCGGAGGCGGACAGCCAAACGTCGCCTCCGATCGGAGCTGATGACCAGGGCCAGTCTGGTAGAGACACGGGTTTCGAACCGCGTCCCTGACAGGCAGCGCACACCACACCGGACCAGCCAAAGTGTGATGTGTTAGACCGCTATGCTATCCACCAGCCCATGTTTCTGCACTTCTTTGTTGTTGTTGTTGTTGTTTTCCAACCAACAGGCACAGTACACACACACACACACACACACACACACACACAGACACACAGGCACAGACACACACACACACACACACACACACACACAGGCACAGACACAGACACACACACGCACACACACACACACACACACACACACACACACACACACACACACACACACAAACACACAGGCACAGACACACACAGACACACAGGCACAGACACAGACACACACACACACACACACACACACACACACACACACACACACACACAGGCACAGACACACACTCACAGACACACAGGCACAGACACAGACACACACACACACACACACACACACACTCATAGACACACAGGCACAGACACAGACACACACACGCACACACACACACACACACACACACACTCACACACAGGCACAGACACACAGGCACTCACACACGGGCACAGACACAGGCACTCACACACACACACACACACACACACACACACACACACACACACACACACACACACACACACACACAGACACACAGGCACTCACACACGGGTACAGACACTGTCAGTACTCAACACCACACCTTGGGGTGGACACAGTCTTACAAGGGCAAGCCACTCAGCAGTCCCAAAAACTCACTATTTTGTCTCAACTTAAAAACATTTTCTTTAGTCAATTTCAGGGATGGTTGAGCACGTAATGATGTATAAGTGAAAAGATAGCAACAGCAGCTTGAATATCTGAGTCTAAGTGCTATGAAATCTCAGGAATACATCTGCTGTCATTTCCAATCCAGGTGTAAGTGACAGATGTAGGGAGATTGTGAAGCCTTCCTGCATATTGGCGATTAAACGCAGCGCTGGGAAAGGCGATGGGGTGTAGGGGTGTGTTGATGGCGTGCCAGGATCCGGGAGGATTAGGCTGGGTGTGCATGGCACTGCGCGTCACGGCGCTGAATGAAGCTGGCGTGACTGACGGATGGACTCTGCACTGATGCACCGGGGAGCAGAGGGTCTCCCGGCAACCCCTCTCACGCTCAAACCAGGAAGTGGGGCGTGTAGGCCTGAGGCAGATGGAACCACAGATCCTACAGATATACCAGATACTCAGCTCTGTGCTCTCAACATGGTTCAGTTCTGTCTCCATACCTGAAGCCCAAACATCCCAATTTGATGCATCTGAAAATTATATATGCCATTTAGCAGACGCTTTTATCTAAAACGACTTACAGTAGTAAATGCATGCATTTTTCAGTACATGTGGTCCCAATGGGAATTTAACTCACAACCTAAGCATTGTCAACACCATGCTCTAACTATTGAGCCACACAGAACCATGATCTACCTACTGAGCCACGCAGAACCATGCTCTCCCTACTGAGACACACAGAACCACGCTCTATCTACTAAGCCACACAGAACCATGCTCTACCTACTGAGCCACACAGAACCATGCTCTATCTACTGAGCCACACAGAACCATGCTCTACCTACTGAGCCACACAGAACCACACTCTACCTACTGAGCCACACAGAACCATGCTCTACCTACTGAGCTACATAGAACCATGCTCTACCTACTGAGCCACATAGAACCATGCTCTACCTACTGAGCCATGCAGAGAAAGGGCGTGACCAAGGACAGTGTTGTGGCAGTCGACGTTCTGTACTGTAATACAGCAGTGGAAACTCCTGTAGCTAAGATGCAGAAGAGGACAGAAGCAGCAGGAGTTGAGTCTATAGGATCTGTGCTGGAAGCGCAGTGTGGCAGCCATCTCTCTCAGTAAAGTTGTGGATTCTGCCATGCGCTTGGAGCCAGAAATGGTGCGCTCTTAATTTCTCCAGCACATTGTTCCTGAAATAACCCAAGGGATTACACCCACCACGCTGTAGGCACCTGAGGGGCCCAGCCAACGCTGCCAGGAGCATCACACATGTGAGGGTGTCCTCGCTTCTGTGGCCCCTCAGCATTACTCACTGTGGCTCCTCAGAGTTATACAGCCCTCAGAGTTACAGACTGTGGCCCCTCAGACTTATACGGCCCTCAGGCTTACATACTGTGGCCCCTCAGGCTTACACACTGTGGCTCCTCAAAGTTACACGCTGTGGCCCCTCAGAGTTACACACTGTGGCCCCTCAGAGTTACACACTGTGGCCCCTGAGCCAGTGTTTTCACAATGTGCTCATTTCATTCAGGATAAACTGCTGCACATCAGTGTGTTAGTAATGGCAAATTTCCCAATGATTCACAGGAACACTTCAGAACAACCAAAAGGGTGGTGGCGCAGGCTGTTCAGCAAATGGTGCAAACCAAATAAAAGTGACATTTGGCATTAGAATACCACTTTCTGGAAGTTTATCCTGTATGGTATTTAGTGCCTTTTTTCCTGTGCATCTACTTCTACTACATCTACTATTCAGTTAATTATGATAAAGCAGGAAAGGAATATGCTTAGAGATGTCACGAAGATAGATATTAATATAACACAGATGTGAAGACAGCATTAGATACTACGCTAAAGCAAGCGTGTGGATCTTCCAATGAAATGCAAAGAGCATTTCATCGTCCTCGGTTAACATACTCAAACAAAGCCACTGAAATGGGTCCCTTCTCCTGCTCAGGGGCCTACAGGTGGCCGGGAGGCCACGGCCTTCCCACAATGCAACCTTACAAGATCAACACACACAAAGTGTCCAGAACACAACCTGTGTGTGTTGAATTACAATGTCAGGCGTCAAGCTTTCGTGCTGCTGAAGACTGCAGGCCCACTCACCCAGATACTGCAGGCAGATAATTGCCCTGCACAGACAGGACCTACATGAGCACACCTTTGGGGGAAATTCAGCAGCTCCAGCTGGGATGTGGGCCATCAAGCTGAGATTGTCGCCAGTATTTTGACTGTGGGGGATGGGGAGTGCCAGCTCGACTGACCGCAGACGTGCCAGTCAAGATTCTCAGCGCATGGTTTGACCAAATTGCACCACAGCTTCTGCCCAAAGTGCCCAAAACACAAATACATATAAATAAATGTATACAGTTTATATCATGAAAATGAAATAATCTTCAGTTGTAAAAGCAATCAAAACCTTCCCATAATAATACACACTGTGTACTGTCAGTTACTGACCTTCACTGTATAAAACTAGTGTGTCTATGTACAGTGTCACTATATCACTGTGTAATATACCAGTGTTTCTGTCACAAACGCACTGCATTCTCATCACTATACCATGTGTGTGGATGCTGTACATAATTAATAAAGTATACATTCAAAGGCTGCAGTTCCTCTGAAGAACTAATGCTCATTCACCCCGCAGTTCCAAGCCTAAACCTACTTTCACATGTTGTGGGGAGGCAGAAACGATTGATTGAAATTGCTCTAGGATAGGAAACCTTTTATAACAGTATATACCGTTTTATAACAGGTAAAGGAAAACCCAGCCCAGGGAGAGAGTTTGTTTGGACACCCTTTATGACAAACATATGCTTGGAATGTCCAGGACCTTTTCCTTACCTTCAAGAACTGACCATGCTCTTATCCAGATCAACTTACACAGTTCACATCTCTTCACATAAAATAAAATTTATACAGCTGGATACTTACTGAAGCAATCCAGGTTAGGCGCCTTGCTCAAGGGTACAATGGCAGGGCCCCACCTGGGAATTTAACCTCTAAACTTTGTGTCGCAAGCCCAGTTCCCTAACAATTATACTACACTGCCAACCATGTAGAAATACCTTCTCCTGACTGACTGCAGGAATGCCTGTGTCACACCGAGCGAGATGATTAACCTCGGCTTCCCTCCAGGGGTTCAGCTGTGCCCACAGGCCTGTCGGGCGCCTGTCGGGCTCTCATCCACCCTGAGAGAGCAGTAGGGCCTCTCTCTCTTGGGGGCAGGCTCTCTCTGAGGAACCTTCACCTTGTCTTTTCCTGTTGCTATACGCTGGACTACATTCAGACGTTCAATATAACTCACATGCTTTTGATGAAAACAATAACAATAAGTATCATATATATATATATATATATATATATGTGTGTGTGTAGGCCTACCTCATATATGGAATATAGGCTGCAAGAATTAATAATTGCCCCATTTGGAGATCATTGTGGCCTCATTTAATTTGGGGGAAATAGAGCTAAATATTAGTGTTAGAAATGAAATGTAATTATAGCTATGTTTAATTATAGCTATAAGTCACAGCTATGTGAGATATCACATGTCCACATGCACAATTTACAGGGATTTCGAAGGCTTAACTATTTCTAGTTCCACTGGCGTGGCTGTTTACACAGTCCTGTGTTATTCCTTCATTTCACCTCAGTTTTCTAACTCCAGGCTAGTTTTCAATATCGCTACATAAAAGATGCTTGTTTACAGTATTTGGGATAGAAATTAGATAATAATAGAAACCAATACATCATATCCATTAAAAACATATATTTGTCAAATGTATGTTCTGGTGAAGGTGACTCCTACAATCATGTCATATAATGTTCCATTAATAACTAAAGCCATGTGTTTATTCATTTTGAATGAGTTTGTTCTCTGCATAACAATCTGTTTAAAAACACAGGGCAAAGAACTACTGCATCTCATACTCAATGAAGGTTGATCTCATCCACTTGCAAAGTATTCAACCTTAAAACATTTCAGCTGGCTATATGAATACTTGAAAAGGAAAAAAAACTAAATTCTCCAGTTATATTACGATGTGAGCAATCATACACAATAAATATTAAGTGAAACCCAATTTTGTACTTAATTTATTCACAGTAATGAATTAGCTGGACAGGGCCCAGGGCCCAGGGCCTGGTGTTCTCTGTACAATGCACACCCAGTGCTCTGTCTGCGTGCCTCCACCAAGTGTGCCATCGCATCAAGCAGGGCAAAGCAATTTCTGCGCATTCTCGCCATTTCTGCTGTTCTGCCAAAATATTCACGACACAGCATAAAGCTGCTCGTGCCCAAGATGAAAGACAGAGCTCCTGGTTTAAAAATGTGCCCCATTTTCAGATCGTCATTTCTGGCTCAGACACAGCGAGGACTTCCTGTGATAGGTGAAAGAAGTAAACGGGTAACTTATATGAGAACAAACTCCCGTCTGGACCCACAGCAGACTTGCTGACTTATGTTTTACAGCACAATCCTGTGCTGCCAAATATCAGACAAAAAAATATCGGTATATTTTGAACTTGAACATGTGGGCCATCTAATATAAGAACATAAGAACATAAGAATACATAATGATGAGAACGGGCCGTTCAGCCCATCTAGGCTCATCATGTCCTAATCTAAAGAGTATCTAGTACTACATCTAGCCTGGACTTGAATAGCCCAAGCGTTTCTGCCTCTACTACCTGGCCTGGCAAGCTGTTCCAGGCATTGACAACTCTCCTGTGTAAAGAAAAACGTCCTAATATCCGGAATTTGCAATGACCCCAATCTTAAAAAATCCCCTAAGTCTCCGTTTGCTAAGTTTAAATAGATTGAGTGCCTTAAGTTTATCATCATAACTTTTACCTTTCATACCAGGTATCAGTTTAGTTGCCCTTCTTTGGACTTTTTCAAGAGCTTCTATATCTCTATATGTACAGTATCAATCAAAAGGGTTCCAGTTGGGAAGAGCTTTCTCTGACTCAGCAGTTCATTTCTGGAATGACTTTACCTCACATTCGATTATAGTTAAAATATGTGAATACTTCTGGGTTCTTGTGCTTGTTATTACATTGTGACAGTAATATATCACATAGTTATCTCCGTATCTGCGAGGTTTAATATTGTGAGCATAAGAGCCTTGCAGGACATGCTCCTGTAATTCAGCAGTAATTCTGTGGAGGAGGCGGTGTGAGGATAAACAGGGTATATTTAGCTGTACCTGTTCGCTCCTGTGATGTCCCAGTTGTCTCTATAGTTTTCCCCCCAAAATATAAGAAGCTTGCACAGGCTCTCCTGTTAAAGCTGTCTACCCTCATAAGTGTTTAAAAATAAATGCTTGTCTAAACTGATATACTTGTGCTGTCCCAACTTATTTTGAGCTATTTGCAGTACTCTATTTTGAGAAGTGGCTCATTAAAGTACTTGCCGTGCTCTTCCCATTTCATTATTAATACCCACAAATGTAAAACAGTAGTTCCCACATGTTTAATAATTTACCTCCAATAAATTCAGAGGTCTACCAACTTTAAAAAGCACCCTGTTCAAGCCCTATTAAGACTGAAGGCAGCAGACAAATGAAGGGTTTCTGGGTAATGAAGTCTTTGGTCTTACCTCATTGAGATGGGGCATGGGGTTAAATCCACAGAGGTTGCAGACGGTCTTCTTGCACTCGGTGCAGGTGTTGTAGTTGGGCGGGTCGCTGGAGCCCAGGTTCAGCTCCACCTTGCAGAGCGGGCAGGCCTCCTGGGCAGCTTTCGGGGGTTGGGGGGCAGGTTCAGCCACTTTCGGGGGCTGTGGCGGAGGCTTGTCGGCCTGTGACGGCTTGGTCTGGGGTGGGTTGTGGGGCAGGGGCTGGGCGGCGGGGACTGGTGGCATGTCGGGGACAGGCTCGTCCTGCACGGTGGAGGTGATCAGGTTTGACGCCGAGCTGAAGATGGAGCCGAAGCCAAACATCTTCCCAGAGACGGACGCAGTGGGCGGGGCAGGGGCAGGGGTGGGGACAGGGGCAGATTTGGCCACAGCGGGCGATTTGGCCACAGCCGGCAGTTTGGTGGTGGGCGGGACTGGTTTGGCCACGGACAGGGCTGGTTTGGTGGCTGGCTGGGCTGGTTTGGCCGCTTCTCCAAACCCGGTGAAGCCAAACAGCTTCCCAGACACAGACTCGGCCGGTGGAGGCTTGGCCGGCTCGCTGAAGCCCCCAAAGCTCAGGCCAAAGAAGCCAGACTCCTGCTTGGGGGCTGAGGGTGCGGATTTGGTGGGAGGGGGACCCGAGCTGCCTTTGGGTACCTGCTGCTGAGACCTGCCAGGATCTGCTTTCAGTGCCCCTCCTGGGGGCTGTTGGGATGGGGGCTGCCCTTGCTGCTGTTGCTGGGGGAGGTTTTGTTGTTGTGGAGGTTGTTGCTGGGGGGGTTGTTGCTGGGGAGGTTGTTGCTGGGTGGGGGTTGTTGCTGTGGAGGTTGTTGTTGGGGGGTTGTTTCTGTGGAGGTTGTTGCTGGGGAGGTTGTTGCTGGGGAGGTTGTTGCTGGGGGGTTGTTGCTGGGGGGTTGTTGCTGGGGGGGTTGTTTCTGTGGAGGTTGTTGCTGGGGGGTTGTTGCTGGGGGTTGTTTCTGTGGAGGTTGTTGCTGGGGGGGTTGTTTCTGTGGAGGTTGTTGCTGGGGGGTTGTTTCTGTGGAGGTTGTTGCTGGGAGGTTGTTGCTGGGGGGTTGTTGCTGGGGGGGTTGTTTCTGTGGAGGTTGTTGCTGGGGGTTGTTTCTGGAGGTTGTTGCTTGTTGTTGCTGGGGAGGTTGTTGCTGGGGGTTGTTTCTGTGGAGGTTGTTGCTGGGGGGTTGTTGCGCTGGCTTGGCAGGCTCCCGTGTTGCAGCGGGAGGTTCCTGCTGTGCCTGGGGGGATGATGGGGGCCCTGCTGCTGCCTGCTGCCCCGATGGTTTCTGCACCTGTGGGGCTGCTGATTTGGGCTGCCCTGGTGACGGGGCCCCTGGCTTCCCGCCCAGCTGCTCGAACTCTGGAGGTCTGGCCTTGGGACTCTGTGCCAAGGGAGGGGCCGCCTTGCCCTGGGAGGAGGCGGGGACAACGTCCTGCTTTGGGGGCTGTGCCTGAGGCCTCATCATAGGGGGGCCAGGGGGTCCATGCCCCCTAGCGCACGCTGCATTTGGCAGTTTAGGCACAGCCACTCCTTCCCCTGTGAGAACAAAACACACACACTGTTAAAGGGCCCGACACACTGTTCTGTGACAGAACACACGCACTGTTAAAGGGCCACAGCCACTCCTTCCCCTGTGAGAACAGAACACACGCACACTGTTAAAGGTCCTGGCACACTGCTCTGTGACAGAAAACATACTCGTGTGGCTTTCTTAATTTCTTTAGATGCTGGTAAAATGACAAAACTCTCCTGCAGATCCCTGAGAATTTCCAATGAAACATGTTACTAACCAAAAGGTACAGTACAATGAAAGAAGAATTTTGCTCTGGTGAAAACAGACAAAACAGCAGTAATCTTCAGGAAAGAGTTAAAAAAGCAAGGTATCTCAGTTTACCATTGGGCTCAGGTCTGGTGGGGATGTATCCTGCTTCAGCACTGCCCAATCCAAACTCAAATTTTGCATTTGAATGGATGTACTAAATATTTACCAACTGGCTTTTCAAGAGTAATTTCTTTCAGCAAGGCCCTAATACCAGCTGAGCACTCTCCCTGAATTCTATCCTCAAACAATACATAAAAAGATTAAGCTCAGATATACAATTTCATAAATAATCATTACAATGAAAACCACCAATCACTGTTTCAACGGCAGGGCACTTGGATGCGCCGCAATATCAGTCAGGAGTCCCGGCCACTCCCTGACAAACAGCTTCTCAGTGTGAAAGGAGCGTAAACATGTGATGCTCCAGCTGTTATCCTGTGATGATAATATGCAGTGGAATGCACCGCTACACAACCATATCTGCCAGGCATAATGACATCATGTTTTTCTTTACAAGTGTATTAAAAACGTTTCAATAGAATTTGATCCTCGGTCATAGATCCCGATAATTGCATTATTTCTTTCCACCTATTGAAAGGCTTAACCGGTCTTATTATGAGTTTATGATCTCATTATGTTTGCAGCCGGGGAATTAGATGATGTGTGTAAATCACATTTGCTTTTGGCCTGTAAACAGAGCGTACTTTCTGGGCCGCCGTTTGAAACCGTCCTGTCGTGGAAACACTGATTCATGTTCATCGGAAAGGCCACGAATGACGTTTTTGTTGATTTGTTCTTCCTTTTTTTTCCCCCATCCGGACTTTATGGCCCTGGAGAAAGGCCACTCACTCTTAACTCGCAACTCCTGCTTCGCTGACTGCCACAGAACCACCGTGCAGGAGGTGCCTGCTGCTGCCATGGCTACACAGCATTGGTTAGGCAGAACCTTCTTAGAAACATCGGAACACACTGTTATCGGAACGTTCCAGCTTGTTTGTTTCTTTTATTTCTGTTCAGATTATGAATGATCTTATCCCTCATCGTATTTTCCTAAGGCGCATTGCAATGTGATGCGCGTAATGCTACTGTTTATTATGTAATAGGAGAGGACATGAAAGCTGGTTCAAATGCAGTGCTTTGACAGTACTGTAGGGCAGCATTCACACAGCTGAGCGAATGGCTGTTCGCTAGCGGCCTGGCGCTAAAGCCTCATGTCCACATGACGCCGGGTTATCTTGATCATATCCACATAATAAATATGGTTCCACAGTGACACGGCCTGATTTACAAGCTCAAATAAAACCATAACTGGAAAGGCAGACAGATGCTCTTTCACCACTCTGTTACCGTCTGCATTTATGCAACCTGTATATATATGGATGTGTTCCGTTTGCGACCAAAGCATATTCATCCACAGATGGGTTTCCGGCTCAACTGAGCTCACGGTGAGAAACTGTGAGCCATATAAAGCAGATTCTTCAGCATCGGTGGGCTGCTAAGTGCTAAGTGTGTGTGATATTGGATTTGATCCCAGGAGACAGCTCTTTACCTGATGACTGAAAGTCTATCTGCCTCTGTCATGCCTCTCTCTAATACACTGAGCTTTGGCTCAATGAAAGATGGGATAGATGCTCGCCCCGATGCTTATATCGCTAATGCCATGTATTTGTCCAAAAAATCTATAATCCACCTCAGATACACAGCAGTTTTCTTTCGCCCTACTCTGCAAAACAGGACAAAAGGGCCTGTGTCCATTTCTGCTTCTGCTTAGAAAATGTACAAAGCTGCAGTACACTGTCATCCATTATTCCTCTACAGGAAAAGAACCCAGTCATATTTCAACACTGGAGCAACGAGAAAACAACAAGGAATTATTATATTCAATCTACTTCTGTGTGACAAGAAACACTGGAACACATCCACACACATTGTGAATAAGCTGCTGGCATGGGGAGCAGTGTGTGATTAGTTATGGGTGTGTGGTTAGTTATGGGTGGTTAGTTATGGGTGTGTGGTTAGTTATGGATGGTTAGTTATGGGGTGTGTGATTAGTTATGGGTGGTTAGTTATGGGTGTGTGATTAGTTAGTTATGGGTGGTTAGTTATGGGTGTGTGATTAGTTATGGGTGGTTAGTTATGGGTGTGTGGTTAGTTATGGGTGGTTAGTTATGGGTGTGTGGTTAGTTATGGGTGGTTAGTTATGGGTGTGTGATTAGTTATGGGTGGTTAGTTATGGGTGTGTGATTAGTTATGGGTGGTTAGTTATGGGTGTGTTATTAGATATGTGTGTGTGGTTAGTTATGGGTGGTTAGTTATTGGTGCAGGACGGTGCCTCCACTCACTGCTGAGTCTGGAGGGCTGAATCCACAGAGGCTGCACACCACGGTTTTGCACTGGGTGCAGGTGTTGTAGTTGGGTGGCTCCTTGCTGTCCTGATTCAGGCTGGTGCTCTTACAAAGCGGACAGAGGGATTTCAGTCCTTTACCGGGCCCCTGTGGGGCAGCTCCTGGTGGGCTCTGTCCTTGTGGCCCCCCTTGCTTTGGAGGCCCCTGTGGGCCCCCTTGCTTTGGAGGCCCCTGTGGGCCCCCTTGCTTTGGAGGCCCCTGCAGGCCCTGCAGTTGGGGGCCAGGCTTTCCAGGGCCTTGCTGGGGGGTCGTTGCTGTGGGGCCCCTTGGCCCTGTTTGCCCCCCACCTGCTGCTGCTTCCCTGATCCAGGCTTCTGCCCCGGCGGCTTCCCCGCCTGCTGCTGGGGCCGTTTCTGCTTCTCCTCCTCTTCCTCCTCGTCCTCCTCGTCCTCCCCCTCCTCTTCCTCGGCCCCGAAGAGGCTGAACTTGTTGACGGCGGATGAGACGGCGCTCAGCGGGTTGGCTCCGCTCAGGAAGTTGGAGGAGAACATGCTGGACCGAGGCGGGTCTCTGGCCTCCTGCCGGGGCTGGCCGCGCGACTCTAGAAGGCTGACGGATGACGGGCTCCTGCCCGGCGCTGGCTGCCTGCCTGCCGACCCCGATTTAAACGCATCAACTGTCCGACTCTTACTTATTCCAGGAGGCCCCTGGGCCGGGGGCTTTCCTGGCTGGGGTGGCCGATGGGTTGCATCTATCTCTGGCTTCCTGAAAGACAGACAGAAAGGGTAAAACAGGAAAATGAGAAAGGGGCATATTTGTAGCATAGTGTAATCAAGTCCTTTGGACCAGGTTCGAGTACTGTAAAAAGATGATGAGTTCCCTTTAATAGACACCGCAGAGAGTGAATTCCTCTCAAACTGTGCAGCACCAGCATCCTATTCACCTATATAGCCAATCAGTACAGCCTGAGAGCCCACAGAGTGATCCTTACTGTGCCAGTACACCTAAAATGCATACAGTATTTACACATATACATACATTTTATGGGAAGGGTGCATTGGAGGTGGATGAAATAACATAATAAACTCTAAATAAGAGCCATAATTCATTGGATAATTTATAATGCTTTGCTTTTTCAGTCAATATACCCATCCTGCATTTGCTCCATCTCTGTAATAATGTGGATTCGTATCTCACATGTTTCTTATTTCATATTCATTTTTTACATTTTTTAGGTTTTTAGATTGAGCATGCAGCTATCAACCGTAAACATCACTTAATATAATCCAGACCAGGGTGGTGAGACTGGTCTACTGAGACTACGCCGCCAATCTTCGATCATGGCGCTTCCCCTCAACCATTACCCTGACCTTTCAGCTGTACAGAGCAACGTGTGGATGTTAAATCCTATAGGACGTCTCCCTTTGTAGGTGCCGCTGCAGTGAAACACATGTAAATGAACATTATCCAGGTGTAGGAATGTCACTCCAACTAACACCATTGTAGCAGTGCCTGAAGTGTTGTATTCGCCTAGGTTCCGCCACGATTTTTTCTTCGCCGTAACTTGTTTTCTCCCGGTGATTCACTGTCTGTCTGTGCCGCCCGTTTCATTTCAGCACCTTGGACAGGGATACGGTCTGAAAAGCGCGACTGATCAATGCTACGCTTCTTCCTCACAGCTAGACAGCATGTTTGATGGTTTCCTGTTGAGAGTAATACAATATGCACAGTAGAAAACACCGACTGCAATGTCGTTTGCATTCGTAGTCCTAAATTTAGCTGGTAATATTGAAACCCCCTCCCCCACTCAGGCTAGAGTAAAAACAACATATTTCGTATTTATAGCAGCCATAGACGATAATATATAATGATATTTATTATGAATGTAATATTCAAATGCATACAACAATTGTTGTAAAATGTAAACAAATGTACTTCCCATGCTGATTAACACATCCGTTAGAACCTGATTTTCACTTTGGCTGGCGTCTATCCTGGTAATCCTGACTAGCAAACGTACTATCAACAGGAAGACACAGTCAAGCGAAACCGAAGCCGATTTAATAGCGACCAGCTTGAAGACTATCGTACGAGACAACAGTATTGTTAGAGGACAGAAACGGGGAACTGTGACGCGTTTAAGGTTGCCGAAGCCCATGCTGCAAAGCACCGTTCTTCTAATAGCGATTTTACTAGTAGCTGATTACTAGATTTAGTACTGGTAATTAGACTTAATGTTCACCAGTTCTGACACGACATAGGAAAATGGTTTGGTGTAGAAATGGGAGAAAACACTTACTGAAACAATTTTATGGACATTATATCAAAATACCCGACTGAATCGGGGGCCAAGGTTTAACAATGAACATCATCAATGCATTTAAGATATTTTGACAGATAACATAACTAGAGCTAACAAGCGACGTGCTGTTTCTTATACGAATCCATACGTGTAGTAAGAAATGAAATTGTGTGTCGCCCGAAAAGCGAGAGTATAGCGACGTGGTTTGCATTTTTGTTTACTGTTTTTACAACTCGGCCACTGCATTAGAATGACCAAATATCCAAATGTAAATACGATTGGGTGTGAACACGTAATTATGCGTGTGTCTTTCTCCTGATGGGATAATTCAGCCCTCCCGTGCACCACAACACCGCTGTCGCGAGCCGGGTAAAGGTGGAAAATCTGACTGCACAAAAATAATGGAACATCGTGCCTTTGCGACGGAGCATCCTGTGCGCTTCCAGGCGGCTTCGCTTGCGCCCTTGACATAACAGCGGCGACCTGCTTCCTCTCCGCCTCGCTCAGCTGGCTGAGGTCCGCCTCCATCCCTGCGGGGACCTGGATGAAGCCACCTTTGCCATCGGATGCAGCCCCCTCTGGTAATCCAGCGGTCCCCGCTTCCCCGCCCTCGAGACTCGCCTCGTTTCCCATGGCCGACCCCCCTTTGAAACGACGCTTGAGAGATTCAGAAGGTGCGCGTTTTTATCGGCAGGAATCCCGCAACGATTCTACTCCTCCGCTTGCTTTGCATCGCAAATTAGCCCTCCATCTTTAGCCAGCCAGCCCTCGTCCGGAAGCCTCCGCTCGTCTCGCGCATCCCTGCTACCGTGGATGGAGGTTCGGGAGCTCCGGAGTGCAAACCGCCAGCCCTCTCAACCCACCGCGCATGTCCCCCTTCTGACAGGTGATCAGCACACATCACCACGCGAAAACTGAATTTAAAGGGACAGCGCATTTATGTGTGGTAGAAATAGAACGGTTTCAACAGAATCCAGCACCAGGTGTGTCCGCTAGCTTTATTTACATTCGCTTATTTAGCTCATATATTATTTATTAACGAAATACCCTAGCCATCGCTAAGGCCGGGAAAATCTCGTTTTTTATTAAACACAAAAAGAAACAAATTCGAACCTTGTCTTCAAGTCTCTTCAAGGCTACTTTAAGATGATATCATCTGACATGACACGCTTTCATTTGCATACCTGTTGATTCATTTTATTACAGCATTCATTCATTTCTAATGGGAAATACTGTCTCTGGTTAAGACAACCTCTTTGGAATAGGCCACAACCATATACTCCTCTGGTTGACAGGAACATGCTGATGGTACACAGCAAAAGTGTTTTCAGAGAAACACAGAAACAAATGGAACTGTGAGACCTCTCACACGTTTCCCCACTCGATTTAAGATATCCCTTCGTCATCTGATACCCAGAGAGCGGTATCTGTTCTGGGTGCAAAACGTGTACAACCAGGCTGGTCTTAAAAGCCGCCCAGAATCACTGATTTCTTAAGGAGGGGCATGAGTGCCCTTGGTGATTGCTCTGATTTTCAGCTCATTGCAGAGAAGAAGCTGAAATACTATCACACACACACACACACACACACACACACACACACACACACACACACACAATTATTGTCCCTGAAGATTTGGACCAGCCAGACAACTTGTGGGGTGCTGGTCTATCTACAGACACCAAAAGGTAAATGGCCAAACATCTTTGAGATGCACGGGTCTGGGTAGATCACGCATTGAGCTCAATGTGACTTCACAGATCAAGCCCTGTGTGTATAAAGCATCTCAGAGTAGGAGTGCTGATCTAGGATCAGTTTGACATTTTAGCTCATAATGGATAAGGTTAGGATATGGACAGGGACAATCTTATCCTAGATGAGCACTCCTGCTCTGAGATGCTTTATACATACAGGCCCAGGTCTGCAAGTGTAGACCAAGCTGTTACGGACAAATACAGCTGAAATGATAGCCATACAATTTTTGTGCCGCATATTTTAGTGACCTCTTGTGGCACTATGCAAACTAAGCACACAAATACACACAAACACACATGATAATGTGAGTGTGCTCTCAGTTCAAAATGAAACCTTTTTTCATTCTACTGCACCAGAGCTACCTGTATAAATATCACCACTGTCAAAGCAAGGCCTCCCAGGGCAACACGGTCCAAGACCACTTTCAATGTGTAGGTGGCACATTCTGTAAAGCTGTTGATATTATTCAGCCAATAGGCAGGTTCCAGCTCGTATTGTGGGAGGGGTCAGCTGACATACTGCAGAGTACCATTATTGCACGTGTATGCCAATTGTTTTTCCCCTGTGGGAACAAAGGGAAACAATACAGACTTTGTGAGATTTTCAGATGAATAGGGGTATTCTCAGGAACATTCTGTGCTTAACTCCTCAGACACTGAAGTGCTCCAGATTTCACAAGCAACAGGCCTGAGGAAAAGAGGCCATAAACAAACTTATTCTGTTTTATGGACAATTTTTCTCCCAATGTAGAACCGCCAACTGTGCCTCTATGCCACCTGCATAGCAGGAGCAGCTGAAACATGGCACATTGTGAGAAAGTGGCTATTCTACACCCTATAGGCAACACACAGTACTACAGGAGAACCAGTGGCTATTTTACACCCTACAGGCCACATACAATACCACAGGAGAGGCAGTTACTATTTTACACCCTACAGGCCACATACAGTACTACAGGAGAGAGCTAACACTAACACTGGAGGAGTGTTTTTTCTCTCACTGATGACGTAGCCGAAGCCAGGCCTTGAACCTGCAACTGAAGGGCCCGGCCCATTACTGACAAAGCCATCTGGGAGCAAACCTGAATGTTTACACAACATTGTGTAGCATGAAGGCTTGCATAGCAGGGAAGCCCACCAGATCTGTAGAATGGTTGTGGAAGCAAATACAGTATGCACCAAGCTACCATTAGACAGTGCTTAGAGGCTTATTCTCTTTAGGATCCACTAAAACATGTGTTTTATGTGAAACTGAATTACATGGATAGGATATGTTTCATGTTATCACACAGGTCGTCATCAGTGATTTCAGTAACATTAAACGTATGTAGCTGATGTCCCAGTGAAATCACTTAAACAGAGGATAGCCTACCTACACAGTGTGGGTGTGTCTAGTTCAGTTTCCTTACACCATCTGTCCAGCTGCTAATTATTTTGGAAGGAACTGTGTGTGTGTGTGTGTGTGTGTGTGTGTGTGTGTGTGTGTGTGTGTGTGTGTGTGTGTGTGTGTGTGTGTGTGTGTGTGTGTGTGTGTGTGTGTGTGTGTGTGTGTGTGTACAAAGCATGCAGATGTTTGTAGTAAGGAGTTCCTGTTAGTCTTAACCATCCACAAGTATACTCAAATTAAAAGAAATATAAAATAAATTAGATTTGAGATTTAGTAAATCTTCTGTTTACAAGAACTCAAAAATGGATCTACACTACAGCCTATAGAAAGAGAGGAAAAAAGCAGCTGATTACTTTGTTTTGAGAACATCATTTTATGCCATTCTGAGGTGACTGAGCTGGAACTTGCAACAGGGGTCCTCAAACCTGAACACACCTTCCTGTGCTGCTGTTTTTTGAGTGCATATGGCCAATTTAATTAGCTAGCTAATGGTAACTGCCAAAATAGAGAAAAACACAAGTAAATTAAGGGTTCTGGTGGCTCTGTTATGGTGTGGGGTGCATTTTCCTGACATGGTTTAGGTCCACTCAACCCCTTAGAGGGCAAGGTAAACACCATTAAATGCAAATCCATTCTGAGTGATCACCTTATGGTGAAGCATTTCTATCCTGATGGGAATGGTCTCTTTCAGGATGACAATGCCCCCATCCACAGGGCACGAGTGCTCACTGAATGGTTTGATGAGCATGAAAATGATGTGAAACATATGCCATGGCCGTCTCAGTCACCAGATCTCAACCCAATTAAGAAATTCTGGACCAGCGCCTGAGACAGCATTTTCCACCACCATCAACAAAACACCAAATGTGCATTTCTCATGGAAGAATGGTGTTGCATCCCCCAATAGATTTCCAGACCCTTGTAGAATCTATGCCAAGGTGCATTGAAGCTGTTCTGATGACTCATGGTGACCCAGTGCCCTATTAAGGCACTTTATGCTGGTGTTTTCTTTATTTTGGCAGTTACCTGTAGCTACATACTAGCAGTGTTTGTTTATACATTTGTTTCCTTAATCCATACATAATTGGTTAATAGCTCTATTTATTTATTAATACTGTTAAATCTGATGGTAGAGCACCAATTCATCCCCTTTGCCAATTCAAAAAAAAAAAAAAAATGAAAGAAAAATTAAAAGGGCAACATCCTCAACATTACACATCAGGCAGTAGTAGTATTCAGTACACATAATTTGCAAGTAAAAAAAAAAAACTTGAATCGACAGCAGCAGTCATGTTCAGGGATAGTGTGCTTGACTTTAAAGTCAAACAATAATGAAGCAGGCTTCCTGCCTCTGGTAACGCCTGAGACTGACTTTAAACTTCAACACCTCTCTTCAGGACTGACTGGCCACATCCAACACACTATTTTATTTAAATTTGCCTTTGTCCCTTCTAGACACATTAAACCAGAGAAATACTCTGTAGCCTATTTACCTGCATGTATTATACATTACATAAATGCATATGTCATTCTAAGGTAAAAGTGGCTAATTATATACATCTATATGACACGGACAGTATTAAAAATATATTTCTCATTTCCCGCAGCTCAATTCATTAAAACAACATGAAGCACTCACAGAGCTAATACCCAAGGAAGTCATTCATTTGGCCCTTGGATCAAACGAAGTCGCTAATCGCCATTAACACCTGTTGTGCGGGGGCAGCACGATCTCCAACCATTCCCTCCCGCGAACGGCTTGTTTTAATTCTCCGCTCGGAGGTGAGCTCCCTCCCGCTGCTTTCGGGGGAGGCGGTGGAGCGCGAGCGCCAAATGAAGCGTGCGATGCAGATGGCTCAGAGCGTGCGCAGCGCTCACGGGGCACATTAGGCTTTCTATTTAAGAACGAATCTAAGAGAGGGGTAGGGGGAGAAATACGCGATCCAGGTAATCCGCCGTTACGAGTCTGTTGTAGAAAAAGGTGGTTTGAGAAGATGAGCTCGGGATGAGTGTAGACAGATTTCCACTCACATGGTAGGCTACTTAAATTAACAGAATGAGAGGCAGGACAACTGTTTACCTTTCAGATTTCTGTACAAGCAGATCATTTGACTTTTTGCTAAGCAAGTTTGGTTCCTCTCTGTTCCCCCCTGAGTGGTCAAACGTGCCTGCCCACATAACCAAGGGCAATGCCAAAATTTCAAAAGATTTACACTTCAATAAAGTTATTAATAATCTTGTGGCACTCACTGCAAAATATAGGGAGTTCACCCGGTGTCCTGACTGAATTGTTACTCTTGTTCTCTCAATCTGGCCATCTAATCACCCCCAGTTTAAACTGCAAAATAAATCCCACCCTCTCCACCTCCGCTGATGTGTTTTGGCACAAATTGGCTTCACCGAGGCAGGGGCAGCATATTGATTTGTGGTGATGGTGTAAGGCATTTTTGTGTACTATCCCATTATACCCTGGACACTGAACCTCTTCAGGTCAAGTGCCTTGCTCAACAACAGTGCACCACCTGGGATTCAAGCCTGCAACCCTCAAAAAGGTACAAGCCCAGTTTCCTCACGATCATACTACACTGTCAGCATTTAAGATCATCGAAATATACTATAGTCCATTATATTCTGTGGGCCACAGCTAAGAACCACAACTCTGTGATTTCCTTGTCAGAGGAAATAATCATTTGCGCCATGACTTGCGCCGTGTGCAGTTGTGCATTAAATCTGGAGGCCAGCAAACAGCATGTCTGCTCCTGATTTGAGCCAATCCTTGAGCAGTGATTCAGCGGGGACCAGGCGACTCTGTGGGAGCCCTGACAAAATGTAACTGCGGGACACATTCAGAACGTATGCCAACAGAATGTCAATGCGAGTGTCAAAGCAAGACAAACTCACTCTCTCAATCCGAGGTGATTTAGAATGTCAAGACTATCTTCTCTCTGTGAGCACAGCCAAGCTGCTCTCAGAATTTAAATACAAACTGCGCCTGCTTCCATTGAGCTCTCACGCTGTCTTTTCACACTGACTCTCAGGAACACAGTGTAGGCTCCCTGTATGGGAAGAGTCGATGTTTGGACATGCACCCACCCAGAGCAGAGATGTGGAGGATTGGTGTGTGCAGGGCTGGCCGTGTCTGAGAGACGCAGAAGGGGGGATGCGGGAAGCAGTTCTACACATGGGGCGGTGGATGAGAAGTCTGAAGAGCGAGAGCAGAATGAAAAAT